>CM055070.1:25283929-25327640 GCA_029204045.2 Tillandsia leiboldiana
TTGTTCTTATTAAAACCCTAGCCGTGATCCGGATCGGATCGAGATTTCGATCCGGATCGGCCAGCCGCAGAAGAAGCCTGCGTTCGGGATCCGGATCACCTTGCCCGATCCGATCGCTCCAACTTTTTCTTCAGAAAAATTTCAGAGAAATTCAAGAAAAAACCAGAAAAAGATTGTAAGCACTTTTGTGTATCAACTTTAAACAAAAATCATCGTTTCATACAACAAGAATTAGATTATCCAAATCTATCAATAATATCCAAAAATGAAACGAGAATTTACAAAAATTAATCCCTTAAAGTTGAACACCTTCAATTACATCTAACTTGATCTTATGAGTAATGCCTTTATCAAATCATCAATTCAGTAAAGAAAATGAATACAAAGATCAATAGATGTTTGAAATCCCAAATATGGTAGATAATTTATCTAGACAATCTGTTGAAGAGAGTGGCTCTTTGAGCATCTTTCTTTAAAAAACCCACCTTATACCACCAACCTTGAAAATTTGACGGAGTCAAGTATTTCAACATGCATTTTACTTAATCAAAATTGAACAACCATGCTTGGTATACATGTGGTAGCTGCACACAATACTTGGACGACCGAGGTGGTAGCTCTTTCCTCCATGTGGTGGTAGTTTCACACTCCTCATTGGGATGTAACTCTTTTCCACATCTTTTGAGCATTTTACATTTCTTTGACTCCCCCTCAATTGCTATCAATTATTTAAGATATAAGTATTCAACCAAAAATTGATCTCGATTTCATACTCGACTAAGCAGTCAAATAAGATAATGACTATACCAAGAGATCATTGAGAGAGGAATTGACTTTGATCACTCAGAAGATGATTTAATTAACATAAATGATCATTGCAACAGTGAAATATTATGATGGTAAAAGCATAATAAATTTTAAATGTGCGAAAAGATGCAATTAAAGTCAATTATGATCTATGCTCAATTAATGTCCTATGTACAAACATAGATAGTGAACAAACAAAAACAACCAAACCTATCCTAAGCAAGGTTCAAAAAGAAGTTTATTTCAAGGAAAGCATTCCAATTGCTTTTCGCAAATGAATAAAACGTTTTTGATCCAAAGGTTTTGTTAGAATGTCAGCTAATTGATCCTCAGTTGAAATATATGAAAGTTGAAGAGTATTGATCAACTAGACTCTCTAAGAAAATGCTATCTAAGTTCATATGTTTTGTTCTAGAGTGCAACACAGGTGTTTTAGAAATGTTAATTGCACTTGTGTTGTCACAAGAATTGTTACCCGAAGATGCTGAAATCCGGAAGTCGCTCAACACACTTTTCATCCAAATGAGTTGGTTGAACAACTACCCGCTGAAATGTATTCCGCTTCGGCAGTCGAGAGCGCTATGCAATTCTGCTTTTTACTGTGCCATGCAACAAGGCAATGACCAAGATAGAAGCATGCACCACTCGTGCTTTTCCGATCATCCACTGATCCTGCCCAATCGGCATCTGAGTATCCACAATATCCAAACTAGTTCCCATAGGATACCAAATTCCGAAATTAATTGATCCTTTGATGTACCGGATGATCCTTTTCACCGCTTTCAGGTGAACCTCCTTTGGTGCTGATTGATATCTCGCGCAAATCCCAACACTAAAGGATATATCCGGGCGACTAGCCGTGAGATAAAGTAGACTTCCAATCATACTTCGATACAGTTTCTCGTCTACATTCTCACATTGTGATTTACTTCCAAGTCCCTTGTGGCTAGTTCCCATTGGAGTCGGAAATCCTTCGAATTTTCTAAGTCATACTTTTTAAACCAACTCCATTGCATACTTGGATTGACTCAAGTGAATACCTTCATCATTTTGTTTAATTTGCAATCCAAGGAAATAAGTCAATTCGGCCCATCATGACATCTCAAATTCGCTTTCCATGGTCTCCGCGAATTTAGAAGCATCATTATCTCTTGTTACGCCAAATACAATGTCATCGACATAGATTTGTGCTACAATGAAATTGCTTTGATAATGCTTCACAAAGAGAGTCCTGTCAGCTCCCCCTCGAGTATAGCCCTTCTCCAAAAGGTGCTTTGTCAGCCTTTCGTACCATGCTCGCGGTGCTTGTTTCAGACCGTAAAGAGCCTTTTTCAAACGAAAAACATGGTTGGGTTGTTTATGGTCTACAAAACCTTTCGGTTGAGCCACATAAACTTCCTCATTTAAAAACCCATTTAGAAACGCGCTCTTAACGTCCATTTGAAAATAATTTGATTTTAAAATGACAAGCAATAGCAAATAGTATACGAATGGACTCGAGTCCTAGCTACAAGGGCGAATGTTTCATCAAAGTCTATACCTTCTACTTGAGAGTAGCCTTGAGCAACTAATCGTGCCTTGTTCCTGATGATAGTACCATCCTCATTTTTCTTGTTCTTGAAAATCCATTTGGTACCTATCACATTATGTTGCTTTGGAGGCTTCGTTAATTCCCAGACTTTGTTTCGCTCAAATTGATGGAGCTCTTCCTGCATTGCTTTAATCCAGTAGTCATCCTGAAGAGCTTCATCTATGTTCTTTGGTTCGATTAAAGATACGTAGCAAGCGAATCCACAAACCAACTGCCTCCGAGTTCTAACTCCTTCTTGTGGATCTCCAATGATGTTTGATTCAGGATGATCCTTGGAGATTCGTAGCGTTTGTTGAAACAGAGTACTCGGAGGTATATGAGATGATTCCTGTACATCAGATAAACTTGAAGAACCATTAGATGCATCATTAATATTGAAAGTATTATCATGAGAAGATGCACTTACAGGAGTATCATCATCCAGAGAGATATCGAGGGTAGATTTTTCAGATGCAAAGTGAAAAGCTTCATCTACTTTAACATTTATAGATTCTACAATCGTTTTAGATTCGATGTTAAATACTCGATATGCTCTGCTATTTGTAGAATACCCAAAAAGATTCCTTCGTCACTTCGAGAGTCAAACTTTCCAAGATTTCACGGTCACGTAAAATGTAACATCGACTCCCGAAGATACGAAAGTATTTGATATCCGGTTTTCTACTAAACCACAGCTCATATGGTGTATTAAAGTTCCTGGGCGCAAATACACTCGATTAATGACATAGACAGCGGTGTTCACAGCTTCAGCCCAAAATGTAGCGGTAAATTCCGGCTATGAAGCATCACACGCGCCATCTCTTGAACAACCCTGTTTTTGCGCTCAACAACACCATTCTGCTGAGGTGTATAGGGTGCTGAGAATTCATGTTTTATGCCGTTGGAAGTGCAAAAATCAATGAATTTGGAATTTATGAATTCTCCACCTCTATCACTCCTAACACGAATGATCTTTTCAATCTTTTCAATCATAATACGATGGCAAATCTCATGAAAAGAATCAAACGTATCAGCTTTCTCTTTTAAAAATGCTACCCAAGAAAACCTAGAGAAACTCATCAACCAATAAGAAAATATACCATTTACCTCCCAAAGATGGTTGACGGGTCGGCCCCATTAAATCCATGTGCAAAAGTTCCAAAGGCCGTTTTGTACCAACGTGGTTCAAGTTCTTGTGTGCAGTCCTAAACTGTTTTCCCTTTTGGCAACCATCACACACAACGTTTTGTTTAAGCAAAAGTTTTGGAACCCCCTTGACCACGTTCTTGTTTGAAATTCAAGCAAGTTCCTTAAAATTCAAGTGACCTAGCCTTTCATGCCAAAGTGTTTCATTATCCAAAGAAACTAGGTTACATCTTTCAGAAAACTTATTAGGAACAACATAACAATTGTTTTCAGATCTAACCCCTTTTAAAAAGAATACATGGTCCTTATCAGTTACAACACATTCAACAGATGAAAAGTTAACTGAGAAACCATTGTCGCAAAGTTGACTTATGCTGATGTGGTTAGTCTTAAGGCCATCAACAAATAACACATTATTTAGAACCGGGCCATCTGGAATAGCTACTGTTCCTTTTCCAACAATTTTGGAAGATCGACCGTCTCCGAAAACAACGAGTCCTCCGGAGATTTTCTCAAGATTTTGAAAACTATTTTTGTCACCGGTCATGTGACGGGAACACCCGCTATCCAGATACCAAGACGAACTATCATATGCATGCAAGGAAACATTGGTAACAAGACAAGGAAAGATTTCACCTTTGCGCACCCAAACCTTTTTGGAGTGCGTCGGTAATGGTCGTGAAGTTATATGCCTAGGTGAAAGCGTCTTGTTAAAACGATTGCTGCTCCTTGATGAAATCGTCTTGCGCGGTAAACTACCAAGGTTCTTTTCCTTCAATTGATTTGCAATTGATTTCCGAGGAATCACCTTTGTGGTAGTCATTGCAAGAAGTGTTTGAGGTGCGCGTTTGACTCCCGTCTTGCAATATCTTCTTATGTGTCCTGAAACACCACAGCGAAAACATACCTTAGATCTTGACGATCCCAAAGAGAATGAAGTAAGCTTGTTGTCGTTGTTTGTCTTGAATTCCGGTGTCGGAGGAGGAGATACCGACTGAGGCACAAAAACTGTCCCACTCGAACTTGGACTGTTTCCAGTTTGAGTGTACCCGAGGCCGAACCGATTTGTTTGACCAAGACCAAGAAGCCTATCCAACTTACTCCTTCCGGAAGAGAATCGCTTCAAGTCATCCTTGAGTTGGAAAATGGTCTTTGTCATTTCCAGGTTATCCTGTCGAGCCTCGTTGTAGAGCTTTGAGAAGAGATCCGCTTTATCCACCAGTTTTGTATGTTCCTTCTCAAAAAGCTCATTGGACTCCTGAAGGGAAACATTTACTTTTATCAGATTTTCCCTTTCCACTTCAAGAGCGTTTGAGAGAGAAGTTGCTCTTTTTGCTTCTTCTTCGAGATCATGCACTCTCCCTCTCAAACTCTTGTTTTGCTTAGCCACTTTCTTTGAATCACTCAAAAGTCTGTGGTAGGCTAAAGCAAAATCTTCACCTTCCGAATCATCCGATTCGTTGTCCGTTGCATTCTTTTCAACAGTGGAGTTGGACAATGACTCGGATGTACTTGCCATAAAGCACATGAAGGGTGAAAATATGGACGCGTGGAATGCCGTGGAGCTCTTTTCTTCATCACTTGAAGACGACTCATTTGACGTTGAGTTGTCATCCCAAGTGACGACTTGCATCGCCTTCTTCTTTGCCGGATACTTGTTGGGACACTCCGTTGCAATGTGGCCGTAGCCTCGACATTTGAAGCATTGTAGTTGTCCCTCTGAACTTTTCTTATCCTTTGAAAAGTTCTCTTGCTTTCTTGACTTGTAACTTGAAGTACCCTTGCCTTTGTTTGACTTTCCGAAGGATGGAGATTTACTTGAATTACCCCTTTGAAAGTTGCGGCGAAACTTCCTTGTCAAGAGAGCGAGCTGCTTCTCAAATTCCTCCATAGAAAGGTTCTCGTCATCGTCTGAGGAGGATGTATCCGCGTCTTCTTCCTTAGTTGTTTTCAACGCATAACCTGAAGACTTAGAAGAGGATGCTTTTCCAGAAGAATTGTTAGTAGTAAATGTCATTTCATATGTTTGTAATGAACCAACTAATTCTTCTACACCCATTTCGTCCGGGTGTTTAATAGTTTCAATGGCTGTAACCTTTGGGGCGAAATCGTTCAGGAAGAGTTCTTAAGATATTTCTTACAATCTTAAATTCTGGAATCTTCTCTCCCAGGTTAGCACATGAGTTTACGATGTCTTGCAATCGTGTATAGTAGTCCGTGAAAGATTCATTTTCTGCCATCAAGATAGAGTCAAACTTGCTCGTAAGCATTTGCAGTTTCTGAATCTTCACGAGGTTAGTTCCCTCATGTGTAACCTGAAGAACATCCCAGATTTCTTTCGCAGTCTCACATGCCGAGACGCGAGAGAATTCAGTTTGAGATAAGGCATTAAAAATAGCATTAATTCCCTTGCCATTGTAAGAAGATGAATCTAACTCTTCCTTGGTCCATTTCAACCTAGGTTTTAAGGTGCGAACATCAGAGATAATTTCAGTTGGATTAGACCATCCTAATTCAATTGATTGCCACACCCTTTCGTCGATGGAAATTAAAAAGGCTTTCATTCGTACTTTCCAGTACGCATAATTTATTCCATCAAAGAAAGGGGGTCGATTGATGTTTCCACCTTCAACCATTGTTTACAACCCTATTCCCGCTCCGATACCACTTGTTGGGTTATATGTAATGTAGATCTAAATAGGGGAAAAAACACCTAGAGGGGGGTGAATAGGTGTAAACGTATAAACACTCAAAAATCGTTGCGATAAAAATCCAATGCGGAAATAAAAATAACACGCAAGATTTTTACGTGGAAAACTCCATCACCGGAGTAAAAAACCACGGGACCGATAACACGGCAGAAATCCACTAGAATTAAAACACGTACAAGGTGATTTACCGTACACACTTACGACTCAACCTTTTCCATACGCTCCTAGAGGATCTTCTCCGCTCGCTCCGCGACGCTTCTCGAATCCACGATCTGCGCCCAACGCCGAATCCACGGCGTCCAACGTCGAATCCACGACGTCCGACCGAATCCACGGTCTTCACCCAATAGCACCCTTCGAATCCACGAACGTGCCTCGCTCCGAATCCACGAGAGCGGTTGAACCTTGAATCCACAAGGACACGCGAATCCACGCGCCGATTTTGGGGAAATTGTTGTTTTTGGGTGGTGATGATCCGCCGAATACTTAGATCAAAGATAGATCGGAAATACCATCTAAGTATTCATTAGTTTGATTCAACTCAAGATGTGAGTATGAAAACCTAGAATCAAACTAATCAATATAGATGAAGAAACATAGAGTATTCTCTAATGATTTCCTTTCTTCTCTATATGTGGATCTAGAGCCGTATAAGATGATATTTGAATATGACGGCTCTATCTGCGTCAACCCTAGAAAAAGAGTCATAGGGTCTATTTATAGGTTAGAAACATTTGGAAGGAGATAAGAATCAAAAACCTAACATTTCTGGAATTCTGACGGACGGCGATCCGGATCGGATTTGGGCGATCCGGATTGCAGTAGCAATAAAGACGGTTTCCAGAAAACAAACGTTCGGGATCCGGATCGGAATGCCGGATCCGGATCGTTCATACATTTCAGAAAACTCAACGTTCGGGATCCGGATCGTGAGATGCTGCGATCCGGATTGAAGTAATGTATGAAACAACAACCTTCGGGATCCGGATCGCTGGCTCTGATCCGGATCCTGAACATGTCCGAACACCAGTTTTTGATTTTTATGCAGTTAAAAATTCTTCCAGGTGTTTCTACACTACAAGAAGTATTCGGATCACCAATAATCTTTAGTTAAACATACCTGATCCTTTTGAATTCTTCTTTCTTGAGATTGAGTTAAATGATCCAATTTTCTTCACCTTCAATCTTCAAGACTTGAACCTTTCACGAAACTACGCCAACTCAAATTCCGTAACAAATTTTACTCTCAAAGTTTAAGCCCAACTCTCCATTAAAACAATAAAAAGGAGCACTAGTAAGCATGCAGATTTTCAGCAAACTTAATCTGGGAAGAAGACTAAGGATGGTATATCAACTCTTATCCAAATTTCTAGATTAAGGTGCCATTTTGTTTCTCTTGAAGTCTCGAAGATTACACAATTTAAAATTCACCATTTCATGGAAGGAGGAAGGAGATATCCCAACATTACCACAAGCTGTCAAAAGTCACAATCTGAACAAAGGGTCTCAAAGATGATTAAATCTACCTGCTTAATTGCCAGAATTGGCTCTCCTCTTTAATATAAAAGTTGTGGGGATTTAAGTCCTAGAAATTTTCCCACAAAAATCAACTCGAAATTCCAATTTTACTGCCCAGAGGAGTAAAAATACTGCGTACTGCTCAAGTCTTACTCAAAATGTCAAGCTGTGCATTAAAATCTCAAAAATGATGTAATTTACATAACTTAAATCCCAAAATAGAGATTCCAGAAAATATAAAAGTTGACGATCTTTAGGTCCTACAAATTTTCCACCAAAAATCAACTCCAAACTCCACTTGTACTGTCTAGGGGAGCAAAAACACTAAACTATGCTCAAAATCAACAAGCTGAAAACAAGTACCTCAAAGATCATTATTTTTACCTGGCTTAAAGATCATGTTAGCCTTCCCACTAAGAATCAAAGTCGTAGAGCTTGAAGTCCCGAAGAAAACCCCGCAAAAATCATCTCCAAACTTCACTCCTGTAGCTCAGGAGGCCCTCTGGAATAAAATGTGACGAAGTGGCTCACACAACATGTAAATTTCTAACTCCACTTAAGATGCTCCAAGGGGGTATTTTTCCTTGCTATTTGCTGGAGAAGAAGAAGGATTCTTAGGCAAAATTTTGATGCAAAGATTTCTCTTTTACAGCACTCAAAAAGCTCTCAAATTGCTTAAATAATCCACCAAAAACCCAAAAAAAAACCCATACTAATCCATTTCCCCTCCCCTATCGGGTGCGGATCCGGGCTACCAACCCGGATTTGCCACCGCCTACACGCAGCAGCGCCCTACGCGCGCGCACGCGGCCCCGCCCATTGCGGTGCCGCCTGGCGCACGGGCGCGGTGCACTCGCCGTGCACCGCCCCGGAAGCGACTGTGCTGTGGATGCGGTCCACAGCACAGTAAACATGGACAGCAACCTTTTTTAATAAAAGTCCAAAAAATGCACAGAAATAGTGTATTTTTTATGATTTTTCACGCTGGATTCATTTTTCACGTCCATTTAGTGAACCGAGGACTTCGACACACCGAAAAGTGTGGTCAAAGCCCTCCGACCCAAAGTACAAGGCGCATATACAGAACCGAGGCGGTCAAAAGCGTAGGCACCCAGAGGCGCAATACAAAGACGAAGCTAGCTTCTAAAACAGAGTACATGTCGACATGACCAACATTAGTATAGCAAAATACTAAGAGATATTATAATTTAAAATACTTACCCTGTCTCTAATTTACAGAACAAATTATCAATTTCAGAAATATTTTACTAAAAGAAACTGTCCATCGAATTTAAAACTTAATTTTCGGAATGTGTAATAATATGCTTAATCCTTAGTTTTAAAATCTACAAAATATAAATCTTCTTATAATCAAAATATTTTCCTATACTATATTGCAAAGAACTAACAAGTGTTCGGTCGCTTACCTTAGAAGTAGATTCTAAGCTAAGAAGCTATTCGGTCGAGAATGTACAGAGAGTAAATCACCGAAACCTAAAATAACAATTTTGCGATTCTCTATGAACTACTAAAAAAATAAATACAAAACACAAATTAACGATCTGATAAACGAAGCCTAAAGTAAAAAACGATCAAATCGGATAAGCACACAAGGGTCAACAATATAAATTACACATACTAACAAATAGGCTGAGATCGAGCATAAAGAAAATTAGAATGAAAATTAAATGAAAACTATATAATTAATCAAGAAAAAGGTGGAAATCTAAAGTCTAAATTAATCAAAAGGGCAAGATAACTAGAATAGAAGTTAATTATTAAATAAAGGTTTATAGTGTCGAAAAGAATGTGATTTTCAGATGTTGAATCATAAGTTCATAATAAAAAATTAAATGGGATCGAAATTAGAAGTAAAAACAATATATGCCTTCTCTTAGGCGTTTTGTCGAACAGTTGGTGTGTAATTTGAAAGGCATGAAGAATTTAGAGAATTTGCACAACTAAATCTTATAGAAAAATTCCAGAGTACAATAATGACACAATCATAGTAATCTTAGATTGGAATGAATCAGATTTTAAAGATTTTAAATTCCAATCAACAAAGGAGTAAATACTAAATATATAACCACATAATCTATAACAACAAAGTTGGAGGATCCCAAGATTTAATAAAAGAGATAGAAATAATAATAAAGAACGTAAAATGGGCCTCTTCAAGAACGAAAAATAACGACGTTGACGATGAGATTCCGTCGACGGCGAAGCAATGATGTTGATCGTGCTGGAGGAGGGCGGTTGCAGCGACGACGCTGGATGACGGCACGAAAAATGAAGATCCCGCGAGCATGAGCGCGTGCGGGATGGGAGCGGGCGGCACAAGGATGGAGAAAAAGTCGTATCGGGATATCAATTATAATCAAAGAAGGAGACATATAGGTCATAGGAATTTAATTAACACAATATGCTGTCAGGCCCCAAACTATTAATATTTACGAAAAAGTCCAAATTTAAGAAAAAAGACATTAAACAAAATATTTAAAAGTACGGAGTGTTACAGTATTGAAATAAAAAATAAAATGATGAAGTATCTAAAAATACTTGGTTTATTATTAGAATGGAAATCAAAATAGACATCTAGAATTTCAAGAGAGTATTTTGGTTAAAATAAAGTGATGAAAGAAGAGAAGAGGAAGTTGTTGACGCAGGTCGATAAAAGCGGTATAAAAGAATTAAGAAACAAGGACAAAAGAGGAAATACATAAAAAAATCAATTCTTTGACAAATACTAAATAGTATTATTCAATTTATAAAATTCTGTAAAATCTGATTATATTAACCAAACACTACGCCCATATATAGAGGCGATACTCGAATTCTATTGTAAATTAAATTTATAAAATTTAGCAATTCTTAATACAAATATATATAATTCAAGTATATCTCTAAATTTAGTTAAGGTTAAAATAACTAAATAATCGAACTTAAAATAAAAAAAAATATAAACTTTTTAAAAATATCCTAAAAACTTAATCGAAGTCTCAAAAAGCGAGTGTCACCAAAGAGCCGAACGATTACCAATAGTCGAGGGCCAAAAACTGATGCCAATGAACTAAGAACTGAGTACGAACCGAACTCAACAAAATTTTCGGCTTAGTTTGGTAGAGTCGCACATCTCCAGAAACTCTATCGCTAAATTAGTCGCATCAGTTGTTTATGAGAGATGACTTTGAATGATTTACTTTCGAATAGGTGAATTCGGGATTCAAAGTCGGATTAGGCCATAAATAGATTAAACCATTCTCATTTTATCGGTGGACTAAAAATTAGAGTCTGATTCATGTAAAACAAATAATAATTATAGAAAATAATAAATCTCATTTCGATTCTATGGTCAAAAATAAATGAACTAAACAAGCTTTAAGTCTTAATAGTATGAATAGATAATGCAATTAAAAATAATTAGTTCAATACTACCAATTAAACATACATAACAATAAGCACACAAATTAGAACACTTTCCGCTGACAGCCACAACACATGATTGGCCCATTCGGCCCACCCAGGCCCAATCACAACCCCAACATTAATGTAACTACACTGCCATTGTCTTCTCCACTTTCCCATTAGAGTTTGAACCACCCTTCCCTTCCACGCACACGACATCAAGATTATACAGAATCGGCAACATGATGAAAGAGCACAAGAACGCCAAAACTGGCCCGAAAATCCACAGCAGCAGCGGCAGTGCAGCGTAGAACAGCCTGTTCCCCACGGTGTTAAGAACAAATCCCTTCTCCAGCAGGTCACAGATGTACGCCTGCGACACCCCCGCCTCGTCGAGGGAGAGTGCGTTCGCGTTCACGTTGATCAGGAAGTTGACCTGGTTGAGGAAGCGGATCGAGAGGGAGTAGCAAAGGAAGGCGAAGAGGAAGAAGAGGAGGAGGGTGACGTATTTGAGGGAGACCATGAACTCGCCGTGGGCGCCAAACACGGTGTCGTTGAACAGCGGTTTCTTGACGCTGTACGTGCTGCTGATCACAGCAGCCAGGCCGGAGCACAACAGGATAGACGTCGTGCCCATCAGCGTCGACCCCATGATCGCGTTCCGGATCGACTGCACCGCCAATATGTTCTTCTTCTCGTTGTCCTGTACATTTGTTTATGTTTACATACATATATACTCATGCAAATGATGAAGATATATACTAATTTAGAATGACATAGGAAACTGTTTTCAGAGTGGAAGATTAGATAGTAAGATTTATGGGCTAAGGAGTTTACAATAATTTCTCTATTAGAATGACTTAGAAAAACATTGTACCAGCAAATCCCTGCTAAATATCCCTCATTTTTTACATTTCCTTTTAAAGAGTTATTACTCATTCATCAAAATCATTTTCTTTATAATTAAATTTAGTTATTCATGATGCTTGGGGTATCCTTAAGACTTGCGGGACAATCAATCAACATATGCCGCGTTATTGCCAATGAATCAGTAACATTTCAGAGGCCACATAAAAGAGTAGCCGCATTACAGACCCAAATTAGTCGAGAAATTAATTTTATAACAATTAATCATATTAATTATATTTGTGTTGAGAATTTTGAAATAGAAAACCGACCAACAAAATTTAGCAAAATCAGCAGCCGTACCTTCATCATGGCGATGACCCAGAGGCGGCGGCCGGCAGAGTTGATACCGATGATGGTCTCGTGGGGATGTGATCGGACCTTTTGCCAAAGCCAAACATGGTAGAGCATGGGGAAGAAGAGCGCCAAGGGCACAAGAATCAAATCCAAGTAGCTCTTTCTCCACTCCATATCCCTCGCCCCCCTCGCCCCCCCCCCCCCCCCCCCCCCCCCCCCTCTCTCTCTCTCTCTCTCTCTCTCTCTCTCTCTCGGAATTTCGAGAGCTCACTAGCTAGCACATTCCAAGGCAATGGAGAGGTTCATACATGCTCATATATGTAGCTGGGGGGCAAGACATGGTGCCGTGACAATGACGTGACCTAAATTAGTAAAGGGTGGCACGATGAAACCGCAGCAACGATCCATGCAAGAAAGCACTTCAAAACTTTATATCCTTTGGTGGAATAATTAATGCGCTTATTCTTCAGCATGTACATATGAATAAATACATGTGAACTGAAAAAGTATTCATGCGGAATAAATACATATATGTATAAGGTCAGATTCGGATAATTTGTAGCATGTGCGAGCACAATCGGGCATAGTCGTGTATAGTGCACTGAGTTAAAAAAATGGTTGCCACTAGAATGAGCTTGGCTCAATATTGAAAGGCGCACTAACAAAGTGCATTATGAAGGCTCTATTTAAGTCTTGTATATTAGTCTCATTTTTCTCTTTTAATATTATCTCACGATTTTATCAAAAATAGTGATCCACAAGGAGCACAAGTTTTACTGAGAGGTTATTTTGAACTACCAATCTAATTAACTATACATAGGAGGGTCTAAATCCAATGTTTGGATTATTAATTTCATCAACATATCTACTTGACATGGAATTGCCCAAACATCTACTTGACACGGAATTGCCCCAAAAAAAAAAAAGAAAAATCCTCACCTTTGCAAACGAAATTATATCCAGCTTCAACTACAGTAGTTGAAAAAACCTAATTTTACATGAGAGGTATTCATATTCATTGAGTTAAAAAAAAATTGATATTAAGAATGACATACAACCACAAAGAATAGATAGAAGTATAGCGACTGTATGACTAACTAAATGAATCGTTAATTACACCGTTTGATAACTACATCCAATCAAACTAGCTGAAAGTGAGATACACACTCGACTTAATAAGAATCTAGTAGGATAGGATTTTTCTTTTTTTTTTTGCCTTTCCCTCCACTAGAGATCCGGCTGCTTTACTTCTATGGCTAAGTTTATTATTTTTGTTAGAAATCTGGTACTCGCTCCGCTATCAGATTCTGTAAATTTGCAATAGGCTCCGGCACCGCAATCCACGCCGGTATCGTTTAGAGCTGAAATTTCGTAGCAAAAACGTCAAATCAATTTTTTTTTATAAAAAATTCGTCTTTTCAACAAAACTGAAACCAACGCAACCACAAAAGAAGAAAAATCAAAATATAAAATATGCGGATGAAATAAAATTCATTAACGAAGAGAAGAATTACACCGACTCATCTTCTGCAATAGAGTAGCTTTAACTCGAGCCCTTCTCCTGAATTTCTCTCATTCTTCTTCCGTCTTTTATAAATCAAGAAGATTTCTCTCTTTTCGGTGTGGCTAAATTCTAGCCCCCACCACCTCCATGGGTATTACCACTTTAACACCACATTTAAATAATAAAATCTATACTATATTTATAGTTTACATCAAAAGCTATCCAAATCCTAGTCTAAATAGATTTTTATTCTAATTAATATTTAAATCTTAACAAACTTATCTCTTTAAGATTTAAATATTAATCTTAATCCAACTAGGATTTAACTACAAATCTAATCAAATCCTAACAATCTCCACCTTAATTTGATTTGTAGTCTTCAATCGCTATATCGAGCTCTTCGTCGCTCCATCTTGAGTGGCTGCATCTCTGTACGATCCGATCTCGCTTTTGGACTTTCTTAGCTCCACCTGAAGCAGAAAAATCACATACCTTCGAGTCCAACACGCCTAGCGAGATCAAATTGTGATCGCCTCTCGTGATGATCGCTAATCCAGTACTTTGATGTTGATCTCTCCTAAGGATCGGTAACCCTTAGCTCCAATACCAATTATTGGGAATCTGGTACCGCTCTTCTGCAATAAAGTAGCTTCAACCTGAGCCCTTCATCCAGAATACTTCTCTCTTTGAACGCACCCGTACGTGCATTTAAAATCATAGACACATTGGCCATACCATATAGGTGTGACTAAATTCTAGCCCCACCGCTTCCATGGGTGTGACCACCTTATTAACACTACTTTTAAATAATAGCACATATACTATATTTATAGCTTAAATAAAAAACTATCCAAATTTTAATCTAAATAATTTTTTATTTTAATTAATATTTAAATCTTAGCAAACTTATCTCTTTAAAATTTAAATATTAATCTTAATCCAACTAGAATTCCACTACAAATATAATCAAATTCTAATATTTTTTTTGAATCAACGGGTAGTGTGTTGTTTTTCCTTTTTCATCAATTTAAACCAGAAGTGTTGTTTTTCCTTTTTCATCAATTAAAACCAAAATTTATAGTACTGTTTGTTAGTATACTCTTCACATTTACCTAACTTTTTTTAAATTGGAGAAAGTGATAATGTTGTTAGTGGCTATTAAAGGTGTTTGTTTCTAGAGGAGGGATAAAGCGAGTAATTGGGTAGGTGGCCTAACTAGCCGGTGCTCATAGTGTGATTCCTGCGTGGCTCATGGACATAAGGTGGAGTTCATGGTGCGGCCACGCCACATCCAACACCTTAAAAAGCTAGACCCTGTTGCTCGTGAGCAACCGTTTTAGGACCTTTACGTGACGTGCTATACAAGCAACACTGTGAATGTGGCGAGAGTAAGAATTGGGTGTAAAAGTAAATATGCGAGAGTTTTGTACCGTTATTTTTTTTTCTTCTTTTCAGAAAAATATGCAGCATTTTTGTTTGTTTCAAAATTTTACAAGTCAAGGTTCTTTCAGTTTAGCTCTTATTTCGATTTTCATAGGCAGTTAGCCGCAATTGAACGTCTAGAATTGCAAAAAAAAATAAAGCTTATGCTATTGCTAGCAAAAAAATAACTATTGTATTTTGAGAATGAGCAATGCCATCTATATATTTCAAAAAGAGTGTATATTTTTTACTTTACTTATCTAATGGGTGAGGTGTCCATCATTTGTCACTTTACTTATAGTAAAATAATATCCCAACCATTAGATAGATGGGATATAAAATATACACCCCAAAAGAGATGTAAATGTATTTTTTTTTTTCTTTGAGAATTAAAGGTAAAAGTCTAATTTAGAGTTATGTTGATTTCAGAATTGTCGCCACCCAAGGGAGTGACACGTGGCGTCAACCATCGGCTAAAGACATTCAGCCGACGGGGGTTTGAGTCAACAAAAAGGGACTTGCGTCTCGATTGTGATCGGCCTCAAGTGTGGAGGCGTGCAGCACGCGACATACGTCGGTCAGTCAAAGACATCAGCCGACAGGAAAAGCGATCGAAAAAAATAAGATCATCGCCTCATCTGGAGTTGACTTCGACTAAAGACGAAAGCTAGACCGCTCAGTCAAGTGACGGGGAAGACAGAGTCAGAATCAACTTTCGGTGGCCCAAGTCGAAGAAGGAAGACTCAAAAAGGAAAGGAAAGAGCGCGGGATTCGGGGCGCGAACCTCATAACGAATTCCAAAAACGGCAAGTGGCGCCCAGCATTGAAAAACGCTGAAAATCATGCGCCGACTCGTCAATTATGGGGATGAACATGGACGCAGAAATGACTACTATCCTGCTATGAAATATCAACTTAAAAGGAAGTAGTTGAGGATTTCTCGATAACTCTCCCTAATTCACGCCGATAATTCGAAATCGGTGATCATACTCATGGTTCGGGAATGTATAAATCCCCAAACCATCGAAGAAGAAGGGATCCTGCAACCTCGTAAGCCAGGACCACCCCCCTACTTGTTCATATTTTTCATATCTGCATTTATTGCTTTCCTAGATAAATTTACCATATATTTTAGGAGTAGATTACTTGTAATCTCTATCCATTTCCTCCTCCTTGTATCTCCTTTCTAAGCAATACAATTTCTAATCGGCTCCTTAGTTGTGCCAATTATTTGTCTCTTTTTCCTGAGTTGGCTAATCTAGACCGGACTAAACCTTTCCCTACCTCTATATCCCGATTCGGCTAATTTAAGCCGAACGGATGTGAGAGTTGAGTGAGGAGAACCCGGCCGAGCAGATCCCTCCTTAGCTCGATCGCTTGATCCATTGGCACGCTACGCATTTATATTAAGAGGGTAAAACGAACACCCCGGGGCCGATCGACGATCGATATTTTCGGCCCCAACAACCTTTTTGGCACGCCCGGTGGGACCCTCATGTAATTCTTACATTTTCCTACCGAAAATATGTCAAGAAATCCCGAAACCAGCGGGCGGTCGGCACTACCAAAGCCGACCATGTCGCAACTATTCGGGCGAATGACCCGAATGATAGTAAGCAGTGAGAGGACCCAAGCGTCCCGCGAAAAAAATAGTCGGGCACGGGACGCCCGGTTCGATTCAATAATGGCCGTGATAACGACCAAGAAAATAAATGCGGCTCAAGTCCCAAATGAGCCTTATGGTGGAGGATATTGCTCCACACCACCCCAGCAATTGTCGACGCAATCGTTTATGATGGCGCCGGCAATACCGACAGTGCAACCACAAGTTGCACCGCCGGTGGCTACTTATCAAGCGGCGCAGCTGCTGGGGGCAGGACAGCCGCAGTGGACCCCGTACCAGACGGGGGTGTGGCCGATTTGGCAAAACATTGGCCAACCATCAGACACCTATTGGGGGGATTACTCTGTCTTCCCCACCGCCGTTCGTCCAACCCCAAGCTGGGGGCAGGATCGGCGGATAGGCCCCGCCACAGGGATCATTCCAGCAGCAGGCTGGTCCGCCACCTCCTCCAGCACAGCCGGCGGCTCCGGTACCTTAGGCCAGATTTGCCGAAATAGCTAGGAGTAGGTATGCCAAGCAGGTCCCCCCACAGGGACCGCCTCAAATTCAGGCTGGCCATCGCGGGCTGCCACCACCTCTAGTACAGCCTGTGACTTCGGTGCCTCAGGCCGGACTCACCAAAGTGGTTGGGGCCAGAAACAA
The DNA here is from genome assembly GCA_029204045.2 of Tillandsia leiboldiana. Taxonomy (NCBI): domain Eukaryota; kingdom Viridiplantae; phylum Streptophyta; class Magnoliopsida; order Poales; family Bromeliaceae; genus Tillandsia; species Tillandsia leiboldiana. The sequence goes on from CM055070.1 coordinate 25,301,482, forward strand.
TAGGAAGGACCCTCCATAGGGGCCGCCTCAAAATCAGGCCGGCCAATACGGGCCGCCACCTCCACCGGCGGCTCCAGCACCTCCCGTGGGGTCCGCCAGAAACAATAGGAAGGACCCTCCATAGGGACCGCCTCAAAATCAGAGCCTAGGTTGTAGGTCATGGTGGACTTAGAAACCCTAGGCTTATGGTTTGACCCTGGTTGACTTCGTGGGAGTCGTGATTTATAGCGAGAGTCCTGATTGAGTTTTATACCTCTCCCAAGGGACGGGAAGAGTGATTAGCATGTTTATTCTCCTAAGTGATTATGTTGGCTGCAGATAACATAATGCTGAGGAATGGGTGACATGCTCTAGACTTTCGCTGGATTGGGTCGAGTGGCTTTTGTGTGCTGATTTGCAGTTTCGTCGTGGCGAGCTGTGTCTCCCCGACGCAGGGTTTTGACCCGTGTGCTTCCTGTCATAGCAGTTGAGCTTGAGCAGTTGGTTTTGGGCCGGATATCCGGATTGAGGTCAGAGAGTTCCGGACCCAGATGATAGGATCGTCTGAGACCTACCAGCGGCAGAGTGAGCGAGCAGCTGGTTTTAGTGACACAGTTGTCGGAGTAGCGGGCAGCTCGACAGTGCTTCCTTCTGAGACCACCCGGTTGCAGTATCCTCAGGGGCGGGGATTTCATTGGCACCGATGGAGTGAGTAGCCCCCTCTGTGCCAATGTTTAGTGCCGAGGCACCGAGGCAGGGTGGATAGTTGACAGCTGGTGAGCTGAGGGGACGTGATCGATCTATTGAGCCAGATTTGGCAGATGAACCACCCCGACTCGTAAGATTGAGTTTGGAGCATTTGGAGGCAGAGTCGTGGTTGGTGGTAATGGAGTGACTACTTGAGAGCATCCCTGTGCTAGGGAGTTTTTGCAGTCGTTGAACTGCGCGCTCCAGATTTTGAGGGACGAGGCGCATAGGATATGTGTGGCTGGGAGTGAATTGCGCCAGGATGCCTTTCAGTTTATTTAGTCCCTCCATTGCAGGTTTTGACGCCTCGATGGAGTAGGCATTGTGTATGGAGCGTGGCGCTGCAGTTCCTTTGGATAGGGATCTGCCGCTAGAGGCGAGTCCAGGATATTGGCGCTTGGCGCCGGGTGATGGAGGACAGATCGGCCGGCAGAGGTACCTCTGATTTCTTTTTCAGGATGACGGGTTCCTGAGATGCCAGCGATCGGGTGGACCCCGATGGCAGCATCAGCATCTATATCAGAGTGGCGCAGCGGTAGCGTGGATTTTCTATCTGCGGAGGACCTTATTCGTCGCCTCAATGTGAGCAGAGACAGAGGTCGTATTCCCTTGTGGATAGTCCTGATTTTCAGGCAGTTTGAGCGACAACCACTTGCATCGAGTGGATGAATCTGTGCCGCCCGATTGGAGGGCGCCACGGTAGTGGATCGAGTTGTCGCAGGTGTGATTTCATCACAGCAGTCGGAGTTAGAGCATGTTGCATTCCTGCATGGACTAGAGGCAGATTTTCTACCGCGTGCACTCGAGGTACAGGTTCCTGTTAGTGCTGTGCATGTGGAGGAGGCTTGTGGATCATGTCCAATGCAGTTGAGGCCGCGAGTTGTACCGGCTGACTTATTGGTAATTGTGGCAGTTCGGTGTTTTGACCATGTGCTTGAGATTGATTGGCACAATGCCACAGGATGTTTGACTGCGGAAAGAGAAGACTTTGACCTTCTGCGAGGCAGACGAGAGAAGGCTTGATGGTTGAGATAGTTAGAGCACACAGGTTATAGCGACAGTGTGAGAGGTGCTTACGGCGGCACCGGGACCCAAGGATATCTCTATTGCCACGAGATCCCGGGTGTGATTTCACCTGAACTGTTGACGATGCTGCCGGTTAGGGAGATAGAGATTGAGTTTGACGTGGTTCGGGAAACCGCGCCACCCTCGACAGCACCTCATTGGATATCGCCAGTAGAGCTGAGGGAACTGATGGCGCAGTTGCAGGATCTGATGGATCGAGGGGACTGTTTGACCTTGTGCCATGCCGTTGATATACGGTGGTGATGCCACGCCGTTGGTATACGGTGGTGATGCCACGCCGTTGGTACACGGTGGTGATGTCACGTCGTTGATACACGACTGTGAGGGTCCTTTTATGGTTCGAGTGTAGACAGGTTCGGGTGGTATCTAGGACCTTTTGAAGGAGCTATACTCCGTCGGTTATTGTATGATGCGAGTACCTACTTGGAATCAGACAGCCGAGGACTTCGCCTAGATGGCATTCAGGATACGGTAAGGGCATTATGAGCTCATATTGAGGCCAAATGGAATGATTAATGCCCTGTTGTCTTCGAGATTTGAGAAATTGTGTGTTCCAGTGGTACTTGGACGGATTGGGAGTGGTGTCCCCCGAGGATATTTTGATTTACTCCCAGAGTGACTTGGAGTAAGAGGAGCACTCATGGATGTGCTACAATGCTCGTGTGGATGAAGCTGTATGCCAAGTTATTGAGGTACAAGTTTTAGCTTCTGAAGCATACCTTCTTGGGTCACATTGTGTTAGCCGTAGGGGCGGCGGTGAAAATCCGGCCAATATGGATACCATTTGGGAATTGGCCGAGGTCGACAATTATGGTCAAGGTAAGGGGCTTCCTGGACTGGACAGTGCCAGGAGAGCTTGGCAATCGGATGATGAGACTGATACCAGCGCCAATGCTAGCATTTCCAGTGTTGGAAGAGAGATCTGCGAGTTTTAGTGATGCCTTCTATTGTGACCGTGGAGTTATCGTTGGGTTATTGTTGAGCATTCTGGATCACCCAGACAGGGCCACGGCGTTGGCGGATACCTAGAGCAGGAAAGCTGTCTGGGGTTGAGTTGGATGATTCCACAACTGGCGCTGTGTGGACTGTTGAGGCAAACATGGCTTGTGGTTGTGTCCCTGAGGGTTCCTTTGGATGATAGACCGCGGCTGAGTAGTTCACTCGGATGGTCAAGATTTGGGGGTGACCGAGTGAGGACCCCTCCTTGTTAGGATTCTTTTCCTTTGAATGATAGTGTGGGTACGCTTCGGATTGCCTTGGTTGAGTTGACACGGGATGTGGTATGATGCGTGTTGCACTGGTGATTAATTTGTTTCCCCCAGCTTTTTGATGGAGCCCCGTGGTGTTTCACGTCTCAGCTCAGGAGTGTTTTGCTTTTGGATCTCTCGCTCGTGATTGACTCGCCCCATTTGAGATCTAGGAATGTTTGGAGTACGAGGGACGCCCGTTGTGAATTCTGGCTCGTGAGATTAGAGGTTGCGCAATCGGGCTATGCTGTACTGGTTGTCGCTGTTGCTGTTGTGGAGGAGTGATCACGGGGAGTGAGTAGCGACTTGAAGCTAGAGACAGTGATGATGAGTACTTACCCTTGGTGTTGTGACTCCTGGTGGAATTGAGCTAGTTTCGAGGACGAAACTTTCTTTAGTGGGGGAGGATGTGAGGACCTGGATCCCCACGACGAGATTACTGGTTGATCAGCAGCTCCTGGAGGCCTATGTGGCGTTTGTACACCAATTGGACACTAGTGATGGACTCGGTGTGTTAAATGGATCACGAGAGTAGTCAGATGATCCCGTCGAATGCTTAGAAGTGGTTTTGCGCGCAATGGATATTAAAATTGGGCTCAGCGCGAAGTTTGGACAAAAGAACACCTTTCCGGATGCCTTCGACAATTTTTAGAGTTGGAATTTGGCAGAACGGACAGCGGATTCGGATTCAGCGCGCGAAAACGTTGAAAATGGACTACTTGTATTTTTCTGAGCCCGGATGACTCGGCACGGTTTTCGAGGCAGCTTTTACTGTTCCGGCGGCCGGGGGCAGCGTCGGCGGCGGCGGGCAGCGGCGGAGCGCGGCGGCGCGGGCTCGGGCAGGCGGCGGAGCGACCGCGGGCAGGCGCGCGGGCGCGGGCAGGCGCTCGGGCAGGTGCGCGGTCCACGAGCCGGCGTGCACCGGAGGCAGGACACGTGGCAGCTTGTGATTTGTTGGTGTTGTGGGCGTGGTCCACGGGGTAAATGTGCGGGTGTACGGTGGACCGGGGGGGGGGGGCTCGTGGCGGCCACTGGTTGGCCGGTCCACGTGCGCTCGGTCCATGGAGCCGGTGCGGCTGCCTCGGGGCGCGTGCCTGGCAGGGGGCGCAGGCGGCGCTGGCAGTGCGCACGTGGGTGCGGCAGGCGACGCATTGACCGTGTGCGGTCCACGTGTCGACATCTCCGCGCGCCACGTGTCGAGCAGCGGATGGCCCTGCACGGCTGTCCGCTGTTCGGGTGAGACGTGGCGGGCCCTGGGCCTTCCTGGCGTGAACAGTGTTGGGCCGGGCCCAACACTGTACCGCCCGATTCGTGCGGGCGCCCGGAAAAACGGCCCAAAAGCCTAATTTCGGATTTTCGGGTTGAGCCTATAAATAGGCCCTTTTTTTTTTAATTGTTATACGTGCAATTCCTTCGAAACCTGAGGATATTTTCCTTTTTTTTTGTACATAGTTCTTGATACAATTCCGTATTTTTGCATCTTCCTGTAGGCCCCCAGAATAATTTTTTGGTTGTGAGAACCAAAAGGAATGATGACTTTGAGTTGTACCAAGTCTGAAACCAAGTGGATTTATTTTTTGTCCCATATTTTTCTATTCTATTTTATTTTTCATCCATATTTTTTTATATGAATCTAAATCTTAGATTGATCTAAAAATGATTTTGATTTATCTTTTAATACAATTGTTATATGACATGTCGGTCTCACACCGAGTTGAAGCTTTTTCCCGAGCTCTTTGGCCAGTGCACCCTTCACCAAATTTGTTGCTCACCTTGTCGTGCATCTTGTGGAGGAAGCTCGGAATTTTTGGAGGGCGCGGCGTCGGCGACTTCGGCATCGTAGCGCAGAGCGACGTTCTTTCATCGAAGGCCCGTTATCGTCCCACTTCGGTCGGAGAGGTCCACAGAGCTACCCCGACAGTGTTTTTGGACGATTCTCACGGCGTTGGATTCAAGAGAGGTAGATCTACGATTCTTGTATTGTCCACTTTTCTCAAATTTGAGCTTTGTTTGGGGTTCTGGGTACGTTTTTAACCCCCTTTGCCGCTGATGGAATTTCTGGACAGCGACCCCTTGCCGGATTTTTATCTCCGCACTCAGGCATCGGATGGAGACGTGCCTGTACACTTTTTGCATCTACGCGTCGCAAGGATTACCGTCGCATTTTTTGGGGAATTTTATGAGGCTTGTCCGAAGGTATATGTTTTCTCCCTTAACTGTGCATGGAAATACAGATGTGTGGTTGTGGGTTTGTGAGTGCTCTGTATTGTGGAATTTGTAACTCAGCCTACGGGGCTCGGAATTAGACGTGCAGGTACCCGTTTCGAAGGTCTCGACGCGAGGAACGTGATAGTATTTTTGTTGGATTTTTCCGAGTCAGTTCTGTAGGTGGAAATTTCATATCTTTGAGGTTGTTTTCGCAGATTGTGTATACTTGGATATTTTGGGGAATAAAGTGTAACCTTGGACCTTTTGTTGTCCCTAGGAAGGTTCGCGAATGTTTTTGGAACACTGCTAGGGGCCGAGGTTGGCGCGACATGTACCATGGGTATGGGTTCAAAGGATTGTGCGTGCAAGTGGCCACGCTCTTCGCCGACTCCAGGTTTGCCTTGGATTGAGCACTTCAGGTGGGTAAGCTTAATTTGGTAACTGTATAAGGTTTTTATATCATGGTGAATATAAGTGCACATGTGGGGATGTCACCCCTCTATGATTGATAACAGGCATATTTGTTGTACAACCGATATGAGCGAGAGGTAAGCAAGGAATGGCCTACTTGGGTGAGATTGGTATACCATAGTAGGAATATTTTAGCATGCTTTACTAATATATGTTTCACCCACTTTTATTATTTCTGAGGACAAAGCATGCTTGCATGGACATGTAGTTAGGCCATCTTTTACTGCTGCGCTACTTTTGGAACTTAACTTAGGAGAAACCATGTTATCCTTTTCTCCTTCTTTGTTAGTCAGGTGGTCTGTGTTGCTCGGGTTCGAGCAGGGGTTCTGGGTAGTGTAGTCGGGACCTGGTGTCTGGGACAGGTTGGATTAGTTGTGGGGCTTTGCGGCAACCGCGGATATTGGGCGGTTGACCGGATATTTATTTATGCACCAGATTGGGTATCTGATTTCTCTAGTGGACAGAGTTTCCCACTTTGATCAGAGTCATGATCCAGTCCTGCTTTTGTTACTTATCACACCGGCGCGGATATTGCCCGGTGATACTTTACTCGTGTGGGTCGCTCCCCTCGAGTGCCACACCGGAGTGTGCGATCGGACGATTAGAGTGGCCGATCTGTTACTTACTTTTGTTTGCGATCGGACGGTAATAGTTGCCGATCTGTTACTTACTTTTGTTTGCGATCGGACGGTAATAGTTGCCGATCTGTTACTTTTGTTTGCGATCGGACGGTAATAGTTGCCGATCTGTTACTTACTTTTGTTTGCGATCGGACGGTAATAGTTGCCGATCTGTTACTTACTTTTGTTTGCGATCGGACGGTAATAGTTGCCGATCTGTAACTTACTTTGAGTCCTTCAGACTCCTATCCCTTATCGGTGTTATGCATTGGCCCGCATACCCGATTCGTCAGGCACAGCAGGCAGTACCAGTATTTCTGGCGTCACTAGATTGGGTTTATTACAGATGTTTACTTTACTGTTGTGACGCTCCGAGTCCGCCAATTTGTACGGTTCGGGCACGCCAACAGACCCGCCAATCGGGTAAGACCTTTTCCTACCCGAAAGGAACGGTAACATCCATAATAACACAACAAGTGTATGCGGAAGCTCAATATCAGAGTACTAAAAATCACTACAAATTAAAACTTTCATTCAATAACAACAGTTAAAGCGGAAATGAAAGCATACAAGAGTGAACCATGCATTACTTTATTACACTTTACATCTTTGAACTTGCCAATAAAATTATTACAATTCTTTTACATCATTTCCTCACCATACAAGGTTCACTCAAGAAATATAAAAATGGGATACCTCTGCTAGACCCTCTAGGTCTCTATGCTGCTGGGCCCTTGCCCCTGTCGTATACCTCACCGTCTGCCTCTGAACCGTCGCGATCGCTGCATCCATACCTGAACCTGTGGGGGGGAGTCACCCAAGGGGTGTGAGAACTACGACATAGTTCCCTGTGGGTTCAACCACCGAGATAAAGTGTCCTACACCACTTGGTCCAATGGAAGCAGTAATAATAGTGCTAGGAAACTAAAATCCTCAATATCAAAACACAGCTATGCATTATAATATATCACTACACTATCTGTGTATACTCATCAACCTAGCACTACTTTGTCTAACCATACCAGGCTGCTAAGCACCAACTCGGCCACTATGCCGCTGTATACAGGGTCAACTAACCCGGCCATCTTGGCCACTCAAATTTCTCTTTCTTCTTTAAATTCTGGTGCTTAGTTCAAGTTAACCCTCGGAAATTCTTATCCAACGGGCCCTTGCCCGGTAGTCCTGCTACCATAAGACAAGATTTCTAAGGTTGCCGATAACACCCGCAAGTGTTACCCCGTCCTACGGAAGAAACGTCCCGAACGGGTCTCTACCCGGGAGAGGGATACTGCCCGTACCTCCAACATGGGCCGCGTTTCATTCCGTAGAATCTTTATATTTTCTTTCTTTTCTTTTCTTTTTTTTTTCTTTTCTTTTCTTTCTCTTTTTACTTTAGTTCTTAGCCTCTTTGCCTTTGAACACTTGCTTTTCTTTCTTATTCGAGCTTATAGCTCCCTTTTTGCCACTGGCAATTCTCTTTCTCTTTCCTTTGAGCATTTAGCTCTTTACTTTACTTTAAGCCTTTCGAAAGTACCTCGTCCGACGGGTCACTGCCCAGGGAGTCCTGCTCCACTATGACGAGTCTCAAATTCGAAGGCGCCATTTACATTCTCGATATGCTCTTTTAGCCGCTTTTAGCTTGCTATTAAACTTTACCGTTTGCATTTAATACCTCTTATCCTAGGTCTTGCCATAAGGATAATTAGAGAGTCTCCTGGACTCTTAAACATTTCACCTTCATTTATTTAACTCAAATTGAAGTTAAAGTTATTATCCATTTGCCCAGACACCCTATGACTTTCTAGGGTTATATTTGATCAACTCTTTAACCTTGGGATCTTATCCCACTTTCCTGATTCCTCATTGAATCCTAGAGTTAACTTAACTCTATTTTCCTGTTCCACTATTAACTTAGAGTTACATCGACTCTAATTTCCTGTTTTCCCTTTCATGTCTCCACACTTGATCCATTTTTCCATTCTCTTGATTCCTTACTGAATCCTAGAGTCAACTTGACTCTATTTTTTTCTGTCTGTGAGTTTAAACTCTTCTAGCTCAACTTAGGTTCCCTTTACCTAAGTTCCATGTCATACTTGTCCTAGAGTTCCTTGACTCTATGCTGACCACTAGTTCACCTTAGGTTCTCTTTACCTAAGTTCCATGTCATACTTGTCCTAGAGTTCCTTGACTCTATGTTGACCACTAGTTCACCTTAGGTTCTCTTTACCTAAGTTCCATGTCATACTTGTCCTAGAGTTCCCTGACTCTATGTTGATCACTAGTTCTCCTTAGGTTTCCTTTACCTAAGTTCCATGTCATATACATCCTAGAGTTCTCTGACTCTATGTTGATCACTCTATCCAGTGTCCTTAGGTTGTCACCTAAGACCATGCCACTCGTCCTCCCTAGGATAACTCCAAAGTTGATGTCACTCGTCAAACCCCTATACTAGGTTTTCTCCTAGTCTTACTACCAACAACTGTTGTTCCCTTATGTCACGTGATTCCTAGGGTTATACCCTAACATACTCATAATCATGAATAGCTAATCATTTTCATGCATGCAATTATTTTCATCCCATTCATAAAATAATAATTATCTCTACGCATGCATATTCATCATATATGTTTGGCAACCAACAGTTGCACTTTTCCTCTGTGTCTCTTTGCACATGCACAACTATTCCTCTATCTATGGCAACCAACAGTTGCTCCTTTTCATCTGGATCCATCTATACAGGCAATCAATATCATAATTACCTAACGCCTCCAACAGGCTACTATCATGCTTCGAATCGAAAAGCAAAGGAGCAAGGAGAGAGGTCACCCAATTTCGGCAGAATTCCCCACCTTGTGGTGTACCCAATTACTCGTAGACACTTGCAATTGGTCTCCGCGCGATTCCTCTTGTTTCCTCGAGCTTGCATGCAAAACGGTGCTCATCCCTCGAGTTCGCACGCAAAACGGTGCATGTCCTCCAAACCTGCACGCAAAATGGTGCACGTTATTAAAACCCGCACGCAAAACCGTGCGCGTCATTTCAGCCTGCGCGCAAAACGGTGCGTATTAATTCAACCTGCACGCAAAACGGTGCACGCTCTACTGTAGGGTTGCACGCAAAACGGTGCACATTTGTCTAACCCTGCACAAAAAATGATGCATAACGTTAGAGACTGCACGCAAAACGGTGCGCGACAACACAACCTGCACGTGAAACGGTGCACGTACCTCGTATTGGCACGCAAAACGGTGCACATTTTACTATAGGGTTGCACGCAAAACGGTGCACATTTTTCTAACCCTGCACAAAAAATGATGCATAACGTTAGAGACTGCAAGCAAAACGGTGCGCGACAACACAACCTGCACGTGAAACGGTGCACGTACCTCGTATTGGCACGTAAAACGGTGCACATTTTACTGTAGGGTTGCACGCAAAACGGTGCACATTTTTCTAGTCCTGCACGAAAAACGATGTATAATATTAGACTTTGCACGTAAAACGGTGCACAACAACTCAATCTGCATGTAAAACGAAGCACGTACCTCGGGTTGGCACGCAAAACGAGGCGCGCCCAAACTGTCCATGACAGTCCGAGCAGTAAAACGGCATAGTAAACTCGGTTCCTAACTCACTACACGGTATGGGGTCAAATCCACACCCAAAGGAGGCCTAAAAGCTGTGCTAAAAATACCGTAAAAATAACGTGCGGGGCTTACCTCGTACAGTCGTGCCGCTCTCTCTCTCTCTCTCTCTCTCTCTCTCTCTCTCTCTCTCTCTCTCAGCTCGGTTGGAGAAGAAGCTCGGTTCGAGAAGAAGAAGAGAACAGAGAGGAGGGAAGGTCTGCGGGGGAGAAGGAAGAAGAAGAAAAGAAAAAGAAGGAGAAGAGGAAGGAGGGTGGTCCGTGGACCCGGTCCACGGGACCGCCCAATGGGAAACCGCCGGGCGGCGGTTCACCACGAAGGGGGCGCGCACCGGGTCCAGGCGGCGCCCCCCACGCCACGCGGCGCGCGTCCCGCGCATCTGTGCGCGGAATCCGTTTTTGTCCCGTTTTCTGTCCGTTTTTCGTCCGTTTCCGTCCAAATTTGACAGACGGCTTCATTTCAGCTTAATTTACCATAGAAAATTTTAAATTTTTAGTTTGGGTCATTTCTGGGCCACCAAAAGCCTCGCTGTATTTAGAATCATTGGCGGACCCCGTTCTCGCAATCCGGGTATCCGATCAACACGAAACTTTTACTGTGACCTTAAAACATAATTACGAAGCTCCCCAAATTTTCTCAGAATTTTCTGACACTGTTGACGGAGCCCGTTCTCTCTATCCGGCATCCGATCAACGTGAAACTTTTTCTGTGGTCTTAAAACATATTTACGGGGCTCCCGTAATTTTCTCGGAATTTTCCGACACTGTGAATTTTCCACTAAAATCTGGGCCCCCTTTCTCAAATAAATTTTTAGATCTCTTCATTTTAACCCGATTTGGGCCCAACTCGCGTCCAAATATTCTTTACTTCCCTAACTTTCATAACAATAGTATTTCATACCATCTTTATTTACATTTATTTATGTGCCGAAAATCCGGTACCTTACAACTGTTACACTCGTGTCAGGGGGACCGAGTGGAGTCTAGTAGCCGTGTTTAGACCAGTGCTAGTGTTGTTGGGAACCGTTTGGGGATCGACGGTTGTCCCAAGGTCATTGCGAGTTGTTGACCGTTGTACGAGACGCATGGCAGGCATAGCAGGCATAGCAGGCATGGCAGGCATAGTAGGCATAGCAGGCATGGCAGGCATGGCAGGCATAGCAGGCATAGCAGGCATGGCAGGCATAGTAGGCATAGCAGGCATGGCAGGCATGGCAGGCATAGCAGGCATAGCAGGCACGGCAGGCATAGCAGGCATAGCAGACATAGCAGGCAGTGCCAGTGATTACTGGCCTATCGATTGGGTCGATTGTGCACTTTATGTGCTGGTGGTTGCATACCACTCTTTGGTTCTCCCCTTTTGGGCATTTAGATAGAGGCTTGATAGCTGTTGAGAGTCTCCAGCTTCCTTATTTCAGTCTTTACGGCTTTGGTTAGTTTTTGTCTCTTGAGGACTTAGTGGGCAGACCGTCGGGTCTGGCGGTGGTACCCACTGAGAACTCCCTTTTTGGTGTAGTTCTCACACCCTCTGGGGGTTTTCCCCTTCCTTTTTCCTTCATCTCCCTTGTTTTGCAGAGTCTTAGCGGGTGTTGCTGATTCCGCGGTTGTTGATCGAGGCGAGAGAGTCGCGAGCTAGATCCCTACCCGTCGTTGGAGAGTAGCGGTACCCCCCTTCAGAGGAGATCTTCTTTAGATTAGTTATTTTATTTTCCTCTATTGAGAGACTGTTGTAGTGAGGATGATATGTATTGAGAGCCTGTACACTGATGTATTTATTGGAGATATCTCCCTGTTGAGTTTTGAGCTTAGTATATGAGGATATTGTATGATTATCATTTTTGGGAGATGGACATTGTTGTATTATTTTTCAGTAGTATAGTGGTTGATTTTTGTTATTCAGCAGATTTTTATTTTTAGCTCTGATATCTGTTAGCTGTAGTACTTTTCTTGCAGGTAGGACGCTTCGCCTATGCGGGGTTTGGCATAGGTGGCGGATCTGTTCGCGAGCCCGGGTCGCAGTTTCGACCCCGGGGCGTGACAGATTAGGAGGAAGTTACCTACAACTCCGCTTGCCCGAAATCCAAGCCTGCAATGCGACCAGAAAGGTCTCTGCACCCCGCGCAAGTGAACATGGTCGACTCCAAAGTAAAGGAGCCGATACGGGAGCCAAAGTCCCCCACGAAGGATAAATTGGCTCGAAATATGCTTCGGCTTTGCATCCGCTGCAGGGCCGAAATGACAAAGGGAGATTGGGACGCCCTACTTATCCACGCACCCGAGGAGGTGAGAAAATGGTTCACCTTCATTTGTTGTGGTGAAGGCATGGATTACCATGACCATCGGCCGAGCCCAAGATCAGCCGATGGGTCCAGCGAGCAGTCCTTCAGACAAGAGGACAAGGCAAGAGAGCAAGACCCGCCCATCCAGAAAGTATTGCGAAAATTTTACGGCCAAGATAGGCCGGGGCCGACCCTAGCCGACCATGAGGGGCTGCGAGTCCCGCAACAACAGAAGGGACCCCGAGGACCCTTTAGCCAACATGCCGAAGAGAGACCGTCGTATGGGCTTGCCCAATGCCCATGACGAATCGGGCACCACCAAAGGATCAGACCGACGGGGGCATGAAAGGGCCCAGCTGGCCCCTCTCGACGAGGGCCGACCACACAACTTCACTACCAAGGGATGCTGAAGGCAGAGAAAGCCTTTACGCCTCCCGATGCAGACTTCCTCTGTCTTACCAGGGGCGAAGTGGAAACCCTAGGCATTCAGCTGGCCCGACATCTCCAAATCCAGCTATAGCCGAGACCGTGGCAAAGAAGAGAGATCCTTAGGGAGCATATGAGGATGATGGACCCACCGGCAGACGTGCCGGTGGAACAATAGTTCACATCTATAGGGCCGGCCTGATGGCACGGGCCAGTTATGACGAAAAGACGTAGAAGCGTCGTATGCAAAGGCCGGAGGCCGATGCTCGCAGCAACGACATCACGACCCAGTGGCCGAGGCCGAACTCGAGGCAGGAATGACCCATGCATCGGCGCCCGGTTATGCCGGCGCACCATGACAACAAGGGGGGAGGCCCTGCCACGTCACCTCCAAAGAAGACGTCGACGCTCCGATCGGTGGTAGCTAAGCCGGCAGGCAAAGATCTGCGGTTGGATTTAAACGCCCATTTGAAGGCTTTGGAAGCTGCAATAGGGTGTAACCAGGAAGCACCGAAAGAGTGGCGAAAAGCCGAGACGCCTGCCAAGCGAGACCTTGGTAAGATGGCACTACGTGAGAGGTGGCCACCAAGGGACGGTGAATAGGTCCTGACCCCATCCTTGGCCGAAACAGAGGCCGAAGAAGAAAAGGTAGGGATTGAGAGCATGTCGGTCGCTGAGAGACTGGACGAAATTTCCTACATCCAGGTTGTCACGCCTCGGGGTTGAAACTGCGACCCGGGCCCGCCAACAGATCCGCCGCCCATGCAGGAAGCCCCGCATAGACGAAGCGTCAAACCTGCAAAAGATAATACTACAGGTATACATCAGAGCTGGAAAGTAAACTAATAAAATATAAAATATACAACACCAAATAGTACATGTCAGATCCTCATAATACATGTCTCTCAAAATAAAACTCTCAGAAGTACCAATATATAATAATCCAGCAGACTGTACTAAAAATTTAAAAAGTGGGTACCGCTACACTCCAAGGACGAGTAGGGAACTAGCTTGCGACTCCCTTACCTCGATCAGCAGAAGCAGCAACCGGAGTAGCAGGAACTGAAGTAGATGTCTCCAGAAAAAGTCACCACAGCGGGTGTGAAAACTACATCAAACAGTAGTTTTCAGTCGGTACCGTCCCCAAGACCAACGGTTTACCCACTAAGTCTACTAGAGGCATAAGATAATAATTCAATAAGGAAAGGTAAATAATCAGGAAATAAACTCTACTGCTACCATGCCTCTATCTATAATGATCAATGGGTGATACAGATAAAAAAATGATGCATCTACTCTATCCGAGTATACTCAATCAACTCAATCACACTGGCTTCCACATAGGGTCCAGTCAAACCTACGCCTACCTACTACCACACATCCCCACTGGGACGGGAATTATGTAGGCGGTCCCACTTGGACTGCGTTGACAAGCTGCGAAAGATAAGTAACAGGCCTACCTCCGGAGCGGCACTCGAGGGGAGAGACCCCACCGAGGAAGTATCCGCGCATCTCTATCGAGCTCAATACGTCTCATGCAGGCTATAATCCAAATCCACGATCAATCAGATCAGAAACAATAACTCAACACTAACCACATCAGCCAGAAACACTCAACGGCTCGGGACCACCGTCCCCAAACGGCTCCTAGAACAGACCACTCGATTGACCATACTAAATCCACTGGCCGGAGGTACTTAACCGCCAACCACGAAGGAAGGTCTGAAAGTTTCAGGAGACTAGCGCCTACAACCCTATCAAACAAGAACAGGTTCCAGGCATAGCCTCCCCGTAGCTTTCGACCCAAAATATGAAAACAACCCTTAGAACCCAGATCACTCGAACCCTCTCGGGTGAGAAAGTTGGTAAGAAAAGATGACAGTTATTATTGAAAACCATTTTGATTTGAGAAACCCAATTTATTGAATTTTAGTTCTTTAAGAAAAATCAATTAAAACAAGTTTTATTTCCCAAACCTCTAAGGGCCAATGCCTTCACCCAATCAAACAAGAATAGGTTCCGGCGACCCTTCGAAATTCGAAAGGAAAACATTGGTTTACTGAAGAGTGTGTGTCCAAAAATAGTATGGGTTCAAGGTCCTACTCTCAACACTACTACGAACACAATGCTAATGACACTAGTCGGAGAATACTCGACGACCCGGGACCACCGTCGACCCGAATGGCTCCCGACACTAGCCTTGATCTAGCCTCAGCTACTAGACTCCACTCGGGCCCCAGGCACGAGTGCCAAAGCATCTCACAATATCCCAACCAGTCGACCCACTATCCGGGCGAGGAGAAACTCTAAGTCCAGGGAAAAAGAATATAAAGTGTGGGAAGTCTAAAACATGAAGGAAACTAGCCCAAGTGAGGGTTCTCTACTAGTGTGGTTAAATATAGGCAAACATATGACGAGGTGCTAGTCAAGGTTCCAATATTTCGTTATCACAAGAAATAATCAATTTTCTAATTCTATAATACATGCTTGCATCTTAGTCCACAAAAAAAAGGAGTACTTTACTTAACATGCATGCATACTATGACATAGAATTAATACGCCGTCCGCTATTTTTGGAAGAAATCCAACCCACCTAGAACGTGCTGATCCGTAGTCTGATTAAGCTAAAACTAAACGTGTGCGTTCCTCAGGTTCTCACTGTTCCAACAAACCTAAAAGCTCCAGAAAACTCCTCCTAAATAAACGGCGGTGCTCAAAATACCAAGTGCTGCCCAAACGGTGCACTGCAAAATTCAGCGTGCGCATCAACGTTGTGTAGAAGCCCAACCGTACACAATTTTTACCCGGAACCAAAAAAAAAAAGATGCTCACCTCAATCGTAAGAAGGAGTCCCAACTTTTACTTTTCCCGCAAAACTCCAAAATCTCCGTGAAAACTGTATCACAAGCCGAACGCCGCAAAAGTCACAATCAGAAAATCTGCATATTACTGCACTACACAACAGTCCCAAAGAACCAAATTGTTCACCTATGAAGAGCCCTTAGAAAAATCCAAGAAAAATATGCTTACGTTTCTCTCGAAGTGTAGATGCGAAACGTGTCCTTAAACTTCTAATTCCAACAACCATAGGCCGAGAAAATCAAGATTACACTTCTGTTGTCCAGAAAATGCAACAGCAAAAAGGGGGTCTAAAGATGCTGTGAGAAACCCCATAAAAACTCAAAACGAAGAGGAGCGATAAGTACCAAAGTCGAAGGACTACCTCTCGTGAAGCTCTCGAACCAAAAATCGACTGAAAACTCTAAGGATTCAGCTCGGGGGAGCTCGTGGACGAAGAGTCGGTGGAAAAGATCGGTGTCGAAAAAGCGTCGATGCTCACGAAGTCGGGGAGGAAAAATATGAAACGACGTCAAAAAATCCTCCGGGATGCCAAATCGCAAAGAAGAGTCGAAGAAGAAAATCGCTGTCGAATATGACCCCAAAAACATATCCAAAAACCCCTCAAAAGAAGCCAAAGAGGGGCTATTTATAGCCGAAATCCAAAAAAACCAATTTTCGGATTCGGGTACAGGATTCAGGCGCCCAAAACAATCGGACCCGAAAACGGGATGTGTGGCGGCAGATTGGGTGCGCCCGGAATCGCCGAATCACGCCACGTGTCCAGCGCGTCCGACCGTGTCACGCCCCGAGGTCGAAAACTGTGACCCGGGCTCGCCAACAGATCCGCCATCTGTACGGAAATTGCCGCACAGACGAAGCGTCTACCCTGCAAGTCAAATCTATAGCTAACATGTATCAGAGCTGAAAAAGAACTAAAACCAAATGCTATAGAATAAACCACTGAACATCTGATATAATAAAATCATCCTCAGTACAATCACTCATAAGCTACCAAATAAAATACAATACCTCACCAATCTCTCTCAGACTGTCCAGTACAAAAGTGGAAACATAAAATACAGGGTACCTCTACCTCTGACTCTCAATACGGTAAGGAACTACTCAGCCACGCCCTCACCTCGATCAGCTGTCTCCGCACGGACCCAGCCGGAACAGCTACCTCAGGAACCTGTCACCGCAGCGGGTGTGAGATCTACTGCAGAAGGTAGATCTCAGTGGGTACCGTCACCAATATCCACGGTATGCCCACTAAGTCTACAGGAGGCACAAAAGACAGGTATGCAGATAGATATATAAATGAAAGCAGGAAATGAGCTAAACTATATGCCATAACCATATGCTCAAGGAAACCTCTACTATGATCCTGCTATGCATACTCCCTCACTACTAAATGCCTCAAGTATCATGCTCAAAGGAATACTCATCTAAGAGCGAGCTATGCAACACTCGCACACAAGGTGCTCTCAAAACCCAAATCTCAATGACTGTCCAAAGCTGGCACAGTGAGCCCGCGCCTGTCGTCTAGGAACGCACCTGCCCACTCCACGTGGGGCGTCCTACTGACCACTATGGACGCATCTGCCCACTCCCCGTGGGGCGTCCTACGCACCTATCCTGTCACGCCCCGGGGTCGAAACTGCGACCCGGGCTCGCCAACAGATCCGCCACCTATGCCAAACCCGCATAGGCGAAGCGTCCTACCTGCAAAAAGAACTACAGCTAACAGATATCAGAGCTAAAAGATAAAACTGCTGTAGAATAAAATCAACCACTGTACAACTGAAGATAAAACAACAAGGTCCATCTCCCAAAAATGATAATCATACATTAACCTCGAGTACAAAACTCATAGCTCAACAGGGAGATATCTCAAATAAAACATCAGTGTACAAGCTCTCAATACATCATATCCTCACTACATCAGTCTCTCAAAAGAGGAAATAAATACCAATCTACCGACTATACTGAAGATCTCCTCCAAAGGGGGTACCGCTACTCTCCAAAGATGGGTCTGGATCTAGCTCGCTACTCCCTCACCACGCACAGCAACCACAGAACGGCAACACCCGCCAAGACTCTGCAAAACAAAGAGGAGAAAGGACAAAAGGGGGAAAACCCCCAACGGGCGTGAGAACTACGCAATAAGGGAGTTCTCAGTGGGTATCGCCACAAGGCCCGACGATCTGCCCACCAAGACTACTAGAGGCAAAAGATAACCGATGCAGTAAAACTGAAAGAAGAAGCTGGAAACACTCTACAGCTACCATGCCTCTATCCAAATGCTCAAATGGGGAAACTCTGATGAAGATATGCAACACTCGCACACGAGGTGCTCAATTGACCCAATCGAGCTGACTGCCACATCGGGTCCAGTCAAACCTGCGCCCACCTACAACCACCTCCCGCTGACGGGCAGGAATTACGTAGGGCGTCCAAACGGACTAACTCGCTATTGAGTAGTGGCTCATGCAGGCTATAGTCATAATCCATGCTCTCTCTCTCAGAACGGATAGACTCAAGATGCTCAACCTCTCACACAATGGTCAAAGAACTCACAACGACCACGGGACCACCGTCAAACCCCGAACGGTTCCCAACAATACAAGCACTGGTCTAAACAAAGCTACTAGACTCCACTCGGTCCCCCAGGCACGAGTGTAACAAAAAGTATCTGCCAGAATAAACCCAATCGATAGACCAGTAATCACTGGTACTGCCTGCTCTGCTGTCGAACTCAAGAACCCTGCCTGGTGCCCGGCGCTCACACCGTGGAAAGCCTACTCCGGAGTGGCACTCGAGGGGAGCGACCCACACGAGTAAAGTATCACTGTATCAAGCATCACTGTATCGAGTATCTCTGTAACCACTGTCTCATAATAGCAGGACTGGATCAAGACTATGATCAAAGTGGGAAACTCCGTCCACTAACAAAACCCCGATCTGATGCAATAGTACTCAAAAAGTGGGAAACACCATCCACTAGAACAATCTGATACCCAATCTGATGCAATAGTCAACATCCGGTCAACCGCCCAAAGTCCGCGGTCACCGCAATAACCCACAACCCACAATTGGGTAAATTAATCAAGATCCGGTCAACCGCCTACTGTCCGCGGTTGCCGCAATAACCCACAATCCACAATTGGGTAAATTAATCAAGATCCGGTCAACCGCCTACTGTCCGCGGTTGCCGCAATAACCCACAATCCAACATCAAGCGCACCCTGTCTCTGACCCTAAGGTCCCAGCTACACTATCCCAAACCTCTGCTCGAACCCGAGCAACATGACTCAAAAGTCTAAATAAAAAGGAGAAAGAAAGCAATCATGGTTTCTCCTAAGTCAAATTCCAATATGTAGTGCAGCAGTAAAAGATGGCCTAACTATATGTCCATACACATATGTCCATACAAGCATGCATTTGTCCTCAAGAAGAATAAAGAAAATAAACCTCATGCCAAAATTATCAATGACCATACCTGTCCATAATTCTCAATCCATAATGGCTCCTCAGAGTAGAACCTGCACATAACTACATAATCCTATCCCAATGCATAAACCATCCTCATAAAAGGTTATGTGCTAATATGGCATGATAATTAATCATATAGGGTATCCTTGCCTTAGATAAGCTTTCACTAATCATCAACATGACTATTTGATTAATACCATTGTCATACTGTGAATAATTCACTTGCAATTTCCATAAATTAAACTTACCGATCAATCCCAGCTATTGTACCATTCACCTGCATGCAATGCTAACATATGAAAATTTAGAGAACCGTCCACCGGTTCCGGAAATAAGGCACCCACCTGAAAAGCTGACTGTCCAAAGCCCAACAGCTTAAAACACCAAATAACTCTAATCTCTTGCTCCAATAAGTTCAGCACACCCGTAACACTCCTGGCACAATACAAAGTCCACTAATTACACTAGGCTCCCAAATATAGCACTTAAAACCGCATACAACCTCGAATTCTGAACTGTTAAATTATCACCTGCAGATAGTGCCCAAAAAATTCCAATAAAAATATCACAGCAATCCTTGCGTCGATAGCTTCGAAACGGTACCTTGCACGCCCAAATCGGAGTTCGGTAAGTTAAGATAAAAATTCGGCAAGGGGGTACACTCATACAAAAATCTGTATTAAAACTGTACACTGTTCACTGAGAAAACAGTAATTTTCACCTCTGATGAAATCTCAGAAAAATCCAAGAAAAATACGAGCGCGTTCCTTGCGATCTGTAGATGAAAAAGTTGTATAAGCTCGTTTCCGGCTGACGCTTGTGCGCAAAGATATGGCCAAAACACCTCGATGCTGTCCCACAAAGCCAAACAGAAAAAGGGTCACAGTGTTGCCTCGGGATCCATGCCAAAAACTCGAAACAGGAAAGCGCGATCAATACGAAAGATGAAGCCCTACCTCTTAGGAGTCTGTCGGCGCAAGAATCACTGCAAAATGATCTCGGGGTAGCCCAGGGGAGCCAAAACACTGCCGCTGCGCCGAAGAAGAACACTAGAAAGCAACATCGCGCCGCACCGAAAAATCCAGAACCTCGGGATGCGTGCTCCTAAAATCGTAGAACTTGGCAGGAAGATCAAGAATTAAGAGTTGAACAAGTCTTCTTCAAGGTGCTCGGGCAGATGGTGCGTGGGCTGAGAGAAAAGAGCCAAAGAAGAGGGCTCGGGCTGCCTATTTATAGGCTGAGGAAACAATTGGAAAAATTCCCATTATGTCCCAACTTTCGGGCGCCCGGTCCGGTCCGCCCGAATTCGGGCGCGCACAGTGCGGCCCGGCCCGCCAAGTTTCGGGCGCGCACAGTGCGGCCCGGTCCACCACACAGCTCAGTCCACTACTCCCCCGGGCCCCACTGCACCCGGTGCACCTGCGCCCGCAAATGGCGACGCGACACGTGGCCCGGCAACCCGTGCACCATGCACGTCGCGCCGTGGACCGCGCACGTCGCGGCTGACCCGGGCCGTACGGCCACCTGCCCCGCCGTACGGCCACCTGCCCCGGTCACCCACTCCACCGGTTGCGTGGACCGGGAGCACAACACCGAACCAATCACCTCACGCCACGTGTCCACCCGGTCTACCGTGCACCCGGGTCCAATTTCAGTGGACCGCTCCCGCTGAACCGGCCAACCGGAGAGCGCCACGTGGCCCGCCCCCGGTGCACGACCTCCGCGGTGGACCGCGCGCCTGCCCGCGCGCTCAGCCGCCTGCCCGCGCCCTCAGCCGCCTGCCCGCGGCCGCCAAACGCCTGCCCGAGGCTGCGCCGCCGCCCGCCGACGCCGCCCGCCGCCGGCGATCGCCGGAAATACTGTTCCGGCATGAACAGTACCCGCAAGCTCAAAAACAGTAAGTAATTAGCCCATCTTGACCGTTTTCGCGCGCTGATTCCAAATCCGGCGTCCATTTTGCCAAATTCCAATCCTATAATTTGCCGGAGGCTCCCGGAAAGGTATTTTTAATCCGAATTCCGCGCCGAGCCAAAATTTGATATCCACTCCTCGCGTAAACTGTTCTAAACATCCGATGGGGTCCCCCGATTACCTACGAGATCCATTTTAAGCCCCGAGTCCATCTCTTGTGTCCAAACTGGCGCGCGAACACCGCCGACATGCCACGTAGGCTTCCAGAAGCTGCTGGTCACACTGTAGAAGCCCTGCAAAGATCCGGGTCACCACATCCTCCCCCACTAGAAAAAAGTTTCGTCCTCGAAACTAAGGCAACTCCCAAGGAGTCCCAGAAACCAGGGGTCAATACTCAACACCGCCGTCTCCAGCTCCCAAGTCACCTATCACTCCCCGTGATTACTCCTCAGCAACAACAACAGCAACAACCAGTACGGCATAGCCCGATTGCGCAATTCCCTCACCTCACGAGTCGGAATTCGCAACGGCGTCCCTCGTACTCCAAACTCTCATAGACCCCAAAAGGAACGAGTCAAACACGGGCGAGGGGTCCAAAACATGACACTCCAGAGCTGAGACGTAGAAAAACCTCAAAAACTCCAACAAAAGGCGGGGGGACAAGGAACAAACAGCCTGAGTAACACGCTCTAAAATCACTCCCAAGAGCCAGCTCAACCAAAGCGACCCGAATCACATCCACACAAACACCTGCACAGAAAAGGGGCCCAAACAAGCAGGGGTTCACACTCGGTCGCCCTCAACACTTAACCACCTAAGTGGATTGCTCAGCCGCAGCCTCTCATCAAAAGGGATCCTCAGGGACTCAACTCAAACCCTGCACACAAGGGTGGCCCCACACAGTGCCAGCTATGGAACCGTCAAACTCGACTCCAAATAGCTCTTCTGCTCCAGGCATCCGCCACCACAGTGGCTCTGTCGGGGTGATACTGGATGCTCACAAAATCCAATGGTGGCTCTACAGCCACTACGGGAGGTATCACTATAACTCACAAATCCATCTCCCACCACTGACAAGGTTAGAATCGGCGCTGGTACCAATCTCATCACCCGGTCATCAAGCTCTGCTGGCACTATCCGGTCCAAAAACTCCTCACCCCAACAATGACCGTCGATCTCGGCCAGTCTTAAATAGCATCCACTTTGGCCGAATTTCCACCGCCGCCCCTTCGGCTAGAAGAAGTAATCTAGGAAGATATGCTCTCGAAGCTAAAACTTGCACCACAACGACATGGCAAAAAGCTTCTTCCCCACAGATCTTGTCACACCATATACAAATGCTGCACAAGCTCTAAACACTCAGGGAGGGGGTAAAACCAAAATATCCTGGAGGATGCCGCTATCAAACCGTTCAAGGCCAACTGAAACACAGAATTCCTCAATCTAGAGGCAATAGGGCATTAGTCAATCCATTGGCTTCACTGTACTCGTAATGCCCCTACTGTGTCCTGAACACCATCTAGACAATGCCCTCAGCTGAAATTCCAAATTGGCGCAGGCATCAAACAATAACTGCCGGAATATAGCTCCTTCAAAAGGTTCTAAATAATACCTGGACCTGCCTGGACTCCAATCCCAAAGGGCTCTCACCATCGTGTATCAACGACGTGGCACTAGGTCAAACAGACCCTCTATCCAACAGATCCCTGCACCGGTGCGATCAACTCTCCCAGCTCTTACCGATAATCCAAGTGGTGCTACTGAGGTTGGCGCGGTTTCCAGAACCACGTCAACCGCAATCAAACTCTCCCTAACAGGCGGCATAATCATCAACTCGAGTGGACTCACACCCGGGATTTCGCAGCAATAGAAATATCCTTTGGTCCCGGCGCCACCATAAGCTCCTCTCACACAGTCGCTAAACCCTGTGTGCTCGAACAATCTCCCCATAACAAGCCTCCTTTGTCTGCCTCGCAAAAGTCACAATCAGCACCCTCTCTGCACTTAACCATCCAGTGGTGCCGTGCCAACCAATCCCAAGCACTGGGTCAAAACATCGAACTGCCACCCATAGCAAGAGGTTTGCTGGTATAACTCATGGTCTCAACGACACTGAACAAAACCCACAAGCCTCCTTCACATGCATAACACCGATGGTATTCTGTACCTCTAGTGCACGTGGTAATAACTCTGCCTTTAGTCCATGCCGGAAAGCAAAGTGCACTAACTCCGACTGCTGTGATGAAATCACACATGCAACAACCCGATCCACTGCCGTGGCGCCCTCCAACCAGGCGGCACAAACTCATCCACACGATGCAAGCGGTTGTCGCTTAGTCCATCAGAAATATCCAATCAATCACAAGGGAGCACGACCTCTGGTTCTGCTCACGCTGAGCCAACAGATACGATCCTCCGCAGACAACAAAACCACGCTACCGTTGCGCTACTCTGATATAGACACTGATACTGCCATCGGGGTCCACCCGATCCCCAACATCTCAGAAAACCATCATTGCAACCGTCATAAGACAAAACACCATTAATCCATGCAATTCCCTATACACTTATCCTTTCTAAGCTCACCCCTCAATCCCATATGATATAATCAAAATATGCAAGTTGTAAATCACAAAGGGTAGAATTCCCTTGGGTAAGCTTTGCATTAACCATCCACAAGGATATCCACCACCCAGGAAAGCAAAACGAAAATGCCTCTGCCTGCCGATCTGTCCTCCATCACCTAGCGCCAAGCGCCTCCCTCCAGAACTCGCCTCTAGCGGCAGATCCCCATCCAAGGAACTGCAGTGTCCAGCTCCAAACACAATGCCTACTCCGACGAGGCATCCACAGTCCAAAACCCGAACATGAGGGACCGAAAAGAAACTAAAGAGTATCCTGGTGCAATCCACTCCCAATCTCACTTATCCTATGTGCCTCGTCCCTCGAAACCTGGAGCACCAGTTCAACAACTGCATAAACTCTCTAGCACAGGGAGGCTCTCAATTGATCACTCCATCACCCCCAACCACGACTCTGCCTCCAAAGGCTCCAAGCTCAATCTTACGAGTCGGGGTGGTTCATCTGCCAAATCTGGCTCACTAAATCAAACATGCCCCACAGCTCCTCTGCTGTCAACAATCCACCCTACCTCAGTGCCTTTGCACTAAACATTGGCACGGAGGGGGCCACTCGCTCTATTGGCACTACAAAATCCCTGCCGCAGAGGGTACTACATCCTAGTGGTCTCAGAAGGAAAGTACAGTCGGGCTGCCCACTGCTCTGACAACTCGTCACCAAACTAGCTGCTCACACTGCCGCTGATATGCCTCTGACAATCCTGTCATCTGGGTTCGGAGTTCTCTGACCTCAATCCGGGTATCCGGCCCAAAACCACCGCTCAAGCTCAACTGCCGTGACAGGATGCACAAAGGTCCCAAACCCAGCGTCGGGGAGCAACGCTCGCCACGACGAAACCACAAATCAGCACACAACAACGCTCGACCCAATCCAGCGAAAGTCTAGAGCATGTCACCCATTCCATAGCGTTATGTTGTCTGCAGCCAACATAACTACTTAGGAGAATAAACATGCCAATCACTCATCCCGTCCCTCGGGAGAGGTGCAAAACTCACTCAGGACTCTCGCTACAAATCACGACTCTCACGAAGTCATCCTAGGGTCCAACCACAAGCCTAGGGTTTCTAAGTCCACCATGACCTACAACCTAGGCTCTGATACCACCTAATCTGTCACGCCCCGGGGTCGAAACTGCGACCCGGGCTCGCCAACAGATCGCCACCTATGCCAAACCCGCATAGGCGAAGCGTCCTACCTGCAAAAAGAACTACAGCTAACAGATATCAGAGCTAAAAGATAAAACTGCTGTAGAATAAAATCAACCACTGTACACTGAAGATAAAACAACAAGGTCCATCTCCAAAAAAATGATAATAAATAACCTCGAGTACAAAACTCATAGCTCAACAGGGAGATATCTCAAATAAAAAATCAGTGTACAAGCTCTCAATACATCATATCCTCACTACATCAGTCTCTCAAAAGAGGAAATAAATACCAATTCCCGACTATACTGAAGATCTCCTCCAAAGGGGGTACCGCTACTCCAAAGATGGGTCTGGATCTAGCTCGCTACTCCCTCACCACGCACAGCAACCACAGAACGGCAACACCCGCCAAGACTCTGCAAAACAAAGAGGAGAAAGGACAAAAGGGGGAAAACCCCAACGGGCGTGAGAACTACGCAATAAGGGAGTTCTCAGTGGGTATCGCCACAAGGCCCGACGATCTGCCCCAAAGACTACTAGAGGCAAAAGATAACGATGCAGTAAAACTGAAAGAAGAAGCTGGAAACACTCTACAGCTACCATGCCTCTATCCAAATGCTCAAATGGGGAAACTCTGATGAAGATATGCAACACTCGCACACGAGGTGCTCAATCGACCCAATCGAGCTGACTGCCACATCGGGTCCAGTCAAAACTGCGCCCACCTACAACCACCTCCCGCTGACGGGCAGACTTACGTAGGGCGTCCAAACGGACTAACTCGCTATTGAGTAGTGGCTCATGGCAGGCTAGTCATAATCCTGCTCTCTCTCTCAGAACGGATAGACTCAAGATGCTCAACCTCTCACCAATGGTCAAAGAACTCACAACGACCACGGACCACCGTCAAACCCCGAACGGTTCCCAACAATACAAGCACTGGTCTAAACAAAGCTACTAGACTCCACTCGGTCCCCCAGGCACGAGTGTAACAAAAAGTATCTGCCAGAATAAACCCAATCGATAGACCAGTAATCACTGGTACTGCCTGCTCTTGCTGTCGAACTCAGAACCATGCTGTGGTGCCCGGCGCTCCACCGTGGAAGCCATACTCCGGAGTGGCACTCGAGGGGATGCGACCCACACGAAGTAAGTATCACTGTATCAAGCATCACTGTACGAGTATCTCTGTAACCACTGTTCTCATAATAGCAGGACTGGATCAAGACTATGATCAAAGTGGGAACCTCCGTCCACTAACAAAACACGATTGAGGCAATAGTACTCAAAAAGTTGGGAAACACCATCAACTTAGAAACAATTGACCAATCTGATGCAATACGTCAAACATCACGGTCAACGCCCCAAAGTCCGCGGTCACCGCAATAACCCCAACAACCACCAATTGGGTAAATAATCAA
>CM055070.1:25327740-25353480 GCA_029204045.2 Tillandsia leiboldiana
GAATAATTCAATTGCAATTTCCATAAAATTAAATTACCGATCAATCCCAGCTATTGTACCATTCACCTGCATGCAATGCTAACATATAAAATTTAGAGAACCGTCCACCGGTTCCGGGAATAAGGCACCCACCTGAAAAGCTGACTGTCCAAAGCCCAACAGCTGAACACACCAAATAACTCTCTAATCCCTTGCTCCAATAAGTTCAGCACACCCGTAACACTCCTGGCACAATACAAAGTCCACTAATTACACTAGGCTCCCAATATAGCACTTAAAACCGCATACAACTCGAATTCTGAACTGTTAAATTATCACCTGCAGATAGTGCCCAAAAAATTCCAATAAAAAACTCACAGCAATCCTTGCGTCGATAGATTCGAAACGGTACCTTGCACGCCAAATCGGAGTTCGGTAAGTCAAGATAAAATTCGGCAAGGGGGTACACTCATACAAAAATCTGTATTAAAATGTACACTGTTCACTGAGGAAACAGTAATTTTCACCTCTGATGAAATCTCAGAAAAATGCCAAGAAAAATACGAGCGCGTTCCTTGCGATCTGTAGATGAAAAAGTTGTATAAGCTCGTTTTCCGGCTGACGCTTGTGCGCAAAGATATGGCCCAAAACACCTCGATGCTGTCCCACAAAGCCAAACAGAAAAGGGTCACAGTGTTGCCTCGGGATCCATGCCAAAACTCGAACAGGAAAGCGCGATCAATACGAAGATGAAGCCCTACCTTAGGAGTCTGTCGGCGCAAGAATCACTGCAAAATGATCTCGGGGTAGCCCAGGGGAGCCAAAACACTGCGCTCTGCAGCCGAAGAAGAACACTAGAAAGCAACATCGCGCCGCACCGAAAAATCCAGAAACCTCGGGATGCGTGCTCCTAAAATCGTAGAACTTGGCAGGAAGATCAAGAATTAAGAGTTGAACAAGTCTTCTTCAAGGTGCTCGGGCAGATGGTGCGTGGGCTGAGAGAAAAGAGCCAAAGAAGAGGGCTCGGGCTGCCTATTTATAGGCTGAGGAAACAATTGGAAAAATTCCCATTATGTCCCAACTTTCGGGCGCCCGGTCCGGTCCGCCCGAATTCGGGCGCGCACAGTGCGGCCCGGCCCGCCAAGTTTCGGGCGCGCACAGTGCGGCCCGGTCCACCACACAGCTCAGTCCACTACTCCCCCGGGCCCCACTGCACCCGGTGCACCTGCGCCCGCAAATGGCGACGCGACACGTGGCCCGGCAACCCGTGCACCATGCACGTCGCGCCGTGGACCGCGCACGTCGCGGCTGACCCGGGCCGTACGGCCACCTGCCCCGCCGTACGGCCACCTGCCCCGGTCACCCACTCCACCGGTTGCGTGGACCGGGAGCACAACACCGAACCAATCACCTCACGCCACGTGTCCACCCGGTCTACCGTGCACCCGGGTCCAATTTCAGTGGACCGCTCCCGCTGAACCGGCCAACCGGAGAGCGCCACGTGGCCCGCCCCCGGTGCACGACCTCCGCGGTGGACCGCGCGCCTGCCCGCGCGCTCAGCCGCCTGCCCGCGCCCTCAGCCGCCTGCCCGCGGCCGCCAAACGCCTGCCCGAGGCTGCGCCGCCGCCCGCCGACGCCGCCCGCCGCCGGCGATCGCCGGAAATACTGTTCCGGCATGAACAGTACCCGCAAGCTCAAAAACAGTAAGTAATTAGCCCATCTTGACCGTTTTCGCGCGCTGATTCCAAATCCGGCGTCCATTTTGCCAAATTCCAATCCTATAATTTGCCGGAGGCTCCCGGAAAGGTATTTTTAATCCGAATTCCGCGCCGAGCCAAAATTTGATATCCACTCCTCGCGTAAACTGTTCTAAACATCCGATGGGGTCCCCCGATTACCTACGAGATCCATTTTAAGCCCCGAGTCCATCTCTTGTGTCCAAACTGGCGCGCGAACACCGCCGACATGCCACGTAGGCTTCCAGAAGCTGCTGGTCACACTGTAGAAGCCCTGCAAAGATCCGGGTCACCACATCCTCCCCCACTAGAAAAAAGTTTCGTCCTCGAAACTAAGGCAACTCCCAAGGAGTCCCAGAAACCAGGGGTCAATACTCAACACCGCCGTCTCCAGCTCCCAAGTCACCTATCACTCCCCGTGATTACTCCTCAGCAACAACAACAGCAACAACCAGTACGGCATAGCCCGATTGCGCAATTCCCTCACCTCACGAGTCGGAATTCGCAACGGCGTCCCTCGTACTCCAAACTCTCATAGACCCCAAAAGGAACGAGTCAAACACGGGCGAGGGGTCCAAAACATGACACTCCAGAGCTGAGACGTAGAAAAACCTCAAAAACTCCAACAAAAGGCGGGGGGACAAGGAACAAACAGCCTGAGTAACACGCTCTAAAATCACTCCCAAGAGCCAGCTCAACCAAAGCGACCCGAATCACATCCACACAAACACCTGCACAGAAAAGGGGCCCAAACAAGCAGGGGTTCACACTCGGTCGCCCTCAACACTTAACCACCTAAGTGGATTGCTCAGCCGCAGCCTCTCATCAAAAGGGATCCTCAGGGACTCAACTCAAACCCTGCACACAAGGGTGGCCCCACACAGTGCCAGCTATGGAACCGTCAAACTCGACTCCAAATAGCTCTTCTGCTCCAGGCATCCGCCACCACAGTGGCTCTGTCGGGGTGATACTGGATGCTCACAAAATCCAATGGTGGCTCTACAGCCACTACGGGAGGTATCACTATAACTCACAAATCCATCTCCCACCACTGACAAGGTTAGAATCGGCGCTGGTACCAATCTCATCACCCGGTCATCAAGCTCTGCTGGCACTATCCGGTCCAAAAACTCCTCACCCCAACAATGACCGTCGATCTCGGCCAGTCTTAAATAGCATCCACTTTGGCCGAATTTCCACCGCCGCCCCTTCGGCTAGAAGAAGTAATCTAGGAAGATATGCTCTCGAAGCTAAAACTTGCACCACAACGACATGGCAAAAAGCTTCTTCCCCACAGATCTTGTCACACCATATACAAATGCTGCACAAGCTCTAAACACTCAGGGAGGGGGTAAAACCAAAATATCCTGGAGGATGCCGCTATCAAACCGTTCAAGGCCAACTGAAACACAGAATTCCTCAATCTAGAGGCAATAGGGCATTAGTCAATCCATTGGCTTCACTGTACTCGTAATGCCCCTACTGTGTCCTGAACACCATCTAGACAATGCCCTCAGCTGAAATTCCAAATTGGCGCAGGCATCAAACAATAACTGCCGGAATATAGCTCCTTCAAAAGGTTCTAAATAATACCTGGACCTGCCTGGACTCCAATCCCAAAGGGCTCTCACCATCGTGTATCAACGACGTGGCACTAGGTCAAACAGACCCTCTATCCAACAGATCCCTGCACCGGTGCGATCAACTCTCCCAGCTCTTACCGATAATCCAAGTGGTGCTACTGAGGTTGGCGCGGTTTCCAGAACCACGTCAACCGCAATCAAACTCTCCCTAACAGGCGGCATAATCATCAACTCGAGTGGACTCACACCCGGGATTTCGCAGCAATAGAAATATCCTTTGGTCCCGGCGCCACCATAAGCTCCTCTCACACAGTCGCTAAACCCTGTGTGCTCGAACAATCTCCCCATAACAAGCCTCCTTTGTCTGCCTCGCAAAAGTCACAATCAGCACCCTCTCTGCACTTAACCATCCAGTGGTGCCGTGCCAACCAATCCCAAGCACTGGGTCAAAACATCGAACTGCCACCCATAGCAAGAGGTTTGCTGGTATAACTCATGGTCTCAACGACACTGAACAAAACCCACAAGCCTCCTTCACATGCATAACACCGATGGTATTCTGTACCTCTAGTGCACGTGGTAATAACTCTGCCTTTAGTCCATGCCGGAAAGCAAAGTGCACTAACTCCGACTGCTGTGATGAAATCACACATGCAACAACCCGATCCACTGCCGTGGCGCCCTCCAACCAGGCGGCACAAACTCATCCACACGATGCAAGCGGTTGTCGCTTAGTCCATCAGAAAATATCCAATCAATCACAAGGGAGCACGACCTCTGGTTCTGCTCACGCTGAGCCAACAGATACGATCCTCCGCAGACAACAAAACCACGCTACCGTTGCGCTACTCTGATATAGACACTGATACTGCCATCGGGGTCCACCCGATCCCCAACATCTCAGAAAACCATCATTGCAACCGTCATAAGACAAAACACCATTAATCCATGCAATTCCCTATACACTTATCCTTTCTAAGCTCACCCCTCAATCCCATATGATATAATCAAAATATGCAAGTTGTAAATCACAAAGGGTAGAATTCCCTTGGGTAAGCTTTGCATTAACCATCCACAAGGATATCCACCACCCAGGAAAGCAAAACGAAAATGCCTCTGCCTGCCGATCTGTCCTCCATCACCTAGCGCCAAGCGCCTCCCTCCAGAACTCGCCTCTAGCGGCAGATCCCCATCCAAGGAACTGCAGTGTCCAGCTCCAAACACAATGCCTACTCCGACGAGGCATCCACAGTCCAAAACCCGAACATGAGGGACCGAAAAGAAACTAAAGAGTATCCTGGTGCAATCCACTCCCAATCTCACTTATCCTATGTGCCTCGTCCCTCGAAACCTGGAGCACCAGTTCAACAACTGCATAAACTCTCTAGCACAGGGAGGCTCTCAATTGATCACTCCATCACCCCCAACCACGACTCTGCCTCCAAAGGCTCCAAGCTCAATCTTACGAGTCGGGGTGGTTCATCTGCCAAATCTGGCTCACTAAATCAAACATGCCCCACAGCTCCTCTGCTGTCAACAATCCACCCTACCTCAGTGCCTTTGCACTAAACATTGGCACGGAGGGGGCCACTCGCTCTATTGGCACTACAAAAATCCCTGCCGCAGAGGGTACTACATCCTAGTGGTCTCAG
Organism: Tillandsia leiboldiana; assembly: GCA_029204045.2. Lineage (NCBI taxonomy): Eukaryota > Viridiplantae > Streptophyta > Magnoliopsida > Poales > Bromeliaceae > Tillandsia > Tillandsia leiboldiana. The sequence goes on from CM055070.1 coordinate 25,332,691, forward strand.
AAGGAAAGTACAGTCGGGCTGCCCACTGCTCTGACAACTGCGTCACCAAACTAGCTGCTCACACTGCCGCTGATATGCCTCTGACAATCCTGTCATCTGGGTTCGGAGTTCTCTGACCTCAATCCGGGTATCCGGCCCAAAACCAACCGCTCAAGCTCAACTGCCGTGACAGGATGCACAAAGGTCCCAAACCCAGCGTCGGGGAGACACCGCTCGCCACGACGAAACCACAAATCAGCACACAACAACGCTCGACCCAATCCAGCGAAAGTCTAGAGCATGTCACCCATTCCATAGCGTTATGTTGTCTGCAGCCAACATAACTACTTAGGAGAATAAACATGCCAATCACTCATCCCGTCCCTCGGGAGAGGTGCAAAACTCAATCAGGACTCTCGCTACAAATCACGACTCTCACGAAGTCATCCTAGGGTCCAACCACAAGCCTAGGGTTTCTAAGTCCACCATGACCTACAACCTAGGCTCTGATACCACCTAATCTGTCACGCCCCGGGGTCGAAACTGCGACCCGGGCTCGCCAACAGATCCGCCACCTATGCCAAACCCGCATAGGCGAAGCGTCCTACCTGCAAAAAGAACTACAGCTAACAGATATCAGAGCTAAAAGATAAAACTGCTGTAGAATAAAATCAACCACTGTACAACTGAAGATAAAACAACAAGGTCCATCTCCCAAAAATGATAATCATACATTAACCTCGAGTACAAAACTCATAGCTCAACAGGGAGATATCTCAAATAAAACATCAGTGTACAAGCTCTCAATACATCATATCCTCACTACATCAGTCTCTCAAAAGAGGAAATAAATACCAATCTACCGACTATACTGAAGATCTCCTCCAAAGGGGGTACCGCTACTCTCCAAAGATGGGTCTGGATCTAGCTCGCTACTCCCTCACCACGCACAGCAACCACAGAACGGCAACACCCGCCAAGACTCTGCAAAACAAAGAGGAGAAAGGACAAAAGGGGGAAAACCCCCAACGGGCGTGAGAACTACGCAATAAGGGAGTTCTCAGTGGGTATCGCCACAAGGCCCGACGATCTGCCCACCAAGACTACTAGAGGCAAAAGATAACCGATGCAGTAAAACTGAAAGAAGAAGCTGGAAACACTCTACAGCTACCATGCCTCTATCCAAATGCTCGAATGGGGAAACTCTGATGAAGATATGCAACACTCGCACACGAGGTGCTCAATTGACCCAATCGAGCTGACTGCCACATCGGGTCCAGTCAAACCTGCGCCCACCTACAACCACCTCCCGCTGACGGGCAGGAATTACGTAGGGCGTCCAAACGGACTAACTCGCTATTGAGTAGTGGCTCATGCAGGCTATAGTCATAATCCATGCTCTCTCTCTCAGAACGGATAGACTCAAGATGCTCAACCTCTCACACAATGGTCAAAGAACTCACAACGACCACGGGACCACCGTCAAACCCCGAACGGTTCCCAACAATACAAGCACTGGTCTAAACAAAGCTACTAGACTCCACTCGGTCCCCCAGGCACGAGTGTAACAAAAAGTATCTGCCAGAATAAACCCAATCGATAGACCAGTAATCACTGGTACTGCCTGCTCTGCTGTCGAACTCAAGAACCCTGCCTGGTGCCCGGCGCTCACACCGTGGAAAGCCTACTCCGGAGTGGCACTCGAGGGGAGCGACCCACACGAGTAAAGTATCACTGTATCAAGCATCACTGTATCGAGTATCTCTGTAACCACTGTCTCATAATAGCAGGACTGGATCAAGACTATGATCAAAGTGGGAAACTCCGTCCACTAACAAAACCCCGATCTGATGCAATAGTACTCAAAAAGTGGGAAACACCATCCACTAGAACAATCTGATACCCAATCTGATGCAATAGTCAACATCCGGTCAACCGCCCAAAGTCCGCGGTCACCGCAATAACCCACAACCCACAATTGGGTAAATTAATCAATATCCGGTCAACCGCCTACTGTCCGCGGTTACCGCAATAACCCACAATCCACAATTGGGTAAATTAATCAAGATCCGGTCAACCGCCTACTGTCGCGGTTGCCGCAATAACCCACAATCCAACATCAAGCACACCCTGTCTCTGACCCTAAGGTCCCAGCTACACTATCCCAAACCTCTGCTCGAACCCGAGCAATATGACTCAAAAGTCTAAATAAAAAGGAGAAAGAAAGCAATCATGGTTTCTCCTAAGTCAAATTCCAATATGTAGTGCAGCAGTAAAAGATGGCCTAACTATATGTCCATACACATATGTCCATACAAGCATGCATTTGTCCTCAAGAAGAATAAAGAAAATAAACCTCATGCCAAAATTATCAATGACCATACCTGTCCATAATTCTCAATCCATAATGGCTCCTCAGAGTAGAACCTGCACATAACTACATAATCCTATCCCAATACATAAACCATCCTCATAAAAGGTTATGTGCTAATATGGCATGATAATTAATCATATAGGGTATCCTTGCCTTAGATAAGCTTTCACTAATCATCAACATGACTATTTGATTAATACCATTGTCATACTGTGAATAATTCACTTGCAATTTCCATAAAATCCTCATTGTTAAACTTACCGATCAATCCCAGCTATTGTACCATTCACCTGCATGCAATGCTAACATATGAAAATTTAGAGAACCGTCCACCGGTTCCGGGAATAAGGCACCCACCTGAAAAGCTGACTGTCCAAAGCCCAACAGCTAAAAACACCAAATAACTCTAATCCCTTGCTCCAATGAGTTCAGCACACCCGTAACACTCCTGGCACAATACAAAGTCCACTAATTACACTAGGCTCCCAAATATAGCACTTAAAACCGCATACAACCTCGAATTCTGAACTGTTAAATTATCACCTGCAGATAGTGCCCAGAAAATTCCAATAAAAATATCACAGCAATCCTTGCGTCGATAGCTTCGAAACGGTACCTTGCACGCCCAAATCAGAGTTCGGTAAGTCAAGATAAAAATTCGGCAAGGGGGTACACTCATACAAAAATCTGTATTAAAACTGTACACTGTTCACTGAGAAAACAGTAATTTTCACCTCTGATGAAATCTCATAAAAATCCAAGAAAAATACGAGCGCGTTCCTTGCGATCTGTAGATGAAAAAGTTGTATAAGCTCGTTTTCGGCTGACGCTTGTGCGCAAAGATATGGCCAAAACACCTCGATGCTGTCCCACAAAGCCAAACAGAAAAAGGGTCACAGTGTTGCCTCGGGATCCGTGCCAAAAACTCGAAACAGGAAAGCGCGATCAATACGAAAGATGAAGCCCTACCTCTTAGGAGTCTGTCGGCGCAAGAATCACTGCAAAATGATCTCGGGGTAGCCCAGGGGAGCCAAAACACTGCCGCTGCGCCGAAGAAGAACACTAGAAAGCAACATCGCGCCGCACCGAAAAATCCAGAACCTCGGGATGCGTGCTCCTAAAATCGTAGAACTTGGCAGGAAGATCAAGAATTAAGAGTTGAACAAGTCTTCTTCAAGGTGCTCGGGCAGATGGTGCGTGGGCTGAGAGAAAAGAGCCAAAGAAGAGGGCTCGGGCTGCCTATTTATAGGCTGAGGAAACAATTGGAAAAATTCCCATTGTGTCCCAACTTTCGGGTGCCCGGTCCGGTCCGCCCGAATTCGGGCGCGCACAGTGCGGCCCGGCCCGCCAAGTTTCGGGCGCGCACAGTGCGGCCCGGTCCACCACACAGCTCAGTCCACTACTCCCCCGGGCCCCACTGCACCCGGTGCACCTGCGCCCGCAAATGGCGACGCGACACGTGGCCCGGCAACCCGTGCACCACGCACGTCGCGCCGTGGACCGCGCACGTCGCGGTTGACCCGGGCCGTACGGCCACCTGCCCCGCCGTACGGCCACCTGCCCCGGTCACCCACTGCACCGGTTGCGTGGACCGGGAGCACAACACCGAACCAATCACCTCACGCCACGTGTCCACCCGGTCTACCGTGCACCCGGGCCCAATTTCAGTGGACCGCTCCCGCTGAACCGCCCAACCGGAGAGCGCCACGTGGCCCGCCCCCGGTGCACGACCTCCGCGGTGGACCGCGCGCCTGCCCGCGCTCTCAGCCGCCTGCCCGCGCCCTCAGCCGCCTGCCCGCGGCCGCCAAACGCCTGCCCGAGGCTGCGCCGCCGCCCGCCGACGCCGCCCGCCGCCGCCGGCCGCCGCCGGCGATCGCCGGAAATACTGTTCCGGCATGAACAGTACCCGCAAGCTCAAAAACAGTAAGTAATTAGCCCATCTTGACCGTTTTCGCGCGCTGATTCCAAATCCGGCGTCCATTTTGCCAAATTCCAATCCTATAATTTGCCGGAGGCTCCCAGAAAGGTATTTTTAATCCGAATTCCGCGCTGAGCCAAAATTTGATATCCACTCCTCGCGTAAACTGTTCTAAACATCCGATGGGGTCCCCCGATTACCTACGAGATCCATTTTAAGCCCCGAGTCCATCTCTTGTGTCCAAACTGGCGCGCGAACACCGCCGACATGCCACGTAGGCTTCCAGAAGCTGCTGGTCACACTGTAGAAGCCCTGCAAAGATCCGGGTCACCACATATCCACCGCGTGTGGGGCGTACTACGCACCTGCCCTGTGAGGACCTGGATCCCCACGATGTGATTACTGGCTGACCAGCAGCTTCTGGAGGCCTTTGTGGCGCGTCGGTGGTGTTTGTGCACCAATTGGACACTAGTGATGGACTCAAAGTGTTTAATGGATCACGAGAATAGTCAGATGGCCCCGTCGAATGCTTAGAAGAGGTTTCGCGCGCAATGGATATTAAATTGGACTCGGGGCGAAGTTTGGATAAAAGATCACCTCTCCGGATGCCTTCGGGAATTTTTAGAGTTGGAATTTGGCAAATCGGACTTTAGAAATGGACCCGGCGAGAAAATCGGATCAAGTGGGCTTTTCGGGGGCTTTCGGCAAATTTTCGGATGAGAATTTAGAGAAACGGACATCGTATTTGGATTCAGCGCGCGAAATCGTTGAGATTGGACTATTTACTTGTTTTTGTCGGAGCCCGGATGACGCGCATGTTTTTCGAGGCGCGTGCGCGAATCCCGAGTTGGCGCCTCGGATCCCGAGGTGGCGCGCGGCTCAAGGGAATGTACGGTCGCGGGGTTGACGCGCAGGCGCGCTGGGGAAGCGCGCCTTCTGCGCGGGTCACGCGGGGGCCGCCATGTGGCGGGCCCCCATTCGCGCCCGCGCGGACGCGGGGGGCGCGCGTCCGTGCGGCGCGCTCGGTGTCCCGCGCCTGGGTGAGGCACGGTGTATCGCGCCCATGAGGCGCGTGGCCTGCGTTGCCCGCGTGGCCCGCTGGGCGCGCGCCGCGTGGCGCAGGGGGCGCGCGCCTGCGCCTGGCGCACGCGCCCCTGTGCGGTGGACCGCCTGGCAGCGGGCCCTCTTGGGCGGTGCACCGTGGACTCTGTCCACGGGAGCTCTCCCCTCCTCACTTTCTTCTCTTCTTCTTCCTTTTCCTCCCCGCGCACCATTTCTTCTCCCCATTTTCTTCTTCTCCAACCGAGCGAGAGAGAGTGAGAGGGAGGGGATTTTGTGGGGTACGGCGCAAGCGGTGCGCCGTGGACCTCGCGAAGCGCGCGAGGTGTTCCAAGGAGAAGGTTGGGAGGCGCGACGCGGTCGAGGTAGGTCCCACGTGTTATTTTTGCAGAATTTTTGGCACAGCTTTGGAGCGTCCTTTTTGACATTGGATTTGACCCCTTGCTATTGTGTGTGTTAGGGACCGTGTTTTACTGTGCCATCTTACTGCGCGGACTGCTGCTGGCGTTTTGGACGCGCCTCGTTTTGCGCGTGGACTCGTAAAGTGTGCATCGTTTTGCGTGCAACTTGTTGTGCGAGCGTCGGATCGAGGCGAGCCTATACACTTTTTTCATCTACTCGACGCGAGGATTATCACCGTATTTTCTGTGATTTTTCGGGAATTGCCCGAAGGTATACTTTTCCCGTTCTCCTGTGCAATGTGATGCAGATGTGTATGTTGTGGACTTTCGCGCTCACCGCGTTATGGAATTTGTAACTTGGCCTCCGGGACTCGGATTTAGACGTGCAGGTACTCGTTTCGAAGGGCTCGACGCGTCAATCGCGTCCGTATTTTTGGTGGATTTTTCAGAGTCCATTCTGCTGGTGAAAATTGCACATCTTCGGGGCTGGTTTCAGCAGTTGGTGTATACTTGGATATTTTAGCATAAAGTGTAACTTTGGACCTTTTTGTTGTACCCAGGAGGGTTCGCAAGTGATTCGGAACACTGCTAGGAGCCGAGGTTTGCGCGACATGTACCGTGGATACGAGTTTAGCGGATTGTGCGTGCAAGTGGCCATGCTCTTCACCGGCCCCAGGTTTGCCTTGGATTGAGCACTTCAGGTGGGTAAACTTGATATTGGTAACTGTATAAGGTGTTTATGTTATGATGAATGTAAGTGCACTTGTGGGGATGTCACCGCTCTATGACTGATAGCAGGCATATTTGATGTACAACCGATATGAGCGAGAGGTAAGTATGGAAACGGCCTAGATCATGTGGATTGATGTTTACCTGATAATTGTACATGCTTGTTAAACTAGAGACTTAGCATGCGATAGACAGATTATATTTATCCCACACTAGATGATATAGAGATCATACCTGGTTATTCAGTGGCCTATTTATGCGAGATTGGTATATCATAGTAGGAATATTGTAGTATGCTTTGCTACTATGTTTTACTCTCTTTTATTGTTTCCAAGGACAAAAGCATGCTTGAATGGACATGTAGTTAGGCCATCTTTTACTGCTGCACTACTTATTGGAATTTGACTTAGGAGAAACCATGTTATCATTTTCTCCTTCCTTGTTAGTCGGGCGGTCTATGTTGCTCGGGTGCGAGCAGGGGTCTGGGGTAGTGTAGCCGAGACATTTGTGTCAGGGACAGGTTGGATTAGTTGTGGGGCTTTGCGACAACCATGGATATTGGGCGGTTGACCGGATGCTTATCTATGCACCAGATTGGGTATCAGTTTTCTCTAGTGGATGGAGTTTCCCACTTATCGTTTAGTTGCTTCCGATTGAGGTCGGGTCTTTCTTTAGTGGTTGAGTTTTCCCACTTTGATCAGATTTGTGATCAAAGTCCTGCTATACAGAGATACTTTTTACTGAGATACTTTACTCGTGTGGTTTGCTCCCCTCGAGTGCCACTCCGGAGATAGGCTTTTGGACCCAGCCATGTGTGCCGGTTTGATACTTATTTTGGGATGCGAGCCATGTGGGCCGGTCCCGCGGTTTCGAGCCATGTGTGCAGATTCCGCTGAGCAGGCAATGCCAGTTTTACTGGTGGCACCAGATTGGGTTATTACCGGCATTTACTTGTTTCACTCGTGTCAGGGGGACTGGGTGTAGTCTAGTAGCTGTGTTTAGACCAGTGCTAGTGTTGTTGGGATCCTTTTGGGGACTGTGGTCCCAAGGTCTTTGTGAGTTGTGGACCGTTGTGCGAGAGGCTTGGTGATCTTGAGTTTATCCGTTCTGAGAGAGAGCGTGGATTTTGACTATAGCCTGCATGAGCCACTACTCGATGGCGAGTTAGTCCGTTTGGACGCCCTACGTAATTCCTGCCCGTCAGCGGGAGGTGGTCGTAGGTGAGGCGCAGGTTCGACTGGACCAGATGTGGCAGTCAGCTAGATTGGGTCGATTCTGCACTTGATGTGCTAGTGGTTGCATACCATTCTTTGATTCTCCCCTCTTGAGCATTTAGATAGAAGCTTGGTAGCTATTAGGTGGCAGCAACGTTTTTGTTCAGTTCCCACTTCTTTGGTTATTTTATGTCTCTTGAGGACTTAGTGGGCAGACCGTCGAGTCTGGCGGTGGTACCCACTGAGGACTCCCCTTTTGGTGTAGTTCTCACACCCTCTGGGGGTTTTCCCCCTCCTTTTCCCTTCCTCTCCTTTGTTTTGCAGAGTCTTTGCGGGTGTTGCTGATTCAGCGGTTGTTGATCGAGGCGAGGGAGTCGCGAGCTATATCCCTACCCATCGTTGGAGAGTAGCGGTACCCCTTCAGAGGAGATCTTCAGTAGATTAGTTGTTTTATTTTCCTCTTTTGAGAGACTGATGTAGCTAGGATATATTATGTATTGAGAGACTGTACACTGATGTATTCATTGGAGATATCTCCTGGTTGGGTTCAGAGCTTGTATTTGAGGACATTGTATTATTATTATTATTTTTGGGAGACGGTCATTGTTGTATTATTTCCAGTTGTACAGTGATTGATTTTAGTTATACAATAGGTTTTTATTTTTAGCTCTGATATCTGTTAGCTGTAGTACTTTTCTTGCAGGTAGGACGCTTCGCCTATGCGGCTTTGGCATAGGTGGCAGATCTGTTGGCGAGCCCGGGTGGCAGTTTCGACCCTGGGGCGTGACATGCCCACTCTCTGTGGGGCGTACTACGCACCTACCCACTCCGCGTGGGGCGTACTGCTGACTACTATGGACGCACCTGCCCACTGCATGTGGGGCGTACTACGCGCCTACCCACTCCCTGTGGGGCGTACTACGCACCTACCCACTCCGCATGGGGCGTCCTCGGGGGGAGCGACTCCTCAGAGCTCTAGTATCAAGTCAGTCTCAACTGTCTCATAAATGGCACATGCAGGCTATGATCCTCGATCAAACAGATCGGATACCTAATACCAGATAACACACTACAGTCGGGAACCCTCCACGACTGGAACAGGGAATGCCGAACCCTCTCATAGCTATGTCGGAGAACCCTCAACGACCCAATCTGATAATGCACATCCCATGGCTAAGTCGGGAAACCTCCACGACTCATTCAGCCAGAGCCCAATCTCTCGAAATCAGATCGGAGAATCATCTCCACTACTAAATCAGAAATACCACTCCATGATATAGAATAATCCCACCAGGGGTCTCCACTCACCTGACACTAGAAACTCATCCCATAGAGTTCTAAAAATCCCCTCGGCCCCTCGGCACGAGAACAAAAGCATCCTGAACCTAACCCATCTCTCTGGAGGTTCACAATAATATAGAATCATTTAAATCCTCAATTTTCTTTAAAACCGGTCCGCCGATTTTTAACATGGTTCAGATTCCAATCTAATGCCAACTAACTATGCAGTCTAGTGTCACATCATCCCTATATCATGCTAAAAATGCCTGGGGCTCATAAATGTCTTCCTATGAATTTCTAGCCAGTTATCAGATTTCCCAGCAATATGAATATTAAGCTAAACATGGTCAACATGCATACAATAGCTTTAGAAGGCATTCCATACATCTTGAAAAAATTCCAACCCACCTCAAATGCATTCCGCAGGCAAACGCTGAAGTCGGAGAAGCGCTGCATCTCTCACTGTCGAAATCTGCTGGAAATACCCAAAACTGCGCCGCAGGCGCGCGCGCTATCGCGGTCCTCGGAAAAATCCCCGGAAGCTCGATCAATCCTCTCGAGTCCTCTGATGAAAATCGACGCGCACTCCGGCCCTCGCTGCCCTCTCACAGCACCCACACACACTAACGCACGCGCGCACGCACGCCTCGACTCCGCGCCGTGGATACGAGTTCAGCGGATTGTGCGTGCAAGTGGCCACGCTCTTCACCGACCCCAGGTTTGCCTTGGATTGAGCACTTCAGGTGGGTAAACTTGATATTGGTAACTGTATAAGGTGTTTATGTTATGATGAATGTAAGTGCACTTGTGGGGATGTCACCCCTCTATGACTGATAGCAGGCATATTTGATGTACAACCGATATGAGCGAGAGGTAAGTATGGAAACGGCCTAGATCATGTGGATTGATGATTACCTGATAATTGTACATGCTTGTTAAACTAGAGACTTAGCATGCGATAGACAGATTATATTTATCCCACACTAGATGATATAGAGATCATATCTGGTTATTCAGTGGCCTATTTATGCGAGATTGGTATATCATAGTAGGAATATTGTAGTATGCTTTGCTACTATGTTTTACTCTCTTTTATTGTTTCCAAGGACAAAAGCATGCTTGAAAGGACATGTAGTTAGGCCATCTTTTACTGCTGCACTACTTATTGGAATTTGACTTAGGAGAAACCATGCTATCGTTTTCTCCTTCCTTGTTAGTCGGGCGGTTTGTGTTGCTCGGGTGCGAGCAGGGGTCTGGGGTAGTGTAGGCGAGACATTTGTGTCAGGGACAGGTTGGATTAGTTGTGGGGCTTTGCGGCAACCACGGATATTGGGCGGTTGACCGGATGCTTATCTATGCACCAGATTGGGTATCAGTTTTCTCTAGTGGATGGAGTTTCCCACTTATCTTTTACTTGCATCCGATTGAGGTCGGATCTTTCTTTAGTGGTTGAGTTTTCCCACTTTGATCAGATTTGTGATCAAAGTCCTGCTATACAGAGATACTTGTTACTAAGATACTTTACTCGTGTGGGTCGCTCCCCTCGAGTGCCACTCCGGAGGTAGGCTTTTGAACCCAGCCATGTGTGCCGGTCTGATACTTATTTTGGGATGCGAGCCATGTGGGCCGGTCCCGCGGTTTGGAGCCATGTGTGCAGATTTCGCTGAGCAGGCAATGCCAGTTTTACTGGTGGCACCAGATTGGGTTATTACCGGCATTTACTTTCTTGTTTCACTCGTGTCAGGGGGACCGGGTGGAGTCTAGTAGCTGTGTTTAGACCAGTGCTAGTGTTGTTGGGATCCTTTTGGGGACTGTGGTCCCAAGGTCTTTGTGAGTTGTGGACCGTTGTGCGAGAGGCTTGGTGATCTTGAGTTTATCCGTTCTGAGAGAGAGCGTGGATTTTGACTATAGCCTGCATGAGCCACTACTCGATGGCTAGTTAGTCCGTTTGGACGCCCTACGTAATTCCTGCCCGTCAGCGAGAGGTGGTAGTAGGTGAGGCGCAGGTTCGACTGGACCAGAGTTGGCAGTCAGCTCGATTGGGTCGATTCTGCACTTCATGTGCTAGTGGTTGCATACCATTCTTTGATTCTCCCCTCTTGAGCATTTAGATAGAAGCTTGGTAGCTATTAGGTGGCAGCAACGTTTTTGTTCAGTTCCCACTTCTTTGGTTATTTTATGTCTCTTGAGGACTTAGTGGGCAGACCGTCGAGTCTGGCGGTGGTACCCACTGAGGACTCCCCTTTTGGTGTAGTTCTCACACCCTCTGGTGGTTTTCCCCCTCCTTTTCCCTTCCTCTCCTTTGTTTTGCAGAGTCTTAGCGGGTGTTGCTGATTCTGCGGTTGTTGATCGAGGCGAGGGAGTCGCGAGCTAGATCCCTACCCATCGTTGGAGAGTAGCGGTACCCCTTCAGAGGAGATCTTCAGTAGATTAGTTGTTTTATTTTCCTCTTTTGAGAGACTGATGTAGCGAGGATATATTATGTATTGAGATACTGTACACTGATGTATTCATTGGAGATATCTCCCGGTTGGGTTCAGAGCTTGTATTTGAGGACATTGTATTATTATTATTATTTTTGGGAGACGGTCATTGTTGTATTATTTCCAGTTGTACAATGATTGATTTTAGTTATACAGCAGGTTTTTATTTTTAGCTCTGATATTTGTTAGCTGTAGTACTTTTCTTGCAGGTAGGACGCTTCGCCTATGCGGCTTTGGCATAGGTGGCTGATCTGTTGGCGAGCCCGGGTCGCAGTTTCGACCCCGGGGCGTGACAGATTAGGTTGGTATCAGAGCCTAGGTTGTAGGTCATGGTGGACTTAGAAACCCTAGGCTTATGGTTTGACCCTTGGTTGACTTCGTGAGAGTCGTGATTTATAGCGAGAATCCTGATTGAGTTTTATACCTCTCCCAAGGGACGGGAGGAATGATTGGCATGTTTATTCTCCTAAGTGATTATGTTGGCTGTAGACAACATAATGCTGTGGAACGGGTGACATGCTTTAGACTTTCGCTGGATTGGGTCGAGTGGCTTTTGTGTACTGTTTTGTGGTTTCGTCGTGGAGAGCGGTGCCTCCCCGACACTGGGTTTTGACCCGTGTGCATCCTGTCATAACAGTTGAGCTTGAGCGGTTGGTTTTGGGCCGGATACCTGGATTGAGGTCAGAGAACTCCGGACTCGGATGACAGGATTGTCAGAGGCTTATCAGCGGCAGAGTGAGCAGCTGGTCTTGGTGACACAGTTGTCGGAGCAGCGGGCAGCTCGACAGTGCTACCCTCTGAGACCACCCGGTTGCAGTATCCTCAGGGGCGGGAATTTTTCTGGCACCGATGGAGTGAGTAGCCCCCTCTGTGCCGATGTTTAGTGTCGAGGCACCAAGGCAGGGTGGATAGTTGACAGCTAGCGAGCTAGGGGGGACATGATCGATCTATTGAGCCAGATTCGGCAGATGAACCACCCCGACTCGTAAGATTGGGTTTGGAGCCTTTGGAGGCAGAGTCATGGTTGGTGGTGATGGAGTGATTAATTGAGAGCCCCTGTGCTAGAGAGTTTATGCAGTTGTTGAACTGCGCGCTCCAGGTTTCGAGGGACGAGGCGCATAGGATATGTGAGACTGGGAGTGGATTGCGCCAGGATACCTTCCAGTTTATTCGATCCCTCCTGTATAGATTTTGGATCTTGGATGCCTCGATAGAGTAGCCGTTGTGTATGGAGCGTGGCGCTGCAGTTCCTTTGGTTAGGGATCTGCCGCAAGAGGCGAGTTCTGGATATTGGTGCTTGGCGCCGGGTGATGGAGGACAGATCGGCCGGTAGAGGCATTTCTGATTTCTTTCTCCAAAATATTGGATTTCTAAGATATCAGGGATCGGGTGGACCCCGATGGCAGTATCAGCGTCTGTATCGGAGTAGCGCAGCGGTAGCGTGGATTTGTTATCTGCGGAGGACCCTATTCATCGCCTCAATGTGAGCAGAGACAGAGGTCGTACTCCCTTGTGGATAGTCCTGGTTTTCAGGCAGATTAAGCGACAACCACTTGCATCGAGGGGATGAATCTGTGCCGCCCGATTGTAGGGCGCCACGGTAGTGGATCGAGTGTCGCAGGTGGGATTTCACCATAGCAGTCGGACTTAGAGCATGTTGCATTCCTGCATGGACTAGAGGCAGATTTGTTACCACGTGCACTCGAGGTATAGGTTCCTGCTAGTGCTGTGCACGTGGAGGAGGCTTGTGGATCATGTCCAATGCGATTGAGGCCGTGAGTTGTACCGGCCGACTTATTGGTAATTGTGGCAGTTTGGTGTTTTGACCATGTGCTTGAGATTGATTGGCACAATGCCACAGGATGTTAGACTGCAGAAAGTGAGGACTTTAACCTTCTGCGAGGCAGACGAGAGGAGGCTTGCTTGATGTGATTGTTAGAGCACACAGGTTTTAGCGCCAGTGTGAGAGGTGCTTACGGCGGCACCGGGACTCAGGGATATCTCTGTTGCCCAGGAGATCCCGGGTGTGATTTCACCTTAGTTGTTGGTAATCCCGCCGGTGAGGGAGATAGAGTTTGCGTTTGACGTGGTTCGGGGAACCGCGCCACCCTCGACAGCACCTCATTGGATATCGCCGGTAGAGCTGAGAGAGCTGATGGCGCAGTTGCAGGATCTGATGGATCGAGGGGTCTGTTTGACCTAGTGCCACGCCGTTGGTACACGGTGGTGATGCCACGTCGTTGATACACGACTGTAAGGGTCCTCGTATGGTTCGAGTGTAGACAGGTCCGGGTGGTATCTAGGACCTTTTTGATGGAGCTATACTCCGGCAGTTATTGTATGATGCGAGTACCTACTTGGAATCAGACAGCCGAGGACTTTGCCTAGAGGGCATTCAGGATCCGGTAAGGGCATTATGAGAGCATAGTGAGGCCAAATGGAATAATTGATGCCCTGTTGTCTTTGAGATTTGAGGAATTGTGTGTCCTAGTTGTACCTGGACGGATTTGGGAGTGGTGTTTCCCCAAGGATATTTTGATTTACTCCCAGAGCGACTTGGAGCACGAGAAGTGCTTGTGGATGTGCTACCATGCATGTGTGAATGAAGCTGTATGCCAAGTTATTAAGGTACAAGTTGTAGCTTCTGAAACATACCTTCTTGGGTCACCTTATTCTAGCCGTTGGAGCGGCGGTGGAACCCGACCAATTGGATGTTATTCAAGGTTGGCTGAGACCAACATTTATTCTTGAGGTGAGGAGCTTCTTGGACTTGGCAGTGTCGGGAGAGCATGGCCAATGGATAATGAGACTGATACCAGCGCCAATGCTAGCATTTCCAGTGTTGGGAGAGAGATTTGCGTGCTTTAGTGATGCCTCCCATTGTGGCTGTGGAGTTACCGTGGGTTGATTTTCGGTCCACACTTCATTAGTCCAACCCTATGAGTATTGTGGCAGGACGAACCGCTGTTTTGTAGGCAGCTTGGACCCCACAGATGAGCCTTTCAGTACACCTTTTACTTCCGGCTTTGATTGATATACCTGGGCGTAGGCCATGCCTGCTTGGCTATCAGTCTTGATTACTCAGCATCCCTGTCCTATACTATATGATAGATTAAGGTTTCAGCTTCAGTTTATAATATCTGCCATGCGGCACCAGTGGAGATTACAGCTTTCAGCATCTTGAGAGGGATTCACGCGGATTGCCATGGATGGTTCGGACTTTTGACCGCGAATTTGGGCATCAGCATTATGATCGCCTTTCGAGCCAGTTTTCAGTCCCGTTCACCGACGGTTTGGTCCCCGTCAGGGTGTTCTTTATTAGTTGAGAGTTTGTCCGTTGGGGTTGTTGACATGTTGAGTGACCAACTATGGCATGAGTTCGTATCTCCGGAGGATCCCTTTTGAGGGTAGCCTGCGGTTGAGTAGTCCCCTCGAGTGGTTTTGGATTGGGAAGTGGCCGAGTGAAGACCCCAGCTTATTGGATTCTTTTCCTTATTGGATGAAAGCGTGGGTATGCATCGGGTGACCTTGGTTGAGTTGGCACATGATGTGGTTTGGTGCGTGTTGCACTAGAGGTTATTCCAGTTTCCCCCAGCTTTTTATTGGAGCCCCTCTGGTATCTCACGTCTCAGCTTAGGAGTAATGTGTTTTTGGATCCCTCACCCATGATTGACTCGCCCCATTTGAGATCTAGGAATGTTTGGAGTACGAGGGACGCCCGTTGCGAATTATGGCTCGTGAGATTAGAGGTTGCGCAATCGGGCTATGCCGTGCTGGTTGTCGCTGTTGTTGTTGAGGAGTGGTCACGGGGAGTGAGTAGCGACTTGGAGCTGGAGATGACGATGTTGAGTACTTACCCTTGGTGTTTGTGACTCCTGGTGGAATTGAACTAGTTTCGAGGACGAAACTTTCTTTAGTGGGGGAGGATGTGAGGACCTGGATCCCCACGATGTGATTACTGGCTGACCAGCAGCTTCTGGAGGCCTTTGTGGCACGTCGGTGGTGTTTGCGCACCAATTGGACACTAGTGATGGACTCAGAGTGTTTAATGGATCACGAGAATAGTCAGATGGCCCCGTCGAATGCTTAGAAGTGGTTTCGCGCGCAATGGATATTAAATTGGACTCGGGGCGAAGTTTGGATAAAAGATCACCTCTCCGGATGCCTTCGGGAATTTTTAGAGTTGGAATTTGGCAAATCGGACTTTAGAAATGGAACCGGCGCGAAAATCGGATCAAGCGGGCTTTCCGGGGGCTTTCGGCAAATTTTTGGATGAGAATTTGGAGAAACGGACATCGTATTTGGATTCAGCGCGCGAAATCGTTGAGATTGGACTATTTACTTGTTTTTTTTGGAGCCCGGGTGAAGCGTGTTTTTCGTGGCGCGTGCGCGAATCCTGAGTTGGCGGCTCGGATCCCGAGGTGGCGCGCGGCTCAAGGGAGTGTACGGTTATGGGGTTGACGCGCAGGCGCGCTGGGGAAGCGCGCCTTCTGCGCGGGTCACGCGGGGGCCGCCACGTGGCGGGCCCCCATTCGCGCCCGCGCGGACGCGGGGGGCGCGCGTCCGTGCGGCGCGCTCGGTGTCCCGCGCCTGGGTGAGGCACGGTGTAACGCGCCCGTGTGGCGCGTGGGCTGCGTCGCCCGCGTGGCACGCGGGGCGCGCGCCGCGTGGCGCAGGGGGCGCCCGCCTGCGCCTGGCGCGCGCGCCCCTGTGCGGTGGACCGCCTGGCAGCGGGCCCCCTTGGGCGGTGCACCGTGGACCCGGTCCACGGGAGCTCTCCCCTCCTCACTTTCTTCTCTTCTTCTTCCTTTTCCTCCCCGCGCACCATTTCTTCTCCCCTTTTTCTTCTTCTCCAACCGAGCGAGAGAGAGTGAGAGGGAGGGGATTTTGTGGGGAGCGGCGGTGCGCCTTGGACCTCGCGAAGCGCGCGAGGTGTTCCAAGGAGACGGTTGGGAGGCGCGACGCGGTCGAGGTAGGTCCCACGGTTATTTTTGCGGTATTTTGGCACAGCTTTGGAGCGTCCTTTTGGACATTAGATTTGACCCCTTGCTATTGTGTGTGTTAGGGACCAGTGTTTTACTATCCATCTTACTGCGCGGACTGCTGCTGGCGTTTTGGACGCGCCTCATTTTGCGCGGGACCTCGTAAAGTGTGCACCGTTTTGCGTGCAACTTGTTGTGCGAGCGTCGGATCGAGGCGAGCCTATACACTTTTCTCATCTACTCGACGCGAGGATTATCACCGTATTTTCTGGGATTTTTCGGGAATTGCCCGAAGGTATACTTTTTCCCGTTCTCCTGTGCAATGTGATGCAGATGTGTATGTTGTGGACTTTCGCGCTCACCGCGTTGTGGAATTGGTAACTTGGCCTCCGGGACTCGGATTTTGACGTGCAGGTACTCGTTTCGAAGGGCTCGACGGGTCGATCGCGTCCGTATTTTGGTGGATTTTTCAGAGTCCGTTCTGCCGGTGAAAATTGCACATCTTCGGGGCTGGTTTCAGCAGTTGGTGTATACTTGGATATTTTAGCATAAAGTGTAACTTTGGACCTTTTTGTTGTACCAGGAGGGTTCGCAAGTGTTTCGGAACACTGCTAGGAGCCGAGGTTTGCGCGACATGTACCGTGGATACGAGTTCAGCGGATTGTGCGTGCAAGTGGCCACGCTCTTCACCGCCCCCAGGTTTGCCTTGGATTGAGCACTTCAGGTGGGTAAACTTGATATTGGTAACTGTATAAGGTGTTTATGTTATGATGAATGTAAGTGCACTTGTGGGGATGTCACCCCTCTATGACTGATAGCAGGCATATTTGATGTACAACCGATATGAGCGAGAGGTAAGCATGGAAACGGCCTAGATCATGTGGATTGATGTTTTACCTGATAATTGTACATGCTTGTTAAACTAGAGACTTAGCATGCGATAGACAGATTATATTTATCCCACACTAGATGATATAGAGATCATACCTGGTTATTCAGTGGCCTATTTATGTGAGATTGGTATATCATAGTAGGAATTTTGTAGTATGCTTTTCTACTATGTTTTACTCTCTTTTATTGTTTCCAAGGACAAAAGCATGCTTGAATGGACATGTAATTAGGCCATCTTTTACTGCTGCACTACTTATTGGAATTTGACTTAGGAGAAACCATGTTATCTTTTTCTCCTTCCTTGTTAGTCGGGCGGTCTGTGTTGCTCGGGTGCGAGCAGGGGTCTGGGGTAGTGTAGCCGAGACATTTGTGTCAGGGACAGGTTGGATTAGTTGTGGGGCTTTGCGGCAACCGCGGATGTTGGGGCGGTTGACCGATGCTTATCTATGCACCAGATTGGGTATCAGTTTTCTCTAGTGGATGGAGTTTCCCACTTATCGTTTACTTGCATCCGATTGAGGTCGGGTCTTTCTTTAGTGGTTGAGTTTTCCCACTTTGATCAGATTTGTGATCAAAGTCCTGCTATACAGAGATACTTGTTACTGAGATACTTTACTCGTGTGGGTCGCTCCCCTCGAGTGCCACTCCGGAGGTAGGCTTTTGGACCCAGCCATGTGTGCCGGTTTGATACTTATTTTGGGATGCGAGCCATGTGCGCCGGTCCCGCGGTTTCGAGCCATGTGTGCAGATTCCACTGAGCAGGGCAATGCCAGTTTTACTGGTGGCACCAGGTTGGGTTATTACCGGCATTTACTTTCTTGTTTCACTCATGTCAGGGGGACCGGGTGGAGTCTAGTAGCTGTGTTTAGACCAGTGCTAGTGTTGTTGGGATCCTTTTGGGGACTGTGGTCCTAAGGTCTTTGTGAGTTGTGGACCGTTGTGCGAGAGGCTTGATGATCTTGAGTTTATTCCGTTCTGAGAGAGAGCGTGGATTTTGACTATAGCCTGCATGAGCCACTACTCGATGGCGAGTTAGTCCGTTTGGACGCACTACGTAATTCCTGCCCGTCAGCGGGAGGTGGTCGTAGGTGAGGCGCAGGTTCGACTGGACCAGATGTGGCCGTCAGCTCGATTGGGTCGATTCTGCACTTCATGTGCTAGTGGTTGGATACCATTCTTTGATTCTCCCCTCTTGAGCATTTAGATAGAAGCTTGGTAGCTATTAGGTGGCAGCAACGTTTTTGTTCAGTTCCCACTTCTTTGGTTATTTTATGTCTCTTGAGCACTTAGTGGGCAGACCGTCGAGTCTGGCGGTGGTACCCACTGAGGACTCCCCTTTTGGTGTGTAGTTCTCACACCCTCTGGGGGTTTTCCCCCTCCTTTTCCCTTCCTCTCCTTTGTTTTGCAGAATCTTAGCGGGTGTTGCTGATTCAGCGGTTGTTGATCGAGCGAGGGAGTCGCGAGCTATATCCCTACCCATCGTTGGAGAGTAGCGGTACCCTTCAGAGGAGATCTTCAGTAAATTAGTTGTTTTATTTTCCTCTTTTGAGAGACTGATGTAGCGAGGATATATTATGTATTGAGACTGTACACTGATGTATTCATTGGAGATATCTCCCGGTTGGGTTCAGAGCTTGTATTTGAGGACATTGTATTATTATTATTATTTTTGGGAGACGGTCATTGTTGTATTATTTCCAGTTGTACAGTGATTGATTTTAGTTATACAGCAGGTTTTTATTTTTAGCTCTGATATCTGTTAGCTGTAGTACTTTTCTTGCAAGGGGACGCTTCGCCTATGCGGCTTTGGCATAGGTGGCGGATCTTTGGCGAGCCCCCGGTCGCAGTTTCGACCCCGGGGCGTGACATGCCCACTCTCTGTGGGGCGTACTACGCACCTACCCACTCCGCGTGGGGCGTACTGCTGACTACTATGGACGCACCTGCCCACTTCGTGTGGGGCGTACTACGTGCCTACCCACTCCCCTGTGGGGCGTACTACGCACCTACCCACTCCGCATGGGGCGTCCTCGGGGGAGCGACTCCTCAGAGCTCTAGTATCAAGTCAGTCTCAACTGTCTCATAAATGGCACATGCAGGCTATGATCCTCGATCAAACAGATCGGATACCTAACACCAGATAAACACCATAGTCGGGAACCCTCCACGACTGGAACAGGGAATGCCGAACCCTCTCATAGCTATGTCGGAGAACCCTCAACGACCCAATCTGATAATGCACATCCCATGGCTAAGTCGGGAAACCTCCACGACTCATTCTGCCAGAGCCCAATCTCTCGAAATCAGATCGGAGAATCATCTCCACTACTAAATCAGAAATACCACTCCATGATCTAGAATAATCCCACCAGGGGTCTCCACTCACCTGACACTAGAAACTCATCCCACAGAGTTCTAAAAATCCCCTCGGCCCCTCAGCATGAGAACAAAAGCATCCTGAACCTAACCCATCTCTCTGGAGGTTCACAATAATATAGAATCATTTAAATCCTCAATTTTCTTTAAAACCGGTCCGCCGATTTTTAACATGGTTCAGATGCCAATCTAATGCCAACTAACTATCCAGTCTAGTGTCACATCATTCCTAGATCATGCTAAAAATGCCTTGGGCTCATAAATGTCTTCCTATGATTTTCTAGGCAGTTATCAGATTTACCAGCTATATGAATATTAAGCTAAACATGGTCAACATGCATACATAGCTTTAGAAGGCATTCCATACATCTTGAAGAAATTCCAAACCACCTCAAATGCATTCCGCGGCAAACGTTGAGTCGGAGAAGCGTCGCATCTCTCACTGTCGAAATATGCTGGAAATACCCAACTGGCGCCGCAGGCGCGCGCGCTATCGCGTCCCTCGAAAATCCCCGGAACTCGATCAATCCTCTCGAGTCCTCTGATGAAAATCGGCGTGCACTCCGGCCCTCGCTGCCCTCTCACAGCACCCGCACACACTCACACCAGCGCGCGTACGCACGCCGCCTCGACTCCTCGCCGAGAAAATCCACAAGATCACAGCACAAATGAAAGGATGGAAAGAATAATCCAATATAAGCTCAAAGCCTTATCCAAACCCAAATAAATCCTTAACCCAGCTTGTAAGAAATCTGCCACTTACTCCTCGTGAGGGCTCGATGCACGCGCGTCCCCGGCCAACTCCAACAGCAGGAACCACAGCACAAACCTTCTCAATTATTTCACTCTCTTTTCTTCTTCTCTTTTTCTTTTCCTTACTTACTCTCTTTTCCTTTCTTTCTTTCTTTCTCATCTATCGTTGAGAAGAAAGACAGGGATGGAGGCTTCTGTATAGAGGGTGTAACATGGGAGAGGAATTACCAAAACGCCCTCACTCCAAAAATATCCAACGTGCTGTTTCAGGGCAAAATGGGCACTGGGTATACCGGTACACTAATTGGGTACCAGTACAACCCACTAGTTCCGGAACTCTCACTCCAGTT
>CM055070.1:25353580-25378382 GCA_029204045.2 Tillandsia leiboldiana
TTCTCCTAAGTGATTATGTTGGCTGCAGACAACATAATGCTGTGGAATGGGTGACATGCTTTAGATTTCGCTGTGTTGGGTCGAGTGGCTTTGTGTACGTTTTGTGTTTTCGTCGTGGAGAGCGGTGCAATCCCCGACACTGGGTTTTGACCCTGGTGCATCCCTGTCATAACAGTTTAGCTTGAGCGGGGTTGGTTTTTGGGCCGGATACCTTGATTGAGTCAGGAACTCCGGACTCCGGATGACAGGATTGTCAGAGGCTTATCATGCGGCAGAGTGAGCAGCTGGTCTTGGTGACTCAGTTGTCGGAGCAGCGGGTCATCTCGACATTGCTACCCTCTGCGTGACCACCCGTTGCAGTATCCTCAGGGCGGTAATTTTTCATGGCACCGGATGGAGTGAGTAGCCCCCTCTGTGCCGATGTTTAGTGTCGAGGCACCAAGGCGGGTGGATAGTTTTTGACAGCTAGCGAGCTAGGGGGGACAATGATCGATCTATTGAGCCAGAGTTCGGCAGATGACCCACCCCGACCCGATAAGAATTGGTTTGGAGCCTTTGGAGGCAGAGTCATGGTTGGTGGTGATGGATGATTAATTGAGAGCCCCGGCTAGAGAGTTTATGCAGTTGTTGAACTGCGCGCTCCAGGTTTTCGAGGACGAGGCGCATAAGATTTGAGACTGGGAGTGGATTGCGCCATATCCTTCCAGTTTATTCGATCCCTCCTGTATCATATTTTGGATCTTGGATGCCTCGATAGAGTCGCCGTTGTGTATGGAGCGTGGCGCTGCAGTTCCTTTGGTTTAGGGATCTGCCGCCCAGAGGCGAGTTCTGGATTTTGGTGCTCTGGCGCCGGTGATGGAGGACAGATCGCCGTTAGAGGCATTTCTGATTTCTTTCCTCCAAAATATTGGATTTCTAAGGATATCAGGGATCGGGTGGACCCCGATGGCAGTATCAGCGTCTGTATCGAGTAGCGCAGCGGTAGCGTGGATTTGTTATCTGCGGAGGACCTATTCATCGCCTCAATGTGAGCAGAGACAGAGGTCGTACTCCCTTGTGGATTCCACTGGTTTTTCAGCAGATTGAGCGACAACCACTTGCTCGAGGGATGAATCTGTGCCGCCCGATTGTAGGGCGCCACGTAGTGATCGAGTGTCGCAGGGGATTTCACCATAGCAGTCGGAGTTAGAGCATGTTGCATTCCTGCATAGGACTAGAGGCAGATTTGTTACCACGTGCACTCGAGGTATAGGTTCCTGCTAGTGCTGTGCACGTGGAGGAGGCTTGTGGATCATGTCCATGCGATTGAGGCCGTGAGTTGTACCGGCCGACTTATTGGTAATTGTGGCAGTTTGGTGTTTTGACCATTGCTTGAGATTGATTGGCACAATGCCACAGGATTTAGACTGCAGAAAGTGAGGACTTTAACCTTCTGCGAGCAGACGAGAGGAGGCTTGCTTGATGTGATGTTAGAGCACACAGGTTTTTAGCGCCAGTGTGAGAGAGGTGCTTACGGCGGCACCGGGACTCAGGGATATCTCTGTTGCCCGAGATCCCGGGTGTGATTTCACCTTAGTTGTTGGTAATCCCGCCGGTGAGGGAGATAGAGTTTGCGTTTGACGTGGTTCGGGGAACCGCGCCACCCTCGACAGCACCTCATTGGATATCGCCGGTAGAGTGAGAGAGCTGATGGCGCAGTTGCAGGATCTGATGGATCGAGGGGTCTGTTTGACCTAGTGCCACGCCGTTGGTACACGGTGGTGATGCCACGTCGTTGATACACGACTGTAAGGGTCCTCGTATGGTTCGAGTGTAGACAGGTCCGGGTGGTATCTAGGACCTTTTTGATGGAGCTATACTCCGGCAGTTATTGTATGATGCGAGTACCTACTTGGAATCAGACAGCCGAGGACTTTGCCTAGAGGGCATTCAGGATCCGGTAAGGGCATTATGAGAGCATAGTGAGGCCAATGGGAATAATTGATGCCCTGTTGTCTTTGAGATTTGAGGAATTGTGTGTCCTAGTTGTACCTGGACGGATTTGGGAGTGGTGTTTCCCAAGGATATTTTGATTTACTCCCAGAGCGACTTGGAGCACGAGAAGTGCTTGTGGATGTGCTACCATGCATGTGTGAATGAAGCTGTATGCCAAGTTATTAAGGTACAAGTTGTAGCTTCTGAAACATACCTTCTTGGGTCACCTTATTCTAGCCGTTGGAGCGGCGGTGGAACCCGACCAATTGGATGTTATTCAAGGTTGGCTGAGACCAACATTTATTCTTGAGGTGAGGAGCTTCTTGGACTTGGCAGTGTCCGGGAGAGCATGGCCAATGGATAATGAGACTGATACCAGCGCCAATGCTAGCATTTCCAGTGTTGGGAGAGAGATTTGCGTGCTTTAGTGATGCCTCCCATTGTGGCTGTGGAGTTACCGTGGGTTGATTTTCGGTCCACACTTCATTAGTCCAACCCTATGAGTATTGTGGCAGGACGAACCGCTGTTTTGTAGGCAGCTTGGACCCCACAGATGAGCCTTTCAGTACACCTTTTACTTCCGGCTTTGATTGATATACCTGGGCGTAGGCCATGCCTGCTTGGCTATCAGTCTGATTACTCAGCATCCCTGTCCTATACTATATGATAGATTAAGGTTTCAGCTTCAGTTTATAATATCTGCCATGCGGCACCAGTGGAGATTACAGCTTTCAGCATCTTGAGAGGGATTCACGCGGATTGCCATGGATTGTTCGGACTTTTGACCGCGAATTTGGGCATCAGCATTATGATCGCCTTTCGAGCCAGTTTTCAGTCCCGTTCACCGACGGTTTGGTCCCCGTCAGGGTGTTCTTTATTAGTTGAGAGTTTGTCCGTTGGGGTTGTTGACATGTTGAGTGACCAACTATGGCATGAGTTCGTATCTCCGGAGGATCCCTTTTGAGGGTAGCCTGCGGTTGAGTAGTCCCCTCGAGTGGTTTGGATTGGGAAGTGGCCGAGTGAAGACCCCAGCTTATTGGATTCTTTTCCTTATTGGATGAAAGCGTGGGTATGCATCGGGTGACCTTGGTTGAGTTGGCACATGATGTGGTTTGGTGCGTGTTGCACTAGAGGTTATTCCAGTTTCCCCCAGCTTTTTATTGGAGCCCCTCTGGTATCTCACGTCTCAGCTTAGGAGTAATGTGTTTTTGGATCCCTCACCCATGATTGACTCGCCCATTTGAGATCTAGGAATGTTTGGAGTACGAGGGACGCCCGTTGCGAATTATGGCTCGTGAGATTAGAGGTTGCGCAATCGGGCTATGCCGTGCTGGTTGTCGCTGTTGTTGTTGAGGAGTGGTCACGGGGAGTGAGTAGCGACTTGGAGCTGGAGATGACGATGTTGAGTACTTACCCTTGGTGTTTGTGACTCCTGGTGGAATTGAACTAGTTTCGAGGACGAAACTTTCTTTAGTGGGGGAGGATGTGAGGACCTGGATCCCCACGATGTGATTACTGGCTGACCAGCAGCTTCTGGAGGCCTTTGTGGCACGTCGGTGGTGTTTGCGCACCAATTGGACACTAGTGATGGACTCAGAGTGTTTAATGGATCACGAGAATAGTCAGATGGCCCCGTCGAATGCTTAGAAGTGGTTTCGCGCGCAATGGATATTAAATTGGACTCGGGGCGAAGTTTGGATAAAAGATCACCTCTCCGGATGCCTTCGGGAATTTTTAGAGTTGGAATTTGGCAAATCGGACTTTAGAAATGGAACCGGCGCGAAAATCGGATCAAGCGGGCTTTCCGGGGGCTTTCGGCAAATTTTTGGATGAGAATTTGGAGAAACGGACATCGTATTTGGATTCAGCGCGCGAAATCGTTGAGATTGGACTATTTACTTGTTTTTTTTGGAGCCCGGGTGAAGCGTGTTTTTCGTGGCGCGTGCGCGAATCCTGAGTTGGCGGCTCGGATCCCGAGGTGGCGCGCGGCTCAAGGGAGTGTACGGTTATGGGGTTGACGCGCAGGCGCGCTGGGGAAGCGCGCCTTCTGCGCGGGTCACGCGGGGGCCGCCACGTGGCGGGCCCCCATTCGCGCCCGCGCGGACGCGGGGGGCGCGCGTCCGTGCGGCGCGCTCGGTGTCCCGCGCCTGGGTGAGGCACGGTGTAACGCGCCCGTGTGGCGCGTGGGCTGCGTCGCCCGCGTGGCACGCGGGGCGCGCGCCGCGTGGCGCAGGGGGCGCCCGCCTGCGCCTGGCGCGCGCGCCCCTGTGCGGTGGACCGCCTGGCAGCGGGCCCCCTTGGGCGGTGCACCGTGGACCCGGTCCACGGGAGCTCTCCCCTCCTCACTTTCTTCTCTTCTTCTTCCTTTTCCTCCCCGCGCACCATTTCTTCTCCCCTTTTTCTTCTTCTCCAACCGAGCGAGAGAGAGTGAGAGGGAGGGGATTTTGTGGGGAGCGGCGGTGCGCCTTGGACCTCGCGAAGCGCGCGAGGTGTTCCAAGGAGACGGTTGGGAGGCGCGACGCGGTCGAGGTAGGTCCCACGTGTTATTTTTGCGGTATTTTTGGCACAGCTTTGGAGCGTCCTTTTGGACATTAGATTTGACCCCTTGCTATTGTGTGTGTTAGGGACCGTGTTTTACTATGCCATCTTACTGCGCGGACTGCTGCTGGCGTTTTGGACGCGCCTCATTTTGCGCGTGGACTCGTAAAGTGTGCACCGTTTTGCGTGCAACTTGTTGTGCGAGCGTCGGATCGAGGCGAGCCTATACACTTTTCTCATCTACTCGACGCGAGGATTATCACCGTATTTTCTGGGATTTTTCGGGAATTGCCCGAAGGTATACTTTTCCCGTTCTCCTGTGCAATGTGATGCAGATGTGTATGTTGTGGACTTTCGCGCTCACCGCGTTGTGGAATTGGTAACTTGGCCTCCGGGACTCGGATTTTGACGTGCAGGTACTCGTTTCGAAGGGCTCGACGGGTCGATCGCGTCCGTATTTTTGGTGGATTTTTCAGAGTCCGTTCTGCCGGTGAAAATTGCACATCTTCGGGGCTGGTTTCAGCAGTTGGTGTATACTTGGATATTTTAGCATAAAGTGTAACTTTGGACCTTTTTGTTGTACCCAGGAGGGTTCGCAAGTGTTTCGGAACACTGCTAGGAGCCGAGGTTTGCGCGACATGTACCGTGGATACGAGTTCAGCGGATTGTGCGTGCAAGTGGCCACGCTCTTCACCGCCCCCAGGTTTGCCTTGGATTGAGCACTTCAGGTGGGTAAACTTGATATTGGTAACTGTATAAGGTGTTTATGTTATGATGAATGTAAGTGCACTTGTGGGGATGTCACCCCTCTATGACTGATAGCAGGCATATTTGATGTACAACCGATATGAGCGAGAGGTAAGCATGGAAACGGCCTAGATCATGTGGATTGATGTTTACCTGATAATTGTACATGCTTGTTAAACTAGAGACTTAGCATGCGATAGACAGATTATATTTATCCCACACTAGATGATATAGAGATCATACCTGGTTATTCAGTGGCCTATTTATGTGAGATTGGTATATCATAGTAGGAATTTTGTAGTATGCTTTTCTACTATGTTTTACTCTCTTTTATTGTTTCCAAGGACAAAAGCATGCTTGAATGGACATGTAATTAGGCCATCTTTTACTGCTGCACTACTTATTGGAATTTGACTTAGGAGAAACCATGTTATCTTTTTCTCCTTCCTTGTTAGTCGGGCGGTCTGTGTTGCTCGGGTGCGAGCAGGGGTCTGGGGTAGTGTAGCCGAGACATTTGTGTCAGGGACAGGTTGGATTAGTTGTGGGGCTTTGCGGCAACCGCGGATGTTGGGCGGTTGACCGGATGCTTATCTATGCACCAGATTGGGTATCAGTTTTCTCTAGTGGATGGAGTTTCCCACTTATCGTTTACTTGCATCCGATTGAGGTCGGGTCTTTCTTTAGTGGTTGAGTTTTCCCACTTTGATCAGATTTGTGATCAAAGTCCTGCTATACAGAGATACTTGTTACTGAGATACTTTACTCGTGTGGGTCGCTCCCCTCGAGTGCCACTCCGGAGGTAGGCTTTTGGACCCAGCCATGTGTGCCGGTTTGATACTTATTTTGGGATGCGAGCCATGTGCGCCGGTCCCGCGGTTTCGAGCCATGTGTGCAGATTCCACTGAGCAGGCAATGCCAGTTTTACTGGTGGCACCAGGTTGGGTTATTACCGGCATTTACTTTCTTGTTTCACTCATGTCAGGGGGACCGGGTGGAGTCTAGTAGCTGTGTTTAGACCAGTGCTAGTGTTGTTGGGATCCTTTTGGGGACTGTGGTCCTAAGGTCTTTGTGAGTTGTGGACCGTTGTGCGAGAGGCTTGATGATCTTGAGTTTATCCGTTCTGAGAGAGAGCGTGGATTTTGACTATAGCCTGCATGAGCCACTACTCGATGGCGAGTTAGTCCGTTTGGACGCACTACGTAATTCCTGCCCGTCAGCGGGAGGTGGTCGTAGGTGAGGCGCAGGTTCGACTGGACCAGATGTGGCCGTCAGCTCGATTGGGTCGATTCTGCACTTCATGTGCTAGTGGTTGGATACCATTCTTTGATTCTCCCCTCTTGAGCATTTAGATAGAAGCTTGGTAGCTATTAGGTGGCAGCAACGTTTTTGTTCAGTTCCCACTTCTTTGGTTATTTTATGTCTCTTGAGCACTTAGTGGGCAGACCGTCGAGTCTGGCGGTGGTACCCACTGAGGACTCCCCTTTTGGTGTAGTTCTCACACCCTCTGGGGGTTTTCCCCCTCCTTTTCCCTTCCTCTCCTTTGTTTTGCAGAATCTTAGCGGGTGTTGCTGATTCAGCGGTTGTTGATCGAGGCGAGGGAGTCGCGAGCTATATCCCTACCCATCGTTGGAGAGTAGCGGTACCCCTTCAGAGGAGATCTTCAGTAAATTAGTTGTTTTATTTTCCTCTTTTGAGAGACTGATGTAGCGAGGATATATTATGTATTGAGAGACTGTACACTGATGTATTCATTGGAGATATCTCCCGGTTGGGTTCAGAGCTTGTATTTGAGGACATTGTATTATTATTATTATTTTTGGGAGACGGTCATTGTTGTATTATTTCCAGTTGTACAGTGATTGATTTTAGTTATACAGCAGGTTTTTATTTTTAGCTCTGATATCTGTTAGCTGTAGTACTTTTCTTGCAAGTAGGACGCTTCGCCTATGCGGCTTTGGCATAGGTGGCGGATCTGTTGGCGAGCCCGGGTCGCAGTTTCGACCCCGGGGCGTGACATGCCCACTCTCTGTGGGGCGTACTACGCACCTACCCACTCCGCGTGGGGCGTACTGCTGACTACTATGGACGCACCTGCCCACTTCGTGTGGGGCGTACTACGTGCCTACCCACTCCCTGTGGGGCGTACTACGCACCTACCCACTCCGCATGGGGCGTCCTCGGGGGGAGCGACTCCTCAGAGCTCTAGTATCAAGTCAGTCTCAACTGTCTCATAAATGGCACATGCAGGCTATGATCCTCGATCAAACAGATCGGATACCTAACACCAGATAACACACCATAGTCGGGAACCCTCCACGACTGGAACAGGGAATGCCGAACCCTCTCATAGCTATGTCGGAGAACCCTCAACGACCCAATCTGATAATGCACATCCCATGGCTAAGTCGGGAAACCTCCACGACTCATTCTGCCAGAGCCCAATCTCTCGAAATCAGATCGGAGAATCATCTCCACTACTAAATCAGAAATACCACTCCATGATCTAGAATAATCCCACCAGGGGTCTCCACTCACCTGACACTAGAAACTCATCCCACAGAGTTCTAAAAATCCCCTCGGCCCCTCAGCATGAGAACAAAAGCATCCTGAACCTAACCCATCTCTCTGGAGGTTCACAATAATATAGAATCATTTAAATCCTCAATTTTCTTTAAAACCGGTCCGCCGATTTTTAACATGGTTCAGATGCCAATCTAATGCCAACTAACTATCCAGTCTAGTGTCACATCATTCCTAGATCATGCTAAAAATGCCTTGGGCTCATAAATGTCTTCCTATGATTTTCTAGGCAGTTATCAGATTTACCAGCTATATGAATATTAAGCTAAACATGGTCAACATGCATACAATAGCTTTAGAAGGCATTCCATACATCTTGAAGAAATTCCAACCCACCTCAAATGCATTCCGCAGGCAAACGTTGAAGTCGGAGAAGCGTCGCATCTCTCACTGTCGAAATATGCTGGAAATACCCAAAACTGCGCCGCAGGCGCGCGCGCTATCGCGGTCCTCGAAAAAATCCCCGGAATCTCGATCAATCCTCTCGAGTCCTCTGATGAAAATCGGCGTGCACTCCGGCCCTCGCTGCCCTCTCACAGCACCCGCACACACTCACGCACGCGCGCACGCACGCCTCGACTCCGCGCCGAGAAAATCCACAAGATCACAGCACAAATGAAAAGGATGGAAAGAATAATCCAATATAAGCTCAAAGCCTTATCCAAACCCAAATAAAAATCCTTAACCCAGCTTGGAAGAAATCTGCCACTTACCTCGTGAGGGGCTCGATGCACGCGCGGCCCCGGCCAACTCCAAACAGCAGGAACCACAGCACAAACCTTCTCAATTATTTTCACTCTCTTTTCTTCTTCTCTTTTCTTTTCCTTACTTACTCTCTTTTCCTTTCTTTCTTTCTTTCTCTCTATCGTTGAGAAGAAGACAGGGATGGAGGCTTCTGTATAGAGGGTGTAAACAATGGGAGAGGAAATTACCAAAAAGCCCTCACTCAAAAAAATATCCAACGTGCTGTTTCAGGGCAAAATGGGCACTGGGTACCGGTACCACTAATTGGGTACCAGTACCAACCCACTAGTTCCGGAACTCTCACTCCAGTTCCGGAACACAAGGCCTAGTTCCGGAACCAAAACCCCTGTTCCGGAACTCAGCTTCCAAAAGCTAAAATCCGAAGTCTGAAGCTTCAGTTCTCACACCGACAACTCGCTTTCTGCTGCGGAAGCTTCTACACCACTCTAAAATCTCCCGAACTCCACTGTAAACACGGGGTACACATGACCAAAGCTTTTCCCACTCAGAAAGCTCAACCATGGAGTCGATATGCTCAATCCAGAAAACCGGCATTCCTACAACATAATCCTCTATTCATTTCTTTGCTTGCCAAGTCCAACTCACTTTATGTCTTCGGGGCCTCCGCATTAGTCCGAGTCCACCCGAATTCCGCTGTAAACTGAAAATACACATGTTCCAACACAACCCAATTCCGCGCACAACCGCGGAGATCGATTCTCTATCCAATCCAATACTCAGCAAGTACTTCCCAAGTACACAATGCCCCGAGGTCACAGATTCTAACTGGGCTTCCAAGTTCGACGCCGCTAACTCACTTTCCATCCCAATGGATTCTGCGTCGATCCGAAATAAACAGAACTCAGCTGTAAACCCCAAATGTAACACGCCCGAGGCGATTTCTCCGCACCACGCCATCTTGCGAGGTCAGTACACCCTACAAAGTTCCCGTACTCTACAGACCGGATGGTGGCGCTGTCCAATGGGAGGCCGCCATGTGGTGGGCGGGAGACATGGCGGGGTGCACGCGCCGCGGGTTGCGCCGGGTCTATTGCGCCGCATGCCGGCTAATGGCGTTGTGCTACGAGGCCCACCCACGCCAATCGAGGCATGATGGCAGCGGCTTGGCGAATCTCGCTGCGACACGTGGCATTGCGCATGCTCGCTGGTCCCGGTGCAACCCAGAACCCGGGCCCGTCTACAGATCCGTCGTGCACACGGTATTTCCCGCGTACACGAAGCGCCGGTAACCTGCTCAGATATAAGAGAAAATAATAAAAGAGAATAAACACAGAGCTGAACTAAAACTACTACATCTCAGACTGAAGCAGGAAATAAAGTAAAGAACAACTGTAAATAAGTACAAGTGTCTCTCCCAGCTCACCACAAATATACAACCAGCTGGCAAAAGCCAGACCCAAAAATAAAGTACAATACAACTGTCTGAAAAGATAGGGGTACATCAAAAGTGTAGTGGCCCTGGTTCCCATGCAACGTTCTTCTGATGAATCCACTGTTAGAACACCTAGTGTTGGTGTATCTGGCCTATGGTGCATCAAAGGGATGCCACAGATGGACCCTGTGAGGTATCTTTAGCTGTGTTGGCCTTCGGCTAGGTTTGCCGAAACTTTTAAAAAGATTTAGGCCAAACAGAGATTGGAAATGGATTCAGCACGGAAAAACGATTGAAAACGGCTATTTGCTTGTTTGTTTCTGAGTCCGGATGCCCAAAAACGGACTCCCGGAAGTTTTTATTGGTTTTTGGTGCATGGGAGGGGTCGTAGACCGCCGGCTGCCACGTGGCGGCCTCTCATTGGCTGGTTTTTAGCGCGCGGTCCACAGAGCAGCGCGGCTGGGTGCACAGACCCCGCGCACGGACACGTGGCACCGCCTGATTGGCGGGCTCAAGGCGCGCGGTCTATCGGGTGTGCGCGGCGGTGTATGGACCAAGGCGGGGGACACGTGGCAGCCTCCGGTTGGTTGGTGCACGCGGCGCGGTCCATGGAATTCCAAAGCGGGATGCGTGGACCGGCTGTAGGGGACACGTGTCACCCTCTGATTTGCGGGCGCACGGGGCGCGGTGCACGGGGCCTTGGCCGGCGCCTCGGGGCGCGTGCGCACGAGGGGGCCACGCCGCGCGACCGGCGCGGGCGCCGACCGGTCGGCGGGTCAACCGGGCTGGACACGTGACGCCCGCTCATTGGCAGGCGCCAACCGCCTTTCTGTGCGGGGGGGAGGCCACGTGGCAGCTTGTGAGTGGCCCGCACAGCTGTTTGCTGTTCGGAGGGCCACGTAGCATCACCGGGTGATTTCGGGCGTGAACAGTGTTGGGCCGGGCCCAACACTGTAGCCGCCCGAAAGTACCGGCGCCCGAAAGTTGGGCCCAAAAGCCCAATGCTTGACTTTTTTGGCTTTTTCCGGGTTGAGGCCTATAAATAGGCCCTTTGCTCTCATTTTTTAGGCTTTTTCCGAGCCTTTTAGCCATCGAGCCCTTCACCAAAGTTCTTCCTCATCTTCTTGTGCATCTTTCGGTGGAAGCTCAGAATTTTTGGAGGCCGCGGCGTTGACGATTTCGGCAGCGTAGCGCAGTGCGACGATTTACTGTTGGAGGACCATTTTTCGTCGCACTTCAGTCTGGGAGGTCTACAGAGCTACTCCGACAATATTTTGTTACGGCATTTTGGTGTTGGCATATTTCGTGAGTCAAGTCAGTGAGTTGAGTCGGAGTCTTAAAGGGATCAAATTGTCAATCAGCAATCAAAGACTTAGAGAAGATTCAACAAGAGCTCAAGTTGACACTCAGTGTCTTGAGTCTTGAAGATTGAAGTTGAAGAACTGTGGATCAGTTACATCAATCTCAAGAAGAAAGTATTCAAGAGGATCAGGTATGTTTAACTAAATAATTGTGGTGATCCGAATACTTTCTTATAGTGTAGAAACACTTGGAAGATTTTTTTAATTGCATAAAAATCAAAAACTGGACATGGGACATGTTCAGGATCCGGATCAGACCTTGCAATCCGGATCCCGAAGGGTACTTGTTCATTGGCAATTTCAATCCGGATCCTAGGCCATTCCAATCCGGATCCCGAACATGGGACTTTGCTGAATTGCATGAACGATCCGGATCGGACCTTGCAATCCGGATCCCGAACCCTTGGTTTTCTGGAATCGTCAATCTCGTTACGACGATCCGGATCGCAGTAAATCCGATCCGGATCGCCGTCCTGAAAATTTCCAGATAAGGTATGTTTTTGATTCTTATCTCTTTCCAAAGGTTTCTAAACTATAAATAGACATTTAGGGTTTCTCAAGAACGTGTGTTCTCTACCGATTAATTTATAAAACACTTGAGAGCAACCCTAGAGGCTAGGTTTTTATCGTTCTTCTTTATAGCCTCTTTTAGGTCAATTCGATGGTTCCTTCAAGAACATATCTTTGGTCGAATTGATCTAATCTTTGCTTAGAGATTTCTTCTACGGTTCTTCATTGATAATCTAAGCAAAGGATCACCATCGAAGTCAATATTCTTATCGACTGAGTTTGCGTCGTGGATTCGACGTGGCATCGTGGATTCGGTGTGCTAAAGGCGTTTCGTGGATTCGAAGCGTGCGTTCGTGGATTCGAACGTGAGCAGTGGACGGGCAAAACGGTGGAGCGCGAGGTCCAAGAAATTGAAGGAGGGGTTAAATCCGTGGAGACGGTAATCACCTTGTTATTCTTCTTTTCTTAGGGATTGTTATTGCGTGGATATCCAACCGGTCAGCGCGAGGTCCGAAGAAGCTGAAGGAGGGGTTGAGTCCGTGGAGTCGGTAATCACCTTGTTATTCTTCTATTCTTAGTGGATTGTTATTGCGTGTTGGTCCCGTGGTTTTTCTCCTGGATTGGAGTTTCCACGTATATCTCGGTGTGCTGTTTTTATTTTCCGCATTGGTTTTTATTTTGCACTGAGATTGAGTTTTTAAGTATTACACCTATTCACCCCCCCTCTAGTTGTTTGATAGTACCTATTTAGATCCTTTGGGATTCATAACTCTACAATTGGTATCAGAGAGGGTTTTAGGTTTATCTATCATGATGGGTGAAAGTGGTAATATTTATAGACCTCCTCTTTTTGATGGGACTAATTATGCTTATTGGAAAGTGCGGATGAGAGCTTTTCTCATCGCAATTGATGAGCGGGTATGGCAATCCGTGGAATACGGTTGGGTGCATCCTGTTGAGGAAGTAGGAAATTCTACTACCCCAAAACCTCGCTCTAGATGGTCCAAAGAGGAATTTGAAAGATCTTCTTACAATGGGAAAGGTATGAACGCTTTATTTAATTCTCTTTCCTCGACTGAGTTCACACGAATTTCCGCGTGTGAAACCGCGAAGGAAATTTGGGATATTCTCAAAATTACACATGAGGGGACTAATCTTGTAAAAATTCAAAAGCTCTAGATGCTTACAAGTCAATTTGACTCTATTCATATGGAAGAGCATGAATTGTTTACAGATTATTACACTAGACTTCAAGATGTAATAAATACATGTGCTAATTTAGGAGAAAAGATCCCGGAGTCGAAAATTGTAAGAAAGATACTTCGGACTCTTCCGGAACGGTTTAGGGCAAAGGTTACCGCCATTGAAACCGTTAGTCATCCGGATGAGATGAGTGTAGAGGAATTAGTAGGTGCTTTGCAAACTTATGAAATGACTTTTCCTACTAATCAAGTTTCTTCCAAGTCTTCTTCTAAGCTTACAGGTATTGCATTCAAATCAACAAAGGAAGAAGATAGCGAATCAAGTTCCGACGATGAAATCTCTTTTGCCGATTTTGAAGAACAATTGGCGCGGATCGTAAAGAAATTTCGTCAGAAATTTTGGAAGAATCGAACCGATGGATTTTCATCCACGAAATCTTCTAAAGGATCATCGGGTTCTAAATCCTCTAAACTCAAAAGCTTTGCAAAACCTTCTAAAGAAAAAGAATAAGATGATTTCGAAGGGGAAATCCAATGCTATCGATGCAAAGGCTACGGCCATTTTTCAATGGATTGTCCTTCTAAGAAATCATATAAAAAGAAGGCTTTGCAAGCGAAAACTTGGGACGATTCTACTTCTAATGAATCAACCTCAAGTAAAGAGGAAAAAGGAAAAATCGTTGCTTCTCATGCCTCTCATTTTCCCTCTTCTAATAATTGTTTATCATCTTTAGTCACTGACTCTACTCCTTTGATTTTGTATGAAACATCAACAACCGGCGGAGAGTCATCAAGTGAGGGGGAGTCGGACGAGGAAGAACTCGTTGAGGCATATCAACAACTTCTTGCGGAATCTAAGAAGATGGCCAAACATATCAAGAAGTTGAGGAAGCAACGACTTGAGAATCAAGACGAGAATCATGCTTTAAAGATCAAACTTCATGATCTCGAGGAGGAACGAGAGCTTTTATTGAATAATAATAAAATCCTCCAAGAAAAGATAAATCAATCGGAAACGGTCGTTAATTCCCATATTAACAAGATTGATTTTCTAGAAAAACAGTTTGAGGAGATTCATGTCACCAACCAAGCTTTGACCAAGCAATTTCATGAACTTAAATCCGACATACAAAGGCTTTCAACTGGTTCCAAGAAACTTGATTGTATGTCCGGATTAGGTCAATCAAGCAAGGTTGGTTTGGGATTTAAAAAGAACCAAACTGTGAAGGCTTCAAGTTCCACAACTAAATTGAAAGGAAGAACTTGTCACCTATGTGGACTTGAAGGACATTTGGTGAAGGATTGCCCGAAAAAGAGAAAGAAGAATTCTTCGGCAACTTCATCTACGGAGCGAACTCAACGGAATCAAAAGACACATCAAGTCAAAGGAGTTCACTCAACCCACCAAAGGTCCGAGCCACAACATCAATCATACAAGTGGATCATTGCGAGGCAAAGACCTAAGGTGGACCAACAGTCAAAGCGGACAACCCCCGGCCACAACGAATCAAGACAACCCAAAATCCAGCGATTTTGGATTCGGAAAGGTGATATCTTTCCTTGTCTTAAGTTCTAAATAGCTTATGACTGTATGTAATGCTTTGATTGGTTTTCCCTTCATATCTTTCTTAATCTTTGCATTACATGTTTTTCAATGCTCTTCGTTTTTATACTTTGTTTTTGAACAAAAGGGTTTTTACTGAACAAGTGCATTGAATAAAAAGGGTTTTCACTTTCAATCACTCCAATTTAATTTTATTTGAATTATCAACTTTACTCCCTAATCATAAATCTTGAAGATACTTCATTATAGGAGTTTTTGATATTATAAGCATCAAATTTTAGAAATCATGTGTGATCTTTAGATGCTTAATCTATCTCGGTTGTGTGAATTCATTGTGATAAACGTGAGACAACCGATAGACTAAAATTTGGGATTTAATTCTTTCACGTAAGAGATTACATTCTTACAAGGGTATTGAAATGATTTGTAAAAGATGTGGAAAGAGTTACATCCGAAAGGAGTGTGAAAACTACCACCTCATGCTGGAAAGAGCTGCCACCCCCGGTCGTCCGGTTTGTGTGTGAAGCTACCACATGCTATGGATGCTTGATAGTATTTTATGAGAAAATCTTTAGTTGAAGCATTTGGAGATTTATATGCAAAGCTCTTATATTTTGAATAATCTCCTGGTTGGTATAAGGTGGGATAGTTGAAAGATGCTCAAAGAGTCACCCTTAGGTATTTTAGTGCTTATCTCAAATTTGAAAGGGTAAGAAATCAAATTGATGTCATTTGGAAATCTCTGTAAGTCATCTTTGTACATCCGTTACATCTTGATAGACTTTGGATCTCAAGATTATTTTTGATGACTTGTGTTTGATGAATATAACATGAAAAACGGTTTATAATGTTTTACCTTTATTTTTCATGATTTCGGAGTAAATCTTTTTAATTTTTGTAAAATTAATTGGATTGAATGACATCTATGTGATCTCATATTAATTTCAAGCACTTAAATTGTTTTCTTGATGGAATACAAATCGGTATTTGAAATTATTTCAAAATCTGGATTTGTTTCAAGAAATTATTTGATTTTTGCTTTCTGGTACCGGTACGCAATCTGCATTTTTGTTATATACCGGAACTGAGCTTTTATCTCTCTTTCTCCATGAACTAATGTTGTTAGTGATTTCCTTTTGTCTGGTATGTTCACTGTTTGACAATTTGTGACAAAAAGGGGGAGAAGAGAAATGACGGAGATGAGATCATCAAGAGAGGATGACGGAGATGAGATCATCAAGAGAGGACAAACGAAACGAAAATTGAAAAATGGGGGAGAACGGAAAATGATGATCGTATCACAAAGGGGGAGAACATAGATGCTCAAGAACATGGAGAACATGTTAGAGATGCTCAAGATAGGGGGAGACAAAGAAAGGTTGAAAGAGCTGGGAAAAACAAAAGAACCAAAAGGATGAATCAAATGTAGGATTTTAATTTCTAACGACTGACGTTTGATTTTGTTTGGAGTTGTGTTTTGCAGGAATTACATCACTTTAAGACTCCAAGTCCTAAGTCATAGAGTATGTTCTAGGACTGTTTAGCTCAAATGTAATTTTGTATTTATTGGATCTTTCACGCAAAGAAAATCAATGTTTTGGTGATGACATTGAGTTTCGATTTTTTGGTTTAAGATGAGTGACTTGAGCGCTTTTATGTATTTTTGGGTTTTGTCACGAAATTGCCAAAGGGGGAGATTGTTACGGCATTTTGGTGTTGGCATATTTCGTGAGTCAAGTCAGTGAGTTGAGTCGGAGTCTTAAAGGGATCAAATTGTCAATCAGCAATCAAAGACTTAGAGAAGATTCAACAAGAGCTCAAGTTGACACTCAGTGTCTTGAGTCTTGAAGATTGAAGTTGAAGAACTGTGGATCAGTTACATTAATCTCAAGAAGAAAGTATTCAAGAGGATCAGGTATGTTTAACTAAATAATTGTGGTGATCCGAATACTTTCTTATAGTGTAGAAACACTTGGAAGATTTTTTTAATTGCATAAAAATCAAAAACTGGACATGGGACATGTTCAGGATCCGGATCAGACCTTGCAATCCGGATCCCGAAGGGTACTTGTTCATTGGCAATTTCAATCCGGATCCTAGGCCATTCCGATCCGGATCCCGAACATGGGACTTTGCTGAATTGCATGAACGATCCGGATCGGACCTTGCAATCCGGATCCCGAACCCTTGGTTTTCTGGAATCGTCAATCTCGTTACGACGATCCGGATCGCAGTAAATCCGATCCGGATCGCCGTCCTGAAAATTTCCAGATAAGGTATGTTTTTGATTCTTATCTCTTTCCAAAGGTTTCTAAACTATAAATAGACATTTAGGGTTTCTCAAGAACGTGTGTTCTCTACCGATTAATTTATAAAACACTTGAGAGCAACCCTAGAGGCTAGGTTTTTATCGTTCTTCTTTATAGCCTCTTTTAGGTCAATTCGATGGTTCCTTCAAGAACATATCTTTGGTCGAATTGATCTAATCTTTGCTTAGAGATTTCTTCTACGGTTCTTCATTGATAATCTAAGCAAAGGATCACCATCGAAGTCAATATTCTTATCGACTGAGTTTGCGTCGTGGATTCGACGTGGCATCGTGGATTCGGTGTGCTAAAGGCGTTTCGTGGATTCGAAGCGTGCGTTCGTGGATTCGAACGTGAGCAGTGGATGGGCAAAACGGTGGAGCGCGAGGTCCAAGAAATTGAAGGAGGGGTTAAATCCGTGGAGACGGTAATCACCTTGTTATTCTTCTTTTCTTAGGGATTGTTATTGCGTGGATATCCAACCGGTCAGCGCGAGGTCCGAAGAAGCTGAAGGAGGGGTTGAGTCCGTGGAGTCGGTAATCACCTTGTTATTCTTCTATTCTTAGTGGATTGTTATTGCGTGTTGGTCCCGTGGTTTTTCTCCTGGATTGGAGTTTCCACGTATATCTCGGTGTGCTGTTTTTATTTTCCGCATTGGTTTTTATTTTGCACTGAGATTGAGTTTTTAAGTATTACACCTATTCACCCCCCCTCTAGTTGTTTGATAGTACCTATTTAGATCCTTTGGGATTCATAACTCTACAATTGGTATCAGAGAGGGTTTTAGGTTTATCTATCATGATGGGTGAAAGTGGTAATATTTATAGACCTCCTCTTTTTGATGGGACTAATTATGCTTATTGGAAAGTGCGGATGAGAGCTTTTCTCATCGCAATTGATGAGCGGGTATGGCAATCCGTGGAATACGGTTGGGTGCATCCTGTTGAGGAAGTAGGAAATTCTACTACCCCAAAACCTCGCTCTAGATGGTCCAAAGAGGAATTTGAAAGATCTTCTTACAATGGGAAAGGTATGAACGCTTTATTTAATTCTCTTTCCTCGACTGAGTTCACACGAATTTCCGCGTGTGAAACCGCGAAGGAAATTTGGGATATTCTCAAAATTACACATGAGGGTACTAATCTTGTAAAAATTCAAAAGCTCCAGATGCTTACAAGTCAATTTGACTCTATTCATATGGAAGAGCATGAATTGTTTACAGATTATTACACTAGACTTCAAGATGTAATAAATACATGTGCTAATTTAGGAGAAAAGATCCCGGAGTCGAAAATTGTAAGAAAGATACTTCGGACTCTTCCGGAACGGTTTAGGGCAAAGGTTACCGCCATTGAAACCGTTAGTCATCCAGATGAGATGAGTGTAGAGGAATTAGTAGGTGCTTTGCAAACTTATGAAATCACTTTTCCTACTAATCAAGTTTCTTCCAAGTCTTCTTCTAAGCTTACAGGTATTGCATTCAAATCAACAAAGGAAGAAGATAGCGAATCAAGTTCCGACGATGAAATCTCTTTTGCCGATTTTGAAGAACAATTGGCGCGGATCGTAAAGAAATTTCGTCAGAAATTTTAGAAGAATCGAACCGATGGATCTTCATCCACGAAATCTTCTAAAGGATCATCGGGTTCTAAATCCTCTAAACTCAAAAGCTTTGCAAAACCTTCTAAAGAAAAAGAATAAGATGATTTCGAAGGGGAAATCCAATGCTATCGATGCAAAGGCTACGACCATTTTTCAATGGATTGTCCTTCTAAGAAATCATATAAAAAGAAGGCTTTGCAAGCGAAAACTTGGGACGATTCTACTTCTAATGAATCAACCTCAAGTAAAGAGGAAAAAGGAAAAATCGTTGCTTCTCATGCCTCTCATTTTCCCTCTTCTAATAATTGTTTATCATCTTTAGTCACTGACTCTACTCCTTTGATTTTGTATGAAACATCAACAACCGGCGGAGAGTCATCAAGTGAGGGGGAGTCGGACGAGGAAGAACTCGTTGAGGCATATCAACAACTTCTTGCGGAATCTAAGAAGATGGCCAAACATATCAAGAAGTTGAGGAAGCAACGACTTGAGAATCAAGACGAGAATCATGCTTTAAAGATCAAACTTCATGATCTCGAGGAGGAACGAGAGCTTTTATTGAATAATAATAAAATCCTCCAAGAAAAGATAAATCAATCGGAAACGGTCGTTAATTCCCATATTAACAAGATTGATTTTCTAGAAAAACAGTTTGAGGAGATTCATGTCACCAACCAAGCTTTGACCAAGCAAGTTCATGAACTTAAATCCGACATACAAAGGCTTTCAACTGGTTCCAAGAAACTTGATTGTATGTCCGGATTAGGTCAATCAAGCAAGGTTGGTTTGGGATTTAAAAAGAACCAAACTGTGAAGGCTTCAAGTTCCACAACTAAATTGAAAGGAAGAACTTGTCACCTATGTGGACTTGAAGGACATTTGGTGAAGGATCGCCATCATATTTTTTATTGGAATTTTTGGAGTTCGTTTTACAGGTGAAAATTTCGAATTAAGAGGACTGTTCACCGCAGATTTGTGAAACTTGGAACTTTGTGGAAATTAAGTGTAACTTTGGGTTGTATTTTGTACACAGGATGTATTGATCACTGCTACTGTACTGTTGGCTTGGTGGATGTTTTGAGATATCTGTTTCTGGGCTTTCTCAGCTGTATGACTCCGGACAGTTAGCACCTTCAGGTGGGTGGCTTTGCTTTCTGTTACGGAATTTGAGTTGGCGTAATTTCGTGAAAGGTTCAAGTCTTGAAGATTGAAGGTGAAGAAGGTTGGATCATTCAAGTCAATCTCAAGAAAGAAGAATTCAAAAGGATCAGGTATGTTTAACTAAAAATTTTTG
Source organism: Tillandsia leiboldiana (assembly GCA_029204045.2). Lineage (NCBI taxonomy): Eukaryota > Viridiplantae > Streptophyta > Magnoliopsida > Poales > Bromeliaceae > Tillandsia > Tillandsia leiboldiana. Next base: position 25,373,396 of record CM055070.1, read on the forward strand.
GTGATCCGAATACTTCTTGTAGTGTAGAAACACCTGGAAGAATTTTTCATTGCATAAAAATCAAAAACTGGACATGGGACAAGTTCAGGATCCGGATCAGATATTCCAATCCGGATCCCGAAGGGTGTTCGTTCATACACTGGTTCAATCCGGATCGCAGCATCCCATGATCCGGATCCCGAACACTAGTTTTACCATTTTACTTGCACGATCCGGATCAGGATTTGCAATCCGGATCCCGAACGTTGATGTTTGGTGAAACTGTATGAACGATCCGGATCAGCCATTCCGATCCGGATCCCGAACCATCGTTTTTCTGGAAACCGTCTTTCTTGCTACTGCAATCCGGATCGCCCAAATCCGATCCGGATCGCCGTCCGTAAAAATTCCAGAAATGGTAGGTTTTTGATTCTTATCTCCTTCCTAGGGTTTCTAACCTATAAATAGACCCTATGATTCTTTTTCTAGGGTGAATCCAAAAAGAGGCCGATAAAAGAAAAATAGCCGTCATATTCAAATATCATTTTATACGGCCTAAGATCCACATATAGAGAAGAAAGGAAATCATTAGATATTACTCTATGTTTCTTCATCTATATTGATTAGTTTGATTCTAGGTTTTCATACTCACATCTTGAGTTGAATCAAACTAATGAATACTTAGATGGTATTTCCTATCTATCTTTGATCTAAGTATTCGGCGGATCATCACCACCCAAAAACAACGATTTCCCCAAAATCGGCGCGTGGACTCGCGTGTCCTTGTGGATTCAAGGTTCAACCGCTCTCGTGGATTCGGAGCGAGGTACGTTCGTGGATTCGAAGCGTGCTACTGGGTGAAGACCGTGGATTCGGTCGGACGTCGTGGACTCGACGTTGGACGCCGTGGATTCGGCGTTGGGCGCAGATCGTGGATTCGAGAAGCGTCGTGGAGCGAGCGGAGAAGATCCTCTAGGAGCGTATGGAAAAGGTTGAGTCGTAAGTGTGTACGGTAAATCACCTTGTACGTGTTTTAATTCTAGTGGATTTCGCCGTGTTATCGGTCCCGTGGTTTTTTACTCTGGTTTGGAGTTTTTCCACGTAAAAATCTTGCGTGTTCATTTTTATTTCCGCATTGGGTTTTATTGCGCAATGATTTTTTGAGTGTTTATTGTTTACACCTATTCACCCCCCTCTAGGTGTTTTTTTCCCCTATTTAGATCTATATTTCATATAACCCAACAAGTGGTATCAGAGAGGGAATAGGGTTGTAAACAATGGTTGAAGGTGGAAACATCAATCGACCCCCTTTCTTTGATGGAACAAATTATGCGTACTGGAAAGTATGGATGAAAGCCTTTTTAATTTCCATCGACGAAAGGGTGTGGCAATCAATTGAATTAGGATGGTCTAATCCAACTGAGATTATTTCTGATGTTCGCACCTTAAAACCTAGGTCGAAATGGACCAAGGAAGAGTTAGACTCATCTTCTTACAATGGCAAGGGAATTAATGCTATTTTTAATGCCTTATCTCAAACTGAATTCTCTCGCGTCTCGGCATGTGAGACTGCGAAAGAAATCTGGGATGTTCTTCAGGTTACACATGAGGGAACTAACCTCGTGAAGATTCAAAAGCTGCAAATGCTTATGAGCAGATTTGACTCCATTTTTATGGCAGAAAATGAATCTTTCACGGACTACTATACACGATTGCAAGATATCGTAAATTCATGTGCTAACCTGGGAGAGAAGATTCCAGAATTTAAGGATGTAAGAAAGATCTTAAGAACTCGTCCTGAACGATTTCGCCCAAAGGTTACAGCCATTGAAACTATTAAACACCCGGACGAAATACGTGTAGAAGAATTAGTTGGTTCATTACAAACTTATGAAATGACATTTACTACTAACTATTCTTCTGGAAAAGCATCCTCTTCTAAGTCTTCAGGTATGCTTTGAAAACAACTAAGGAAGAAGACGCGGATTCATCCTCCTCAGACGATGACGAGAACCTTTCTATGGAGGACCTTGAGAAGCAACTCGCTCTCTTGACAAGGAAGTTTCGCCGCAACTTTCGAAGGGGTAATTCAAGTGCACTCTCGACTGCCGAAGCGGAATACATCTCAGCGGGTAGTTGTTCAACCCAACTCATTTGGATGAAAAGTGTGTTGAGCGACTTCCGGATTTCAGCAACTTCGGTAACAATTCTTTGTGACAACACTAGTGCTATAAACATTTCCAAAAACCCTGTGTTACACTCTAGAACAAAACACATTGAACTTAGATATCATTTTCTTAGAGAGCTAGTTGAATCAAATACTCTTCTACTTTCATATATGTCAACTGAAGATCAATTAGCTGACATTTTAACAAAACCTTTGGATCAAAAACGTTTTATTCATTTGCGTAAAGCAATTGGAATGCTTTCCTTGAAATAATCTTCTTTTTGAAACTTTTGCTTAGGTTAGGTTTTGTTTTTGTGTTTTTGTTCTTTATCTATGTTTATACATAGTACATTAATTGAGCATGTGTATTATTGACTTTACTTGCATCTTTTCATATAATTAGAAATCTATTATGCTTTGGATATCATAATAATTCAGTTGATGCATTGATCATTTATTTAAATTAAACCATTTTATTTTATCAAAGTCAATTTCTCTCTCAATGATCTCTTGGTATTGTTGTTATCTTATTTGACTATTTAGTTGAGTATGAATTCGAGATCAATCCTTGGTTGAATACTTTATATTTTACATTAATTGATAGCCAATTGAGGGGGAGTCAAAGAAAAGTAAAATGCTCAAAAGATATGGAAAGAGTTACATCCCAATGAGGAGTGTGAAAACTACCACCACATGGAGGAAAGAGCTACCACCTCGGTCGTCCGAGTACTGTGTGCAGCTACCACATGTATACCAAGCATGGTTGTTCAATTTTTTGATTAAGTAAATGCATGATTGAAATACTTGACTCTGTCAAATTCAAGGTTGGTATAAGGTGGGATTTTAAAGAAAGATGCTCAAAGAGCCACTCTCTTCACAGATTGACTAGATACATTATATAATTTATTTGGGATTTCAAACATCTATTGATCTTGGTAATTCATTTTCTTTACCATTTTAATGATTTGATAAACGCCGTACTCATAAGATCATGATAGATGTGTTTGATCTTGATCAACTTTAAAAGTTTTAATTTCTATAAATTGTCATGTCATTATTTGAATGTTATTGATAGATTTAACATAATTTATTTCTCTTGACATGAAACGATGTTTTTGTTTAAAGTTGATGTGCTAAAATGCTTACATACTTTTTCTGGATTTATGTTTTTTTTAAAATTTTTCTGATGAAAAAGTTGCAGCTGATCCGGATCGGGTTAAGTGATCCGGATCCCGAACGCAGGCTTCTTTCCGCGGCTAGCCGATCCGGATCGAAATCTCGATCCGATCCGGATCACGGCTAGGGTTTTAATAGAACGAAAGGGTTTTGATTTCTTTTAACCTTAATCTTTTGTTCTCAAGTCTCTAGAGCCTATCTCTCTAGAATCCTTGCACCTTGGAGCTTTCCTAACCCAAGTTTTTTCGAATCCAAGTAAGTTTTATTGATCAAAATCTCGGTTTTTTCATAGTTTTTCCTTATTCCTCCTCAAAACTTGATGAATTTCTGTATCAAATTTCGTTTGTGGATGGTTTTTGATCAAATTTTCTTTTGAATAAGAACTCTGGGTAGATTAGTTTTGATTATATGCTAGGTTTTCTCCTGAGTAACGAATTTTTGGGCTTCGATTTCTGAAAATTCTGTTTTAGGGCATATAATGGGAATTTTCCAAAATCATGCAATTGATCTATTTTTAAATTTCCTTTTGCAAAACTAATTTGATTCCTAGTCTCTCTACACGATAATGATTGTTTGGGTACAATTCTTCTAATTTTTGAAAATTAACAATATTTTCATGTGTTCTTGAGTTGGTTTTCACAGGATACATTTTTCACTAGAAACCAATAGCAATGGTGATCACGTGGATCATCTTCCTACTTGCTGCCATGGTTCATGTCAAGGACTCTGGCAAAGCCCAAGAGGGCTAAGAAAGCAAAGAAAGCGAAAGATGATTCCGATACAGAGTCGGAGACGGAATCAATAGAATGGGATGAGCTTCAAGTTGAAGCACGACTTTTCCCACTGCTTCAAAAGGAAAGGCGCCTGAAGAAACGTCAAAGGCTCCTCCTACTGCTGCTGAAAAGGGCAAAGCTCCCATGGAAGAAAACTTCTGGGAAGACAAGAAAAAGACTTGCTCGACGACTTGGACGAGATAGGGGTATTAAAATAAATGAAACAGGTCAAGAAAAAACAAAGGATACTCCTCAAACTGAAACTGAGTCTGAAGACGATTGGGACACATTTCTTGATGAAGTACAAACAAGGTATTGAGTAAGAAATAAGTTACCTAAAGAGCAAAACGCTGACAAAGTCCTTCCACTAGAAAAGAGATGTACCAGCAGGAACCTCTGAGCACTCGCCTTCCACTCTTTGCCAAGAAGATCGCCTCGGAATGAAGGACAACTGCTCCGTCAATTGTCCACACAACGGTTCTTCAAATTCCAGAAAAGTCGATCCAAAGGAAAACTTAGTGTCTTCCATCAATCAAGACCACGATACACTGGCTCTTTGCACTCAGAAAAAATGTCCAAGGACGTACATGAGATGAAACAGAATGTTCTCTACGATGTCGAAAATGCTTAAAGTAATCTTGAAGAAACTAGCTTCATGAGCTCTGAATACTCTGACTCGAATGATTGAGTTGTCCTCAAACTTTTGTTGTATTCCAACTGACTTAACTTTCTTTCTAATCTTTTTTGTGCAGGATTCAGTTTAATGTTTTTACTTTGCTTTAGTTTTAGTCTCAGGTTTTCTTGATTTTGGAATTCTTAACTCTCCTTAAATTTTTGTAATTTTGGCTTAGTTTTGACAAAAGGGGAGAGTAGTTTAGAGAGAACTTGAACA
>CM055070.1:25378482-25494540 GCA_029204045.2 Tillandsia leiboldiana
TTCCGTCTTGGTATTGGATAGCGGATGTTCCCGTCACATGACCGGTGACAAAAATAGTTTTCAAAACTTTGAGAAAATCTCCGGAGGACTCGTTTTTTTCGGAGACGGTCGTTCTTCCAAAATTGTTGGAAAAAGGAACGGTAGCTATCCCAGATGGCCCGATTTTGAAAAACGTGTTATTTGTTGATGGCCTTAAGACTAATCTCATAAGCATAAGTCAACTTTGCAACACTGGTTTTTCAGTTAACTTTTCATCTGTTGAATGTGTTGTAACTGATAAGGACCATGTCTTCTTTTTAAAGGGGGTTAGATCTGAAAACAATTGTTATGTTGTTCCTAGTAAAACTTCTGAAAATTGTAACTTAGCCTCTTTGAATAATGAAACTCTTTGGCATGAAAGGCTAGGTCACATAAATTTTAAGGAACTTGCTAGAATTTCAAACAAGGACGTGGTAAAGGGGGTTCCAAAACTTTTACTTAAACAAAACATTGTGTGCGGCGGTTGTCAAAAGGGAAAACAGTCCAGGACTGCGCACAAGAACTTGAACCACGTTGGTACAAACCGGCCTTTGGAACTTTTACACATGGATTTAATGGGGCCAACCCGTCAACCATCTTTGGGAGGTAAATGGTATATTTTCTTATTGGTTAATGATTTCTCTCGGTATTCTTGGGTAGCATTTTTAAAAGAGAAAGCTGATACCTTTGATTCTTTTCACGAGATTTGCCATCGTATTATGATTGAAAAGAATGAAAAGATCATTCGTGTTAGAAGTGATAGAGGTGGAGAATTCGTTAACTCTAAATTCATTGACTTTTGCACTTCAAACGGTATTAAGCATGAATTCTCAGCACCCTATACACCTCAACAGAATGGTGTTGTCGAGCGCAAAAACAGGGTTGTTCAAGAGATGGCACGTGTTATGCTTCACAGCCGGAATTTACCGCTACATTTTTGGGCTGAAGCTGTGAATACTGCAATCTATGTAATTAATCGAGTTTATTTGCGCCCGGGAACGTTAAATACACCATATGAACTATGGTGCGGTAGAAAACCCAACATCAAATATTTTCGCATCTTCGGGAGTCGGTGTTACATTTTACGTGACCGTGAAAATCTTGGAAAGTTTGACTCTCGAAGTGACGAAGGGATTTTCTTGGGGTATTCTACAAACAGTAGAGCATATCGAGTATTTAACTTGGAATCTAAGACGATCGTAGAATCGATAAATGTTAAAGTAGATGAAGCTTTCCACTTTGCATCTGAAAAATCTACCCTCGATATCTCTCTAGATGATGATACACCTGCCATTGCATCTTCTCATAATAATACTTCCAATATTAATGATGCATCTAATGGTTCTTCAAGTTTATCTGATGTGCAGGAATCGTCTCATGTACCTCCGAGTACTCCGTTACCTCAAACTTTACGCATCTCCAAGGATCATCCTGAATCAAACATCATTGGAGACCCACAAGAAGGAGTTAGAACTCGGAGGCTGTTGGTTTGTGGATTCGCTTGCTACGTATCTTTAATCGAACCAAAGAATATAGATGAAGCTCTTCAGGATGACTACTGGATTAAAGCAATGCAGGAAGAGCTCCATCAATTTGAGCGAAACAAAGTCTGGGAATTAACGAAGCCTCCAAAGCAACACAATGTGATAGGTACCAAATGGATTTTCAAGAATAAGAAAAATGAGGATGGTACTATCATCAGGAACAAGGCACGATTAGTTGCTCAAGGCTACTCTCAAGTAGATGGTATAGACTTTGATGAAACTTTCGCCCCTGTAGCTAGACTCGAGTCCATTCGTATACTATTTGCTATTGCTTGTCATTTTAAAATCAAATTATTTCAAATGGACGTTAAGAGCGCGTTTCTAAATGGGTTTTTAAATGAGGAAGTTTATGTGGCTCAACCGAAAGGTTTTGTAGACCATAAACAACCTAATCATGTTTTTCGTTTGAAAAAGGCTCTTTACGGTCTGAAACAAGCACCGCGAGCATGGTACGAAAGGCTGACAAAGCACCTTTTGGAGAAGGGCTATACTCGAGGGGGAGCTGACATGACTCTCTTTGTGAAGCATTATCAAAACAATTTCATTGTAGCACAAATATATGTCGATGACATTGTATTTGGCGCAACAAGAGATAATGATGCTTCTAAATTCGCGGAGACCATGGAAAGCGAATTTGAGATGTCCATGATGGGTGAATTGACTTATTTTCTTGGATTGCAAATTAAACAAAATGATGAAGGTATTCACTTGTGTCAATCCAAGTATGCAATGGAGTTGGTTAAAAAGTTTGACTTAGAAAATTCGAAGGATTTTCCGACTCCAATGGGAACTAGCCACAAGGGACTTGGAAGTGAATCACATAGTGAGAATGTAGACGAGAAACTATATCGAAGTATGATTGGAAGTCTACTTTACCTCACGGCTAGTCGCCCGGATATATCCTTTAGTGTTGGGATTTGCGCGAGATATCGATCAGCACCAAAGGAGGTTCACCTGAAAGCGGTGAAAAGGATCATCCGGTACATCAAAGGATCAATTAATTTCGGAATTTGGTATCCTATGGGAACTAGTTTGGATATTGTTGGATACTCAGATGCCGATTGGGCAGGATCAGTGGATGATCGGAAAAGCACGAGTGGTGCATGCTTCTATCTTGGCCATTGCCTTGTTGCATGGCACAGTAAAAAGCAGAATTGCATAGCACTCTCGACTGCCGAAGCGGAATACATCTCAGCGGGTAGTTGTTCAACCCAACTCATTTGGATGAAAAGTGTGTTGAGCGACTTCCGGATTTCAGCAACTTCGGTAACAATTCTTTGTGACAACATTAGTGCTATAAACATTTCCAAAAACCCTGTGTTGCACTCTAGAACAAAACACATTGAACTTAGATATCATTTTCTTAGAGAGCTAGTTGAATCAAATACTCTTCTACTTTCATATATTTCAACTGAAGATCAATTAGCTGACATTTTAACAAAACCTTTGGATCAAAAACGTTTTATTCATTTGCGTAAAGCAATTGGAATGCTTTCCTTGAAATAATCTTCCTTTTGAAACTTTTGCTTAGGTTAGGTTTTGTTTTTGTGTTTTTGTTCTTTATCTATGTTTATACATAGTACATTAATTGAGCATGTGTATTATTGACTTTACTTGCATCTTTTCATATAATTAGAAATCTATTATGCTTTGGATATCATAATAATTCAGTTGATGCATTGATCATTTATTTAAATTAAACCATTTTTATTTTATCAAAGTCAATTTCTCTCTCAATGATCTCTTGGTATTGTTGTTATCTTATTTGACTATTTAGTTGAGTATGAATTCGAGATCAATCCTTGGTTGAATACTTTATATTTTACATTAATTGATAGCCAATTGAGGGGGAGTCAAAGAAAAGTAAAATGCTCAAAAGATGTGGAAAGAGTTACATCCCAATGAGGAGTGTGAAAACTACCACCACATGGAGGAAAGAGCTACCACCTCGGTCGTCCGAGTACTGTGTGCAGCTACCACATGTATACCAAGCATGGTTGTTCAATTTTTTGATTAAGTAAAATGCATGATTGAAATACTTGACTCTGTCAAATTTCAAGGTTGGTATAAGGTGGGATTTTAAAGAAAGATGCTCAAAGAGCCACTCTCTTCAACAGATTGACTAGATACATTATATAATTTATTTGGGATTTCAAACATCTATTGATCTTGGTAATTCATTTTCTTTACCATTTTAATGATTTGATAAACGCCGTACTCATAAGATCATGATAGATGTGTTTGATCTTGATCAACTTTAAAAGTTTTAATTTCTATAAATTGTCATGTCATTATGTGAATGTTATTGATAGATTTAACATAATTTATTTCTCTTGACATGAAACGATGTTTTTTGTTTAAAGTTGATGTGCTAAAATGCTTACATACTTTTTCTGGATTTTATGTTTTTTTTTAAAATTTTTCTGATGAAAAAGTTGCAGCTGATCCGGATCGGGTTAAGTGATCCGGATCCCGAACGCAGGCTTCTTCCTGCGGCTAGCCGATCCGGATCGAAATCTCGATCCGATCCGGATCACGGCTAGGGTTTTTAATAGAACGAAAGGGTTTTGATTTCTTTTACCTTAATCTTTTGTTCTCAAGTCTCTAGAGCCTATCTCTCTAGAATCCTTGCACCTTGGAGCTTTCCTAACCCAAGTTCTTCGAATCCAAGTAAGTTTTATTGATCAAAATCTCGGTTTTTCATAGTTTTTCTTATTCCTCCTCAAAACGTGATGAATTTCTTGTATCAATTTCGTTTGTGGATGGTTTTTGATCAAATTTCTTTTGAAATAAGAACTCTGGGTAGATTAGTTTTGATTATATGCTAGGTTTTCTCCTGATTAACGAATTTTTGGGCTTCGATTTCTGAAAATTCTGTTTTAGGGCATATAATGGGAATTTTCCAAAATCATGCAATTGATCTATTTTTAAATTTCCTTTTGCAAAACTAATTTGATTCCTAGTCTCTCTACACGATAATGATTGTTTGGGTACAATTCTTCTAATTTTTGAAAATTAACAATATTTTCATGTGTTCTTGAGTTGGTTTTCACAGGATACATTTTTCACTAGAAACCAATAGCAATGGTGATCACGTGGATCACCTTCCTACTTGCTGCCATGGTTCATGTCAAGGACTCTGTCAAGCCCAAGAGGGCTAAGAAAGTAAAGAAAGCGAAAGATGATTCCGATACAGAGTCGGAGACGGAATCAATAGAATGGGATGAGCTTCAAGTTGAAGCAACGACTTTTCCCACTGCTTCAAAAGGAAAGGCGCCTGAAGAAACGTCAAAGGCTCCTCCTACTGCTGCTGAAAAGGGCAAAGCTCCCATGGAAGAAACTTCTGGGAAGACTAAAAGAAAAAGACTTGCTCGACGACTTGGACGAGCTAGGGGTATTGAAATAAATGAAACAGGTCAAGAAAAAACAAAGGATACTCCTCAAACTGAAACTGAGTCTGAAGACGATTGGGACACATTTCTTGATGAAGTACAACAAGGTATTGATGAAGAAAATAAGGTTTACCTAAAGAGCAAAAAGCTGACAAAGTCTTCCACTAGGAAAAAGAATGTACCAAGCAATGAACCTCTTGACACTTCACACTCTTTTCCAAGAAGATCTCCTCGGAATGAAGGACAGACTGCTCCGTCAATTGTCACACAACGTTCTTCAAATTCCAAAAAAGTCGACCAAAAGGAAAACTTAGTGTCTTCCATCAATCAAGACCAAGATAAACTGGCTCTTGCACTCAGAAAAATGTCCAAGGACGTACATGAGATGAAACAAGAATGTTCTACGATGTCGGAAATGCTTAAAGGAATCTTGAAGAAACTAGGCTTCATGAGCTCTGAAGACTCTGACTCAGATGATTGAGTTGTCCTCAAACTTTTGTTGTATTCAGACTGACTTAACTTTCTTTCTAATCTTTTTTGTGCAGGATTTCAGTTTTAATGTTTTTACTTTGCTTTAGTTTTAGTTCTCAGGTTTTTCTTGATTTTGGAATTCTTAACTCTCCTTAAATTTTTGTAATTTTGGCTTAGTTTGTGACAAAAAGGGGGAGAGAGTTTAGAGAGAACTTGAACAATGATTAGAGAGAACTTGAACAATGACGATGTGAAAACTGTGTGAATGTGTGAACATCAAGGTAAGTATCACTTCAACTTCAACTTTGGTTTTTATCTTTTGATTTGTGTGCATGTCTCTACTAACTATTCGACTAACTATTTGGGCATGTAATATGACTAACAAGTTGATGTTGGACTAACACTTTGTGACATTTGGTTTTTGATTGCATAGAAGATATGTTGGTTTTTGACTATGATTCTCTTACATATCTGAATTCTCAAATGTCATGATGATCAGATAAACTCTATCTCTGTACTTGGTTTTGTATGTTTCAATTCTTGAGGTATCTAACGATTCTTTTTGTCAAGAATGATTTCTTTGTGCAGAGATTACAGATGTCTAAGTCTAGAGTCTGTTTTAGGAGTTTATCTCATGTTTTTAAAATTTTTGGATCTCCATTGTAAATTTTTGTTGTATGGTAATAGCAACAAAAATATCTTTTTGAATTTTCTTTAGTGGATCTGTGTTTTGTCACGAAACCGCCAAAGGGGGAGATTGTTACGGAATTTGAGTTGGCGTAATTTCGTGAAAGGTTCAAGTCTTGAAGATTGAAGGTGAAGAAGGTTGGATCATTCAAGTCAATCTCAAGAAAGAAGAATTCAAAAGGATCAGGTATGTTTAACTAAAGATTTTTGGTGATCCGAATACTTCTTGTAGTGTAGAAACACCTGGAAGAATTTTTCATTGCATAAAAATCAAAAACTGGACATGAGACATGTTCAAGATCCGGATCAGATATTCCAATCCGGATCCCGAAGGGTGTTCGTTCATACACTGGTTCAATCCGGATCGCAGCATCCCATGATCCGGATCCCGAACACTAGTTTTACCATTTTACTTGCACGATCCGGATCAGGATTTGCAATCCGGATCCCGAACGTTGATGTTTGGTGAAACTGTATGAACGATCCGGATCAGCCATTCCGATCCGGATCCCGAACCATCGTTTTTCTGGAAACCGTCTTTCTTGCGACTGCAATCCGGATCGCCCAAATCCGATCCGGATCGCCGTCCGTAAAAATTCCAGAAATGGTAGGTTTTTGATTCTTATCTCCTTCCTAGGGTTTCTAACCTATAAATAGACCCTATGATTCTTTTTCTTGGGTGAATCCAAAAAGAGGCCGATAAAAGAAAAATAGCCGTCATATTCAAATATCATTTTATACGGCCTAAGATCCACATATAGAGAAGAAAGGAAATCATTAGATATTACTCTATGTTTCTTCATCTATATTGATTAGTTTGATTCTAGGTTTTCATACTCACATCTTGAGTTGAATCAAACTAATGAATACTTAGATGGTATTTCCTATCTATCTTTGATCTAAGTATTCGGCGGATCGTCACCACCCAAAAACAACGATTTCCCTAAAATCGGCGCGTGGACTCGCGTGTCCTTGTGGATTCAAGGTTCAACCGCTCTCGTGGATTCGGAGCGAGGTACGTTCGTGGATTCGAAGCGTGCTACTGGGTGAAGACCGTGGATTCGGTCGGACGTCGTGGACTCGACGTTGGACGCCGTGGATTCGGCGTTGGGCGCAGATCGTGGATTCGAGAAGCGTCGTGGAGCGAGCGGAGAAGATCCTCTAGGAGCGTATGGAAAAGGTTGAGTCGTAAGTGTGTACGGTAAATCACCTTGTACGTGTTTTAATTCTAGTGGATTTCGCCGTGTTATCGGTCCCGTGGTTTTTTACTCCGGTTTGGAGTTTTTCCACGTAAAAATCTTGCGTGTTCATTTTTATTTCCGCATTGGGTTTTATTGCGCAATGATTTTTTGAGTGTTTATTGTTTACACCTATTCACCCCCCTCTAGGTGTTTTTTTCCCCTATTTAGATCTATATTTCATATAACCCAACACTTTCAGGGTCTATGGACTGCGTACTAACTCTATTATGTTGAATCATGCATAATAGTTGGACTTGGTAGCATGTTAGAATCTGAATGTTAATGCTCTTTGTATCAGTTTGATGATCTTGTGATTCCTACAATTTGTTAATTATTGATATATTGGGACTTGACCTAGCACCCCCGCCATATGCAGCATGTTTCAGCCAGACTGTAGAAAACTTCAACTTGGGCTAGGTTTCTTTTATTGCTCTAGACATTCCCACATCACTATTATATACTTGTCATTTGGACTTAGCTTTTCTCGCTCGGGTTGTGGGCTGGGAGGTCGGGTGGTTGTGGGATGTATTTACACTCGTGTCTGGGGACCGAGTGGAGTTGATAGCAGTCTGTAGATCAGGTTCCTTTGGGAGAATGACAGTGGTTATAGATCTGGGTTCTTGGGAGCTGTCAGAGTGACAGTGAGTCTCGGCTGTGTAGATTCCAGCCTGTGAGTGAGACAGTGTTTTGTTGGTTTTAGCCGATCTTGTTGATCGAGGATTTGGATCATAGCCTGCATGAGCCACATTTGAGCTCGACAGAGATGCGCGGATACTTTGCTCGGTGGGGTCGCGCCCCTCGAGTGCCACTCCGGAGTTGGGCTTGATACTTCTATCGCGACTTGTCGACACATTTGTCCCTCTAGCTGAGCCAGTTTTGGCAGTCACAGACACCGTCCCTCTGGCTGAACCAGTTTTGGCAGTCATGGACGCCCTACGTAAGTCCGGTCCTCCGGGATGTAACGGCAGTAGGTAGGCGCAGGTTTGACTGGACCCGATGTGGCAGTCAGTTGAGGGTTAGTTGTGGCATCAGGTTCTTTCTGTTCCACTCTTTGAGCATCTAGATAGAGGCATAGTAGCTGTAGAGTTTACTTTTCCCAGCTTTCCTTACAGCACTGCATATGTTACTTTATGCCTCTAGTAGACTTAATGGGCAGACCGTCGGGCTTGTTGGCGGCACCCACTGAGAACTACTGTGGGAAGTAGTTTCACACCCGTCGTGGTGTCTTTTTCCCCAGGGACTTCTGCTCCGGTTTCTGCTGCTCCAGTTGCTGATCCTGCTCTTTCAGACCGAGGTAAGGGAGTCGCAAGATAGATCCCTTCCTGTCATCCTCAGAGAGAGAGTAGATGTACCCCTTACCACTTTTTGAGGGTGTTATGTTGAGTGACTCTTGTAGTGAGGTATCGAGTTGTACCTTTCTTTTACTGCAGTTGAGAGAGACTTTTGTATTTAGTGAGGTTGGTTTGTATATTTTAGAGCTGTAGTTGTATTTTATATCTTTTATTTCAGCTTTTACATTTTCAGCTCTGATATCTGTTAGTGTAGATGATTCTTTTGCAGGTTGGTCGCTACGTCTATACGGGGCTTCCCGTATGGGCGGCGGATCTGTTGACGAGCCCGGGTCGCAGTTTCGACCCCGGGGCGTGACAGATTAGAGTGGTATCAGAGCCTAGGATGTAGGTCACTAAGGACTTAGAAACCCTAGGCTTGTGGTTGGACCCTAGGATGACTCACGTGAGAGCCGCAATTTTTAGCGAGAGTCCCGATTGGGTTTCTAACTCTCCCGAGAGGATTGGGATGAGTGATTGACATGTCTTCCTTCGGTGGCAACTATGTTGGCTGCAGACAACATAGTACTATGGGAAGGGGGACATGCTATCACGCCCCGGGGTCGAAACTGCGACCCGGGCTCGCCAACAGATCCGCCACCTATGCCAAACCCGCATAGGCGAAGCGTCCTACCTGCAAGAAAAGTACTACAGCTGAACAGATATCAGAGATATAAATAAAAATCTGCTGTAAACTAAAATCAATCACTGTACAATTGGAAATAATACAACACTGTCCATCTCCCAAAAATGATAACCATACAATATCCTCATATACAAAACTCATAACTCAACAGGGAGGTATCTCCAATAAATACATCAGTGTACAGGCTCTCAATACATATCATATCCTCACTACATCAGCCTCTCAAAAGAGGAAAATAAAATAGCTAATCTACTGAAGATCTCCTCAGAAGGGGTACCGCTACTCTCCAACAACGGGTAGGGATCTAGCACGCGACTCCCTCGCCTCGATCAACAACCGCAGAATCAAAAACACCCGCTAAGACTCTGCAAAACAAAGGAGAGAAAAGAAGGGGAGGGGGAAAACCCCCAACGGGTGTGAGAACTACACCTAAAAAGGGAGTCCTCAGTTCGTACCGCCACAAGGCCCGACGATCTGCCCACTAAGTACACTAGAGGCATAAAATAACCAAAGTAGTAAAGACTGAAATAAGAAAGCTGGAGACTCTCAACAGCTACTATGCCTCTATCTAAATGCTCAAAAGGGGAGAACCAATGAATGGTATTCAACCACTAGCACATGAAGTGCACAATCGACCCAATCGAGCTGACTGCCACATCTGGTCCAGTCAAACCTGCGCCCACCTACAACCACCTCCCGCTGACGGGCAGGAATTATGTAGGGCGTCCAAACGGACTAACTCACTATCGAGTAGTGGCTCATGCAGGCTATAGTCAAAATCCACGCTCTCTCTCGCACAACGGTCGACTAACTCACAACGACCTTGGGACCACCGTCAATCCCCAAACGGTTCCCAACGACACTAGCACTGGTCTAAACGCAGCTACTAGACTCCACTCGGTCCCCCTTGACACGAGTGTAACAATAAGCAAATATCTGTAATAAACCCAATCTAATGCTACCAGTAAAACTGGTACTGCCTGCTGTGCCTGCCTGTATCGGGTATGCTAGCCGACGCATAACACCGATAAAAAGGAGTTTCAAGGACTCAAAGTATGTGTAACACTCCGGAGTGGCACTCGAGGGGAGCGACCCACACGAGTAAAGTATCTCAGTAACCAGTAATAGTAGTAATATAAATCAGCAGGACTGGATCGTGACTCTGATCAAAGTGGGAAAGCTCAACCACTAAAGAAAGCCTCGGTCCTCAATCAGATGCAAAAGTACTCAAATAGTGGGAATCTCCGTCCACTAGAGGAAACTGATACCCAATCTGATGCAAAAGTAAACATCCGGTCAACCGCCCAATATCCGCGGTTGCCGCAATACCCTGCCGTCTATAACCAAGTCCTATAGTCGACCTCCGGTCAACCGCCCAAAGTCCGCGGTCATCGCAAAACCCTGTCAACCGCAATCCAGCACAACCCGTCCCTGACACCAATGTCCCGGCTACACTACCCCAGACCCCTGCTCGCACCCGAGCAACACAGACTGCCTGACTAACGAAGAAGGAGAAAAGGATAACATGGTTTCTCCTAAGTCAAGTTCCAATAAGTAGTGTAGCGATAGAAGGTGGCCTAACTATATGTCCATACAACCATGCATTTGTTCTCAAGACGAATGTAAGAGAGTAAACCACATGCCAAAATCACCAATGCCTACACCTGTCCATAATCCTCGATCATAATAACTCCTCAGAGTAAAAATCCGCACATAGCTATATAATCCTGCCCCATCGCATAAACCAACCACATAAAAGGCTATCTGCTAACATGGAATGTTACATAATCACATAGGGTAATATTATCCTAGGTAAGCTTACACTGGTCATCGACATAGATATCCAAATCATGCAAGTCCTCAGTATACCTCATAAATACTATTCTTGCAATCATGTATACAATTATCATTATCAAGCTTACCTACCTTTCAAACATAAACCAAGTACCCTAAACCTGCATGCATCCTAACATACAGAATTAGAGAACCGTCCACCGGTTCTGGAAACAAAGCACCCACCTGAAACGCTTTCCGCAGGCATAGCTGAAGTCGGTGTAGAGCGTGGCCACCTGCTAACAAAAACCACTGAACCCGCATCCTCGGTACATGCCGCGCAAGCCTCGGCTCCAAACTACATCACCCCAACATGCAACACCACAACGAACAACATCACAACACAACTCACAAATCAATACCCCCAAACATACACTTGCTGTTTTTCCAAAATAGCACAAAGAAGGGCATCCTCACCTCCAGGCAGCGCTCCAAAAATTCCAGAAGATTCACGGTTGCGATCCTCGCGACGAGTAGCCCCAAAATGAGTATTTACACGCCCCGTTCGGACACCTGTAGGCCGAGATACAAATCATACATGCGGGGCGCCGACAATCCACAACACTGCAAAAACTGCAGGATACAACCCCGAAAAAGCTTAAATCTCACCTGCGAGATGAACTCGGAAAAATCCGGAAAATGAAGCTATCACTACTATGCCTCTAAATGTAGAGCCAGAAAGGTGTAACTATAAGAATGCATCAGTGAATGTGACTGACTGAATAAACCCAATCTAACCACCAGTAAAAATTGGCACTGCCTGCTCTGCTGTCGAACTCAAGAACCCATTCGCGGGATACAGACCGACTTCTGACCGGTACGGTCGCATCCCAAAATAAGTAACAGACCGGCTTCTGTCCGGCACGGTCGCACACTCCGGAGTGGCACTCGAGGGGAGCGACCCACACGAGTAAAATAATCATGTCTCACAAGTACAGTAACCATGTCTCAATATCTCACTATAGCAGGACTGAATCACGACTATGATCAAGTGGGAAAAATCCATCCACTAATGAACCCCGATCCCCAAATCTGATGCATAAGTAAACATCCGGTCAACCGCCCAATATCCGCGGTCGCCGCAGTGCCCCGAACTCCCTAATCCAATAACTGACCACCGGTTAACAGCCCAATATCCGCGGTTGCCGCAATACCCCACAATCCAAAATCTAGGCCCCGGCTACACTATCCCATACCCCTGCTCTAACCCGAGCAACAAATATTCTGGGTCTATAATAAAGGAGAATAATATAGAAATCATGGTTTCTCCTAAGTCAAATTCCCAGCATGATAGTGTAGCAGAAAAAGGTGGCCTAACTTGATGTCCATATAATGCAAGTGTCCTCATTATGATAAAAGAAAGACAAATATTGTTGTTCTTACATTGATTAGAGCATGTTATTCCAGGATAATAAAGATCTCATAGGAACACTAAGTACTAACATAGCACCAGTCCAAACTATACAAGCATGCATGTTACCCACGATATACTAATCGGCATTCAACAACGGGGATCACTCTAATATTCCTAGTGAGTAAATCAAAGATGAGGTCCACAACAACTACCCACCTCGAAAAGCATAAACTACAACAGTACGAGATTCCTCGCTGTCCAAGATCCTCAATCCCCGCAAACCTCCAAAATGCGAGAACTACAGCAAAAATAGATTGCACACGGCCTAAATGGACAACTCCACAACAGTAATTACTGTTTTGCAAAACATCACGGAAAACGAGGAAATTTCACCTCAGTGCAGTCCTCAGAAAAATCCGGAAAAATTACTGTTGCGATCCTCGCGACGAGTAGATGAAACACGAGTACTTACTCGTCCCGTTCGGACACCTGTAGGCCAAGAAACAAATTAATCACCGCGGTACACGCAAAACTTCCAATGATCAAAAGTCTGCAGTATTCTGTCCAGAAAAAGTATAATTTTCACCTTCGAAGCAACCTGAGAAAAATCCATAAAAATTACGACGATGTTCCTTGCGACGCGTAGATGTAAATCGAGTACTTACACTCCTCGTTTCGACTCTCGAGTGCATAGAAAACACACAAAAACTCCGGTGCTGTCCAAAATTCCATCACAGAAAAGGGGTCACAAAAATGGTCTGAAAAGCCCAAGAAAACCTCAGAATACGGAGAATCTGAAAATACAAAAGTCGTAGCCCTACCTGTCGTGAAAACGTGGGCGTAAGAATCACCTGAAAACTTTTTCGGCGTAGCCTAGGTGTGGTGACCTGGATCTCTGCAGGGCCACTACAGTATGACCAGCAGCTTCTGGAGGCTTACGTGGTGTGTCGATGGTGTTTGTGCGCAATTTGGACACAAGTGATGGACTTCGGGCTTAAAATGGATCACATTAGTGATCGGAAGACCCCGTCGGATGTTTAGAAGTGGTTTCGTGAGAAATGGATATTAAAATTGGACTCAGCGCGAAATTTGGGTTAAGAACACTCCTCTGGATGCCTTTGGCAAATTTTAGAAGTGGATTTGGGCTAACGGACATCGGATTTGGATTCAGCGCGCGAAAACGATGAAAATGAACTATTCACTTGTATTTTTCGGAGCTCGGATGCCGTGCACGGATTTCGAGGCAAGGGGGCACTGTTCCGGCGACGGCGGCCGGCGACGGCGGCGCGGGCTCGGGCAGGCGGCGGGCGACCGCGGGCAGACGCGCGGGCGCAGGCAAGCGCGCGGTCCACGGGCCGGCGTGCACCGGAGGCAGGCCACGTGGCGTGACACGACTGGTCGGTGTTGTGGACCCGGTCCACGAAGCGAGTGTGGATGGCCTCCGGGTGCGTGTGTGCAGGGATGGCAGGCGGCTGTGCAGGGAGCACGCAAGCGCACGTGGGCCGTCTGTGGGTGCGGTCCACGTGTCGGTGTGGGATTGACAGGATTGACGCTTGCCATACACCCGCAGTAATGGTGCACGCCACGTGGCGCATCGCGTTTTGGCGGCTCGACTGTTTCCTGTGTTGTGGGTGACGTGGCGCAACCAGCGTGTTTCGGGCGCACCGTGGGGGAGGCTTTCGGGTACACTGTGGGGGCCCGAATGTTTCGGGCGCCCGGAAAATGTACCAGGAAGTACATTTTTTGGCTTGGATTTCAGCCTATAAATAGGTAGCAGGGGCCTATTGTGCGGGTTTTCTGGCATTTCTGGAGCTCCCCTTCTTCGCAGAGCCTTCTACTTCATCTCCTCCACCCTTCGAAGGATTTTCGAGATTTTTGGAAAACGTGCCATCGACGTTATCTGCGACGCGTCGCACAGTGACGCACTTTGGATTTTTGGCTATTACCGTCGCTCTTCAGTCCGCGAGGCACACCGGATCACCCCGATGGAATTTTGAGCCGATTTTTGCGGCAGCGCGTTCACGAGAGGTAAGGCTTTGTTTTTCGTGTTGTTCACTTCTCCTTATTTAGAGGTGTTTCTGTGACCCCTTTTCCTGCTGTGAGGCTTTGGACAGCGGAGGCTTGTCGATTTTCTATCTTCGCGCTCGGGCATGGGATGGAGGCGTGCCTATAGTCGTTTTGCATCTACTCACCGCAAGGAACGTCCTCGTAATTTTTATGAATTTTACTGAATTTTTCCGAAGGTAAGAAAATTCCATTTTTCTGGATAGAGTTGTACAGTTTTTGATATTTGGGAATTTCGAGATGGTCACCTTGTGGAATTTGTAACTTGAGCTACGAAACTCGGATTGGGGCGTGCAGGTACCCGTTTCGAAGGGCTCGGCGCGACGAACGCAGCAGTTATTTTTGTAGATTTTTCTGAGTTCATCTCATAGGTGAGATTTAAGCTTTTTCAGGGTTGTATCCCGCAGTTTTTGCAGTATAGTGGATTGTCGGCGCCCCGTATTGTATAATTTGTATCTTGGCCTACAGGTGTCGGAACAGGGCGTATAAATACTCGTTTTGGGGCTACTCGTCGCGAGGATCGCAACCGTGAATCTTCTGGAATTTTTGGAGTGCTGCCTGGAGGTGAGAATGCCCTTCTTTGTGCCATTTTGGAAAAATAGCAAGTGTATGTTTGGGGGTATTGATTAGTGAGTTGTGTTGTTTGTTGTTTGTTGTGGTGTTGCATGTTGGGATGATGTTGTTTGGAGCTGAGACTTGTGCAACATGTACCGAGGATGCGGGTTCAGCAGATTATGTTAGCAAGCGGCCACGCTCTTCACCGACTTCAGCTTTGCCTGCAGGAAGCGTTTCAAGTGGGTGCTTTGTTTCCAGAACCGGTGGACGGTTCTCTAATTCTGTTTGTTAGGATGCATGCATGTTTAGGGTATATGGTTTATGTTTGAAAGGTAGGTAAGCTTGATAATGATAATTGTATACATGATTGCAAGAATAGTATTTATGAGGTATACTGAGGACTTGCATGATCTGGACATCTATATTGATGATTAGTGTAAGCTTACCTAGGATAATGTTACCCAATGTGATTATGTAGCATGTCATGTTAGCACATAGCCTTTTATGTGGTTGGTTTATGCGATGGGGCAGGATTATATAGTTATGTGCGGATTTTTACTCTGAGGAGTTATTATGATCGAGGATTATGGACAGGTGTAGGCATTGATGATTTTGGCATGTGGTTTACTTTCGTATATTTTTCTTGAGGACAATGCATGCTTGTATGGATATATAGTTAGGGCACCTTTTATTGCTACACTACATATTGGAACTTGACTTAGGAGAAACCATGCTTTTCCTTTTCTCCTTTTTCGCTAGTCAGGCGGTCTGTGTGCTCGGGTGCGAGCAGGGGTCTGGGGTAGTGTAGCCGGGACATTGGTGTCAGGGACGGGTTGTGCTGGATTGCGGTTGGCAGGGTTTTGCGGTGACCGCGGATATTGGGCGGTTGACCGGAGGTCGGCTATAGGACTTGGTTATAGACGGCAGGGTATTGCGGCAACCGCGGATATTGGGCGGTTGACCGGATGTTTACTTTTGCATCAGATTGGGTATCAGTTTTCTCTAGTGGACGGAGATTCCCACTATTTGAGTACTTTTGCATCTGATTGAGGACCGAGGCTTTCTTTAGTGGTTGAGCTTTCCCACTTTGATCAGAGTCATGATCCAGTCCTGCTGATTTATATTACTATTATACTTATCACTGAGATACTTTACTCGTGTGGGTCGCTCCCCTCGAGTTCCACTCCGGAGTGTGTTACAGACAGGCTTTGAGTCCTTGAGACTCCTTTTCATCGGTGCTATGCGTCGGCCAGCATACCCGATACAGGCAGGCACAGCAGGCAGTACCAGTTTTACTGGTGGGACTAGATTGGGTTTATTACAGACATTTGCTTTATTGTTGCATTCGTGTCAGGGGAGACCGAGTGGAGTCTAGTAGCTGTGTTTAGACCAGTGCTAGTGTTGTTGGGAGCCGTTTGGTTTGACGGTGGTCCCGTGGCGTTGTGAGTACTTGACCATTGTGCGAGAGGTTTGGGGATCTTGAGGCTATCCGTTCTGAGAGAGAGCGTGGATTCCGACTATAGCCTGCATGAGCCACTACTCGATAGCGAGTTTGTCACGCCCCGCGGTCGAAACTGCGACCCGGGCTCGCCAACAGATCCGCCGCCTGCACGGGATTTCCCGCACAGACAAAGCGTCAACCTGCAAAAGAGTCTAAAGCTATACAGATATCAGAGCGGAAAAGAACTACAATGAGAAGTAAGTCTGAACAACAAAATCTCTATAAAACCAAAGTCCAAAAATACATACTCCAGTATCTAACATAAGTACAATATCCAACAAGTACAAAAGTGGGAAATAAAAATACAGGGCGACTCTATCACTGACTCCGCAGACTCGGGTAAGCAACTAGTCGGCCACGCCCTTACCTCGGTCTGATGACTCCGCACGAGTTGATCCCGGAGTAGCCGCCTCAGGAAGACCAGTCACCACAGCGGGTGTGAGAACTACTGCAAAAGGTAGCTCTCAGTAGGTACCGTCTCCAAAGTCCACGGTATGCCCACTAAGTCTACTGGAGGCAATAGATAGATAGGTAGATAGATAAAATACAAACAGGAAG
This sequence comes from Tillandsia leiboldiana, assembly GCA_029204045.2. Lineage (NCBI taxonomy): Eukaryota > Viridiplantae > Streptophyta > Magnoliopsida > Poales > Bromeliaceae > Tillandsia > Tillandsia leiboldiana. Next base: position 25,395,675 of record CM055070.1, read on the forward strand.
GTAAACTACCTCTATATGCCTCAATATGATGCTCAAAGGAAAGGCATCTATGAACATACCAGGTAACCACCCGCTCATAATACCCAATCTCTGTTACTGTCCTAACGGGTCCAGTCAGGACTGCGCCAATAGTCTCGGAACACACCTGCCCACTACACGTGGGGCGTCCTACTGACTGCTAGGAACGCACCTACCCACTCCGTGTGGGGCGTCCTACTGACTGCTAGGAACGCACCTACCCACTCCGCGTGGGGCGTCCTACTGACTACTAGGAACGCACCTACCCACTCCGCGTGGGGCGTCCTACTGACTGCTAGGAACACACCTACCCACTCCGCGTGGGGCGTCCTACTAGCTACTAGGAACACACCTGCCCACTCCACGTGGGGCGTCCTAGTCTAACCATATCAATCATCTCTACGCATCCAGAGCGTACTCGAGGGGAGCGACCCCACCGAGCTCAAGGTGTCACAACTGTCAGAAACCGGCACCTGCAAGCTCAAATCCTCGATCAAACAGATCGAAACTCAAATGCCCTCATCACAACTCATGTCTAGGTCGGTGAACCCTCCCGACTCAATCTGATAAGCCATCACTAATTCCCCACGGACGCTGATGCAGGTGCTGCCATCGGCGCCGTGGTCTGGGTATGTGCTAGCCCGGCCGTTGCCGCCGGTAGAGGGGTTGCCCCTACCCCAGCACCTGTCGCTTGCGGTACTGCGGCCGGTGCAATTGGTTCCGGTGGAGGGGCGGGAGCGACCGGTTGCTGCTGCGTCAATTGACGCACACGATCCGTAAGGGTCGCCATCTGCCCCGCCATCTCCCTCAATTGTTGCCGCAGGAGCTGGTTTTCTGCAGCTGCTGATGTCGTCGCATCTGTCCCTACCTCCTCGGCCGACGCTCTGGTCCGTACCATTGTCTGTACAGACATACCAACCAAAGCTTAGCACTCATCTCTGCTAGATGAACCATCGTAAAATCGAGAGAGAAAAGAAACATTATCTACAAATCCCCTCCCCGATCTCTCACGTCTTAACCCTTAAACCATGCACATTTCATTTATTCGTAGTTAAGTGTGATATCTCGGTGGATGTTGGGCTGTCACTGTTGTGATTAAAGCAAAGTCTCTGATACCATCTTAATCTGTCACGCCCCGGGGGTTTTATTTTAGCGGAAACGATACCTCAAAGTACGCATAAAGTGCGTACAAATTTTTTTGTTAAAAAACCTCCTTCCCCGGCGCGTGCCCAGACCAGCCACATATACAGATTTACTCGAAAATCGGGCAGAGTCTCCTCTGCATATGCACGGCGTCGCGGCTGTTACAATAGTCGAACATAAGCAATCATTTTTCCATTTAATCACAACAGTTCGAAGTAGTACGGTGCATGAAGGCGAAACAATACCCGTGGCCAGTCAGGTTGAACGTATAAACCCACCATTTTGGAAACAGGCTCACACGGCCTTAGGTTTTGAAAAACTGATTGGAAAACGGCATAAATCCACAAGGTTTAGAAAATGGGCCCACCCGACCCTAGACTTTTGAAAACAGTTTTCGAAGTCCTCTTTCTTTTGTTTTCTAGTTGATTTGTTTAGAAAACGGCCAAACGGGAAAAATAAAGGAAACAGTAGTGCATAACCAGAATGAAAGTACTCAACATCCACACGACCCCACAAGGGTATCGAGAACCATACAATAACCTACAATTCCGAATGAAATGCAGAGAAAGTAAAGAAAACAGCATACTAGGGCCCCCTCAGCCCGACTGCTAACACCTCGGCCTCACCATCGCCTACATCTACCCCCTGGAGGTACCTGTCACAGAGTGGGTAGTCAGCGACACTATCATAAAAATAGTACTAAAGCAGTAAAGTAATACCAAGCCACAAAAGTAAGACTAGCCGGAACAACCGCTCTACTCGTAACGGTAACTCGCAACCACCTGTACCACCTGTAACACCTGTAACCCCGGTAACACCTGTAACACCTGACCGCGTCGGGCACCTATCCCGGCGGGTCGCACACCTGACCTCGTCGGGCACCAACCCCGACGGGTCGCACACCTGACCTCGTCGGGTACCAACCCCGACAGGTCGCACACCTGACCTCGTCGGGTACCAACCCCGACAGGTCGCACCGCTCGCACCTTGCTGCCTCAAACCCCACACCTACGGGGGCCCCCACTACGTCACCTCGTGGGGTAACACGGGTCGAAGACCGCCTTTCCGGAAAAGAGCACCCTTTGCGGTGGCCAGACCGCGGATGCGCGTGTCGCAACTCGAGCATAAGTAACCAAGACACGGGGTAATATAGTACATCATAGAAACTGTCAGTGTTAGTACCGATTAACAATAAAAAGTCCCTTTCGGATCACCAACACAATACTCAGCCTCGACCGTAAACCCACCTTGTTGTCGCGCTCCTGACCGATGCTAGGTTCTCCCGCGTCTCGGGTGCCCGCCCGGACCTACAAGAACCTGTCATACAGGAGTCAGTGATTAAGACTCTGTAAGATTAACGACTAGAACACCTGGCGCCCCCCCACCTTGCGCACAATTTGTACACGCATGCGGTGCCGCCCGCACCCGCATGCGGAGGCGCCCGCAAGCGGCGGCGCCCGCATGTGGCGGCGCCCGCATGCGGCAGCCCGCATGCGGTGCCGCCCGCACCCGCATGCGGAGCCGCCCGCAAGCGGCGGCGCCCGCATGCGGCAGCCCGCATGCGGTGCCTCCCGCACGCGGCGCCGCCCGCATGCGTATTCACGCGGCGCCGCCCTCATGCGGCGCCGCCCGCATGCGTGGCTCCGGTAATGGCGCCGACTCCCCTCCCTTTTTCCTAAGAGAACCAAGAAACGACCACATCAAGAACCCTAAGCCATGCTTACCTGGGTTCCGTCGGCTAGGGTTGATCTAGGGGATGATCGTCCTGTTCTTGGGTGAAGGGTCTGCCGGCGATCCTCCTTCTCCTCACCCGCTCCGCCTTGCTTCTCCTCTCGATCGATTGGGGAAAGGTAAGGTTCGGTTGGGAAACTGAAAGGTTGGGGAAGTGGGTTTTCGTTGCCTTTGGGGTTTCGTACGCAGGGGGAGTTAAGGGGAGTTGTGGGGAGTGGCCGGTAGTTGGGGGAACTGGTGGGAAGTTGGGGCGGTTCGTGGGAAGTTGTGGGGAAGTGGTGGGAAGTTGGGAGCGGTTCGTGGGGAGTTGTACGACGGGAAAACGCGGGAGTGATTAAGGTGGCGGAAGCGGTTAAGTTGGGGAATGGAAATGAACCCAGTTCAAGTTAAAAACGGGTACAAGTCGGGTGCGAACCAGGGTCCGGTCTGTCTGGAAAACCGCGTTAACCACCTGAACCGTTAGCTACCTTCCGGAATTTATTCCGGGAGATTCCGGCGTCGGAATTCAAAACCGATTTCGCCGTCGTTCTCCGTTTCGCGAGCCCTATTAACTAAAAAAAACCCGCGGGCCCCGACGGTCTGTCCGGAAACAAGGAATTATTCGATCACCCTCCAGCCCCCGAAACGAAATGCGGAATTAACGAAACCAAAAGTAGACCCTTAAAATATTTTAAACCAGCGGCTACTACACCACTCACCTCTTAAAACGAGTTTCGTCCTCGAAACTCAATCCTGGTTTGCGGTAAAGAGATAAGGATAGCCCTCTCTCATCTTTGATTCTAGTTCCCACGTCGCTTCCTGCTCTTCGTGGTGGTTCCAGTGCACCTTCACATAGGGGATGTCTCGGTTTCGAAGCGTCTTACTTTCTCTTGCTAGTATTCACACAGGGGTTTCCTCGAAGCTTAGGTCCTCCTTTAGTTCGAGTGACGAGACGTCCAGAACATGCGACGGGTCGGGGAGGTATTTCTTGAGCATCGAAACGTGGAACACGTCATGAATCCGGTTGAGGTTCGGTGGTAGGGCAAGGCGGTAAGCCACTGGGCCAATCCGTTCCAGGATCTCGAATGGCCCCACGAACCGCGGGCTTAGCTTGCCTTTTAACCCGAATCGCTTGATTCCCCTGGACGGCGAGACCCGCAAAAACACGTGTTCTCCCACCTGGAACTCTAAATCGCGGCGTCTTCGATCCGCGTAGCTCTTTTGTCGACTCTGGGCGGTTAGTAAGCGCTGTCTGATGAGGCGCACTTTCTCTTCTGTTTCTTCCACCAAGTCGGGTCCCAAGAACTTCCGTTCTCCCAAGTCGTCCCAACAGATCGGGGATCGGCAGCGTTTCCCGTATAAAGCTTCGTAGGGTGCCATCAGTATGCTGGCCTGGTGGCTATTGTTGTAAGCGAATTCTACAAGTGGTAGGTAACGCTCCCAACCGACTCCCCAATCGAGTACACAGGCCCGAAGCAGGTCCTCTAGCGTCTGTATCACTCGCTCCGACTGCCCGTCTGTCTGAGGGTGGAAGGCTGTGCTGAAGTGCAATTTAGTCCCCAAGGCTTGTTGCAGACTCTGCCAAAACTTTGAGACAAAACGCGTGTCTCTGTCTGATGTGATCGATGCCGGTACCCCATGCAGTCTTACAATCTCGCTGAGGTAGACTTGAGCCAACCGCTCTCTGGTCCAGGTTGTGTGAATCGGCAGGAAGTGCGCTGACTTAGTTAGCCGGTCCACCACAACCCATATTGTGTCGTGTCCTTGTGGTGAACGTGGGAACCCGGTGACAAAGTCCATGGTGATATGATCCCACTTCCACTCCGGTACCGGTAAGGGTTGTAACTTTCCCGTCGGTCGTTGATGTTCCGCCTTTATTTGTTGACACACCAGGCAATGAGCTACAAATTGAGTTACATCCCTCTTCATCTTGGGCCACCAGAAGGTCTGCTTGAGGTCCCTGTACATCTTTGTGCCTCCTGGATGCGCTGCATAAGGGGCGCTGTGTGCCTCGGACAGAATTTCCTTCTTCAATTCCGGGGTATCCGGCACGCAAATCCGCCCGCGGAACCGTAGGGTGTCATCGCCTTCCAATGAAAAGTCACCTTCCTGATCCGGTGAGATCTTGTCTCTTACGAGCTGTAAGTGTGAGTCCGCCTGCTGTCCCTCTCGAATCTTTTCTAACAGTGTTGGCTTGACCACCAGAGTTAGAAGTTGCGCAACCGTGCCTGCTGGTACTACTTCCAACCCTAGTCGTGAAAATTCAGCGATCAAGTTGCTCTGCTCAGTCATCGCACCTACCGATCTTCCCTCCAATCGCCCCTTCCTGCTCAGAGCGTCTGCTACCACGTTTGCTTTCCCGGGGTGGTATTGGATCGTTAGGTCGTAATCCTTCAGTAATTCAAGCCACCGTCTCTGCCGCAGGTTTAGTTCCTTTTGGGTGAACAGGTATTTAAGACTCTGGTGATCTGAGAAGATGTTACAATGGACACCAAAGAGATAGTGTCTCCATAACTTCAGGACGAAGACCACCGCAGCCAGCTCTAAGTCGTGTATTGGGTAGTTTCTTTCGTAGTCCTTTAGTTGCCTAGACGCATAGGCTATTACCTTCCCCTGCTGCATTAACACACCCCCAAGGCCGATTCTTGAAGCGTCGCAGTACACCTCATAGTCCTCACCGGGTGTTGGTAGTACAAGAATCGGTGCCTCGGTTAGCCTTCTTTTGAGTTCTTCAAAACTTTCCTGGCATTTGGCCGTCCATACAAACTTTTCTCCTTTCTTGGTCAACCGGTTTAGAGGGGCCGCAATCTTCGAGAAACCCTCGACAAAGCGTCTATAATACCCCGCCAGCCCCAAGAAACTGCGGATCTCCGTCACCGTCGTGGGCGGCTGCTAGTCTATCACCGATTCCACCTTCTTGGGGTCCACGGCGATTCCCTTTGCCGAGATCACATGCCCCAGGAATCCCACTTCGCGTAGCCAGAACTCACACTTTTTGAGCTTAGCGAACAGCTTCTGCTCCCTGAGGGTTTGGAGAATCGTTCGTAAGTGATCCTTGTGCTCCTCGTCGGTGGATGAGTAGATTAGTATATCATCGATGAAGACCACCACGAACTGGTCTAAGAATGGTCTGAAGACCCGGTTCATCATGTCCATAAAGACTGCGGGGGCGTTCGTAAGTCCGAACGGCATGACCGTAAACTCGTAATGGCCATACCGGGTCCGGAAAGCGGTCTTCGGAATGTCCTCGTTCCGAACCCGAAGCTGGTGGTAGCCAGACTGTAGATCAATTTTTTGAGAAGACCGTCGCTCCTCGTAGTTGGTCGAAGAGGTCGTCGATTCTGGGCAGGGGGTACTTGTTTTTCATCGTGACCTTGTTTATTCCTCTGTAGTCGATATAGAGTCGCAGGCTTCCATCCTTCTTCCGTACAAAAAGCACTGGTGCGCCCCAGGGTGACACACTCGGCTTGACAAACCCTTTGTCCAAGAGGTCTTCCAGTTGTGCCTTTAACTCCTTCAACTCCGCGAAGGCCATTCGGTAGTGTGCCTTCGTTATAGGTTGAGTACCTGGCAAGAGTTCAATAGGGAACACCACCTCCCTTTCAGGGGGTATCCCAGGCAGCTCCGTCGGAAAGACATCGGGAAAGTCCCTCACCACCGGGATGTCTGAAGGTGTCGTCGAGGGTCGGGTAACCAGATCTACCGATGCCAAATAGGCTACACACCCACCCTCTATCAGACTCCTGGCTCGAGCCGCTGAGATGACTGCCGGGAAGGAGGTGCTCTTGCACGCTAGGTACGCATTCTTAGGGAAACTTGGTTCTTGTAGTTGTACCATCCGCTTATCGCAGTCGATAAGCACTTGGTACCTTGAGAGCCAGTCCATGCCCAAAACAACGTCGTACTCCTTCAAGGGAATCACTATTAAGTCCCAAGGGCAAAATAGCCGCCCTAGCTTAATCGGGCAAGTGGCTACCAAACTAGTCACCTCCAGTGTCCCACCCGCGGTCTGGACCGTCAACCGACTTTGGAGAGGTGTTTCCTCGAGGTCATGCGAAAACACGTACTCGCGAGAAATGAACGAGTGTGTTGCTCCAGTATCAAAGAGGGTTCTAGAACGTGAATTTGAAATGGAAGTTATACCTGCGAGTACGTGCTCCGGCGGGTCCGATTCCTGGCGGGTCATGGAATAAATTCGCCCGCCCGGTTGAGGCTGCCTATCCTCTTCGCGCCGCGTAGCCGGGGGCCTAGAGGTCGACCCCATAAGGGCTTTCCCCCGCCCCAAAAATTGTGGTGAAGGCGTGGAAGTGGCAGAGGAGACTGATCCCACGGTAAGGGGGCAGTTGCGGCGGAAGTGCCCCTGCTTGCCGCAACGGAAGCAATGGTCGGCTCTCTGGGAGCAACTCAACACCCCATGCGCTCCCCCGCAGATCACGCAAGGCCCGTCTCTTGGCCTCGGCTCTCCCGTAGGTGCGCTCCGTGCTCCCGACTGTGCCCTCCACCGCTTGGGGAGTCGGCTCCTTGCAGATGACCCCCCTCCGTAGCTCTGCTGTTGCCGCTTCCTATCTTCATGCTGTGCCGGGGCCTCCCTCCTAGCGCGGGTAACGGCAAGCCCACGCTCTACGACAGTGGCCCGGTCGACCACTTTCTGGAACGTATGCAAATCAGCGGCTTGAACCACCTGGAAAATATCACTTCGCAACCCATCCACGAATAGTTGCGCCTTGTGGGGTTCATCCCTTATAACGAAAGGGACGCAATTTGCCAGGCGCACGAATTCGCGCTGATACTCCATAACTGTCTTGCTCCCTTGCTGAATGTGGTTCAGGTCGTCCTCCAGTTTCTTCTTGACGCTATTTGTGAAGAAGGCCCCAAACAATTCCTGCTTGAACGTCGTCCACAATAGTAGCACGGTGCCCTGGGTGGGATCAGGGCGCACCGTCTTCCACCATAGACGAGCGTTTCCCTCCAAAAAGTGAACCGCCAGAGGAACGCGCTCGGGGTCCTCGATGAGTAGGTCCTCAAACAATTTTTCCATCGATCCCACCCACTTTTCGACTACCCAGGGATCAGTCGTCTCCCCCTCGAACGTGGGTGGTTCGAACTTCATGAAATCCGCCAGATTGGCCCGCACTCGCTCTCGTTCCGCCCGCGTAACCGTCCCTTCCCTGGCGACGGCGGCGGCCGCGGGGGTGCTCCCGCCGAGAGCCCCCGGCGCCGGCCCCACGGACGCTGATGCAGGTGCTGCCATCGGCGCCGTGGTCTGGGTATGTGCTAGCCCGGCCGTTGCCGCCGGTAGAGGGGTTGCCCCTACCCCAGCACCTGTCGCTTGCGGTACTGCGGCCGGTGCAATTGGTTCCGGTGGAGGGGCGGGAGCGACCGGTTGCTGCTGCGTCAATTGACGCACACGATCCGTAAGGGTCGCCATCTGCCCCGCCATCTCCCTCAATTGTTGCCGCAGGAGCTGGTTTTCTGCAGCTGCTGATGTCGTCGCATCTGTCCCTACCTCCTCGGCCGACGCTCTGGTCCGTACCATTGTCTGTACAGACATACCAACCAAAGCTTAGCACTCATCTCTGCTAGATGAACCATCGTAAAATCGAGAGAGAAAAGAAACATTATCTACAAATCCCCTCCCCGATCTCTCACGTCTTAACCCTTAAACCCTGCACATTTCATTTATTCGTAGTTAAGTGTGATATCTCGGTGGATGTTGGGCTGTCACTGTTGTGATTAAAGCAAAGTCTCTGATACCATCTTAATCTGTCACGCCCTGGGGGTTTTATTTTAGCGGAAACGATACCTCAAAGTACGCATAAAGTGCGTACAAATTTTTTTGTTTAAAAACCTCCTTCTCCGGCGCGTGCCCAGACCTGCCACATATACAGATTTACTCGAAAATCGGGCAGAGTCTCCTCTTCATATGCACGGCGTCGCGGCTGTTACAATAGTCGAACATAAGCAATCATTTTCCCATTTAATCACAACAGTTCGAAGTAGTACGGTGCATGAAGGCGAAACAATACCCGTGGCCAGTCAGGTTGAACGTATAAACCCACCGTTTTGGAAACAGGCTCACACGGCCTTAGGTTTTGAAAAACTGATTGGAAAACGGCATAAATCCACAAGGTTTAGAAAACGGGCCCACCCGACCCTAGACTTTTGAAAACAGTTTTCGAAGTCCTCTTTCTTTTGTTTTCTAGTTGATTTGTTTAGAAAACGGCCAAACGGGAAAAATAAAGGAAACAGTAGTGCATAACCAGAATGAAAGTACTCAACATCCACACGACCCCACAAGGGTATCGAGAACCACACAATAACCTACAATTCCGAATGAAATGCAGAGAAAGTAAAGAAAACAGCATACTAGGGCCCTCAGCCCGACTGCTAACACCTCGGCCTCACCATCGCCTACATCTACCCCCTGGAGGTACCTGTCACAGAGTGGGTAGTCAGCGACACTATCATAAAAATAGTACTAAAGCAGTAAAGTAATACCAAGCCACAAAAGTAAGACTAGCCGGAACAACCGCTCTACTCGTAACGGTAACTCGCAACCACCTGTACCACCTGTAACACCTGTAACCCCGGTAACACCTGTAACACCTGACCGCGTCGGGCACCTATCCCGGCGGGTCGCACACCTGACCTCGTCGGGCACCAACCCCGACGGGTCGCACACCTGACCTCGTCGGGTACCAACCCCGACAGGTCGCACACCTGACCTCGTCGGGTACCAACCCCGACAGGTCGCACCGCTCGCACCTTACTGCCTCAAACCCCACACCTACGGGGGCCCCCACTACGTCACCTCGTGGGGTAACACGGGTCGAAGACCGCCTTTCCGGAAAAGAGCACCCTTTGCGGTGGCCAGACCGCGGATGCGCGTGTCGCAACTCGAGCATAAGTAACCAAGACACGGGGTAATATAGTACATCATAGAAACCGTCAGTGTTAGTACCGATTAACAATAAAAAGTCCCTTTCGGATCACCAACACAATACTCAGCCACGACCGTAAACCCACCTTGTTGTCGCGCTCCTGACCGATGCTAGGTTCTCCCGCGTCTCGGGTGCCCGCCCGGACCTACAAGAACCTGTCATACAGGAGTCAGTGATTAAGACTCTGTAAGATTAACGACTAGAACACCTGGTGCCCCCCCACCTTGCGCACAATTTGTACACGTACGCGCCTGGCCCCGCACGGCTGGGCGGCGTACTAACTGCGTGCGGCGCCGTCCGCATGCGGTGACGCCCGCATGCGGCAGTCCGCATGCCGTGCCTCCCGCACCCGCATGCGGAGCCGCCCGCAAGCGGCGGCGCCCGCATGCGGCAGCCCGCATGCGGTGCCGCCCGCACCCGCATGCGGAGTCGCCCGCAAGCGGCGGCGCCCGCATGCGGCAGCCCGCATGCGGTGCCTCCCGCACCCGCATGCGGCGGCGCCCGCAAGTGGCGGCGCCCGCAAGCGGCGGCGCCCGCAAGCGGCGGCGCCCGCATGCGGCAGCCCGCATGCGGTGCCGCCCGCACCCGCATGCGGAGGCGCCCGCAAGCGGCGGCGCTCGCATGCGGCAGCCCGCATGCGGTGCCGCCCGCACCCGCATGCGGAGGCGCCCGCAAGCGGCGGCGCCCGCATGCGGCAGCCCGCACCCGCATGCGGTGCCGCCCGCACCCGCATGCGGCGGCGCCCGCAAGCGGCGGCGCCCGCAAGCGGCGGCGCCCGCATGCGGTGCCGCCCGCACCCGCATGCGGAGGCGCCCGCAAGCGGCGGCGCCCGCATCCGGCGGCGCCCGCATGCGGCAGCCCGCGTGCGGTGCCGCCCGCACCCGCATGCGGAGCCGCCCGCAAGCGGCGGCGCCCGCATGTGGCAGCCCACATGCGGTGCCTCCCGCACGCGGCGCTGCCCGCATGCGGATGCACGCGGCGCCGCCCTCATGCGGCGCCGCCCGCATGCGTGGCTCCGGTAATGGCGCCGACTCCCCTCCCTTTTTCCTAAGAGAACCAAGAAACGACCACATCAAGAACCCTAAGCCATGCTTACCTGGGTTCCGTCGGCTAGGGTTGATCTAGGGGATGATCGTCCTGTTCTTGGGTGAAGGGTCTGCCGGCGATCCTCCTTCTCCTCACCCGCTCCGCCTTGCTTCTCCTCTCGATCGATTGGGGAAAGGTAAGGTTCGGTTGGGAAACTGAAAGGTTGGGGAAGTGGGTTTTCGTTGCCTTTGGGGTTTCGTACGCAGGGGGAGTTAAGGGGAGTTGTGGGGAGTGGCCGGTAGTTGGGGGAAGTGGTGGGAAGTTGGGGCGGTTCGTGGGAAGTTGTGGGGAAGTGGTGAGAAGTTGGGGGCGGTTCGTGGGGAGTTGTACGACGGGAAAACGCGGGAGTGATTAAGGTGGCAGAAGAGGTTAAGTTGGGGAATGGAAATGAACACAGTTCAAGTTAAAAACGGGTACAAGTCGGGTGCGAACCAGGGTCCGGTCTGTCTGAAAAACCGCGTTTACCTCCTGAACCGTTAGCTACCTTCCGGAATTTATTCCGGGAGATTCCGGCGTCGGAATTCAAAACCGATTTCGCCGTCGTTCTCCGTTTCGCGAGCCCTATTAACTAAAAAAAACCCGCGGGCCCCGACGGTCTGTCCGGAAATAAGGAATTATTCGATCACCATCCAGCCCCCGAAACGAAATGCGGAATTAACGAAACCAAAAGTAGACCCTTAAAATATTTTAAACCAGCGGCTACTACACCAATAGTCTAGGAACACACCTGCCCACTACACGTGGGGCGTCCTACTGACTGCTAGGAACGCACCTACCCACTCCGTGTGGGGCGTCCTACTGACTGCTAGGAACGCACCTACCCACTCCGCGTGGGGCGTCCTACTGACTACTAGGAACGCACCTACCCACTCCGCGTGGGGCGTCCTACTGACTGCTAGGAACACACCTACCCACTCCGCGTGGGGCGTCCTACTAGCTACTAGGAACACACCTGCCCACTCCACGTGGGGCGTCCTAGTCTAACCATATCAATCATCTCTACGCATCCAGAGCGTACTCGAGGGGAGCGACCCCACCGAGCTCAAGGTGTCACAACTGTCAGAAACCGGCGCCTGCAAGCTCAAATCCTCGATCAAACAGATCGAAACTCAAATGCCCTCATCACAACTCATGTCTAGGTCGGTGAACCCTCCCGACTCAATCTGATAAGCCATCACTAATTCCCCAGGACACTAGTAGAACCATCCATGAACCAACCAAAAATCTCTCGGCCCCCAGGCACGAGGTCACTTGCACCCTGGAATCACGTCATCCCACTGACGGTCTCATAGATACAAAACTACCTTTAAAAAATGCCAGTTTTTCCTGAAAATGGACTTTATGATTTTTATTTGGATTCCGGTGCAAAAAATGATGCCTCCTAAGCATACAAACTAGTGTCTTGCAATAATAGGAATATACTAAAAATAATCTAGGGGTTTACCGAATTTTTTGAAATTTTCTAGGCAACTATTAGATTTACCAACAGTAAGAATAATACAGTAGACATGATTAAAATGCCCATAGATGCATTAGAAAACATTCCGTACAATTTGGAAGATTTTTAACCCACCTAGAAAGCTTTCCGTAGGCAAGCCGAAGTCGGGGTCGCGCCGAAATCCTAAATCTGACGAAAAAAAAAATCTGCTTTGCACCTCGCGCGCGCGCGCACTGTCGCACACCCCGAAAAATCCTCGGAAGCTCTCACAACAATCCCCAAGTCTCAACAAACTTCCTGCGCAACCCAGCACCAACTCAGCCAGCCCAGCACCACAGCTTGCAGGGATAAGAGAAAAGAAGGAAACCAAATCAACTCAGAAAAATACTCCAATCCATACAATAAATCCACAAATCCAACAAGTAAAATCACTGTCAACTTACCTTGAGTGTAGCTTGGTGCGCGCGCGGCTCCACCGGACTCCAAGCAGCAGGAATTTCCAAGTTGCACTTCCTCCTTCTTCTCCTTCACTTCCTTGCTCTCTTCCTTTCTTTTCTTTCCTTAGGTTATGGTGGAGAAGAAGCAAGGTGTAAAGCTCGTATAAATAGACCAAGAGTAGGGTTAACACAAAGAGAATGTGAAATTACCTCAATACCCCCTCAAAAAGCCACGTCTGCATAAAAAAAAAACAGCCCCTGTTGCCTGTGTTCCGGAATCAACATGTTGGTTCCGGAACACCAGGCCCTGTTCCGGAACACCATGCTGTGTTCCGGAACACAATGGCCTGTTCCGGAACACAGCATCCTGTTCCGGAACACCAAGGCTCAGCCACACTAGAAACCCTGCAGCAGCTTCCAACTCGCGCCGCTGACTCACTTTTCGCCCCGGAAGCTTCCACCACAGTCTGAAATCACCCGAACCTCACTGTAAAGATAAAATACACATGTTCCAAGAATTTTCAAGTTTTTCTGAAATTACCTGCGGAGTCGGTCCTCGATGTAAATCCCGTACTCTACAGAGTTAGTCCGTTTGGACGCCCTACGTAATTCCTGCCCGTCAGCGGGAGGTGGTTGTAGATGGGCGCAGGTTTGACTGGACCCGATGTGGCAGTCAGCTCGATTGGGTCGATTGAGCACCTCGTGTGCGAGTGTTGCATATCCTTATCAGAGTTTCCCCCTTCGAGCATTTAGATAGAGGCATGGTAGCTGTTGAGAGTCTCCAGCTTTCTTATTTCTGTCTTTACTGCTTTGGTTATCTTATGCCTCTAGTGGACTTAGTGGGCAGATTGTCGGGCCTGGTGGCGGTACCCACTGAGGACTCCCATTTTAGGTGTAGTTCTCACACCCGTTGGGGGTTTTCCGCCTCCCCTTCTTTTCTCTCCATTGTTTTGCAGAGTCTTAGCGGGTGTTGCTGATTCTGCGGTTGTTGATCGAGGTGAGGGAGTCGCGTGCTAGATCCCCACCCGTCGTTGGAGAGTAGCGGTACCCCTTCAGAGGAGAGCTTCAGTAGATTAGCTATTTTATTTTTCCTTTTTTGAGAGACTGATGTAGTGAGGACATGATATGTATTGAGAGCCTGCACACTGATGTATTTATTGGAGATATCTCCCTGTTGAGTTCTGGATTGTGTATCTGAGGATATTGTATTATTATTATTTAGGGAGATGGACATTATTATACTTATTTCCAGTTGTACAGTGGTTGATTTTAGTTATACAACAGATTTTTCATTTATAGCTCTAATATCTGTTAACTGTAGTACTTTTCTTGCAGGTAGGACGCTTCGCCTATGCGGGGTTTGGCATAGGTGGCGGATCTGTTGGCGAGCCCGGGTCGCAGTTTCGACCCCGGGGCGTGACAGATTAGGTTGGTATCAGAGCCTAGGTTGTAGGTCATGGTGGACTTAGAAACCCTAGGCTTATGGTTTGACCCTTGGTTGACTTCGCGAGAGTCGTGATTTATAGCGAGAATCCTGATTGAGTTTTATACCTCCCCCAATGGACGGGAGGAGTGATTGGCATGTTTATTCTCCTAAGTGATTATGTTGGCTGCAGACAATATAATGCTGTGGAACGGGTGACATGCTTTAGACTTTCGCTGGATTGGGTCGAGCGCTGTTGTGTGTTGTTTTGTGGTTTCGTCATGGCGAGCGGTGTCTCCCCGACTCTGGGTTTTGACCCATGTGCATCCTGTCATAGCAGTTGAGCTTGAGCGGTTGGTTTTGGGCCGGATACCCGGATTGAGGTCAGTGAGTTTCGGACCCAGATGACAGGATCGTCAGAGGCATATCAACGGCAGAGCGAACAGCTGGTTTTAGTGACACAGTTGTCGGAGCACTGATTAACCCCCTCCGTGCCAATGTTTAGTGTTGAGGCACCGAGGCAGGGTGGATAGTTGACAGCAGAGAAGCTGTGGGGCATGTTTGATTGTGTGAGCCAGATTTGGCAGATGAACCACCCCGACTCGTAAGATTGAGTTTGGAGCCTCTAGAGGTAGAGTCGTGGTTGGTGGTGATGGAGTGATCAATTGAGAGCCTCCCTGTGCTAGGGAGTTTATGCAGTTGTTGAACTGCGCGCTCCAGGTTTCGAGGGACGAGGCGCATAGGATATGTGAGATTGGGAGTGGATTGCGCCAGGATACCTTTCAGTTTATTCAGTCCCTCCGTTACAGGTTTTGACGCCTCGTTGCAGTAGGCATTGTGTATGGAGCGCGGCGCTGCAGTTCCTTTGGATAGGGATCTGCCGCCAGAGGCGAGTTCTGGATATTGGCGCTTGGCGCCGGGTGATGGAGGACAGACCGAACGGTAGAGGCATTTCTGATTTCTTTTTCCAGGGTAGTGGATTTCTAAGATATCAGAGATCGGGTGGACCCCGATGGCAGCATTAGCATCGATATCAGAGTTGCGCAGCGGTATCGTGGATTTGTTATCTGCGAAGGACCTTATTCGTCGCCCCAGTGTGAGCAGAGACAGAGGTCGTGCTCCCCTTGTGGATAGTCTTGACTTTCAGGCAGATTGAGCGACGACCACCTGCATCGAGCGGATGAATCTGTGCCGCCCGGTTGAAGGGCGCCACGGTAGTGGATCGAGTGTCGCAGGTGTGATTTCATCACAGTAGTCGGAGTTAGAGCATGTTGCATTCCTGCATAGACTAGAGGCAGATTTGTTACCACGTGCACTAGTGGTACAGGTTCCTGTTGGTATGGTACATGTGGAGGAGGCTTTTGGATCATGTCCAATGCAGTTGAGGCCACGAGTTATACCGGCAGACTTATTGGTAATTGTAGCAGTTCAGTATTTTGACCCTGTGCTTGAGATTGGTTGGCACAATGCCACAGGATATTTTGACTGAGGAGAGAGAGGACTTTGATCTTCGGCAAGGCAGACAAGAGGAGGCTTGGTTGTTGAGACAGTTAGAGCACACAGGTTTTAGCGGCAGTGTGAGAGGTGCTTACGGCGGCACCGGGACTCAAGGATATCTCTGTTGCCCACGAGATCCCGGGTGTGATTTCACCCGAGCTGTTGACGATGCCACCGGTTAGGGAGATAGAGATTGCGTTTGACGTGGTTCGGGGGACCGCGCCACCCTCGACAGTACCTCATTGGATATCGCCGGTAGAGCTGAGAGAGCTGATGGCGCAGTTGCAGGATCTGATGGATCGAGGGGTCTGTTTGACCTAGTGCCACGCCGTTGATATACGGTGGTGATGCCACGCCGTTGATATACGGTGGTGATGCCACGCCGTTGGTATACGGTGGTGATGCCACACCGTTGGTATACGGTGGTAATGCCACGTCGTTGATACACGACTGTGATGGTCCTTTTATGGTTCGAGTGTAGACAGGTCCGGGTGGTATTTAGGACCTTTTGATGGAGTTATATTCCGGCAGTTGTTCGTCTGGGATACCTGCACCAATGTGGAATTGTACAGTTGCATATTCTGTCTAGATAGCGTTCAGGATCCGGTAAGGGTATTATGAGCGCACAATGAGGCCAAATGGAATAATTAATGCCCTGTTGTCTTCAAGATCTGAGGAATTGTGTGTTCCAGATGTACTTGGACAGATTGGGAGTGGTGTTCCCCGAGGATATTTGATTTACTCCCAGAGCGACTTGGAGCACGAGGGGCACTTGGGGATGTGCTACCGTGCCTGTGTGGATGAAGCTGTATGCCAAGTTATTGAGATACAAGTTTTAGCTTCAGAAGCTTATTTCTTGGGTCACATTGTGTTAGCCGTAGGGGCGGCGGTGGAAAATCCGGCCAATATGGATACTATTTGGGAATTGGCCGAGATCAATATTTATGGTCAAAGTAAGTAGCTTCTTGGACTGGGCAGTGCCAGGAGAGCTTGGCAATCGGATGATGAGACTGATACCAACGCCAATACTAGTATTTCCAGTGTTGGTAGAGAGGTCTGCGAGTTTTAGTGATGCCTCCTAAAGCGACTGTGGAATTACCGTTGGGTTATTGTTGAGCATTCTGGATTACCCTGACAGGGCCACTGTGATGGCGGATACCTGGAGCAGGAAAGCTGTATGGGGTTGAGTTTGATGATTCCACAGCTGGCGCTGTGTGGACTATTGGGGCAAACATGGCTTGTGGTTATGTCCATGAGGGTTCCTTTGGATCATAGACCGCGACTGAGTAGTTCACTAGGATGGTCAGGATTCGGGAGTGACCGAGTGAGGACCCTAGTTTGTGAGGGCTTCTTTCCTTATTGGATGACCGCGGGGATGTGTTTCGGATTGTCTTGGTTGAGTTGACGCAGAATGTGGTTTGGTGCATGTTGCACTGGTGGTTATCTTGTTTCCCCCAGCTTTTGATGGAGCCCTTGTGGTATTTCATGTCTCAGCTCAGGAAGGTTATGTTTTTGGATCCCTCGCCCGTGATTGACTCGCCCCATTTGAGATCTAGTAATGTTTGGAGTACGAGGGACGCCCGTTGCGAATTCTGGCTCGTGAGATTAGAGGTTGCGCAATCGGGCTATGCCGTACTGGTTGTCGCTGTTGTTGTTGTTGAGGAGTGATCACGGGGAGTGAGTGGTGACTTAGGAGCTGGAGATGGTGATGCTGAGTACTTACCCTTGATTTTGAGACTCCTGTTTGAGTGGTGTTAGTTTCGAGGACGAAACTTTCTTTTAGTGGGGGAGGATGTGGTGACCTGGATCTCTGCAGGGCCACTACAGTATGACCAGCAGCTTCTGGAGGCTTACATGGTGTGTCGGTGGTGTTTGTGCACAATTTGGACACAAGTGATGGACTTCGGGCTTAAAATGGATCACATGAGTGATCGGAAGACCCCGTCGGATGTTTAGAAGTGGTTTTGTGAGAAATGGATATTAAAATTGGACTCAGCGCGAAATTTGGGTTAAGAACACTCCTCTGGATGCCTTTGGCAAATTTTAGAAGTGGATTTGGGCAAAACAGACTTCGGATTTGGATTCAGCGCGCGAAAACGATGAAAATAGACTATTCACTTGTATTTTTCGGAGCTCGGATGCCGCGCACAGATTTCGAGGCAAGGGGGCACTGTTCCGGCGCCGGCGGCCGGCGCCGGCGCCGGCGGGCAGCGGCGGCGCGGGCTCGGGCAGGCGGCGGGCGACCGTGGGCAGGCGTGCGGGCGCGCGGTCCACGGGCCGGCGTGCACCGGAGGCAGGCCACGTGGCGTGACACGACTGGTTGGTGTTGTGGACCCGGTTCATGGAGCGAGTGTGGATGGCCTCGGGGCGCGTGCGTGCAGGGATGGCAGGCGGCTGCGCGGGGAGCACGCAACCACACGTGGGCTGTCTGTGGGTGCGGTCCACTTGTCGGTGTGGGATTGGCGCGTGCCATACACCCGCAGGAATGGTGCACGCCACGTGGCGCATCGCGTTTGGGCGGCTCGGCTGTTTCCTGTGTTGTGGGTGACGTGGCGCAACCGGCACGTTTCGGGCGCACCGCGAGGGAGGCTTTCGGGTACACTGTGGGGGCCCGAAAGTTTCGGGCACCCGGAAAATGTACCAGGAAGTACATTTTATGGCTTGGATTTCAGCCTATAAATAGGTAGCAGGGGCCTATTGTGCGGGTTTTCTGGCATTTCTGGAGCTCCCCTTCTTTGCAGAGCCTTCTACTTCATCTCCTCCACCCTTCGAAGGATTTTCGGGATTTTTGGAAAATGTGCCATTGACGTCAATTTTTGGCTATTACCGTCGCTCTTCAGTCCGCGAGGTATACCGGATCACCCCGATGGAATTTCTAGCCAATTTTCACGGCAGCGCGTTCACGAGAGGTAAGGCTTCATTTTCCGTGTTGTTCACTTCTCCCCGTTTCGAGTTTTCGGCACTGTTTCTGAGGTGTTTCTGTGACCCCTTTTCCTACTGTGAGGTTTTGGACAGCGGAGGCTTGTCGATTTTCTATCTTCGCGCTCGGGCATCGGATGGAGGCGTGCCTATAGTCGTTTTGCATCTACTCATCGCAAGGAACGTCCTCGTAATTTTTATGGATTTTACTAAATTTTCCCGAAGGTAAGAAAATTCCATTTTTCTGGACAGAGTTGTACAATTTTTGATATTTGGGAATTTCGATATGGTCACCTTGTGGAATTTGTAACTAGAGCTACGAAACTTGGATTGGGGCGTGCAGGTACCCGTTTCGAAGGGCTCGGCGCGACGAACGCAGCGGTTATTTTTTCGGATTTTTCTGAGTTCATCTCGCAGGTGAGATTTAAGCTTTTTCGGGGTTGTATCCCGCAGTTTTTGCAGTATAGTGGATTGTCGGCGCCCCGCATTGTATAATTTGTATCTTGGCCTACAGGTGTCGGAACAGGGCGTATAAATACTCGTTTTGGGGCTATTCGTCGCGATGATCGCAACCGTGAATCTTCTGGAATTTTTGGAGCGCTGCCTGGAGGTGAGAATGCCCTTCTTTGTGCTATTTTGGAAAAATAGCAAGTGTATGTTTGGGGGTATTGATTAGTGAGTTGTGTTGTTTGTTGTTTGTTGTGGTGTTGCATGTTGGGATGATGTTGTTTGGAGCTGAGACTTGTGCAACATGTACCGAGGATGCGGGTTCATCAGATTATGTTAGCAAGCGGCCACGCTCTTCACCGACTTCAGCTTTGCCTGCAGGAAGCGTTTTAGGTGGGTGCTTTGTTTCCAGAACCGGTGGACGGTTCTCTAATTCTGTATGTTAGGATGCATGCATGTTTAGGGTACATGGTTTATGTTTGAATGGTAGGTAAGCTTGATAATGATAATTGTATACATGATTACAAGAATTGTATTTATGAGGTATACTGAGGACTTGCATGATCCGGACATCTATATTGATGATTAGTGTAAGCTTACCTAGGATAATGTTACCCTATGTGATTATGTAGTATGCCATGTTAGCACATAGCCTTTTATGTGGTTTGTTTATGCGATGGGGCAGGATTATATAGCTGTGTGCGGATTTTTACTCTGAGGAGTTATTATGATCGAGGATTATGGACAGGTGTAGGCATTGATGATTTTGGCATGTGGTTTACTTTCGTATATTTTTCTTGAGGACAATGCATGCTTGTATGGACATATAGTTAGGGCACCTTTTACTGCTACACTACATATTGGAACTTGACTTAGGAGAAACCATGCTTTTCCTTTTCTCCTTCTTCTCTAGTCAGGCGGTCTGTGTGCTCAGGTGCGAGCAGGGGTCTGGGGTAGTGTAGCCGGGACATTGGTGTCAGGGACGGGTTGTACTGGATTGCGGTAGGCAGGGTTTTGCGGTGACCGCGGATATTGGGCGGTTGACCAGAGGTCGGCTATAGGACTTGGTTATAGACGGCAGGGTATTGCGGCAACCGCGGATATTGGGCGGTTGACCGGATGTTTACTTTTGCATCAGATTGGGGATCAGTTTTCTCTAGTGGACGGAGATTCCCACTATTTGAGTACTTTTGCATCTCATTGAGGGCCGAGGCTTTCTTTAGTGGTTGAGCTTTCCCACTTTGATCAGAGTCATGATCCAGTTCTGCTGATTTATATTACTATTATACTTATCACTGAGATACTTTACTCGTGTGGGTCGCTCCCCTCGAGTTCCACTCCGGAGTGTGTTACAGACAGGCTTTGAGTCCTTGAGACTCATTTTCAGCGGTGCTATGCGTCGGCCAGCATACCCGATACAGGCAGGCACAGCAAGTAGTACCAGTTTTACTGGTGGCACTAGATTGGGTTTATTACAGACATTTGCTTTATTGTTGCACTCGTGTCAGGGGAGACCGAGTGGAGTCTAGTAGCTGTGTTTAGACCAGTGCTAGTGTTGTTGGGAGTCGTTTGGTTTGACGGTGGTCCCGTGGCGTTGTGAGTACTTGACCATTGTGCGAGAGGTTTGGGGATCTTGAGGCTATCCGTTCTAAGAGAGAGCATGGATTCTGACTATAGCCTGCATGAGCTACTACTCAATAGCGAGTTAGTCCGTTTGGACGCCCTACGTAATTCCTGCCCGTCAGCGGGAGGTGGTTGTAGGTGGGCGCAGGTTTGACTGGACCCGATGTGGCAGTCAGCTCGATTGGGTCGAATGAGCACCTCATGTGCGAGTGTTGCATATCCTTATCAGAGTTTCCCCCTTCGAGCATTTTGATAGAGGCATGGTAGCTGTTGAGAGTCTCCAGCTTTCTTATTTCAGTCTTTACTGGTTTGGTTATCTTATGCCTCTAGTGGACTTAGTGGGCAGATCGTCGGGCCTGGTGGCGGTACCCACTGAGGACTCCCTTTTTAGGTGTAGTTCTCACACCCCTTCTTTTCTCTCCTTTGTTTTGCAGAGTCTTAGCGGGTGTTGCTGATTTTGCGGTTGTTGATCGAGGCGAGGGAGTCGCGTGCTAGATCCCCACCCGTCGTTGGAGAGTAGCGGTACCCCTTCAGAGGAGAGCTTCAGTAGATTAGCTATTTTATTTTTCCTCTTTTGAGAGACTGATGTAGTGAGGACATGATATGTATTGAGAGCCTGTACACTGATGTATTTATTGGAGATATCTCCCTGTTGAGTTCTGGATTGTGTATCTGAGGATATTGTATTATTATTATTTAGGGAGATGGACATTATTGTACTTATTTCCAGTTGTACAGTGGTTGATTTTAGTTATACAGCAGATTTTTTATTTATAACTCTGATATCTGTTAACTGTAGTACTTTTCTTGCAGGTAGGACGCTTCGCCTATGCGGGGATTGGCATAGGTGGCGGATCTGTTGGCGAGCCCGGGTCGCAGTTTCGACCCCGGGGCGTGACACCAGGAGAGTCCGCTGAACGAAACGCGACGAAAAAGGTTAACAAGGAAGGAGCGTCGCAGTGCGCTGAATCGTAGTAGACGTCGAAGTAGCGTCCTCCAAAATTTCTGGAACTTCTCCACAAGATGTAAAACAAAAGGGTGAACAATTTCTCTGAAGAAGGCCCACTGTGAAAATGCCCAGCAAAATGAGCAAAAAGCAAGCAAAAGGGACCTATTTATAGGCCCAACCCAAAAAGCCCACTGTTTCGGATTCGGGCGCACTCTTTCGGGCGCTCGAATCCAACAGTCGCACCAAAACGGGATCCCACACCCCGTCCGACCAGCGCCCGAAATGCCCTGCACTTGACACGTGTCCCAAATAGGGAACAGCAAGTGCAAGGCCTTTCGGACTCCGCCACGTCTCGCGCCCTCGTCAACGCGGGTAGGTGGCACCCGCGAATCGCAGGGCGCCATGTGGCCCGCCCGCGCGACCCGCCGACTGCGCCCACGTGCGCCTCGCCGGCCGCGCCGCCTGCCCCCCACGCGTGCACGCATCCCGAGGCACCGGCGTGCACCTTCGTGGACTGCGCCACATGAGCCCGCCTATCACAGGCTGCCACGTGTCCCCGCGCCGGGTCCATGCGCTACCCGTCGCCGCTCCGTGGACCGCACAACCTGAATCGGCCAATAATAGGCCGCCACGTGGCACCCGGCCGGTCTACGGCCTCCCCAATGCACCCGAATCCACTGAGAACTTCCGAGAGCCCATTTTGGGCATCCGAACTCAGAAAAATACAAGCAAATAGCCGTTTTCAATCCTTTTTCCGCGCTGAATCCAAATCCGACCTCTGATCAGCCTTAAACCTCTTCTAAAATTTGGCAAAAGCAGCCGAAGAACAGGATTGATCTAGGAACCTCACTGAGTCCATCCAACACATCCATTTGATGCGTTACTGGCCCAACACACCAATACCAGGTGTTTCACATCGTGGATTCACGAAAAAAAGCTACATGGGGTTTTGGGGCCCTACATCCTCTCCCACTAAAAAGAAGTTTCGTCCACGAAACGTAGAAAAAAAGACAAACGTACCTCAGCTAGAAGCCTCGAACAAGAAAGGATAGGTATCCCTCATCACCACCTCCAGCTCCCAAGGGGCCTCCCGCTCCTCGTGGTTGCTCCATAAAATCTTCACATACGGTATCACCCGATTGCGCAATTCTCTCACCTCGCGAGCCAGAATCCGCAATGGGCGCTCCTCGTACCCAAGGTCCTCCCCAATCTCCAGTGGGGTGAAGTCAATCACGTGCGAAGGATCAAACACATACCTCCTCAAAGCAGAAACGTGGAACACATCATGAACTCCAGCCAGGCGTGGAGGAAGAGCAACTCGACAGGGCCAACTCTCTCTAGTACCTCAAAGGGTCCAATAAACCGAGGACTAAGCTTCCCACGAACTCCAAATCTCCGGACCCCCTTCGAAGGCGAGACTTTCAAGAAGACATGATCACCAATCTGAAACTCTAAGTCTCGCCGTCAGGTATCAGCATAGCTCCTCTGTCGACTCTGGGCGGTCTCGAGATGTCGTCGTATCAATCTGACCTTTTCCTCTGCCTCTGACAGTAGATCAGGACCCAAAGTCTTCCTCTCACCCACGTCACTCCAATATAGGGGTGACCGACACTTGCGTCCATACAACGCTTCAAACGGAGCCATCTGAATGCTCGCTTGATAGCTGTGGTTGTACGCAAACTCAACCAATCCTAAGTGTCGGTACCACCCTCCTTCAAAATCCAGGACACACGCTCTCAACATATCCTCGAGGGTCTGTATGGTGTGCTCAGACTGTCCATCGGTTCGTGGGTGGAATGTTGTGCTAAATCGGAGCTGCGTCCCCAAGGCTGTCTGTAAACTCCTCCAGAAATGCGAGACAAACCTTGGGTCTCTATCTGATACAATCGAGACAGGTACACCATGCAACCTCACCACCTCAGCTAGGTACAACTGCGCCAGTCGCTCCAAAGGCCAAGTCACCTGCACCGGTAGAAAGTGAGCGGACTTGGTGAGTCTATCCACGACTACCCAGATCGCATCAGCCCCACTCTGCGCCCACGACAGTCCAGTGACGAAATCTATGGTGACATGATCCCATTTCCATTCCGGGATTGGGAGACTCTACAACTTGCCAGCGGGTACACGATGTTCAGCCTTTACTTGCTGACAAGTTAAGCAGTGAGCCACGAATCTCCCAATGTCTCTCTTCATACCACTCCACCAAAAATGTTCCTGGAGGTCCTTATACATCTTAGTCCCACCAGGATGAATGGTATAAGGTGTATAATGGGTCTCTCTCAAGATCTGCTCTCGAATCTCTGAATCCATAGGCACACAAGCTCGGTCCCTGTACCGCAGTACTCCTGAATCGTCAACTGAAAAATTCCCTGTCAACTCAATCTGAATCTGCCCTCGAATCCTCATCAAGTGGGGGTCCTCACTCTGTCTCTCTCTAATCCTGTCCAACAGAGTGGGCTGCACGACCAAAGACATAAGTCTAGCAGAGACCCCAGGGGATACAACCTCTATCTGCAACCGTCTCATCTGCTCCACCAACGGTGCCTGCTGCGAAATCATCATACTCAGACTCGTCCTCCTACTCAAAGCATCTGCCACGACATTGGCTTTGCCGGGATGATACAGGATACTCGCGTCATAATCCTTTAGCAACTCTAACCACCGGCGTTGCCTCAAGTTCAACTCCTTCTGAGTGAACAGATACTTCAAGCTTTTATGATCAGTGTAAATCTCGTAGTGCTTTCCATACAAATAGTGCCGCCACAGCTCAGAGAAAACACGACCGCTGCCAACTCAAGATCATGAGTAGGATAATTTTTCTCATAGTCCTTCAATTGCTGTGAAGCATAGGCAATTACCCTACCATGCTGCATCAGTACACAACCCAGACCACTGTGAGAGGCGTCGCTGTAGATCACAAATCCATCTCCCATGACCGGGAGAGCAAGGATCGGAGCCGTCATCAACCTCTGTTTCAGCTCCTCAAAACTGCTCTGACAAGCCTCACTCCATATAAACTTAACCCCTTTCCTGGTCAGACGTGTGAGGGGAGTGGAAAGCTTCGCAAAGCCCTCCACAAATCGATGATAATAGCCAGCCAAACCTAGAAAACTCCGCACCTCGGTGATAGTCGTCGGCCTCGACCAATCTCAAATAGCATCCACCTTGGTTGGATCAACCGCCACTCCCGTAGCTGAAACTACGTGGCCCAAAAAGGCGACCTCCCAGAGCCAAAATTCGCACTTCTTAAGCTTGGCATACAGCTTCTTCTCTCGCAGAAGCTGCAGCACTGTCCTCAAGTGCTCCTCATGCTCCACATCACTCCGGGAGTAAATCAATATATCATCAATAAATACTACAACAAACCGGTCCAAATACGGCTGAAATATCCGGTTCATCAAATCCATAAATACGGCAGGGGCATTCGTCAAACCAAATGGCATCACCGTGAACTCATAATGCCCGTACCGACATCTGAATGCCGTCTTGGAGATATCCTCGTCCTTCACCCTCAGCTGGTGGTAACTGGACTGGAGATCAATTTTCGAAAGCACCGAAGCTCCATGCAGCTGATCAAACAAATCGTCGATCCGCGGTAATGGATACTTGCTTCGGATGGTCACTTTGTTCAGCTCCCTATAATCCACACACAATCGAAGCGAACCATCCTTCTTCTTTACAAACAAAACAGGTGCTCCCCACGGCGAAACACTGGGTCTAACAAAACCCTTGTCCATCAGATCCTGTAGTTGCGCCTTCAACTCTCTCAACTCGGCAGGCGCCATCCGATAAGGTGCCTTCGAGATTGGCGTGGTTCCCGGGACCACGTCAATCACAAACTCTATCTCCCTCTCCGGTGGCATAGTCGTCAACTCAAGGGGAAACACATCTGAAAACTCATGGACAATGGGGATATCCTCGAGTCCCAGTGCCACCGTAGGCACCTCCACGATAGTAGCCAAAAAAAGGCAGTGCAACCTCTGCTCATCATCCGCCTAGCCCTCGCCGAAGAAATAGTCGCTGCGAACAACGTGCTCTGGCAACCTCTGAAGATAAACTCCTCCTGTCCTGGCTCGCGGAGAGTCACCGTCCTCTCTCTGCAGTCAATAGTGGCAAAGTACTGCGACAACCAATCCATACCTAGTACCACGTCAAAATCCTGGAGCTGCCGCAAGACAAGCAAGTCTGCTGGCAAGATCCAAGATCCCAACTGTACCGGGCAAGCATCACAATACTCCTCGACATGCAAAACATGATCTGGAATCCGAATCTCTAATGCATGTGACAAGGACTCTATCTCTATACCATAAAGAGATGCAAATGCTCGACTAATAAAAGAATGCGATGCTCCAGTGTCAAACAAGGTACGAGTCCTAATGCCAAAAAGTAAAGTAATACCTGCCACCACATGGTCGGCTGCTGAGGAGTCCTCTAACTGGGCGGCATATCCTCGCCCGCTCTGTGCTGGAGGCCGGTAGTCGGTGGGGTGGGAAGAAGATGGCCTGCTCGCTGGAGCATAGGGCCGCTGAGCTGGTGGCCGCTGCTGAGGTGAATAAGGAGCCGACGCCGAAGAAGGTGCCGATGATGTAGAAAGAGGGCAGGTAGCTCGCATGTGCCCAGGCTGTCCGCACCGAAAACATTGACCCCACCTCAAGTCACACTTGTCTGACGGATGCTGACCCCTACAGAAAACACACCTTATCTGAAGGCTGGGTCTATCTCGGCTACTGCTGCGGCCTCTAAGACTGCCGTTGAGACCTGTGCTGCCTCGGCTGCGACCTCTGCTGCTGCTGCAGTGGCCTCTGGGATCCACCAGGCCCTCGCCGCTCAGAACGCCCACGGCCAGAGAACTGAGGCCGCGGCGGTCGTGGCGGTCTCCATGAACTGGCCTGTCCCCAGTCATCTGGTGCGGGTCGCTTCCTATCGGAACTCTGTGCAACCATACCACCTCGCCTGGAAACCACATGATCTCCTCTCTCTACCCACTGGGCATGCTCCGCGGCCTCCTCGAGAGTCTGGAGACTCTGAGCATGCACTAAGGTGTATACCTCGGGACGGAGGCCTGCCTCGAATAACTCCACCTGATGGAGACCATCACGAGCGACGAATGGCACGCAGTTGAGCAACTGCATAAACTCCTGATAGTATGCCTGAACCGGTCGGTCGCCCTGCTGAAGGTTCTTCAAATCATCCTCCAGTTTCCGCTTAACACTAGTCGAGAAGTAAGTATCCAGTATCATCCGTCGAAACTCAGACCAAGGTAGCTGTCGGGTAATCTGAAACTCCAGTGGCTCTACCCGATGTCACCAGGCATCTGCATCACCGTCCAAACAGTGCACTGCCATATGCACTCGGTACCTCGGATCGATGAAGAAGTCCCTGAATAGCTTCTCCATCACTGATAACCACATCCCAATCTCCCATGGCTGTGTATCCCGCCCCGAAAATCTAGGCGGTCCTCGCTGACAAAACTTGGTGAGCTTGTCAGCGATATCCTGCTCCTCATCCGGTGTCAAAGGCTGGATCGCTCCCAGAGCCCCGCTACTCGACGATGGCGCCGTCGGCACAAGTGGTACAACTGGTGGTGCAGGGGCCTCAGAAACAGCCGGGGGCGGTGCCTCTCACTGGGCAAGAAATTAATCCATCCTCTTCTCCTGTCGGCGAGTACTCTCAGCCAACTGGGCCACCAAGGCCCTCAACTCACTAAGCTCAGAAGGTCTGGACTACTCCGGCTCATCCGGTCGTGTAGGAGTACCCCGGGTAGGGATCTGGCGTCGGGGAGGCATCCTACCACAAGAAACCATACGTCAGTAACAAAACCACGCTCGACTCAATCTAGCGAAAGTCAAAGGCATCCCCCTATTTCTGTAACTTTATGTTGTCTGCAGCCAACATAATTATCCACCAGAAATAGGATATGCCAATCCCACTTCACTCACAGGAAGAGTCAACTAAATAAATCACCGACTTTCGCGAAATATCACGCCACTCATGCCCTATCATCTTAGGGTCTGCCCAAAAAGCCTAGGGTTTCCTAAGTCCCAACTAACCTATTCCCTAAGCTCTGATACCACCTAATCTGTCACGCCCCGGGTGTAAACCAGAACCCGGGCCCGTCTACAGATCCTCCGTGCACACGGTATTTTCCGCGTACACGAAGCGCCGGTAACCTGCTAAGATATAAGAGATTATTAATAAAAGAGCATAAAAACATAGCTGAACTAAAACTACTATATCTCAGACTGAAGCTGGAAATAAAGTAAAGAACAACTGTAAATAAGTACAAGTGTCTCTCCCAGCTCACCACAAATATACAACCAGCTGGCTAAAGCCAGACCCAAAAATAAAGTACAATACAACTGTCTGAGAAGATAGGGGTACATCAAAAGTCCAGCTAGCACACGGTCGGGTGGACAATCTATCTAGTCCGCTATTCTCTTACCTCGATCCGCTGCTGACAGCCCAGCAACTCCCGCAGAGGACACTGCAAAATAAAGGGAGAAATAAAGAAAAACATGATGGAGATGAGAACTACTATAAAAACAGTAGCTTCCCCTAGTGGGTTAAGACTCAAACTCTGACGTGCCCACTAGGTCTACCAGAGTCAAAAAGGAAAGGAGAGGTGGTAAGCTATAAACGGTACCGTTGATAAGAAAATGAAGCTACCACTACTATGCCTCTAAATGCAGAGCCAGAAAGGTGTAACTATAAGAATGCATCAGTGAATGTGCCTGACTGAATAAACCCAATCTAACCACCAGTAAAAATTGGCACTGCCTGCTCTGCTGTCGAACTCAAGAACCCATTCGCGGGATACAGACCGACTTCTGACCGGTACGGTCGCATCCCAAAATAAGTAACAGACCGGCTTCTGTCCGGCACGGTCGCACACTCCGGAGTGGCACTCGAGGGGAGCGACCCACACGAGTAAAATAATCATGTCTCACAAGTACAGTAACCATGTCTCAATATCTCACTATAGCAGGACTGAATCACGACTATGATCAAGTGGGAAAAATCCATCCACTAATGAACCCCGATCCCCAAATCTGATGCATAAGTAAACATCCGGTCAACCGCCCAATATCCGCGGTCGCCGCAGTGCCCCGAACTCCCTAATCCAATAACTGACCACCGGTTAACAGCCCAATATCCGCGGTTGCCGCAATACCCCACAATCCAAAATCTAGGCCCCGGCTACACTATCCCATACCCCTGCTCTAACCTGAGCAACAAATATTCTGGGTCTATAATAAAGGAGAATAATATAGAAATCATGGTTTCTCCTAAGTCAAATTCCCAGCATGATAGTGTAGCAGAAAAAGGTGGCCTAACTTGATGTCCATACAATGCAAGTGTCCTCATTATGATAAAAGAAAGACAAATATTGTTGTTCTTACATTGATTAGAGCATGTTATTCCAGGATAATAAAGATCTCATAGGAACACTAAGTACTAACATAGCACCAGTCCAAACTATACAAGCATGCATGTTACCCACGATATACTAATCGGCATTCAACAACGGGGATCACTCTAATATTCCTAGTGAGTAAATCAAAGATGAGGTCCACAACAACTACCCACCTCGAAAAGCATAAACTACAACAGTACGAGATTCCTCGCTGTCCAAGATCCTCAATCCCCGCAAACCTCCAAAATGCGAGAACTACAGCAAAAATAGATTGCACACGGCCTAAATGGACAACTCCACAACAGTAATTACTGTTTTGCAAAACATCACGGAAAACGAGGAAATTTCACCTCAGTGCAGTTCTCAGAAAAATCCGGAAAAATTACTGTTGCGATCCTCGCGACGAGTAGATGAAACACGAGTACTTACTCGTCCCGTTCGGACACCTGTAGGCCAAGAAACAAATTAATCACCGCGGTACACGCGAAACTTCCAATGATCAAAAGTCTGCAGTATTCTGTCCAGAAAAAGTATAATTTTCACCTTCGAAGCAACCTGAGAAAAATCCATAAAAATTACGACAATGTTCCTTGCGACGCGTAGATGTAAATCGAGTACTTACACTCCTCGTTTCGACTCTCGAGTGCATAGAAAACACACAAAAACTCCGGTGCTGTCCAAAATTCCATCACAGAAAAGGGGTCACAAAAATGGTCTGAAAAGCCCAAGAAAACCTCAGAATACGGAGAATCTGAAAATACAAAAGTCGTAGCCCTACCTGTCGTGAAAACGTGGGCGTAAGAATCACCTGAAAACTTTTTCGGCGTAGCCTAGGTGTGGTGACCTGGATCTCTGCAGGGCCACTACAGTATGACCAGCAGCTTCTGGAGGCTTACGTGGTGTGTCGATGGTGTTTGTGCGCAATTTGGACACAAGTGATGGACTTCGGGCTTAAAATGGATCACATGAGTGATCGGAAGACCCCGTCGGATGTTTAGAAGTGGTTTCGTGAGAAATGGATATTAAAATTGGACTCAGCGCGAAATTTGGGTTAAGAACACTCCTCTGGATGCCTTTGGCAAATTTTAGAAGTGGATTTGGGCTAACGGACATCGGATTTGGATTCAGCGCGCGAAAACGATGAAAATGAACTATTCACTTGTATTTTTCGGAGCTCGGATGCCGTGCACGGATTTCGAGGCAAGGGGGCACTGTTCCGGCGACGGCGGCGCGGGCTCGGGCAGGCGGCGGGCGACCGCGGGCAGACGCGCGGGCGCGGGCAAGCGCGCGGTCCGCGGGCCGGCGTGCACCGGAGGCAGGCCACGTGGCGTGACACGACTGGTCGGTGTTGTGGACCCGGTCCACGAAGCGAGTGTGGATGGCCTCTGGGTGCGTGTGTGCAGGGATGGCAGGCGGTTGTGCAGGGAGCACGCAAGCGCACGTGGGCCGTCTGTGGGTGCGGTCCACGTGTCGGTGTGGGATTGACAGGATTGACGCTTGCCATACACCCGCAGTAATGGTGCACGCCACGTGGCGCATCGCGTTTGGGCGGCTCGGCTGTTTCCTGTGTTGTGGGTGACGTGGCGCAACCAGCGTGTTTCGGGCGCACCGTGGGGGAGGCTTTCGGGTACACTGTGGGGGCCCGAATGTTTCGGGCGCCCGGAAAATGTACCAGGAAGTACATTTGTTGGCTTGGATTTCAGCCTATAAATAGGTAGCAGGGGCCTATTGTGCGGGTTTTCTGGCATTTCTGGAGCTCCCCTTCTTCGCAGAGCCTTCTACTTCATCTCCTCCACCCTTCGAAGGATTTTCGAGATTTTTGGAAAACGTGCCATCGACGTTATCTGCGACGCGTCGCACAGTGACGCACTTTGGATTTTTGGCTATTACCGTCGCTCTTCAGTCCGCGAGGCACACCGGATCACCCCGATGGAATTTTGAGCCGATTTTTGCGGCAGCGCGTTCACGAGAGGTAAGGCTTCGTTTTTCGTGTTGTTCACTTCTCCTTATTTAGAGGTGTTTCTGTGACCCCTTTTCCTGCTGTGAGGTTTTGGACAGCGGAGGCTTGTCGATTTTCTATCTTCGCGCTCGGGCATGGGATGGAGGCGTGCCTATAGTCGTTTTGCATCTACTCACCGCAAGGAACGTCCTCGTAATTTTTATGAATTTTACTGAATTTTTCCGAAGGTAAGAAAATTCCATTTTTCTGGATAGAGTTGTACAGTTTTTGATATTTGGGAATTTCGAGATGGTCACCTTGTGGAATTTGTAACTTGAGCTACGAAACTCGGATTGGGGCGTGCAGGTACCCGTTTCGAAGGGCTCGGCGCGACGAACGCAGCAGTTATTTTTCTAGATTTTTTTGAGTTCATCTCATAGGTGAGATTTAAGCTTTTTCAGGGTTGTATCCCGCAGTTTTTGCAGTATAGTGGATTGTCGGCGCCCCGTATTGTATAATTTGTATCTTGGCCTACAGGTGTCGGAACAGGGCGTGTAAATACTCGTTTTGGGGCTACTCGTCGCGAGGATCGCAACCGTGAATCTTCTGGAATTTTTGGAGTGCTGCCTGGAGGTGAGAATGCCCTTCTTTGTGCCATTTTGGAAAAATAGCAAGTGTATGTTTGGGGGTATTGATTAGTGAGTTTTGTTGTTTGTTGTTTGTTGTGGTGTTGCATGTTGGGATGATGTTGTTTGGAGCTGAGAGTTACGCAACATGTACCGAGGATGCGGGTTCAGCAGATTATGTTAGCAAGCGGCCACGCTCTTCACCGACTTCAGCTTTGCCTGCGGGAAGCGTTTCAAGTGGGTGCTTTGTTTCCAGAACCGGTGGACGGTTCTCTAATTCTGTTTGTTAGGATGCATGCATGTTTAGGGTACATGGTTTATGTTTGAAAGGTAGGTAAGCTTGATAATGATTGCAAGAATAGTATTTATGAGGTATACTGAGGACTTGCATGATCTGGACATCTATATTGATGATTAGTGTACGCTTACCTAGGATAATGTTACCCAATGTGATTATGTAGCATGCCATGTTAGCACATAGCCTTTTATGTGGTTGGTTTATGCGATGGGGCAGGATTATATAGTTATGTGCGGATTTTTACTCTGAGGAGTTATTATGATCGAGGATTATGGACAGGTGTAGGCATTGATGATTTTGGCATGTGGTTTACTTTCGTATATTTTTCTTGAGGACAATGCATGCTTGTATGGACATATAGTTAGGGCACCTTTTACTGCTACACTACATATTGGAACTTGACTTAGGAGAAACCATGCTTTGCCTTTTCTCCTTTTTCGCTAGTCAGGCGGTCTGTGTGCTCGGGTGCGAGCAGGGGTCTGGGGTAGTGTAGCCGGGACATTGGTGTCAGGGACGGGTTGTGCTGGATTGCGGTTGGCAGGGTTTTGCGGTGACCGCGGATATTGGGCGGTTGACCGGAGGTCGGCTATAGGACTTGGTTATAGACGGCAGGGTATTGCGGCAACCGCGGATATTGGGCGGTTGACCGGATGTTTACTTTTGCATCAGATTGGGTATCAGTTTTCTCTAGTGGACGGAGATTCCCACTATTTGAGTACTTTTGCATCTGATTGAGGACCGAGGCTTTCTTTAGTGGTTGAGCTTTCCCACTTTGATCAGAGTCATGATCCAGTCCTGCTGATTTATATTACTATTATATTTATCACTGAGATACTTTACTCGTGTGGGTCGCTCCCCTCGAGTTCCACTCCGGAGTGTGTTACAGACAGGCTTTGAGTCCTTGAGACTCCTTTTCATCGGTGCTATGCGTCGGCCAGCATACCCGATACAGGCAGGCACAGCAGGCAGTACCAGTTTTACTGGTGGCACTAGATTGGGTTTATTACAGACATTTGCTTTATTGTTGCATTCGTGTCAGGGGAGACCGAGTGGAGTCTAGTAGCTGTGTTTAGACCAGTGCTAGTGTTGTTGGGAGCCGTTTGGTTTGACGGTGGTCACGTGGCGTTGTGAGTACTTGACCATTGTGCGAGAGGTTTGGGGATCTTGAGGCTATCCGTTCTGAGAGAGAGCGTGGATTCCGACTATAGCCTGCATGAGCCACTACTCGATAGCGAGTTTGTCACGCCCCGCGGTCGAAACTGCGACCCGGGCTCGCCAACAGATCCGCCGCCTGCACGGGATTTCCCGCACAGACAAAGCGTCAACCTGCAAAAGAGTCTAAAGCTATACAGATATCAGAGCGGAAAAGAACTACAATGAGAAGTAAATCTGAACAACAAAATCTCTATAAAACCAAAGTCCAAAAATACATACTCCAGTATCTAACATAAGTACAATATCCAACAAGTACAAAAGTGGGAAATAAAAATACAGGGCGACTCTATCACTGACTCCGCAGACTCGGGTAAGCAACTAGTCGGCCACGCCCTTACCTCGGTCTGATGACTCCGCACGAGTTGATCCCGGAGTAGCCGCCTCAGGAAGACCTGTCACCACAGCGGGTGTGAGAACTACTGCAAAAGGTAGCTCTCAGTGGGTACCGTCTCCAAAGTCCACGGTATGCCCACTAAGTCTACTGGAGGCAATAGATAGATAGGTAGATAGATAAAATACAAACAGGAAGGTAAACTACCTCTATATGCCTCAATATGATGCTCAAAGGAAAACCATCTATGAACATACCAGGTAACGACCCGCTCATAATACCCAATCTCTGTTACTGTCCTAACGGGTCCAGTCAGGACTGCGCCAATAGTCTAGGAACACACCTGCCCACTACACGTGGGGCGTCCTACTGACTGCTAGGAACGCACCTACCCACTCCGTGTGGGGCGTCCTACTGACTGCTAGGAACGCACCTACCCACTCCGCGTGGGGCGTCCTACTGACTACTAGGAACACACCTACCCACTCCGCGTGGGGCGTCCTGCTGACTGCTAGGAACACACCTACCCACTCCGCGTGGGGCGTCCTACTAGCTACTAGGAACACACCTGCCCACTCCACGTGGGGCGTCCTAGTCTAACCATATCAATCATCTCTACGCATCCAGAGCGTACTCGAGGGGAGCGACCCCACCGAGCTCAAGGTGTCACAACTGTCAGAAACCGGCACCTGCAAGCTCAAATCCTCGATCAAACAGATCGAAACTCAAATGCCCTCATCACAACTCATGTCTAGGTCGGTGAACCCTCCCGACTCAATCTGATAAGCCATCACTAATTCCCCAGGACACTAGTAGAACCATCCATGAACCAACCAAAAATCTCTCGGCCCCCAGGCACGAGGTCACATGCACCCTGGAATCACGTCATCCCACTGACGGTCTCATAGATACAAAACTACCTTTAAAAAATGCCAGTTTTTCCTGAAAATGGACTTTATGATTTTTATTTGGATTCCGGTGCAAAAAATGATGCCTCCTAAGCATACAAACTAGTGTCTTGCAATAATAGGAATATACTAAAAATAATCTAGGGGTTTACCGAATTTTTTGAAATTTTCTAGGCAACTATTAGATTTACCAACAGTAAGAATAATACAGTAGACATGATTAAAATGCCCATAGATGCATTAGAAAACATTCCGTACAATTTGGAAGATTTTTAACCCACCTAGAAAGCTTTCCGTAGGCAAGCCGAAGTCGGGGTCGCGCCGAAATCCTCAATCTGACGAAAAAAAAATCTGCTTTGCACCTCGCGCGCGCGCGCACTGTCGCACACCCCGAAAAATCCTCGGAAGCTCTCACAACAATCCCCAAGTCTCAACAAACTTCCTGCGCAACCCAGCACCAACTCAGCCAGCCCAGCACCACACGTGCATGCATGCATGCATGCGGCTGTTGCGGCTTTGCGCAGTAACCAGCCCAAAACAGCACGAGCTGTTTCCAACAGCTTGCAGGGATAAGAGAAAAGAAGGAAACCAAATCAACTCAGAAAAATACTCCAATCCATACAATAAATCCACAAATCCAACAAGTAAAATCACTGTCAACTTACCTTGAGTGTAGCTTGGTGCGCGCGCGGCTCCACCGGACTCCAAGCAGCAGGAATTTCCAAGTTGCACTTCCTCCTTCTTCTCCTTCACTTCCTTGCTCTCTTCCTTTCTTTTCTTTCCTTAGGTTATGGTGGAGAAGAAGCAAGGTGTAAAGCTCGTATAAATAGACCAAGAGTAGGGTTAACACAAAGAGAATGTGAAATTACCTCAATACCCCCTCAAAAAGCCACGTCTGCATAAAAAAAAAACAGCCCCTGTTGCCTGTGTTCCGGAATCAACATGTTGGTTCCGGAACACCAGGCCCTGTACCGGAACACCATGCTGTGTTCCCGAACACAATGGCGTGTTCCGGAACACAGCATCCTTTTCCGGAACACCAAGGCTCAGCCACACTAGAAACCCTGCAGCAGCTTCCAACTCGCGCCGCTGACTAACTTTTCGCCCCGGAAGCTTCCGCCACAGTCTGAAATCACCCGAACCTCACTGTAAAGATAAAATACACATGTTCCAAGAATTTTCAAGTTTTTCTGAAATTACCTGCGGAGTCGGTCCTCGATGTAAATCCCGTACTCTACAGAGTTAGTACGTTTGGACGCCCTACGTAATTCCTGCCCGTCAGCGGGAGGTGGTTGTAGATGGGCGCAGGTTTGACTGGACCCGATGTGGCAGTCAGCTCGATTGGGTCGATTGAGCACCTCGTGTGCGAGTGTTGCATATCCTTATCAGAGTTTCCCCCTTCGAGCATTTAGATAGAGGCATGGTAGCTGTTGAGAGTCTCCAGCTTTCTTATTTCTGTCTTTACTGCTTTGGTTATCTTATGCCTCTAGTGGACTTAGTGGGCAGATCGTCGGGCCTGGTGGCGGTACCCACTGAGGACTCCCATTTTAGGTGTAGTTCTCACACTCGTTGGGGGTTTTCCGCCTCCCCTTCTTTTCTCTCCTTTGTTTTGCAGAGTCTTAGCGGGTGTTGCTGATTCTGCGGTTGTTGATCGAGGTGAGGGAGTCGCGTGCTAGATCCCCACCCGTCGTTGGAGAGTAGCGGTACCCCTTCAGAGGAGAGCTTCAGTAGATTAGTTATTTTATTTTTCCTTTTTTGAGAGACTGATGTAGTGAGGACATGATATGTATTGAGAGCCTGCACACTGATGTATTTATTGGAGATATCTCCCTGTTGAGTTCTGGATTGTGTATCTGAGGATATTGTATTATTATTATTTAGGGAGATGGACATTATTATACTTATTTCCAGTTGTACAGTGGTTGATTTTAGTTATACAGCAGATTTTTCATTTATAGCTCTAATATCTGTTAACTGTAGTATTTCTTGCAGGTAGGACGCTTCGCCTATGCGGGGTTTGGCATAGGTGGCGGATCTGTTGGCGAGCCCGGGTCGCAGTTTCGACCCCGGGGCGTGACAGATTAGGTTGGTATCAGAGCCTAGGTTGTAGGTCATAGTGGACTTAGAAACCCTAGGCTTATGGTTTGACCCTTGGTTGACTTCGCGAGAGTCGTGATTTATAGCGAGAATCCTGATTGAGTTTTATACCTCCCCCAAGGGACGGGAGGAGTGATTGGCATGTTTATTCTCCTAAGTGATTATGTTGGCTGCAGACAATATAATACTGTGGAACGGGTGACATGCTTTAGACTTTCGCTGGATTGGGTCGAGCGCTGTTGTGTGTTGTTTTGTGGTTTCGTCATGGCGAGCGGTGTCTCCCCGACTCTGGGTTTTGACCCATGTGCATCCTGTCATAGCAGTTGAGCTTGAGCGGTTGGTTTTGGGCCGGATACCCGGATTGAGGTCAGTGAGTTTCGGACCCAGATGACAGGATCGTCAGAGGCATATCAACGGCAGAGCGAATAGCTGGTTTTAGTGACACAGTTGTCGGAGCACTGATTAACCCCCTCCGTGCCAATGTTTAGTGTTGAGGCACCGAGGCAGGGTGGATAGTTGACAGCAGAGAAGCTGTGGGGCATGTTTGATTGTGTGAGCCAGATTTGGCAGATGAACCACCCCGACTCGTAAGATTGAGTTTGGAGCCTTTGGAGGTAGAGTCGTGGTTGGTGGTGATGGAGTGATCAATTGAGAGCCTCCCTGTGCTAGGGAGTTTATGCAGTTGTTGAACTGTGCGCTCCAGGTTTCGAGGGACGAGGCGCATAGGATATGTGAGATTGGGAGTGGATTGCGCCAGGATACCTTTCAGTATATTCAGTCCCTCCGTTACAGGTTTTGACGCCTCGTTGCAGTAGGCATTGTGTATGGAGCGCGGCGCTGCAGTTCCTTTGGATAGGGATCTGCCGCCATAGGCGAGTTCTGGATATTGGCGCTTGGCGCCGGGTGATGGAGGACAGGCCGAACGGTAGAGGCATTTCTGATTTCTTTTTCCAGGGTAGTGGATTTCTAAGATATCAGAGATCGGGTGGACCCCGATGGCAGCATTAGCATCGATATCAGAGTTGCGCAGCGGTATCGTGGATTTGTTATCTGCGAAGGACCTTATTCGTCGCCCCAGTGTGAGCAGAGACAGAGGTCGTGCTCCCCTTGTGGATAGTCTTGACTTTCAGGCAGATTGAGCGACGACCACCTGCATCGAGCGGATGAATCTGTGCCGCCCGGTTGAAGGGCGCCACGGTAGTGGATCGAGTGTCGCAGGTGTGATTTCATCACAGCAGTCGGAGTTAGAGCATGTTGCATTCCTGCATAGACTAGAGGCAGATTTGTTACCACGTGCACTAGTGGTACAGGTTCCTGTTGGTATGGTACATGTGGAGGAGGCTTTTGGATCATGTCCAATGCAGTTGAGGCCACGAGTTATACCGGCAGACTTATTGGTAATTGTAGCAGTTCAATATTTTGACCCTGTGCTTGAGATTGATTGGCATAATGCCACAGGATATTTTGACTGAGGAGAGAGAGGACTTTGATCTTCGGCAAGGCAGACAAGAGGAGGCTTGGTTGTTGAGACAGTTAGAGCACACAGGTTTTAGCGGCAGTGTGAGAGGTGCTTACGGCGGCACCGGGACTCAAGGATATCTCTGTTGCCCACGAGATCCCGGGTGTGATATCACCCGAGCTGTTGACGATGCCACCGGTTAGGGAGATAGAGATTGCGTTTGACGTGGTTCGGGGGACCGCGCCACCCTCGACAGTACCTCATTGGATATCGCCGGTAGAGCAGAGAGAGCTGATGGCGCAGTTGCAGGATCTGATGGATCGAGGGGTCTGTTTGACCTAGTGCCACGCCGTTGATATACGGTGGTGATGCCACGCCGTTGATATACGGTGGTGATGCCACGCCGTTGGTATACGGTGGTGATGCCACACCGTTGGTATACGGTGGTAATGCCACATCGTTGATACACGACTGTGATGGTCCTTTTATGGTTCGAGTGTAGACAGGTCCGGGTGGTATTTAGGACCTTTTGATGGAGTTATATTCCGGCAGTTGTTCGTCTGGGATACCTGCACCAATGTGGAATTGTACAGTTGCATATTCTGTCTAGATAGCGTTCAGGATCCGGTAAGGGTATTATGAGCGCACAATGAGGCCAAATGGAATAATTAATGCCCTGTTGTCTTCAAGATCTGAGGAATTGTGTGTTCCAGATGTACTTGGACAGATTGGGAGTGGTGTTCCCCGAGGATATTTGATTTACTCCCAGAGCGACTTGGAGCACGAGGGGCACTTGGGGATGTGCTACCGTGCCTGTGTGGATGAAGCTGTATGCCAAGTTATTGAGATACAAGTTTTAGCTTCAGAAGCTTATTTCTTGGGTCACATTGTGTTAGCCGTAGGGGCGGCGGTGGAAAATCCGGCCAATATGGATACTATTTGGGAATTGGCCGAGATCAATATTTATGGTCAAAGTAAGTAGCTTCTTGGACTGGGCAGTGCCAGGAGAGCTTGGCAATCGGATGATGAGACTGATACCAACGCCAATACTAGTATTTCCAGTGTTGGTAGAGAGGTCTGCGAGTTTTAGTGATGCCTCCTAAAGCGACTGTGGAATTACCGTTGGGTTATTGTTGAGCATTCTGGATTACCCTGACAGGGCCACTGTGATGGTGGATACCTGGAGCAGGAAAGCTGTATGGGGTTGAGTTTGATGATTCCACAGCTGGCGCTGTGTGGACTATTGGGGCAAACATGGCTTGTGGTTATGTCCCTGAGGGTTCCTTTGGATCATAGACCGCGACTGAGTAGTTCACTAGGATGGTCAGGATTCGGGAGTGACCGAGTGAGGACCCTAGTTTGTGAGGGCTTCTTTCCTTATTGGATGACCGCGGGGATGTGTTTCGGATTGTCTTGGTTGAGTTGACGCAGAATGTGGTTTGGTGCATGTTGCACTGGTGGTTATCTTGTTTCCCCCAGCTTTTGATGGAGCCCTTGTGGTATTTCATGTCTCAGCTCAGGAAGGTTATGTTTTTGGATCCCTCGCCCGTGATTGACTCGCCCCATTTGAGATCTAGTAATGTTTGGAGTACGAGGGACGCCCGTTGCGAATTCTGGCTCGTGAGATTAGAGGTTGCGCAATCGGGCTATGCCGTACTGGTTGTCGCTGTTGTTGTTGTTGAGGAGTGATCACGGGGAGTGAGTGGTGACTTAGGAGCTGGAGATGGTGATGCTGAGTACTTACCCTTGATTTTGAGACTCCTGTTTGAGTGGTGTTAGTTTCGAGGACGAAACTTTCTTTTAGTGGGGGAGGATGTGGTGACCTGGATCTCTGCAGGGCCACTACAGTATGACCAGCAGCTTCTGGAGGCTTGCATGGTGTGTCGGTGG
Organism: Tillandsia leiboldiana; assembly: GCA_029204045.2. Lineage (NCBI taxonomy): Eukaryota > Viridiplantae > Streptophyta > Magnoliopsida > Poales > Bromeliaceae > Tillandsia > Tillandsia leiboldiana. The sequence continues at coordinate 25,435,483 of CM055070.1, forward strand.
TGTTTGTGCGCAATTTGGACACAAGTGATGGACTTCGGGCTTAAAATGGATCACATGAGTGATCGGAAGACCCCGTCGGATGTTTAGAAGTGGTTTCATGAGAAATGGATATTAAAATTGGACTCAGCGCGAAATTTGGGTTAAGAACACTCCTCTGGATGCCTTTGGCAAATTTTAGAAGTGGATTTGGGCAAAACGGACTTCGGATTTGGATTCAGCGCGCGAAAACGATGAAAATAGACTATTCACTTGTATTTTTCGGAGCTCGGATGCCGCGCACAGATTTCGAGGCAAGGGGGCACTGTTCCGGCGCCGGCGGCCGGCGGCGGCGCCGGCGGGCAGCGGCGGCGCGGGCTCGGGCAGGCGGCGGGCGACCGCGGGCAGGCGTGCGGGCGCGCGGTCCACGGGCCGGCGTGCACCGGAGGCAGGCCACGTGGCGTGACACGACTGGTCGGTGTTGTGGACCCGGTTCACGGAGCGAGTGTGGATGGCCTCGGGGCGCGTGCGTGCAGGGATGGCAGGCGGCTGCGCGGGGAGCACGCAACCACACGTGGGCCGTTTGTGGGTGCGGTCCACGTGTCGGTGTGGGATTGGCGCGTGCCATACACCCGCAGGAATGGTGCACGCCACGTGGCGCATCGCGTTTGGGCGGCTCGGCTGTTTCCTGTGTTGTGGGTGACGTGGCGCAACCAGCGCGTTTCGGGCGCACCGCGGGGGAGGCTTTCGGGTACACTGTGGGGGCCCGAAAGTTTCGGGCACCCGGAAAATGTACCAGGAAGTACATTTTATGGCTTGGATTTCAGCCTATAAATAGGTAGCAGGGGCCTATTGTGCGGGTTTTTTGGCATTTCTGGAGCTCCCCTTCTTTGCAGAGCCTTCTACTTCATCTCCTCCACCCTTCGAAGGATTTTCGGGATTTTTGGAAAATGTGCCATTGACGTTATCTGCGACGCGCCGCACAGCGACGCACTTAGGATTTTTGGCTATTACCGTCGCTCTTCAGTCCGCGAGGCATACCGGATCACCCCGATGGAATTTCTAGCCGATTTTCACGGCAGCGCGTTCACGAGAGGTAAGTCTTCGTTTTCCGTGTTGTTCACTTCTCCCCGTTTCGAGTTTTCGGCACTGTTTCTGAGGTGTTTCTGTGACCCCTTTTCCTACTGTGAGGTTTTGGATAGCGGAGGCTTGTCGATTTTCTATATTCGCGCTCGGGCATCGGATGGAGGCGTGCCTATAGTCGTTTTGCATCTACTCATCGCAAGGAACGTCCTCGTAATTTTTATGGATTTTACTAAATTTTCTCGAAGGTAAGAAAATTCCATTTTTCTGGACAGAGTTGTACAATTTTTGATATTTGGGAATTTCGATATGGTCACCTTGTGGAATTTGTAACTAGAGCTACGAAAGTTGGATTGGGGCGTGCAGGTACCCATTTCGAAGGGCTCGGCGCGACGAACGCAGCGGTTATTTTTTCGGATTTTTCTGAGTTCATCTCGCAGGTGAGATTTAAGCTTTTTCGGGGTTGTATCCCGCAGTTTTTGCAGTATAGTGGATTGTCGACGCCCCGCATTGTATAATTTGTATCTTGGCCTACAGGTGTCGGAACAGGGCGTATAAATACTCGTTTTGGGGCTATTCGTCGCGATGATCGCAACCGTGAATCTTCTGGAATTTTTGGAGCGCTGCCTGGAGGTGAGAATGCCCTTCTTTGTGCTATTTTGGAAAAATAGCAAGTGTATGTTTGGGGGTATTGATTAGTGAGTTGTGTTGTTTGTTGTTTGTTGTGGTGTTGCATGTTGGGATGATGTTGTTTGGAGCTGAGACTTGTGCAACATGTACCGAGGATGCGGGTTCATCAGATTATGTTAGCAAGCGGCCACGCTCTTCACCGACTTCAGCTTTGCCTGCAGGAAGCGTTTTAGGTGGGTGCTTTGTTTCCAGAACCGGTGGACGGTTCTCTAATTCTGTATGTTAGGATGCATGCATGTTTAGGGTACATGGTTTATGTTTGAATGGTAGGTAAGCTTGATAATGATAATTGTATACATGATTACAAGAATTGTATTTATGAGGTATACTGAAGACTTGCATGATCTGGACATCTATATTGATGATTAGTGTAAGCTTACCTAGGATAATGTTACCCTATGTGATTATGTAGCATGTCATGTTAGCACATAGCCTTTTATGTGGTTTGTTTATGCGATGGGGCAGGATTATATAGCTGTGTGCGGATTTTTACTCTGAGGAGTTATTATGATCGAGGATTATGGACAGGTGTAGGCATTGATGATTTTGGCATGTGGTTTACTTTCGTATATTTTTCTTGAGGACAATGCATGCTTGTATGGACATATAGTTAGGGCACCTTTTACTGCTACACTACATATTGGAACTTGACTTAGGAGAAACCATGCTTTTCCTTTTCTCCTTCTTCGCTAGTCAGGCGGTCTGTGTGCTCGGGTGCGAGCAGGGGTCTGGGGTAGTGTAGCCGGGACATTGGTGTCAGGGACGGGTTGTGCTGGATTGCGGTAGGAAGGGTTTTGCGGTGACCGCGGATATTGGGCGGTTGACCAGAGGTCGGCTATAGGACTTGGTTATAGACGGCAGGGTATTGCGGCAACCGCGGATATTGGGCGGTTGACCGGATGTTTACTTTTGCATCAGATTGGGGATCAGTTTTCTCTAGTGGACGGAGATTCCCACTATTTGAGTACTTTTGCATCTCATTGAGGGCCGAGGCTTTCTTTAGTGGTTGATCTTTCCCACTTTGATCAGAGTCATGATCCAGTCCTGCTGATTTATATTACTATTATACTTATCACTGAGATACTTTACTCGTGTGGGTCGCTCCCCTCGAGTTCCACTCCGGAGTGTGTTACAGACAGGCTTTGAGTCCTTGAGACTCATTTTCATCGGTGCTATGCGTTGGCCAGCATACCCGATACAGGCAGGCACAGCAAGTAGTACCAGTTTTACTGGTGGCACTAGATTGGGTTTATTACAGACATTTGCTTTATTGTTGCACTCGTGTCAGGGGAGACCGAGTGGAGTCTAGTAGCTGAAATGTAGAGCCAGCACACCAAGCTATCACTACTATGCCTCTAAATGTAGAGCCAGAAAGGTGTAACTATAAGAATGCATCAGTGAATGTGACTGACTGAATAAACCCAATCTAACCACCAGTAAAAATTGGCACTGCCTGCTCTGCTGTCGAACTCAAGAACCCATTCGCGGGATACAGACCGACTTCTGACCGGTACGGTCGCATCCCAAAATAAGTAACATACCGGCTTCTGTCCGGCACGGTCGCACACTCCGGAGTGGCACTCGAGGGGAGCGACCCACACGAGTAAAGTAATCATGTCTCACAAGTACAGTAACCATATCTCAATATCTCACTATAGCAGGACTGGATCACGACTATGATCAAGTGGGAAAAATCCATCCACTAATGAACCCCGATCCCCAAATCTGATGCATAAGTAAACATTCGGTCAACCGCCCAATATCCGCGGTCGCCGCAGTACCCCAAACTCCCTAATCCAATAACTGACCACCGATCAACCGCCCAATATCCGCGGTTGCCGCAATACCCCATAATCCAAAATCTAGGCCCCGGCTACACTATCCCAAACCCCTGCTCTAACCCGAGCAACAAATATCCTGGGTCTATAATAAAGGATAATAATGTAGAAATCAAGGTTTCTCCTAAGTCAAATTTCCAGCATGATAGTGTAGCAGAGAAAGGTGGCCTAACTAGATGTCCATACAATGCAAGTGTCCTCATGATGATAAAAGAAAGACAAATATCGTTGTTCTTACATTGATTAGAGCATGCTATTCCAGGATAATAAAGATCTCATAGGAACACTAAGTACTAACATAGCACCAGTCCAAAATATACAAGCATGCATGTTACCCATGATATACTAATCGGCATTCAACAACGGGGATCACTCTAATATTCCTAGTGAGTAAATCAAAGATGAGGTCCACAATAACTACCCACCTCGAAAAGCGTAAACTACAATAGTACGAGATTCCTCGCTGTCCAAGATCCTCAATCCCCGCAAACCTCCAAAATGCGAGAACTATAGCAAAAAATAGATCACACACGGCATAAATGGACAACTCAACAACAATAATTATTGTTTTGCAAAACAGCACGGAAAATAAGAAAATTTCACCTCAGTGCATTCCTCAAAAAAATCTGGAAAAATCACTGTTGCGATCCTCGCGACGAGTAGATGAAAAACGAGTACTTACTCGTCCCGTTCCGATACCTGTAAGCCAAGATACAAATTAATCACCGCGGTACCCGCGAAACTTCCAATGATCAAAAGTCTGCAGTACTCTGTCCAGAAAAAGTATAATATTCACCTTCGAAGCAACCTCAGAAAAATCCAGAAAAATTACGACGATGTTCCTTGCTACGCGTAGATGTAAATCGAGTACTTGTACTCCTCGTTCCTACTCTCGAGTGCAGAGAAAACCCACAAAAACCCCGGTGCTGTCCAAAATTCCATCACAGAAAAGGGGTCACAAAAATGGCCTGAAAGCCCAAGAAAACCTCGGAATACGGAGAAGCTGAAAATACAAAAGTCGTAGCCCTACCTGTCGTGAAAACGTGGGCGCAAGAATCACCCGAAAACTTCTTCGGGGTAGCCCAGGAGAGTCCGTAGACCGAAACGCGACGAAAAAAGCTAACAAGGAAGGTACATTGCAGAGCGCCGAATCGCAGTAGACGTCGCAGTAGACGTCGAAGTAGCTTCCTCCAAAAATTCTGGAACTTCTCCACAAGATGTAAAACAAAAGGGTGAACAATTTCTCTGAAGAAGGCCCACTGTGAAAAGCCCCAGCAAAACGAGCAAAAAGCAAGCAAAGGGGACCTATTTATAGGCCCAACCCAAAAAGCCCACTGTTTCGGATTCGAGCGCACTCTTTCGGGCGCCCACTCTTTCGGGCGCCCGAATCCAACCGTCGCACCAAAACGGGATCCCGCACCTCGTCCAACCAGCACCCCAAATGCCCTGCACTTGACACGTGTCCCAAATAGGGAACAACAAGTGCAAGGCCATTCGGACTCCGCCACGTGTCGCGCCCCGTCAACGCGGGTAGGTGGCGCCCGCGAATCGCAGGGCGCCACGTGGCCCGCCCGCGCGACCTGTCGATCGCACCTGCGTGCGCCTCGCCGGCCGCGCCGCCTGCCCCCCATGTGCGCATGCATCCCGAGGCGCCGGCGTGCACCTCCATGGACCGTGTCGCATGAGCCCGCCATCGCAGGCTGCCACGTGTCCCCGCGTCCGGTCTATGCACCAGCGCAGGGTTCCGTGGACTGTGCAATGCGCGCCGGCCACTCCTGGGGCACCACGTGTCCCCGCGCCGGGTTCATGCGCCACCCGGTGCCGCTCCGTGGACCGCGCAACCTGAGTCGGCCAATAATAGGCCGCCACTGTTAGGTTTTTGGAACCCCAAAGATCTAAATAGGTACTATCAAACAACTAGAGGGGGGGTGAATAGGTGTAATACTTATAAAACCAATCTCAGTGCAAAATAAAAACCAATGCGGAAAATAAAAACAACACACCGAGATTTACGTGGAAACTCCAATCCAGGAGAAAAACCACGGGACCAACATGCAATAACAATCCACTAAGAATAGAAGAATAACAAGGTGATTACCGACTCCACGGACTCCAACCCCTCCTTCAACTTCTTCGGATCTTGCGCTCACCGAACACGCAATAACAATCCACTAAGAAAAGAAGAATAACAAGGTGATTACCGAATCCACGGACTCAACCCCTCCTTCAACTTCTTCGGACCTTGCGCTCCACCGATTGCACGTCCACTGCACACGTTCGAATCCATGAACGCCACTCGAAACCACGAGCACAAGTTTCGAATCCACGAAATGCCTTCAACACATCGAATCCACGATGCTACGTCGAATCCACGACGCAAACTTGGCCGATAGAAAGATTGGCTTCGATGGTGATCCTTTGCTTAGATTATCATTGAGGAACCGTAGAAGAAATCTCTAAGCAAAGACTAGATCAATTCGACAAAAGATAGATCTTGGAAGAACCGTCGAATTGACCTAAAAGAGGCTATAAAGAAGAACGATAAAAACCTAGCCTCTAGGATTGCTCTCAAGTGTTTTATAAATTAATCGGTAGTTCTTGAGAAACCCTAAGTGTCTATTTATAGGTTAGAAACCATTGGAAGAGGATAAGCATCAAAAACTGACTTAACAGATTTTTTCCCGCACGACGGTCCGGACTGGATTGGCTCGGTCCGGACTGTCGTCTTTTTTTCAACAATTCCTGAAAAAACAAGGTTCGGGGTCCGGACTGGAATCCACGGTCCGGACTGGAATTGCGCATGAACTAATCTACGTTCGGGGTCCGGACTGTGATGCCCGATCCGGACTCTGAACATGTAGTATGTCTAGTTTTTGACTTTTATGCAATGAAAACTTATCCAAGTGTTTCTAAACTACTCAAATGTATTCGGATCACCAAAATTATTTAGTTAAACGCACCTGATCAATCCGAATCCATTTTCCTTGAGATTGATGTATATGATCCACAATTTTTCAACTTCAATCTTCAAGACTCAAAACACTGAGTGTCAACTTGAGATCTTGTTGAATCTTCTCTGAGTCTTCAATTGCTGATTGACAATTTGATCACTTTAAGACTCCGACTCAACTCACGAAATATGCCAACACAAAAAGCCGTAACAGCCACGTGGCACCCGGCCGGTCTTCGGCCTCCCCCATGCACCCGAATCCTCTGAAAACTTCCAGGAGCCCGTTTTTGGGCATCCGGACTAAGAAAAATACAAGCAAATAGCTGTTTTCAAGCATTTTTTCCCGCTGAATCCAAATCCGACCTCCGATCAGCCTGAAACCTCTTCTAAAATTCGGCAAAAGCAGCCGAAGGACATGCTTGATCCAGGAACCTCACTGAGTCCATCCAACACATCCATTTGATGCGTTACTGGCCCAACACACCAATACCAGGTGTTTCACATCGTGGATTCACGGGAAATGCTACATGGGGTTTTGAGGCCCTACTGTCTGGCGGTAAATCGGAAGGGCTTCCGCTTCCTGAACAGGCAAAGGGGAAGCTGTAGCGATAGGTCGCACTAACAAAACTGCTCGGGGGCATACTACTCTGAAATATCCTAACTTTCTGCATAGGAAGCACCATCCCTGTCTCCAGTCACACTACGGCAGTGAATGAGACCCACCGCAAATAACACACCGATCTTGCCGTTGGTGCTGATACTGCTGCTGCCGCGGATACTACTGCTGCTGCTGGTACTACTGCAGCTACTGATGCTCAGCTCCAGCCCGATGACCCTACAAGCATCGAGCGACAATCTATGTCACAACCTTCTAGATCAAAAAGTCACCCTTCTATTCAGTAGAAACCCTAACCCGAGGTCCTAAACTATAGGAATTGGCCTATCGTAAACCCTCAAGAGTTCTAACCAACATCCTAACCGGATAATTAGTTCCTTCAAAGAACACAGGTTCTATCGACTCTGATGATCCGAAAATACCTCACAGTGTACTCCAAAAAGGCTACCTCGCAAATTCTAAGTTTGACGAATAGTCCGTAATCCTGAGAGTCTGATGCACTAGTCGTAGTTGGCCCTCGTGCTCTTTGTCAGTCCGCGAGTAGATGCCGTTGAGAGAACAACAATCAACTGATCCAACAAGGATCAAACCTTTCGCTTGGGCAGAAGAGTCCCAACCAACCACGACCGAACCCACTCAACCCCGCCGTTGAGTACCAAGGACTCGGTACCTCACCTAACTGCCAGTGAAACCCAACACCTATCCCTACGAGACCCTATCGCTCCTGTCCACATAGAATCAGTGATCAATGTCTCTAGTACTTTCCTCAAAGAGACCATAGAGTGCCCGTCACCAAAAAACTAAAATCGATGTTAGAGTCATCAAGAGTTCATAAGTACTCAACAATCCTAAAACTCGGGGTTAGTCGAGTCCAAACCACAATGCTTCTGCATGCCACAACACAAAGTACAAACAACCAGACTTAGGTTCCTATACCAAACACAAATCGATACTGTCCTACCTACCTGACCTTCCAATTGTACCAGGCACAAGGCGAGGCTCATTTACAACTAGGTCGGAAGAAGGACATGCATCGATTGTAGCGACGGTAAACCTGCCGTGCAAAACACCTAGGAATCAACTAGATTCACTGCGCGCATAAAAAGGATCATGCACCAACCTACCTACAAGACAGCCTATAACGGTTGCCTTGCACAGGCCACAAAAACCCAAACCAGAGCCAATCCCCCAAGGATAAACAACCGGCTCAACACAGCTTCTGTCACGCCCCGGGGTCGAAACTGCAACCCGGGCTCGCCAACAGATCCGCCGCCTATGCAAAACCCCGCAAAGGCGAAGCGTCCAACCTGCAAGAAAAGGTACTACAACTAACAGATATCAGAGCTATAAATAAAAAATCTGCTGTAAAACTAAAATCAACCACTGTACAACTGGAAAATAATATAATAATGTCCAACTCCCAAAAAGATAATCATACAAGTCCTCAGATACAATGATCGAAAAGTGAACAGGGGAGGTATCTCCAATAAATACATCAGTGTACAGTCTCTCAATACATATCATATCCTCACTACATCAGTCTCTCAAAAGAGGAAATAAAATAACTAATCTACTGAAGATCTCCTCTGAAGGGGTACCGCTACTCTCCAACGACGGGTAGGGATCTAGCTCGCGACTCCCTCGCCTCGATCAACAACCGCAAAATCAGCAACACCCGCTAAGACTCTGCAAAACAAGGAGAGAAAAGAAAAGGAGGGGGATAACCCCCAATGGGTGTGAGAACTACACCAAAAAGGGAGTTCTCAGTGGGTACCACCGCCAGGCCCGACGATCTGCCCACTAAGTCCACTAGAGGCATAAGATAACCAATGCAGTAAATACTGAACAAGAAAGCTGGAGACACTCAACAGCTACCATGCCTCTAACTAAATGCTCAAAAGGGGAGAACCAATGAAGGATGTGCCACCACTGGCACATGAAGTGCACAATCGACCCAATCGAGCTGACTGCCACATCTTGTCCAGTCAAACCTGCGCCCACCTACAACCACCTCCCACTGCTGGGCAGGAATTACGTAGGGTGTCCAAACGGACTAACTCACTATCGAGTAGTGGCTCATGCAGGCTATAGTCAAAATCCACGCTCTCTCTCAGAACGGATAGACTCAAGATGCTCAACCTCTCACACAATGGTCAAAGTACTCACAACGACACGGAACCACCGTCAAACCAAACGGCTCCCAACAACACTAGCACTGGTCTAAACACAGCTACTAGCCTCCACTCAGTCCCCCTGACACGAGTGTAACAATAAGTAAATACCTGTAATAACCCCAATCTAGTGCCACCAGTAAAACTGGTACTGCCTGCTGTGCCTACCAAATCGGGTATGCTAGCCAACGCATAACACCGATAGGGAATAGGAGTCTCAAGGACTCAAAGCCTGTCTGTAACACACTCCGGAGTGGAACTCGAGGGGAGCGACCCACACGAGTAAAGTATCTCAGTGATAAGTATAATAGTAATATGAATCAGCAGGACTGGATCATGACTCTGATCAAAGTGGGAAAGCTCAACCATTAAAGAAAACCCCGGTCCTCAAACAGATGCAAAAGTACTCAATAAGTGGGAAACTCCGTCCACTAGATAAATCTGGTACATAAAACTATCCGGTCAACCGCCCAATATTTGCGGATTGCCGTAATGCCCCACAAACCAAAATCTAAAACCGACCTCCGGTCGACCGCCCAAAATCCGCGGTCACCGCAAAACCCTGCCAGCCACAATCCAACATAACCCATCCCTGACACCAATGTCCCGGCTACACTACCCCAAACCCCTGCTCGCACCCGAGCAACACAGACCGCCTGACTAACACAGACCGCCTGCTACACTCCAAAAAGTAGTGTAGCAGTAAAAGATGGCCTAACTAGATGTCCATACAAGCATGCAAATGTCCTCAAGGAAATGAAAGGGAGTAAACATATAATAGATCCACTAGGAATAAACAACATGCCAGAATCCCTAAAGAACTATACCTGTCCACAATCCAGCGTCCATCAAAAGAATGATCAGAATAATACCCGCACATAGATATAGCCCCCTACTCCATCGAGTAATCATATTATAAAAGACTATGTGCAACCTGGCATGCTAAAAGATCACTACTAAAGCATATCAATCTGCATGATCTAGGCCATTCCTCAAGCTTTCATCTCAATGCTAAATATTGTACAATTAAACAAGCATGCTAACAATCACATAGGGTAAATCCCTTAGGTAAGCATTTACTATTCATCATCATGAATATTAACCTTGCAATTCCCTTATACAATCATCCTTCCTAGCTTACCTCACAATAACATACAATGTACCCTAAACATGCATGCTTTCTAACATAAGAATTAGAGAACCGTCCACCGGTTCTGGAGATGAAGCAACCCACATGAAACGCTTTCCGCAGGCAAAGCTGAAGTCGGTGAAGAGCGTGGCCGCTTGCTAACATAATCTGCTGAACCCGCATCCTCGGTACATGCCGCGCAAGCCTCGGCTCCAAACAACATCACGCCAACCATGCAACACCACCACAAACAACATCACAATACAAACTATACCCAACAAACACCAACAACATTGTTGTTTTTCCCAATTAGCACAAAGATAGGCAATTCTCACCTCCAGGCAGGGCTCCAAAAATTCCAGAAAATACACGGTTGCGATCCTCGCGACGAGTAACCCCAAAATGAGTATTTATACATCCCATTCCGACACCTGTAGGCCAAGATACAATTTAAACAAGGCGATGCGTCGACAATCCACAAAACTGCGAAAACTGCGGGATACAACCCCAAAGAAGCCTAAATCTCACCTTCGTAGAGTCCTCATAAAAATCCGATAAAAATACGAGCGCGCTCCTCTTGAAGACTATATGTCAATCAAGTCCTTAAACGCCTCATTCCGATGCTCGTAGGTCGAGATATAAAATCGACAAGCCTTCGCCGTCCAAAATCTCGCAGCAGAAAAAGGGGTCACAGAAACACCTCGGGAACTATGCCAAAAACTCGAAATGTGGAGAAGTGATCAACACAGAAAACGAAGCCTTACCTCTCGTGAACGCGCTGCGGCAAAAATCGGCTCAAAATTCCATCGGGGTGATCCGGTGTGCCTCGCGGACTGAAGAGCGACGGTAATAGCCAAAAATCCAAGGTGCGTCGATGTGCGCCGCGTCGCAGATAATGCCAAAGCCGCAGTCTCCAAAAATGCCCAAGATCCATCAAAGAGTGGAGGGTACTATCTAGAAAATCTCTGCAGAAGAGGGAGCCCCCGAAACTGCCAAAAAACCCGAACCAAGGCCTCCTGTTGCCTATTTATAGGCTGAAATCCAAGCCAAAAAAACACATCCTGGTACACTTTCCGGGCGCCCGGAATTTCCGGGCGCAAACAGTGCCTCAGATCCCAGCCTTCCATCGCGCGCCCGGATTGCTGCGGTGGCGCCACGTCAGCGCAAAACAGCGGACACCGCAGCCGGCCGCTAGCCTTGCGCCGCATGGCCCCACGCGGAAGCCGACGCGTGGCCGCCCACGCGAGGGAACCGCGCGTCAACGCGCCCACGTGCGCGCCTGCGTCGCCGCCTGCAACCCCTGCCAGGCACGCGCCCCGAGGCAGCCCCCGCCGCTCCGTGGTCCCAGTCCACTGCACCGATCTATCCTATGCAGCCACGTGTCCCAAGGCAACCAATAGGAGAATGACACGTGGCATGCCACCCCTGTGCACCGCGCGCCTGCCCGTGCCAGCTCCGCCGCCTGCCCGAGCCCGCACCGCCGCTGCCCGCCGGCAGCCGGAACAGTGTCAAGTGCCTCGAAATCCGTGCCCGTCATCCGGGTTTCGAAAAATACAAGTAAATAGTCCATTTTCATCGTTTCCGCGCGCTGAATCCAAATCCGCTGTCCGTTTTGCCAAATTCCAACTCTAAAAATTGCCGAAGGCATCCGGAAAGGTGTTCTTTGGTCCAAACTTCGCGCTGAGTCTATTTTTAATATCCGCTTCGCGCGAAACTATTTCTAAACATCCAACGGGGTCCTCCGATCACTCACGTGATCTATTTTAAGCCCGAAGTCCATCACTTGTGTCCAAATTGTGCACAAACACCACCGACACACCACGTAGGCCTCCAGAAGCTGCTGGTCACACTGTAGAAGCCCTGCAGAGTTCCGGGTCACCACAGCTTCAGACACCAAACCCGCGACATTGAGTCACCACCTACGCACACTAGTGCGAAACAAGACAATGTCTCTCTAACCGATTAACGATATTAATCGGACGAGACACCTAAAACCCGGTGATCTCCTTCTAACCCTAAGGACCACCCCGAAATTGTACTACAAAGATTTCCAGTGACATTGTAGTAACCACAGCAACAACCAGAACTATGGACAACAACCGTAGGGGAATTCCCATTCTCTCCTATACCTTGCCCAAGTTATGTAATCCGGCTGATTATCCGCTGTAAATAAAGAACCAAAGGACCAATTAGGTAAATTCCAACAAGAAGCTACCTCAACAACACCCGCCACGGTACCCACGACAAAACCACACATTACGAGAGGTTGTTATTTTACCATCCACAGAAGTGGTAGAAAAGGGAGTGACGTGGTGTCACTACAGTTGCACCCTAAGGGTCCATGCCAGTAGCCCCCGGCGTAGGTCCAGGAACCACTGTCGAAGAAATGGGTTGGGGCACTATCTTCCACCAAACGCGGGCGGTCCCCTCTAGAAAAAGGACTGCTAGAGGAATCCTCTCGCACTCCTCCAACAACGAACCTCCAAAGTGTCACACTAGGGTATCTACCCATTTTCCTACGACCAATAGATCGGTCGCGTCTCACTCAAACATTGGCGGACTGTATTACCACAAATTTCGCCAAACCTGCCCTCACCCGAACCCACTCCGCACTTAATGCAGTGTCTCCTCGTACAGAAAAGGTGGAAAAGGGTGGGGAAGGGTGCTACCACAGTCACCCTCACAGGGTCTATGTTAGTAGCCCCTGGCGTAGGTCTAGGAACCACTGTCGAAGGAACATCCGAGGGCGCTGTCACCTATCCCTACACAACTCCCACTGCGATGACCTCAAAGGGCGTCGCAGCAACATCAACACCACTCGTCACCGGTACACTAGTGACGACGAGAACGGCCGACAGAGGGGAAGGGGCGAGGGATATTACCAGCGTAGCCATCTACTGCGCTATCAGCCGTATCAAGTTCATGAGCACCGCCAACTGGCCCGCCATGTCCTGAATCGGTTGCCTGATCAACTAATTTCCCGCAGCCAACGAGGACTCTGTAGTGGTAGACCTCGACCCCATCCTCCTCTCTGCCTTTTGTAAAAACCTAGTTCGAACCGTAATCTACACGTACAATTACAAAAAAAAAAAAAAACAATGACTATACCAGCATAATACCCATGCTAAACCGAGAATAAAACCCAACCAAAACCCACACTCTCACGTATCTAAGACTTAGGTTATTCCATAGGTCAACCGCATGAGATATTGTATTCAGTGGATTTTGGATACACATTAAAAAAAAAAAATCATGGTTGATGTCGTTTTGCTCTGATACCATCTTAATCTGTCACGCCCTGGGAATAATTTTAAAGTGGAATAATAATAACTATAATAATAACATAATCAGTAACATAATCTATATCAAGATAATAGACATAGCTATAATAATAACTATAAACAAAGATACAGTAATAGCCAAAGGACACCAAATCGTATATCGAAATACTCAGACACTGTACCGCTACCAATCAATCCACAAATAGGAGAAACATCATTGTCACCAAAACGTAGCCACCATATCGGTCCACCGACCACAGGCATTGTCACAATCCCACTCAATAAGCCGATGCAACAAACCCCATCCGCACTCGCCGCGGTATTGCAATGTCCACAGGGGGGTCACGCCACGGAATTCACCGTGTAGGGATCACGGGCCAATTAGACCACCTCTCCGAAAAAGTACACCCATGCGGTGGCCAAATCGCCGGTGTGTATGAAAAGCGCCAAGAGCATGACGATCACATAATCAAACCAAAGTCCTCTTCCCACGACAAACAGTCGCTCAAATGATGTATAGACGAAGCCGACCCAATGGTCAAATGTGATTCTATTAGAAAAACAACCAGACTGTGGGTTATGAATAATATGGATATGAATAGAGGAAAAACCACCTAGAGGGGGGGGTGAATAGGTGAAAACAATAAACACACCAAATCGTTGCGTAACAAATAACCCAATGCGGAAAATAAATAAAGTACGCAAGATTTACGTGGAAAACTCCGTCACAGGAGTTAAAAACCACGGCACCGATAACACGGCGAAATCCACTAAGATTAAACACGTACAAGGTGATTTACCGTAACCCTACGACTCAACCTTTTCCATATGCCCCTAGTTGATCTTCTCCGCTCGCTCCGAACACTCCTCGAATCCACGATTTGCGTCCCAACGCCGAATCCACGACGCTCAACGTCGAATCCACGACGTCCAACCGAATCCACGGTCTTCACCAATGCGACATGTCTCGATCACACGAACACGCCTCACTCCGAATCCACGAGAGCGGTAGCACCTTGAATCCACAAGGCCACGCGAATCCTCGCGCCGATTTTGGGAAATCGTTGTTTTTGTTTGGTGATGATCCTCCGAATACATAGATCAAAGATAGATAAGGAAATACCATCTAAGTATTCTTCAATCTGATTCTACAAAAAATAGGAGTTTGAAAACCCTAGAATCAAATTGATCAATATAGATAAAGAAACATGAATTTCATCGTGTTTTCCTTTCTTCTCTATATTTGTGGATTTTTCTATAATTTTTCAATTATCTCGATTAATTTTTGGTTACCTGGATTAACCCTAAAAGATGAATGTAGGGTGTATTTATAGGTTAGAAACCTTTGGAAAGAGATAAGCATAAAAAACTGACTTAACATAATTTTTCCCGCACGGCGGTCCGGACTGGATTTGGCTGATCCGGACTGTCGTCTTTTTCCAGCAATTTTCCTAAAAAAATAGTTCGGGGTCCGGACTGGAATTTCCTGATCCGGACTGTTCATGCGATTTCAGCAAACACGTAGATCGGGGTCCGGACTGAAACAGGGGAGGTCCGGACTGGAATTCCGCATGAACTAAACTATGTTCGGGGTCCGGAATGGAATGGTCTGATCCGGATCCTGAACATCCAACTTGTCCAGTTTTTGACTTTTATGCACTGAAAACTTATCCAAATGTTTCTAAACTACACAAATGTATTCGGATCACCAAAATTATTTAGTTAAACGTACCTGATCATTCCGAATCCATTCTCCTTGAGATTGATGTAATTGATCCTCAATTCTTCATCTTCAATTTTCAAGACTTATACCACTTCACGAAATACGCCAAAACAAAATCCTTAACAATCTCACCCTTTGGCTGTTTCGTGACAAAACAAAAATCCACTTAAAAAATTCAAAAAGATATTTTTGTTGCTATCACCATACAACAAAAATTTACAAGCATGATCCGAATAAAAATGAATACAAGAGATAAACTCCTAAAACAGACTCTAGACTTAGACGTTTGTACTCTCTGCAAAAGAAATAATCTTGACAAAAGAAATCGTTAGATACCTCAAGAATTTAAACATTCAATAATCAATCAGAGAGATAGAGTTTATACTCACCATGACATTAATTATCAGATATATATGAAAATTTAGCAAACAAAGATTCACATATCCCTAATCATTAAAAAAGCAAATGTCATGTCAAAACAATTAACAAGTTAAAAAATATGTCAGTTATCAAGCAACTTGTTGGTAATATTACATGCCCAAATAGTTAGTCAAATAGTTAATCGGGGCATGATCAAGTTCAACTTAGAACTTACCTTCACGTTCAGAGTTTTAAAGTTCAAGTCCAAACCTTCAAGTTCAATGTCTATGTCTCTCCGTCTCTCCCCCTTTTTGTCACAGAAAAAGTCAAAATTAAAAAGAAAGGGAGTTCAAAGTTTAAAGAAGTTACAAACTTAAATGAAAAAACCTGCGAGAGTAGACATTAGAACAAATTGTTCAATCTAGATCTGACCTGTCCGAACTGCTACAATCTAGTTTGTTTAAAATTCCCTTGAGCAGTTTTGAGATTCTTGAACATTTTCTTTTCATCTGTCGTTGTTCAGAAGTGATACACTGTATGTCAATGGACATTCTTTCTTGTTCTACAGACAATCTCCTCTGTTCTTGTCGGATGGAGGACATAGATGTATCATCCTCTGTCGTGTCTTTCCTAGAGTTCGAAGGAGGTAGTGAGGATGCAGATGGTGCATTTCTACCTTCAATCCATGAAGATTCTCTAGGAAGAGATTGTTCTCTGGCAAAAGGTTCATTAATGTGAATTCCACTGCCCCTTGGACTCTTCCGTCTAGCATACTGCTTGATCGTTGAGCAAGACTTCATCGGCTTTTTGTTCTTTAAAGCGAACCTGTCTTCTTCATCAACAACCTGTTGTATTTCTCTGCAAATTTCTTCCCAATCTTCGTGGTCTGATTCTGAATCATTTTGAAGGACATTCTTCGTCTCTTCCCGACTTGCTTTATCTTGCTCCTTTTTAATTGACGCTCGTGTGCCAACCATTGCGACAATGAGCACTATTATCCAACCAAACACCATCTTGGTTGAGGGTGTTGAAAAAGTCGCCTGTGAGCAAGAACTCAAAGAACATGAAAAATTGTTTAATTTCCAAAAAATTGAAAAATCTTACCCAAACAATCCTTATCATGTATAGAGACTAGGAATCAAGTTAGTTTTGCAAAAAGAATTTTAAAAATAGATCAATGACATGATTTTCGAAAATTCCCGAATTTTGCCCTAAAACCGAATTTTTAGAAATCGAATCTCAAAAATTCGTTAATCAAATGAATACAAGGCATAGAAACAAAACTAATGTATTCAGAGTTCTTATTTCAAAAGAAATTTGACCAAAAACCGTTTAAAAACGAATTCATAGCATGAAATCCACTCACGTTTTGAAGAACAATAGCAAAACAGTGAAAAACAAAGGTTTTGATCAAAAGAACTTATTTGAATCGGGTGAAAACAGATTGCAAAAGATCCAAACCTTCTTGATTATAGAGAGAGAAACTCTAGGAAGCTAGAAACAAAAGTTTAGAAGAGAATAGAAATCAAAAGACCCTTCGTTTCTATTAAAACCTAGCCGCAGTCCGGATCGGGTTGGAGTTTAGTCCGGATCGGCTTAGTGCAGGAAATCCCATCGTTCGGGATCCGAACTGAGTCCATCCAGTCCGGACTGCCTGCAACTTTTTCTCCAGAAAAATTTGTAAAAATTTCAGAAAATCCAGAAAAAGTATGTAAGCATTCTTGCATATCAACTTTAAACAAAAAGTATCGTTTCACATAAAAAGAAATAGATTATGCTAAATCTATCATTAATATCCAAATAATGAAATGAAAATTTATACGAGTTATATCCTCTAAAGTTGAGCAAGTTCAAAACATCAATCACGATCTAATGAGTAACGTGTTTATCAAATCATCAATTGAATAAAGAAAATGAAGACACAAAGATCGATAAATGTTTGACATCCCAAATAAATTAGATATATCTAGGGAAGTGGCTCTTTGAGCATCTTTCAATTTGAAATCCCACCTTATACCAACCTTGGAATTCGACAAAGTCAAGTATTCCAAAAAGCATTTTATCTAATAAACAAAAAATCACCATGCTTGGTAAATATGTGGTAGCTGCACACAGTACTCGGACGACCGAGGTGGTAGCTCTTTTCTCCATGTGGTGGTAGTTTTCACACTCCACTAGGGATGTAACTCTTTCCACATCTTTTGAGCATGAAACTTTAAATAATACTCCCCCTCAATTGGCTATCAATTATGTAAAATATTAAGTACTCAACCAACCATTGATCTCATGTTCATACTTAACTCAATTATCAAATAAGATAAAAACTATACCAAGAGATCATTGAGAGAGGAATTGACTTTGATCAATTAAAGACGAAATAAATAATATAAATGATCATTGCATCAAATGAATTATAATGATATTCAAATCATAATAAATTTCTCAAAACATGAAAAGATGCAATTAAAGTCAATCTAACAAATGCTCAGTTAATGTTCTATATACACAAAACACAAAACAAAACCAAACCTAAGTAATGGTTCAAAAATTGTTATTTCAATGAAAGCATTCCTATTGCTTTTCGCAAATGAATAAAACGTTTTTGATCCAAAGGTTTTGTCAAAATATTGGCTAATTGATCTTCAGTTGAAACATAAGAGATTTGTAAAGTACTTGATTCAACTAGCTCTCTAAGAAAGTGATATATAAGTTCTATGTGTTTTGTCCTTGAGTGCAACACAGGGTTTTTTGAAATGTTAATGGCACTAGTGTAGTCACAAAGTATTGTTACCGAAGTCGTCGGGACGCGGAAGTCACTCAATACACTCTTCATCCAAATCAATTGAGTTGCACAACTTCCCGCTGAAATGTATTCCGCTACGGCAGTCGAGAGAGCAATGCAGTTTTGCTTCTTACTATGCCATGCAACAAGACAATGGCCAAGGTAAAAGCATGCACCACTCGTGCTCTTTCGATCATCCACTGATCCAACCCAATCGGCATCCGAATATCCTATTATGTCGAGAGATGTGCCCATAGGATACCAAATTCCAAAATTTAACGTACCTTTGATGTACCGGATGATCCGTTTCACCGCTTTCAGGTGAATTTCCTTTGGTGCTGATCGATATCTCGCACAAATCCCAACACTGAAGGCAATGTCCGGGCGACTAGCCGTAAGGTAAAGTAGACTTCCAATCATGCTTCGGTAAAGTTTCTCGTCTACTTTTTCTCCGTGAGATTCACATCCAAGTCCCTTATTGCTAGTTCCCATGGGAGTCGGAAAGTCTTTAGAATCTTCTAATCCGAATTTCTTGACCAACTCCTTCGAATACTTGGATTGACACAAATGAATGCCCTCTTCACTTTGTTTAACTTGCAATCCAAGAAAATATGTCAACTCGCCCATCATGGACATCTCAAATTCGCTTTCCATTGTTTCGGCGAATTTTGAAGCATCATTATTCTTTGTAGCACCAAACACAATGTCATCCACATATATTTGTGCTACAATGAAGTTTTCTTGAAAGTGCTTCACAAAGAGTGTCCGATCGGCTCGCCCTCGAGTATAGCCCTTTTCCAAAAGGTGCTTTGTCAGTCTTTCGTACCATGCTCGCGGTGCTTGTTTTAGACCGTAAAGAGCCTTTTTCAATCGGAAAACATGGTTTGGAAGTTTATGATCAATGAAACCTTTCGGTTGAGCAACATAAACTTCTTCATTTAGAAAATCATTTAAAAACCACTCTTAACATCCATTTGAAAGAGTTTAATTTTAAAATAACAAGCTATAGCAAATAAGATACGAATAGACTCGAGACGGGCTACAGGGGTGAAAGTTTCATCAAAGTCTATACCTTCAACTTGTGAATAGCCCTGAGCAACTAACCATGCTTTGTTCCGAATAACGGTACCTTCTTCATTTTTCTTGTTCTTGAAAATCCATTTTGTACCGATTATATGTTGTTGCTTCGGGGGCTTCGTTAATTCCCAAACTTTGTTCCTTTCAAATTGATTGAGTTCGTCTTGCATAGCTTCTATCCAATAGTCATCCTGAAGAGCTTCATCAATATTCCTTGGTTCTACTATGGAGACGTAGCATGCGACTCCACATTCCAATTGTCTCCGAGTCCTTACTCCTTCTTGAGGATCTCCAATGATATTTGATTCCAGATGGTCCTTGGAGATACGTAGCGTTTGAGGTAACGGAGTACTCGGGGGTAAATGTGATGATTCCTGCACATTAGATGAACTAGAAGAACCATGAGATGCATCAAAATTTTCAGAAGATTTATAATGCAAAGATGCAATATCATTAGCAGGAGATTCATCATCAAGAGACATATCAAGAGTAGATTTATCAGAAGACAAATGAGAAGCTTCATCTACTTTAACATTAATTGATTCAATCATCGTCTTCGATTCAAGATTGTATACTCGATATGCTCTACTATTTGTAGAATAATCCATAAAAATCCCTTCATCACTTCGAGAGTCGAATTTTTCAAGATTTTCTCGATCGTGTAAAATGTAACAGCGACTCCCGAAGATACGAAAATACTTGATATTAGGTTTTCTACTAAACCATAGCTCATATGGGGTATTCAAAGTACCCGGGCGCAAATAGATGCGATTGATTACATAGATCGCAGTGTTAATTGCTTCAGCCCAAAAATATAAAGGGAGTTTCCGGCTATGAAGCATAACACGTGCCATCTCTTGAACAACTCTATTTTTGCGCTCGACTACACCATTTTGCTGCGGTGTATAGGGTGCAGAGAATTCACGTTTTATGCCATTAGAAGAGCAAAAATCAATGAATTTTGAATTAATGAATTCTCCACCTCTATCACTACGAACACGGACAATCTTTTCATTTTTCTCAATCATAATACGATGACATATATCATGAAAATGGTCAAAAGTATCCACTTTCTCTTTTAAAAATTCTACCCAAGAATATCTAGAGAAATCATCAACCATAATAAAAATATACCATTTTCCACCCAAACTAGGTTGACGAGTTGGCCCCATTAAGTCCATATGCAATAATTCTAATGGGCGTTTAGTTCCTACATGGTTCAAATTCTTGTGAATGGATCTAGTTTGTTTTCCCTTTTGACAACCACCACACACAAGGTTTCCCTTGAAATTCAGTTTAGGAACACCTCTAACTATGTCTCTGTTAGATATTCTAGATAGTTCCTTAAAATTTATGTGACCTAGTCTTTCATGCCAAAGAGTCTCATTATCAAGTGACACTAGGTTACAATTTTGACTTGTTTTACCAGGAACTACATAGCAATTGTTCTGTGACCTAACCCCTTTCAAAATGAAAGAATGATTTTTATCAGTTACAAGACATTCTACAAAAGAAAATTTAACTGAAAAACCATCATCACAAAGTTGGCTAATGCTTATGAGGTTAGTCTTAAGGCATTCAACAAACAAAACATTGTTTAAAGCCGGGCCATCTGGAATAGCAATTGTTCCTTTGCCAACTATTTTTGAAGATCGTCCATCTCCAAAAACTACATGTCCTCCGGAGATTTTCTCAAAGGTTTGAAAAACATTTTTATCTCCGGTCATGTGGCGTGAGCAACCACTATCCAGATACCAAGACGAATTGTCATACGCATATAGTGATGTGTGAATGACAAGACAAGGGAGGAATTCACCTTTGCACACCCAAACCTTACGAGTTTTGGAGTACGTCGGCAATGGTCGTGACATTGATTTCCTCGGTGAACGCGTCTTGTTCGGTTGATCACTTTTCTTTGGAATCCATGATGACGTCGTCTTGTGGGGTGTACTACCATTGTTCTTGACCTTTGGTTGATATCTTCTTGAATTCCGGTCTTTGTTCTTGATGGTAGTTGTTGCAAGAAGCGCTTGATTTAATCGCTTGGCTCCATTCTTGCAATTTCGTCTAATGTGCCTTGCAAAACCACAACGAAAACATACCTTTGTGCATGTTGAACCTGAAGTAGATGAGGTAGGCTTGTTAACGTTGGAGGCAGTGATTTTCGTCGGAGGAGGAGAAACCGACTGGGGCACAAACTTTGTACCGCTCGAACTTGGATCCTCACCGGTTCGAACGTATCCAAGGCCCAAACGATTCGTTTGACCGAGACCAAGCAACTTGTCCAACTTACTCCTTCCAGAAGAGAATCGCTTCAAATCTTTCTTAAGTTGGAGTATGGTCTTCGTCATCTCCAATTTATCTTGTTGAGCCTCGGAGTAGAGCTTCAAGAAGTAGCTAGCTTTATCCACCAATTTGATGTGCTCCTTCTCGAAATGCTCGTTCTTCTCTTGAAGGGAAACATTGATTTTGACCAAGTTATCATTTTCCTCTTCAAGAGCGTTTGAGAGAGAAGTTGCATCTTTAGATTGTTCTTCAAGATCCCGCAACCTTCTTCTCAAACTTTTGTTTTTCTTTGCCAATTTCTTTGAATCCTTCAATAACTTATGATAGGCAAAAGCAAAATCTTCACCTTCGGAATCACTCGGTTCATCGTCCGTTGCATTCTTTTCATCCAAGGAGTTGGATAATGAACCAGAGGAAGTCGCTGAAAAGCACATGTAAGGTGAAGTTGTGGACACGTGGAATGCTGTGGCATTATTGTCCACATCACTGGAAGATGACTCATTGGAAGTGGAAGTGTCATCCCATGTGACGGCTTGCATAGCCTTCTTCTTTGACGGATACTTGTTGGGACACTCCGTTGAGATATGGCCATAACCTCGGCACTTGAAGCACTGGATTTGTCCCTCAGAGTTCTTCTTGTCCTTTGAAGAACCCTCTTGCTTTCTTGACTTAAAGCTTGAAGATCCTTTCCCTTTCTTGGACTTAACGAAGGATGAGGATTTACTTGAATTTCCCCTTCGAAAGCTTCGGCGAAATTTCCTCGTCAAGAGTGCAAGTTGTTTCTCGAAATCCTCCATGGATAGATTATCATCAGCGTCTGAGGAGGATGAATCCGCGCCTTCTTCTTTTGTTGATTTCAATGCAAAAGCTGAAGACTTAGAAGAAGAGGAAGGCTTTCCAGAAGAATAGTTGGTAGGAAAAGTCATTTCATAAGTTTGAAGTGCACCAACTAATTCTTCTACCTTGATTTCGTCCGGGTGTTTTACTGTTTCAATGGCTGCGACCTTAGGGCGAAATCTTTCAGGAAGAGTTCTCAAAATCTTTCTTACAACTTTAGATTCTAGAATTTTCTCTCCCAAGTTAGCACATGTATTAACGATATCTTGCAATCGTGTATAATAATCTGTGAACGATTCATTTTCTGCCATATGAATAGAGTCAAATTTGCTCATAAGCATTTGCAGTTTTTGAATCTTCACTAAACTTGTTCCCTCATGTGTAACTTGTAGAGTATCCCAGATTTCTTTCGCAGTCTCACATGCCGAGACGCGAGAGAATTCAGTTTGTGACAAGGCATTAAATAAGGCGTTAATTCCCTTGCCGTTGTAAGAAGAAGAATCAATTTCTTCCTTAGTCCATTTCGACCTAGGTTTGATGGTGACAACATCGACAATAATCTCAGTAGGATTTGTCCATACAAACTCAATTGATTGTCAAACCCGTTCATCGATGGAAATTAAAAACGCTCTGATGCGTACTTTCCAATATGCATAATTTGTTCCATCGAAGAACTGTGGTCTATTGATGTTTCCACCTTCAACCATTGTTTACAACCCTATTCCCGCTCTGATACCACTTGTGGGTTATGAATAATAATGATCTGAATAGGGGAAAAATCACCTAGAGGGGGGGTGAATAGGTGAAAACAATAAACATACCAAATCGTTGCGTAAAAAATAACCCAATGCGGAAAATAAATAAAGTACGCAAGATTTACATGGAAAACTCTGTCACAGGAGTAAAGAACCACGGGACCGATAACACGGCGAAATCCACTAAGATTAAACACGTACAAGGTGATTTACCGTAACCCTACGACTCAACCTTTTCCATACGCTTCTAGTAGATCTTCTCCGCTCGCTCCGAACACTCCTCGAATCCACGATTTGCGTCCCAACGCCGAATCCACGACGCTCAACGTCGAATCCACGACGTCCAACCGAATCCACGGTCTTCACCAATGCGGCACGTCTCGATCACACGAACGCGCCTCACTCCGAATCCACAAGAGCGGTAGCACCTTGAATCCACAAGGCCACGCGAATCCTCGCGCCGATTTTGGGAAATCGTTGTTTTTGTTTGGTGATGATCCTCCGAATACTTAGATCAAAGATAGATAAGGAAATACCATCTAAGTATTCTTTAATTTGATTCTACAAAAAATAGGAGTTTGGGAACCCTAGAATCAAATTGATCAATATAGATGAGGAAATATGAATTTCATCGTGTTTTCCTTTCTTCTCTATATTTGTGGATTTTTCTATAATTTTTCGATTATCTCGATTAATTCTCGGTAACCTGGATTACGCTAAAAGATGAATGTAGGGTGTATTTATAGGTTAGAAACCTTTGGAAAGAGATAAGCATCAAAAACTAACTTAACAGAATTTTTCCCGCACGGCGGTCTGGACTGGATTTGGCTGATCCGAACTGTCGTCTTTTTTCCAGCAATTTTCCTGAAAAAACAATTCGGGGTCCGGACTGGAATTTCCTGATCCGGACTGTTCATGCGATTTCAGCAAACACATAGTTCGGGGTTCGGACTGAAACATGGGAGGTCCGGACTGGAATTCCGCATGAACTAAACTATGTTCGGGGTCCGGACTGGAATGGTCTGATCCGGATCCTGAACATCCAACTTGTCCAGTTTTTTATTTTTATGCACTGAAAACTTATCCAAGTGTTTCTAAACTACACAAATGTATTCGGATCACCAAAATTATTTAGTTAAACGTACCTGATCATTCCGAATCCATTCTCCTTGAGATTAATGTAATTGATCCTCAATTCTTCATTTTCAATCTTCAAGACTTATACCACTTCACGAAATACGCCAAAACAAAATCCTTAACACAGACATGTCTTGTCCTATTACATTATGACATACATTAATTAACCCCCGAAAACTACACTTTTTTCCGCTTATGCCGCCCGACAGTCAGATAAGCCACACATTGTCCGTGTTTAGGGCACACATTCCAGTAAAGAGATTAATAATAACATGCTACATCGTCACAATAACTGTGACCGGCAACCATCCTACCGACACATATTAGTCATAAGAAAAATAATAAAAAGAAGAGCAAGATCGAGTGTTACCAATTTGACAGCGTTCCCGACTTCGGATCGGGATACCCACCTCTACTAGAAAGTCACCCTGAGCACATGACTTCTCTAAGAACTCCTACGAATGACCCGAACCTATCCAAAGTCCACACATAACAAATTTCTACTTTTACATTAACCGGCCATTTAGTGGTTCCGACCACTGTAGAAAAATTCCCTTTGTTCCAATTTACCGGAACTACCTCCCGATTCCCTAATAGTCGCACTAATCATTCTACCGATCATAAGCATGCCCCCGAACGACTATATCGTTGTTCGAATAAGGACAAACCGCCTCCAAATATCTTACCCCGACATTCAATCATCCAGAGGCCATTACACACATTAAAACACCCGTAATCATTCCCCGTCATAAGAAACCATGCAAAATATCAAATTATGCAACAAAGGGGTTCTATAAGTGTACCCACCTGAATCGGCGAACCATCTAACTCTCATGATGTTCCAGATCAAACACCAAACTTGTAAAAAGGTCTACCGAGTCAAAACTAGACTCAACAACTCAAGATCACCCATCCCTCTATTCCAATACTAAAGGAAAGATCGATTCTTTAAACCGGCTCCCGAAGCCCACCGGAAGTTCTCGAAATTTCCCCTGAATACTCCTGAAACCTCCAAACTGCTCCGGAAGATCCCAAACAATTACATAGATCACCTACTGTCCCAAAACGCACCAAGACAGGTGTCCGGACAGCAAACATTACTCGATTAGAGAAATCGTGTAAGAACATAAAACTATACGAAAAGGGGGGTTTACAAGTGTACCGTAAGGGAAACCGGAAAAGAAAACGATGTACTGTTGTCCCAGAATGCAAAACCGATCAACCTTCGCGTCAAGAATCATCCCGGAAGTGAAAACCGTCCTTCGGTGTGAACCGCTAGCCCCCGACGACGACCCAACGATCAACAGAGTCGGACGATGATCCAAGTCCCTACTGTCGCTTTGACAAAGACCGCGACGAGAAACGACAAGGCGGACCCACGAACGACGACGAACAAGACCAATTCCGCTCAGTGAAAACCCAACCAAGGTCCTGGCGGTGGCGCATGCCGAACGGCACAAACGACACGGATGTGCAGCGCGGGCCGCGCAGTTAGGGCACGTGGGAGGCGCGGCAGCGCGAGCTGGCAGGCAGCATGGCGGCGCGGGCTGGCAGGCAGCGTGGGCGACATGACTAGGGCATGCGGGCGGCGCGGCTAGGCAGTCCGGGTTGCGCGCGTGGCCTGCTGCGTGGGGCCCGAGCGGCACTCCCGTATGCAGCTTATGTTGCGCGTGGCCCGAGCTGCGCCCCCGAGCGCGACCGAGCCGCGCTGCTGTGCGTGGCCCATCTGCGCGCGGCCCGAGTGGCATTCCTGCGCGCGGCCCGAGCTGCGTTCCTGCCCGCGGCCCCTGCTGCGCGCAGCCTAGCGACGCACCAGCGCGCAGCCGAGCGGCGCTCCGACTCGCAGCCCCTCGAAGGCGACGAGTTGACTCCGATCTTCACAGCTAACGATCCGACCCTGATCTCCGACGCGCACAAACGAGGAAGACGACGATGACTTTTTCTTGGAGAATGAAAATTAGGGTTTTTCCTTCTGATGTTCCGAGAACCCTAAATTCCCATATTTTATAAGGGTTTTTCGTCTATTTTTCTCGAAAAGCATGCCAAAGATCCAAACATCCTAAATCCATTTGCACAGATTTCGATGCACCGTTAAGCCTTAACGGGTATCGAAAGTCCCCACACTCAAACTCCCGAACCCGATAACTTAAAAGTGACATTCCGGGAGATCCGCAAGTCGGATTCGCGATCCGATCACACCGCCATTCTTCGTTTGACGAACCGACAACGTGATGACCTTCCCTTCCGAAGATCTCACCCAAAAACCAATCCGAACAATTTACGGTGAAAACCTGCTTACCCGTCCAATCCTATTTTACACGATTTCCGGTGCAACCCGCACCCCGGATTTAAAAACGGGTTTGACCTTTCCCTTAGGCTATATTTCACCAATAACCCGGTGAAAGCCACTCCGAGGATAAAATCCTCAAATAGCTAAAAACAACACTCTCTATAAATTTCGAAAGAGACCAAAATCACTCTAAAACCGAAATTCAAAAATTATTGTTATTACATACGGCTTTTCACCCACAGACTAATTAACAGTCCGAGCAGACTATACAGATTCTCGAGGATATGTTGAGAGCTTATATCCTGGATTTTGGAGGAGGGTGGTATCGACATCTTGGATTGGTTGAGTTCGCGTACAACAACAGCTTTCAAGCGAGCATTCAAATGGCTCCGTTTGAAGCGCTATATGGACGCAAGTGTCGTTTGCCCCTATATTGGAGTGACATAGGTGAGAGGAGGACTTTGGTACCCGATATCCTGTTGGAGGCAGAAGAAAAGGTCAGATTGGTTCGACGGCATCTTGAGATCGCCCAGAGTCGACAGAGGAGCTATGCTGATACCCGGCGACGAGACTTGGAGTTTCAGGTTGGAGACCATGTCTTCTTGAAAGTCTCGCCTTCTAAAGGAATCCGGAGATTTGGTGTTCGCGGGAAGCTCAGCCCTCGTTTTATGGAACCCTTTGAGGTACTGGAGTGAGTTGGACCGGTTGCTTATAGAGTTGCTCTTCCCCCGTGACTTGCTGGAGTCCACGATGTATTCCACGTCTCAGCTCTGAGAAGATATGTTTTTGATCATTCGCACGTAATTGACTTCACTCCACTTGAGATCGGTGAGGATCTAGGGTACGAGGAGCGTCCGTTGCGAATTCTAGCTTGTGAGGTGAGGAAATTGCGCAATCGGGCTATACCGTACGTGAAAGTATTGTGGAGTAATCACGAGGAGCAAGAGGCTACTTGGGAGCTGGAGACGGTGATGGTGGATGCCTACCCCTACCTGTTCGAGACTTCCCACTGTGGTGACTTTTTTTCAGAGACATCTACTCCTATTCCTGCCACTGCTGCTTCTACCGATCGAGATAAGGGAGTCGCAAGTTAGATCCCTATCTGCCTATGGAGAGTAGATGTACCCCTTTTTTGAGATTTTGTACAGTCAATTGGGTTATTGTATCTTTTTTGAGAGATAGATGTATTGTGAGGACCTAACTTATACTGTGGCTTGGATGTACTTTTATTTGATAGCAGTTTATTTTTCGCTCTGATATCTGTATAGTTGTTAGTTGCTATTTTTTGCAGGTTAGACGCTTTGCCTATACGGGGCTTCCCGTATAGGTGGCGGATCTATTGGCGAGCCCGAGACGCAGTTTCAATTCCGGGGTGTGACAAATTTAATTTTAATTTTTAAAAAGAAAAAATTATATTTAAATGAGTAATATATTTCAATTCAAATTGTTAATTCAATATTTAAATAACATGAAAGTTCAAAAATATTAATCTATTTTAAATTAGAATTTAATTTATACTGTACTTATAAACCTAACTTTAATTATTAATTTAATTAAAAGGTTTCTATTTTTAAAATTAAATTCAAATTGTTAATCTAATATTGAGACAAATTTAAATTGAAATTGAAATTGTTTCTACTTATGAAACCAACTTCTTACGTTAAATTAAAATTTGAATTGAAAGTGGCTAATTTTTTTCCTTACTAGCTGACTAGTGCTCTAAATTTTTTTGTTTCCTTACTTAAATTCGATATTTTCCAAATTAGATAGTGGCTAATTAGTTAAGTAGCTAACTCCTTAATATATAAATTAAATTTGAATTTAAAATTTACTTTGAAATATAAACTTTTGATCAAAATTAAATCAAAATTTTTATTTTCAATTTGTATTTTATATTCAAGAAAAAATTGAATTTGATTAAAATTGCGTACTTTTACGTTGTTCAAGTATTAACTAATAATTTGAATTCAAAATTTATTATTTATTTAAAAATAAAGTTTTTTATGTTTGAAATTTAAATTCATTTTTAATATATATTGTTACTTATAAACCCAACTTTAATTATTTATTTAAATTTTAATTTGGACTATTGCTTATGAAAACAACTTTTTACTTAGAATTGAAATTGAAAATTTAAATTCGATTTGAAAGTTTTTTTTTGAATTAGTATTATATATTTAAGAATATTTCGAATTTGATTCAATTTTTAAATTTCTATATTTTTTCAATAATAAATGTAGAATCTAGAAAAATTTAATTTGGAATTTAATTAAAGTTAGATTCAAGAATTTTAAATTATGATGCCTAAGTTGTGTTTCAACTAATGTGGTGAAACGGAGATGGAATCCGATGAAATAAAAATGTCACTTAAATGATTTGGTAATGACGAATCTAATGGTGAAGTTAGTTATTAGATTTCGGTACCGTTAGCATACAGTTAGAAAATTTTTTGATTGATCGCTTATCGATATAAATTTAAATTTAAAATAAAGTTCTTATATTTTATATATGGATTTAAGAGAAAATCTAGAGATAAGATCTTTAAGTTAAAATTATCCATTGGAAGAGTGCTAGGGATGTCAATGGGTACGGATACCCAAAATTTTATCCGAACCCGAATCCGAACGGGATGGATTTATCCGATGTTAAACGGATATGGATTCGAATATGGATATAAAAAATAGAAACCCGATGGATTTAGATTTGGATATGGATTTTGATTGTACCCGACCCGAACCCGAATCCGAATTGATTTTACCTTATATAATATATGTGTATATAAATATTTGATATTATATTTAAATTTATATTTTAAAAATATAAATTTAATATAATATATTTTGAAATATCGTAAAAAAAAAAGAAAAAAATTTATTTCGGGTTTGGATTTTCCGGTTCGGATTCGGGTTTGGATTTTCGATTTTTGGTCGGGTTCGGATTTCGATATGAATTTTTAAAATCCGTCGGATTCGGGTTCGGGTTTGGGTTTGGTAGTCGGGTTCGGGTTCGGGTTCGGGTTCGGATTTTTAAAAATCCGCTCCGAATTCTTCCCGTTGACATCCCTAAAGAGTGCTAATTGAATTAGGATTAAGTTTGGAGAGTTTATGTGCAATTATGCATATTTGAGGCTTATAAATACGCATTAGAAGTTACAAATTTTTAGAAAATTTCAGATATAGAAAATTCTAATTTTCTTCCAAGAGTTCTTACGATCTTCCCCGACGATCTAAACAATTTCGGCAACTCCCTGACAAAAGAATTCGGCAACATCTTCTTTATTTCTCTTCTTTCTCTCTTTTCTTTCTCGTTTCTCAACCGTTTTTTGATCCGTTTGATCGGGAAGTTAGAGGGAGAGAAGAGGAAGGTTCTTGGTCACTTTTAGTCGATAAGGAGGGACCCACAAGCGCTGCAAGGCTGCACCTAAGCCCCACCAAGTGGGTTGTACGGACTGAAGGTCAAGGGTGCTTGCGGGTTAGAGCATCAAGGCCGCAACCACCTCACTTCTTCACCTGCGGCTCCAGCAGTTAGAAGGGTTCATGGGAAGTCTCATTTAGGTCGATTCTTGTTCGTTCTTCCTTGTTAGGAAGTCTCAGATCGATCTGATTTAAGAATACGATGATCGGAACCCGATCAAGAATTTCAAGAAATGGTTCGATCTTTGATATTTTTGTTCCGACGATCTTCCAGACAGCAAGCACGGGTTTTGGAGCATCGTGCATGATAATCTAATGTGGTTTGATATATTAAAAGAGTTGCAAAATCAGTACGTTCTCAACCTTCATGATTTTGGAGTTTTGATTCAATAAGTTTCGGTTTTCGGATTGGGTTGGTGTTTTGTGATTTAGGCGAAGATATTCTTGATTAGTCACCATGTTTGAGGTCATCGGACTAGTTGTCCAAGATCTAGACACTTTATGGAACGTAAAACGAATTCCGGGGTAATTTTCGGTAAAACCCTCAAGCAGGAAATTCGTGTTTTGATAGAATCTATTGGATTTTAAATTTTAGATACTCGGGGGCGATCTCGAAGCTTTATTAGGCTGGAATTGATGTTGTTTCGTAGAGTTGGTGACGGGAGTTGACTTCGAAAACTTCCGGGAAATAAAATGGGTGTTTTCGGGGATCCGATAAGTTAGTTTTTGGTTATTTTGGCTTTGAAATGTATCTAATTGTGCGTGGCTGTATTGATACTTGAAAATGAGTGTTCCGAGACAGCAAAAGAAAGCTAGTAGGTTTTGAAAGTGTTTCGGAATGCTTCGGGGCAAAACCGAGTAGCAAAACGCAAAAATCGGGCCTTTTGGTGCGCGACTTTGGGTCACGCGGTTTGCTGCAGTTGGCAGTGGTATATTGGCTTTATTTGCTGGGATTTGATGGTCGGATACGTCTAAACAACATTAAAGTCATTGGATGATTATGAGATCTGTATGGTGTTATGGGAACCAAATCTATACAGTTTGGAGTCCCGATTTTTCCATTTTGAGGTACGGTTGGCACGGTATTTCTGATAACTTTCGATTGTAAATTTG
This sequence comes from Tillandsia leiboldiana, assembly GCA_029204045.2. Classification (NCBI taxonomy): domain Eukaryota; kingdom Viridiplantae; phylum Streptophyta; class Magnoliopsida; order Poales; family Bromeliaceae; genus Tillandsia; species Tillandsia leiboldiana. The sequence goes on from CM055070.1 coordinate 25,466,990, forward strand.
GGACAGCGGTTGAAGTATTGGAATGTTGAATTTGTTGTAGGTCTGGGCGTGGACGGGGGAGTATGGTTGACTAAAGGTTTGATAACTTAATCGATTAAGGTGGGTATTTCTTGCTACCGTCGGTGAGAGTGTATCATCTTTCTTTTTCTTGTGTATATTGGTTTTATTCTCTCTACCTCCATGGTGGGTACTTTCAGTTTTGTTTTATCTATTTTTATTATCATCTTGCATATAGATAGGTTGATTTTGGCATATACGAAGATTATCATTTATTTGACCATATTGGATCTTTGGGTTTGGTGGTTTTGCATATGGCATATTGCATTCTTGTCGACTTCGGCTAAGGGTCTCAATGTGATCAAGAAGGGGTCATGGACTTGAAGTTTGGTCGACTTTTCAACTCACGGGCCTGAAGTTTGATCAAGGGCCTAACTCTAACAAGAAGGGGGTCTCGGACCTGAAGTTTGATCGAGGTGGTCAATTTCATACCAACGGCGTCACCGCACTTGAGTGTATCTGTCACGCCCCGGGGCGATACTGCGCCCCGGCTCGCCAACAGATCCGCCGCCCATACGGGAAGCCCCGTATAGGCGTAGCGACTAACCTGCAAGGAAACATCTACACTAGCAGATATCAGAGCTGAAAGAGAAAAGCTGGAAAGAAATACATAAAATAAAACTACAACTCTTAAATATACAGACCAACCTCACCAGAATACAGGAGTCTCTCATAAAAGCAGGAAAGGAAGGTACAACTCAAAACCTCACTACAAAAGTCACTCGACATAACACACACCAAAATGGAACTGGGGTACATCTACTCACACACTGAAGACGACAGGAGGGGATCTATCTCGCGACGCCCTTACCTCGGTCAGAAGGAGCTGGATCAGCAACAAGAGCTGCAGGAACTGGAGCAGAAGTCCCTGGGGAGAAAACACCACGACGGGTGTGAGAACTACATCCCACAGTAGTTCTCAGTGGGTGCCGCCAACAAGCCCGACGGTCTGCCCACTAAGTCTACCAGAGGCAAAAGTAACATATGCAGTGCTATAAGGAAAGCGGGGAAAAGTAACTCTACAGCTACTATGCCTCTATCTAGATGCTCAACAGTGGAACAGAAAGAACATAATGCCACAACTAACTCTCCTCCCTGATCACCCAATCAAAACTGACTGCCACATCGGGTCCAGTCAAACCTGCGCCAACCTACTGCCGTTACGTCCCGGAGGAGCGGACTTACGTAGGGCGTCCGTGGCTGCCAACGAAAGCACAGCCAGAGGGACCACTGCAACAACAAGTCGCTAAAGAACATCTCAAACTCACGCCGGTACACAACCCGGTCTCGCCTACTCCGGAGTGGCCCTCGAGGGGAGCGACCCGCTCGAGTCAAAGTAACCCATAAGTATCACTGTAAAGTATCACTGTAAAGCTCTAATGTGGCTCATGCAGGCTATGATCCAATCCTCGATCAATAAGATCGACCACCAAACAAATCACTGACTCACTCACTGGCTGGAATCTACACAGCTGAAACTCACTGTCTCTCTGACAGTTTCCAAGAACCCAGATCTACCATCACTATCACTCTCCCAAAGAAATCAAATCTAAAGACTGCTATCAACTCCACTCGGTCTCCAGACACGAGTGCAAATGCATCCCACAATCACCCGACCTCTCGGCCCACAACTCGGGCGAGGAAAAGAAGTATCGTGATGTGGAATGTCTAGAGCAATAAAAACCTAGCCCAAGTTGGAGTTTTTCTACAGACTGGCTGAACATGATACATATGACAGGGGTGCTAGGTCAAATTCCAAGATTTCATTACTTAACATAGTGCCGGAATCAAAAGATTCAACATACAGTTTTACACATGCTAATACTCCAATTTCTAACATGCATGATCCTACACACATAGAATTAGTACACAGTCCAGAGTTCTTGGAAGCAAGGTCACCCACCTGAAAGTGCTAACTGTCCGGAATCGTACAGCTGAGAAAGCCCACAACTGTCAAATCACAAATCCCACCAAGCCAACAACACGGTAGAAGTGCTCACAAACTCCTGGGTACAAACATACACCAAAATTACACTTTAAACCACACAAATTCCAAAATCCCAAAATCTGTGATGAACAGTCCCATTCACACGAAATTTTCACCTGAAAAACTTCCTCCAAAAATTCCAATAAAAATATGACGGCGATCCTCGCGAAGAGTAGATGTCGATAGAGTCCTGAAACGTCGAATTCCGATGTCCGGATGAGGAGATAAAAATCCGACAAGTAGGTGCTGTCCAAATCAACCAACAGTCGCAAAGGGGGTTAAAAATGTACCCAGAACCCCAAGAAAAGCTCGGATCCAGAAAAAGTGTCCAACACGAAAAATGTAGATTTACCTCTTACGAAACCGTCACCGCAGAAATCGTCCAAAAATAATTTCGGGGTAGCCTGGTAGACCTCCCAGACTAAACTGCGACGAAAATGGGCCTCCAACAGTAGATCGTCGCTCCGCACCCCGATGTAGAAGTCGCCGTCGTCGCGGCCTCCAAAAATTCTGAACCTTCGCCGGAAGATGCACAAGAGGGAGAGAAAGAAAATTGGTAAAGGGCTCAGGGGCTAAAACTCTCGGGAAAAGCTTCAAAAACGAGCCCCAAGGGGCCTATTTATAGGCCTCACCCGAAATCAGCCCAAAAGACAAGTCAAAGGGGCTTTCGGGCCCACTTTCGGGCGCCCGGAACATTCGGGCGCCTACAGTGTTGGGCCCGGCCCAACACTGTGCGCGCCCGGATTGATCCGGTGCCGCCACGTGTCCCCCCGAACAGGGGACAGCGGTGCGGGGCCACCCGATGGCCGCCACGTGTCCGGCCCCGCGCTCCCCGCGCCCGGCGCACATGCGCCCACCAATCATGGCGCGCCACGTGTAGCGAGGTCCACGGCGGCGACCACGGGCCGCGGTTCACGGCGGCCCACCCGGGTCGCTGCGCCCGCCAACCAGCGGGCGACACGTGGCCCGGCGGGTCCATCGTGCGCCGCGCCCGGCGCGGTCCACGCGCTGTCGCGCGTGCGTTGACCCGCCAACCGGCGTCTGCCACGTGGCACTGTGCCGCGTCGCATACGCCAGGTGCGTATGGACCGACCAACCAGAAGAAGCCACGTGGCCCGCCCCGGTCCACTGCACCAACCGCGCGCCCCCGTGGACCAAGCCGCGTGAGCCCGCCAATGGGCAGCCGCCACGTGTCCAGGCGCCGGTCCATGCACCAGCGCCCAAGCTCTGTGGACCGAGCGGTATGCGCCGGCCCAATCAGAAGCTGCCACGTGGCAGGGGCTGGTCCACGGCTGTTCCCATGCACCAAAATGCGCGAAAAACTTCCGGGAGTCCGTTTTTGGGCATCCGGACTCAGAATTTAACAAGCAAATAGCCGTTTTCAAGCGTTTTTCCGTGCTGAATCCATTTCCGACCTCTGTTTGGCCTAATTCTTTTCCGAAATTTCGGCAAACCCAGCCGAAAGCCAACACAGCAAATAATATCACACAGGGTCCATCTGTGGCATCCTATTGATGCACCATGGGCCAGATACACCAATGATAGGTGTTCTAACAGTGGATTCATCGGAAGAACGTTGCATGGGAATCAGGGCCACTACAGTATCCATGGTCGCCGTCAAGGGGTGCCTCGTCTGGATGAGTAGCTGGGTTGCCGCATGGGTTAGATCGTGTTGTGCTACAGTGCTTGAGTGTATCCAAAAGCACCTAGTCGGTTTGGCCACTGACGGGTGGTGCACTTATCCGAGTAGGTCGTTAGGGTATGGAGCATGGATCAGGTCGTGCAGTACATGACATACTTTGCCGGAGGTCGACGAGCTGATCGCGGTAGTAGTTTATCCACAATTTAGTTTTGGCATTTGTATGGTATATAGTGGACAGGTGGTATATTGACATTACACTAGGGGCATCTTTCTTATCATGACTACTGTGGTTTACATTATCGTATCTTACATTACCCATTATATCTCGCAGCATATTTATAGCATATTACGCACCGCTTGTCCTCGTGGCGGGTTGTTCCCACTGGGAAACCTTCGATTTGGTTTCTCATGTTCTCTGCTCCACAGGTGGTGCGGTTTGTGAGACGGGTGCGGACGCATTGTGAGGTCTAACAGCAATTAGAGCTAGCGACTATCCAATTTGGTTATTTATATTTTATTTAGTTTCGTGGTTTAGTTAGTTGTGATTTTGAGTTGGACATGAATTTTGCTATATACGTACTCACTCAGATTTTGAATAGTACTTTCAGTTGGTTTTCTACCACTCGTGGTAGTCGGTTATAAATCAAAATTGTTTCTGTGTAGGGAACGATTTTCAAAAAAATATTTTGAAAATATTTGTAAGTTGTCAATACTTATTGTGATTATTATCATTGACAAGTATGCCGGGCAAATATAAGAAAAACTTTATATTTGTGGTAGATTTGTACGTTTCGAGATTAAGCTGAAAAAAATGGCTTTCTACAAAACTCTGAATTTAATAGAAAATAAAGATCCAGTGAGAACCTTTGGGCGGGACAATAATTTTATAATTTGAATGTAATTTAAAATATGAACAGGAAGGAGATGATTTCTCTCTCCAATAAGAGTATATTTAGGAAACTAATAATTAAGATATTCGTAATAAATTTAGAAATATAAAAAGTCCATAATATAATTTTATATTTTATAAAGATAAAGATTGAAAAATTTTATTAGACCAAAAAACCCTTTTATTCCTACCGGGTGACTGGTATGGTATCGAATTTCAATAGCAGATTCTCAAGAAGTTGAAATGATATCTTAGTCATTAATTTTTTTAAAATTAATGGCTAACATATAAGTAGTGTATAGAGGCATTATTCAAGAATAAATAGATTTTTCCAACACTAAAAAGGCAAAACACTTGTTTTTAAAAAATTAATGGCTAACATATAAGTAGTGTATAAAAGCATTATTCAAGAATAAATAGAATTTTCCAACACTAAATAGGCAAAACACTAATCTCTTTACCGGAGCTGCAGTGGTCAACTTTCTCTCACTGAATCTACGGATTGAATCCGGCCGACATTGTGTCCTGATTCAGATACCACTTTTGCTCAGTTTTCCTGGTACTTTGCTGATAAAAAGGGCTACAAAAGAAGAGTGATAAGGTCATAAATGAATGAATTTAATGAGCACAACTTCATCTGCTTTATAATATTATATAATGACCATAATATAATATCATCAATTCATAAAGATGGAAAAGAAAAGCCTAGCTGACTTGTGCGCACTATATGAAAGGGAAAGCAGTAAAGAAGAAAGTGCATGGTAGATAGAGATCGCATTAAAGCTAACTAAGTGTTTCGTGGGCTTATGTTTCAATATTTTCAGAGCATTATTTTAGATTATATACCCTATGCAATGTGACATAGGGTATCTTATGATTTTATAGTTTTCTCATTTTACGAGCCAAAATTCGCACCGAATTCTCTTCGAATTTCAAATTCTCGCGTATTTCTAACACAACAAAATCTGCTATATGAGATGGATCGAACACATACTTCCGAAGCGTCGAAACGTGAAACGCATTGTATACCCCCGATAGATTCGATGGTAGAACAAGTCGATATGCCACCAAACCTACACGCTCCAGAATCTTAAAAGATCTAATAAATAGAGAATTAAACTTTTCTTGAATGCCAAATCTCTTGACTTCTCGAGTCGGCGATATATTCAAGAAGGCATGATTTCCCACTAGGAATTCCAAATCACGTCGATGCCTATCTGCATAGCTCTTTTGTCAACTCTGTGATGCACTCAATTGCTTTTGAGCAAGTCAAACTTTGTCCTCGGCCTCTTGAAGTATATCGGGACCCAAAATCAATCTTTCTCCCACCTCGTTCCAATTGAGAGGTAATCGACACTTTCTTCTATAGAGAAGCTCAAATGGTGCCATCTTGATACTTACTTGATAACTGTTGTTATAAACAAACTTGGCCATTGGTAGATGCTGGTGCCTACCACTCTAAAAATCCAAGATACACTCTCTAAACATATCATCCAAAATCTGAATGGTGTGCTCTAACTGCCTATCACTATGGGGGTGGAAAGTTGTACTAATATCCAACTATGTGCCTAGAGCCTCGTGAAGGCTCCTCCAAAATTGAGATACGAATCTTGGATCTCGATCTGACACAATAGAAGTAGGCACTCCATGAAGTCGCACAATCACATCAAGATACACTTGTGCAAGTTTCTCTTTAGACCAAATAGTGTGAATAGGGATAAAACGAGCTGATTTAGTCAACCTATCCACAATCACCCAAATAGCATCATACCTAGCTTGCGAGTGAGGCGAACCTACAATAAAATCCATGGTGATTCTCTCCCACTTCCACACGTGGATGGGTAAACTTTGTAATTTGCCCGCAGAAAGTTGATACTCAGCCTTTACTTGTTGGCATGTCAAACATTGTGCCATAAACTTTCCAACATCTTTTTTCATGTCGGACTACCAATAAAGCAACCTTAAGTTATTATACATTTTGGTGTCACCTGGGTGAAGAGAATAAGGTGCTCAATTTGCTTCCTTCAAAATCCCTTATTTGATTTCCAAATCCGCCGGTATGCATAGTCCGTTTCGAAATCAAAGTACATCATGGTCGTCCACATGGAACTCACCGGCATGGCCTTCCTTGATAACAGCCCGGATCTTCTCCAAACTAGGATCTTGAATTTGTTTCTTCTTGATCCTTCCCAACAAAGTTGGTTGCAACACCAATACCATCAATCTCATGGGTTTTTCGGGTGCTACAACCTCCAATTCCAATAGTCTCATCTCCTCAAGTAGCAGTGGTTGGGTAGTGATCAACATTGCCAAAATCTCTATTGATTTGTGACTAAGGTCATCCGTTACAACATTCGCCTTTAGGGGTGGTAGAGAATTGTGAAGTCATAATTTTTTAGCATCTCCAACCATCGTCGTTGCTTTAGATTCAATTCCTTCTAAGTGAACAGATATTTTAAACCCTTATGATCAGTATATACTTCACAATGCTCACCGTACAAGTAGTTTCACCACAGCTTCAAAGCAAAAACTACGACAGGTAATTCCAAATCATTAGTGGATAGTTTTTTTCATAATCCTTCAATTGACGAGAGGCGTAAGAAATAACCCTCTCGTTCTGTATCAAAACACAGTCGAACCCACTCAAGGAAGTATCACTGTATACCACATAACCGCTCCTTTAATAGGTAAAGCCAAGAGCGGGGCGGTTATCAAACGTTCCTTCAATTTCATAAGACTCTTCTCAAACACATCATTCCAAATGAACTTGGTTCCTTTATGTGTGAGTTGAGTGAGGGGAGTAAACAATCTCACAAAACCCTCAACAAACTGACTAGAATAGCCGGCTAGACCGAGAAAACTCCTAATCTTGGTGATATTCGTCGGTCTAGGCCAATCCTTGATCGCCTCGATTTTCTTGGGATCCATAGCAATTCTCATATCACATGACCTAAAAATGCTACCTCTTATAACCAAAACTCACATTTCTTCAACTTAGTGAAGAGTTCCATTTCCCGAAGTATTTGTAACACTTGTCTCAAATAATCTTCGTGTTCTTCATCGCTATGAGAGTAAACCAAAATGTCGTCGATGAATACCATGACAAATCTGTTCAAAAAGGGTTTAAAGACGTAGTTCATCAAATCCATAAAAGTTGTCGGGGCATTAGTGAGCCCAAACGGTATAACGGTGAACTCATAATGTCCATACCGTATCCGAAAAACCCTCCTAGGAACATCCTCTAGCTTGATCTTGAGCTGATGATATCCAGACTACAAGTCGATCTTTGAATACACCTTTGATCCTTGAAGTTGATCAAACAAATAATTAATCTTTGGCAATGGATACTTATTATTGATCGTGACTATCACGCCCCGAGAGCAATTTTAAAGCGAAAATAGTCAAATTTTGGAAGGTTTTGTTTTAAAAAATATCCCGCTCCGGCACGTGCACAGACCCGCCACATATACAAGATCTCTTTGTAACAACGGCATTGTGTTAATTGTACGATTAATTTGTGCATCGTTATGGTCGTTTTTGCAGTGTTCGCAGTGAGCCGGGGTTTTCCCTTGTGGGAGGGCTAGTTGGATCTGTGCTTCGCGATTGAGGTGGGTGGTTGTTGTATACCTCTATTTTGACATGCTCACTAGGAATATTAGAGAGTTTCCCCCTATGATAGGATTATTGATTAGCACTTGTGGCTGGGAATTATGCATGCTTGTTTGGATATATGGTTTACTATGTTAGCGCTTAACCTTGCATGTGGAATGGACTATCATATTGGGACAAGGTGATTTATCCTGTTAGTGGGTACTACTTGAGGATTTTATGACATGCATAGGTGGATAGTGATATTGACCGATGACTTATTCTTTGCGAGATTATTGCATGATAATCCTTATTTTATCATTGTGGAACTTGACTTAGGAGAAATCATGTTTGCTTCTCTTCTCCTTATTCGTTAGTCTGGTGATTCATGTTGCTCGAGTTCGAGCAGGGGTTTGGGATAGTGTAGCCGGGGCCTGGATTGTGGGGTATTGCGGCAACCGCGGATATTGGGCGGTTGACCGGATGTCGGTTGTGGGACATGATTCTAGATTGTGGGGTATTGCGGCAATCACGGATATTGGGAGATTGACCGGGTGTCGGTTATTGGACTTGATTGTGGATTGTGGGGTATTGTGGCAATCGCGGATATTGGGCGGTTGACCGGATGTTTACTTATGCATCAGATTAGGGATCGGGGTTTCTTTAGTGGAGGGATTTGTTCCACTTGAGCATAGTAGTGATCCAATCCTGCTTTTATGATACTTGTGACATAGTTACTTTCCTCGTGTGGGTAGCTCCCCTCGAGTTCCCCTTCGGAGCGTTGGGGTCAGACAGTTATCGGGTTATGCCATCACATCGGCGCGGCTTTACTTGCGCGATGATGAGGGCGGCAGCAGACAGTTATTGAGTTTTGCCATCACATCGGCGCGGCTTTACTTGCCCGATGATGAGGGCGGCAGCATGCAATACCAGTTTTTACGGTGGATAGATTGGGTTTATCTGGATGGTTTTGGTTACTGATGCATACATACGGTTATTCCATTTTGGGATTACATTTAGAGGCATAGTAGTGGTAGTTCCCTTTATTGGCAGTGTCACGCCCCGGAGGTTTTAAATAAGCGGAAAACGTATATCATTTTTTTTTTTGAAACAACTCAACTCTCCGGTACGTACCAGACCCGCCACATATACAAATTCACCCCACGGACGGAGTCTCCTTTGTATATGCACGGCGTCACCATCGCGATACACACTTTAACCACACAGTCAAGATGAGAAGCAAGGGAAAGGATTACAATCTATCACAACTACTAATACCATCACAAGGTTGCCAAAACGGTGTCCACACGACACCCAGTTTTTAAAACATTTCCACAACCTTATTCCGGCGGCTACATAACTTTGAAAGGATAAATCCACGGGTTTGTAAAATAGTGGCCACATGATACTCAGTTTTGAAAACGTTTTCGCAATCACCTTTAAAAACATGCTGCATGTAAGTTTAGTAGAAACGTGATAGAGGACGGCACAACACTAAGTCGAAAGTTCAACCCAACATCCACAATAATCCATACTTAAAGCAACCACAAAACGCACTAACCAAAACAACCAAGATAACCAAAAGAAAGTAAAACACGTCACCAGTCTCAAAGGGCTAAAGTACTCTATGTCGTAGCCTCACTGTCGTCCCGGATCCTACCCTTGAACGAACCTGTCACAGTGTGGGAAGTCAGTGACAAAAAGAGTAGATGTAAACAAGTAAGATGCAGTAAATACTGAAATGCAAATAAACCGATAACCAGAGCATCCAACTTTCCCCTCATGAGTCACCGTATCCCCTGTTTAGTCAGAAACACAGCACCTGCCAGAAGGTCTAAGGACCCCCAGCGAAAAGATCACCTTGCTCGCACCTTGGTGCCATTAACCCCTCGACGGTACTCGTGCATCACCTTGAGCGGCCGTGAGAGGTCCCCACTACGTCACCTTGTGGGGTACACGGGTCAACGTACCACCCTTCGAGAAAAGTACACCGATGCGGTGGCCAAACCGCTGGTGTGCGTGTAAGCAACATGAGCATAAAGGCCGAAACCGGCGTGTAGTAAAGCACCGCGACATTCAGTCGCCACAGTTAGAAATAAAAAGGGATTCTCATGCAACAGGGGTTAGACAATAACAAACGGCACATCTACTTTACTCTTACATGTCACAATTGAAACCGTACTTAGAACACCACAATAGTGCCCATCTCGAATTGCGTTGCCTGGAACACCAAAAACCGACCCGCGCTCGCAACCGGCTCCCGGACCTAAAAGGTCCCCAAAAGAACAATAGGTAAGACATAAATTTGCTTGTAGAAAAACCGGGGTCCCGAACACGCACAAGTAAGACGAAGACCCAACGGCGGCGACGGTAGCGGCGTGCGGCGGACGACGCGACCGCGCCCCACGCGGCACCGCACGGGCACCATCCCCGCGCGGCGCCGCATGCGGTGCGGCCGCACGGCGCCGCATGCGGTGCGACCGCGCCGGTACCAGCCCCGCGCGGCGCCGCATGCGGTGTGGCCCAGCCGTGTGGCACCAGCCCCGCGCGGCGCCGCATGCGGTGCGGCCCAGCCGCGCGGCACCAGACCCGCGCGGCGCCGCATGTGGTGGGGCCCAGCCGCGCGGGCACTTGCCCCGCGCGGCGACGCATGCGGTGCGGCCGCGCGGGCACCTGCCCCGCGCGGCCCCGCACGCGGCACAGCCGCATGCGGTGCGGCCCAGCCGCCCGGGGTGCGGCGGCGGTCACGTGGCGGCGGCGGTGCTCTAGGGCATCGCGGCGGCAGTGACGGCGAGACCAAAACGGAAAAAGAAGCGAAAACCCTAAAAGCCGAAAACGCCCGATGAAAGTACGAAAATAACACACCGCTTACCTCGATCGATCGGAGAAGACGATCCGTTCACCCTCCCGGCTTCCGGCACCTTGATCGAAGAAGATCGGGGTCTGTGCTTTCCTTTTTTCCTGTTTTCTCTCCGGCTAGGGTTTTTTTTTCTTAAAGGGAAAATAGTTTCTTTCTTTGTACGTACGATTAAAACCCCACATCCGGATATTTAAATGCTAAAAGAGAAATCCCAATCTCCTAGAAAAACATGCCAAACACTCAGCACGGATTTCGGCGCACACTACGGACACCGCGACCTTCAAAACCCAATTCCGGGAGATCCGTAAGTCGGATTTCAGATTCGATCGCACTGTCGTTCATCATTTTTCGGGCTCTAAAATAGAAAAATACCCGCAATTTCCGTTGATCAACACAAGAAAACTCGATTATTCAACATCCCATGGCAAAAACTTTATTAGCAAGGAAGTAAAAGAGTACAGAAAATGTCACGATATTACATCACACACCCCTTAAAAGAAGTTTCGTCCTCGAAACTTGCCCTCAACCCCCGTTAAACAAGTCGGGGAAATGCTCTCTCATTTTTTATTCCAATTCCCATGTCGCCTCACGCTCCTCGTGGTTACTCCATTGTACCTTCACGTAGGGGATCGTCCGGTTGTGTAGCTTCTTATCTTCACGCGCCAAGATTCGTATCGGCGTTTTCTCAAAGCTCAAGTCCTCACGCAACACGATAGCAGAAACATCGAGGACGTGCGACGGATCGGGGAGGTACTTTCGGAGCATCGAGACATGAAACACGTTGTGTATCCGTTCGAGGTTTGGCGGTAAGGCCAGTCGGTATGCCACCGGGCCCACGCGCTCCAAGACCTCGAACGGTCCCACGTACTGCGGGCTCAGCTTCCCTCTCAAGTCGAAATGTCTGGTTCCTTTGGATGGTGAAACCCGGAGTAACACATGTTCCCCTACCATAAACTCCAAATCGCGTCGCCTCTGGTCTGCATAGCTCTTCTGCCGGCTCTGGGTGGTCAACAGCCGCTGCCTGATAAGGCGCACCTTCGCCTCAGTCTCCTCCACTAGATCTGGTCCCAAAAACTTTCGTTCCCCAAAGTCGTCCTAACATATAGGAGATCGACATCGGCGTCCATACAGGGCTTCATACGGCGCCATTCGAATACCTGCTTGGTAAATGTTGTTGTAGGCGAACTCCCCGAGGGGCAGATAGCGCGACCACCCCTCACCCAAGTCGAGCACGCAAGCTCGGAGCATATCTTCGAGAATCTGGATCACCCGTTCTGATTGCCCATCAGTTTGAGGGTGAAAAGCCGTGCTAAACTGTAGTTTAGTTCCCAATGCCCGTTGCAGACTCTGCCAAAAATTTGACACAAACCGTGTATCCCGATCAGAGGTAATCGACGCCGGTACTCCGTGCAACCTCACCACCTCGTTGATGTAAGCTTGCACCAAGCGGTCTCGGGTCCACGTCGTATGGATGGGTAGGAAATGACCCGACTTCGTCAAACGGTCTACTATGACCCAGATCGCGTCGTGACCCTGTTGCGATCGGGGGAAACCGGTCACGAAGTCCATAGTGACCCACTCCCATTTCCATTCCGACACTGGTAAGGGTTGCAGTTTTCCTGCCGGGCGGTGATGTTCAGCTTTCACCTGTTGGCAAACCAGACAGTGCGCCACAAAGCGCGTCCTGTTTTCCTTCAGTTTAGGCCACCAAAAGGTCTGCTTAAGGTCTTTATACATCTTCGTACCACTGGGGTGCGCCGTGTAGGGGGCACTATGTGCTTCCCTAAGTATTTCTTCCTTCAGTTCCGGCAGATCAGGCACACAAATCCGTCCCCGGAACCGCATTGCGTTATCCGTGCCAATCGCAAAGTCGCCCCCTTGGCCCGATGTTATTCTGTCCCGCACGAGTCACAGTTGAGTGTCCGTTGACTGACCCTCCAAGATTTTCTCAAACAGCGTGGGTTTGACCACCAAGGATGTAGTAGTAAATGGTGGCCGATCTAGATGTCCATATAAGCATGCATTTGTCCTCAAGAAAATGAAAGGAAGTAAATTACATAACAGCTCCGCAAGGGTACCACATGCCAAAATTCCTAATGAACTACACCTGTCCATAATCCATGATCCACAATAACTCCTCGGAGTAAAATCCGCACATAGATACATAATCCTACCCCATTGATTAATCATATCATAAAAGACTATGTGCAACATGGCATGCAAAGCAAACACTACTAAAGTATGTCAATCTACATGATCTAGGCCATTCCTCAAGCTTCCATCTCGATGCTAGATATTGTACAATCAAACATGCATGGTAACAATCACATAGGGTGAATTCCTTTAGGTAAGCTTTTACCATTCATTATCATGGGTATCCAAATCATGCAAGTCCTCAATAATATTTAACATGAATATTCACTTGCAAGTCCTTGTACAACTGTCATTCCTAAGCTTACCCCTTAATCACAAATATTGTACCCTAAACATGCATGCATTCTAACATACAGAATTAGAGAACCGTCCACCGGTTCTGGAGATGAAGCAACCCACCTGAAACGCTCTCCGCAGGCAAAGCCGAAGTCGGTGAAGTGCGAAGTCACACGCTATCCAAAATCCGCCGAAACTGCACCCTCGGTACTCAGTCGCACAAGCCTCTGCTCCAACTAACATCGCAACCACAACACAACAATCAAATACCCGAAAACGTACCCAAATAGCACATGCTGTTTTTACAAACCAGCAGAGAAGAGAGGGAATTTCACCTGCGTACAGTCCTCCCAAAATCTCAGAAAAATCACGATTGCGATCCTCGCGACGAGTAGATCCAAAACGAGTATTTATACACCCCGTTCCGACACCTGTAGGCCAAGATATAAATATAACAACGCGTGTATATCGAAGTATCCACAAACAAAATCTGTAGGAAACCAGTCCGAAAGAAGCATAAATATCACCTTTGAAGAGTGCTCCAAAAATTCCGATAAAAATATAAGCGCGTTCCTCTCGAAGCGTAGATATCAATCGAGTCCTTAAACGCCTCATTCCGATGCTCGTAGACAGAGAAAATCCAACAAAACTCCACCGCTGTCCAGTACCTCGCAGCAGTACAAAGGGTCACAGAAAATCCTCAGGAACCATGCCAAAAACTCAAAATGAGACGAGGTGATCAGTACAGAAATCGAAGGCGTACCTCTCATGAACGCGCTGCCAGACAAATCGGTTCAAAAGTCCATCGGGGTAGTCCAGGAGGTCTCTCGGACTGAAAAGTGACGGTAAAAGCGAAAATCCAAGGAGCGTCGATGTGCGCCGCGTCGCAGAAAACGCCGATGCCACGGCCTCCAAAAATATCCAAGATCTGTCGGAGAGTGGAGGACAAAGGGGTGGGGGCTCTGCTCAAAGGGAAGCTCAAGAAAAAACCCCCAAAACCCGCACAGGAGGGCACCTAAGGCCTATTTATAGGCCGAAATCCGGAAGAAAAATCACTTCTGGGTGCATTTTTCGGGCGCCCGGAATTTCCGGGCGCTCGGAATTTCCGGGCGCAAACAGTGCCACCGAAACCACCGTAGCGCGCAGCGCCCGAATCGCTGAGGTTGTGCCACATCAGCGCAAAATAGTGGACAGCGAAACAGGCCGCCCACATTGCGCCCCGTGGCCCGCGCGGCGGCTGACGCGTGGCACGCAGCCCGGTCAACGCCCGCCTGCCGCGCCCACGTGCGCGCTGCCAGCGCCGCCTGCGCCCTCTGCCGCGCACGCTTCCCGAGGCCTGCCGCGCCTGCCAGTGGACCGCGCCCACTACACCAGCGAATCAACCGCTGCCACGTGTGCAAAGCGGGCCAACGGGACGCTGCCACGTGGCACGCCGCCCCCGCTACACCGACCGCCTGCTCGCGCGCCTGCCCGCGCCAGAGCGCTGCCCGCGCCCGAGCTCTGCCCGCGCCTTTTCTCGTGGGCCGGGTCCACTGTGTCGCCTCTCCTGCACTGCCACGTGGCGTACGGCGCCAATCAGAAGCCGCCACGTGGCACACCGTCGGTCCACCGATCCACCGTGCACCCAAAACACTAGAAAACTTCCGGGTGTCCGTTTTCGGCTGTCCGGACTCAGAAAAAAACAAGCAAGTAGTCGATTTCCATCGTTTTCGCGCGCTGAGTCCAAGTCCGATGTCCGTTTTGCCCAATTCCACTCCTAAAATTCGGTGTGGCAACCAAATACACTCGTGATCCATTTTCTCACACTAAGTCCACCACTTGTGTCCAATTTGCGCAAAAACAACTCCATCACCCAACATAAGCCTCCAGAAGCTGTTGATCCAACAGTAAACCTATCGCGGGGATTCAGGTCCTCACACGGGGTTTCCGTACAGATGGTGGATCTGTTGGCAAGCCCGGGTCGTAGTTTCGGCCGCGGGGCGTGATGAATTAGAGTGGTATTAGAGCCTAGGTATATAGGTCGTTGAGGACTTAGTGACCCTAGGCTATTTATTGGTTGGACAGTAGGATGACTGTCGTGAGAGACGTGACTTTAGCGAGAGTCCTGATTGAGTCTTTACCTCCCCCAGGGAATTGGAGGACTGTCGTTGATGACGGTCGTAGTTTCGACCGCGGGGCGTGATGAATTAGAGTGGTATTAGAGCCTAGGTATATAGGTCGTTGAGGACTTAGTGACCCTAGGCTATTGGTTGGACAGTAGGATGACTGTCGTGAGAGACGTGACTTTAGCGAGAGTCCTGATTGAGTCTTTACCTCCCCCAGGGAATTGGGGAGAGTGATCTTGCATGTTTATTCTCTAAAGTGGTTATGTTGGCTGCAGACAACATAATGCTTTAGAATGGGTAACATGTTTTAGACTTTCGCTTGATCGGGTCGAGAGATTTCTTGTATCTGACGTTTGGTTTGTGGCAGTGGTCTTCGATGCCTACGAGACGTCGTGCAGCGACGAGGGCGCATCCGGCCTTAGATGAGGAGCCCGAGCAGCGGGAGGCTGGCCAGACAGAGCAGAGTGAGGTCCGAGAGTTACGGGCCCAGGTAGCCCAGATGTCAGAGGTGATGCGGCGCCAGGAAGAGAACATAGAGCGCATGATGCGCATGCTTGAGGAGAGAGCATCTCCTGTGGTACCGCCAGTAGTACCTCCGGCTGCGACATCGTTGACTTCGTCCCAGATAGCACCATTGACGGTACAGGAGCAGTGAGAGCTTACTGATCGGTTGTTGTACATCAGCCAGTTCCATCCCCCGCAGTTTTCAGAGCAGAGTTTGGAGCCTTGGGAGGCCGAGAACTGGATCGCTGCTATGGAGAAGCTGTTCGAGAATTTGTTCATCCAGGAGAAGCATCAGGTGCATTTGGCCACACACTTTTTGGAGAAGGACGCCGTGATTTGGTGGCGTCGAGTTCGTCCTGTTGGACCACCGGGAGTGCAGTTGATGACTTGGAGCGAGTTTCGTGCCTTGCTGCTCGGGGTCTTCTTTCCCAACAGTGTGAAGAAGAAACTAGAAGGGGATTTGAGACGCCTGCAGCAGGGGAGTCGACCTCTTCAGGAGTATGTTCGCGAGTTTCTGCGATTGCTGAACAGCGTGCCCCACGTTACCCAGGATGAGGCCCAGAAGGTTGATCTATTTAAGAGGGAACTGCATCAGGATATCTATCACTTCGTGCATTCTCAGCGAGCGCCAACTCTAGATGCAGCGATTGAGCATGCTCGGTGGGTTGACCGAGGATCTGCGATCATGTTTGAGAGGGACGGAGCGCTAGGGACCAGCTCCGGAGAGAGGCGTCCGTGCCGCCTGATTTTGGACAGTCGAGTAGATCGAGACCCCCGAGGCCGCCACGATTCCAGTCTCAGGGTCATGGGTCTCAGAGGAGACAGAGACTAGGAGGTTCTCAGCAGTCGAGGCACCAGCAGCAGTGTCAGGATGAGTGCGTCATTTGCAATGGGCCGCATTCACCGCCGCAGTGTGACCACAGACTGGGGCGATGCATTTCATGTGGACAGTCAGGACATTTCCTGGCAGCGTGCCCCCGACCAGTGCTCATGGTACTACCGCTTGCGACGACACCCCCACTACCTCTTTAGGATGAAGGAGCTCCTCCGATTTACCGCCAGGCAGATAGGGCCACGATGTCGGGGCAGACAGAGCGACGACCACCAGCATCGAGCGGATGAGATTGTGCAGCCTGGTTGGAGGGTGCCATGATAGCGGGCCGCGTCATACCAGGTGCGGTTTTCCTTATCGCCATATGAGTTAGAGCATGTTTGATACCGACACCTCTTATGCATGTTTCAGTAGAGCATTTGCATCTTTGCATGGGCCGGAGATAGGACCAGTGCACATGAGGTTCAGATTCCAGGTCACGTAGTGCACATAGATGAGTGCTGTCGGTCCTGCCCAGTGCAGTGAGAACCTTGGATTTGGTCCATTGATTGGTTGGTCCTACAGTAGCTCCGAGATTTTGATATGGTGATTGGATATGGATTGGTTATCCCAGTATTATGCTACCATGGATTGTCGAGAGAGGACGGTGACCCTTCGTGGACCTGGTCAGGAGGAGTATGTTTATAGAGGATGCCCGAGCACGACAGGTGTTGAGTCGTGGTTGTATCGCTTCTCTAGCGACTGTAGAGGAGGTGCCTACGGTGGCACCGGGATTCAAGGATATCCCTATCGCCCGTGAGATCCCGGGTGTGAGTCCCCCTGAGCTGATGATGATGCCGCCGGTTAGGGAGATTGAGTTTGCGATTGACGTGGTTCTGGGAACCACGCCAACCTTGACAGCACCTCATGGGTGTCACCAGTAAAGCTGAGAGAGCTATAGAGCAGTTGCAGGATCTGACGGATCGAGAGGCCTGTATGACCCAGCGCCATGTCGTTGATACACAACGGTGAGGATTCGAGAAATTGATACTTGAGTACGATGCCACGCGTTGATACACGGTGGTGATGCCACGCCGTTGATACACGGTGGTGATGCCACGCCGTTGATACACGGTGGTGATGCCACGCCGTTGATACACGACGGTGAGGGTTCTATTGTGGTTCGAGCACAGGCAGGTCCGGGTTTGTTCAGGACCATCTGATTGGAGTGTATTCTGGCTGTAGCTCTTTTGGTGAGGCATGTATCTATTCGGAATCATACAGCCGAGGAATTGTGTGTTCCAGCTATATTTGGATGGATTGATAGTGATACTCTTCATGGATATTTTGATTTACTCCCGAAGTAATATAGAGCATGAGGAGCACTTGAGGATAGTGCTGCAACTTCTGAGAGAAGAAGTTGTATGCCAAGTTGAAAAGTGCGCATTTTGCTTTCGGAAAGTTTCGTTGTTAAGCCATGTGGTTTCAATTGCAGGAGTGACAGTGGACCAGATATGTTTGGACTGAGTACTGCTAGCAGAGCTTCGAGGAGTTAAAGTTGAGGATGATATCAGCATCGACATGGACGATTGCCAGTGAAAGAGAGGGATTTGGGTTGTCCATCGACCCCTAGAACCTGAAGTACTTCGTTACTCAGAAGGAGTTCAATTTGAGGCAATGCCGGTGGATAGAGTTATTGAAGATGTATGACTGATCTTATGATATTATCCCGGCAAGGACTTTATGGTCGCGAACGCCTTGACTAGGCGAGTAATGCAACCTTGGAATGAGGTGACCGCTCAGTGGATGCCACTTTGGAGATATGGAGGTAACTTTGAGTGTTAGCCGCAACAGGAACAACTTCAACGCCACTCTCCCCTTTTTACTGTTTATGCCGAGGCTTGACAAATCGATCGACAAGTTTCAAAAGGATGCTCCAGAAATGGAGAAAGTGCTGGAGCCTGTTCTTGTTTGATTGGGGTGAAGGCACTAGCCTTTTGAGGTTTTCGAACTTTTCGCCGTTTCCGGCTGGTTTTCAAAATTGATAGTTTAGAGTTGGGGGATGTTCCTGATGTCGGGCTCCTTTCCATGTTAGATAGTTGTGAGGGTGTGTTTGTGGAGCTTTGAACAGTTTAGATGCTGTGGGAGGCTCGGAGTTTTGGATTGGAGACCACGACTTCTGGAAGCCCCACTATCCCCAGGGATACGCAGATTCGGGTTACGCGGGGAGTTCGGTCCGCGAGTTTTTATCTGTCCCGAGAAAGTATATTTGATCCTTCGCATGTTTTGTACTTCACTTCCTTGGAGTTGGACGAGGAATTGAGTTATCAGGAGCGACCGATGTGAATTCTGTTCGTGAGGCGAAAGAATTGCGAAGTCGGGTCATACCTTTGGTGAAGGTCCAGTGGAGCCATCATGAGAGAGAGAGAGGCCACTTGGTAGCCTGAGGATGAGTTGAGGATCTCCTATCCCCATTTGTTTGAGACACCCTCCTGAGATTTGGATTTCCGTGTTTCGAGGACGAAACCCTTTTAAGGAGGGGAGGATGTAGAGTACCGGGGCTTCGTGTAGTGCACCGACTCGCAAGATAGCGTGGTGCGGTGAAATTGCCCGCAGCAGGTTCAGAATATGATTACACTTGAGTTCGGGTCGTTTCGGATCGATGCGGGAGCCTTTGGATTAAAAAGTGAGTTGACGGCGTCGAATTTGGAAGCCCCAGCTTGATTCAGCAATTTGGGACATTGCGTACCGGTACGAGGATGGGTACCGGAACGAATTTCTTTGGAGAAAAACCGACAGAGGACTTCGGATGGGAAAAAGCAGTGGAATTTTTCTAAGTCCCTGGGTACCGGTACCGGTACTCCAGTTCCCGTTTGGCTTAGGTACCGGAACACCTAGGTGGGTACCGGTACCCTTTGATGGATTGATCAGAGTTGATCTTCGGGTTGGGAATTTATGCTTGGGTACCGGAACTGAACACCCGAGTACTGGTACTCAGCCTCCAAAGCTTGGGGGCAGTGAGGTAAATCTCTATTTTGAGTGAGGGCTAAAGGGTAACTTCGCGTCCGAACCACCCCCTGCACAGCATTAACTCTCCTTTGCCTATATATATATGGACCCTCCTCCTCCTCTATTTCCTAGGGGATCCAAGGAAAGAAAGAGAGATAGAACGAGAGAAAGAAAGGGAGAGAGAGTTGGACGGGCAGCTTCGGCTGGGTGTTGCGCGAAGCCGACAGAGGGAGTGTGGGTGTGCATGCTGTGAGCACTAGGTGGATTTTCTTCACGCCGAAGTTTCGAGTTTCGATCGTGAGCGTGTTGGAGAGCTTGTCCTGTTGAGGAAAGCTCGGATTGGAACCTGCGCGCGCGAGAAGCAACAGTAGAGGTGAGTACTGTGCTTTTCCGAGTTCTCGGATTTTCCTCGGTTTTTCAGGATTTGGACAGTGGACTGGATTTTTGAGCTGTGAATGGATTTTTCCATCTTTCTCTTATTCCCTGTGTTGTGTGGAGCAGCTGAGTGCAGCGCGTGCCGCGGAGGAGCGTGCGTGGCTGCCCTGCGCACTGTGTGGAGCCGCGGTAGAGCGTGGGCTGATTATGCAGTGACTGGGATGTTGACCTGTGCATAGAAGGTCCTTGTTAGAGGCTATGGGAGTGAGCTGAGAGCCCCTGGAGGATTTACTGGACGCGTGGCAGAGGCGCGCGCGACTGGGGTGCCGAAGTGCTGTTTCGGCGGATTTTCGACAGCGAGTGACTCGGCGTCTCACCGACTTCGGCTTAGCTTGTGGAAAGCGATTCAGGTGGGTTGGAAATTCTTCCAAACTTTATGGAATGCCTTCTAATGCTATTGTACGCATGTATAGAATGTCTAGCTTATCTGTTATTATAGCTGGTAAATCTGATAGTTGCCTAGAAAATTACAAAAAGACAACCTTGAGCTCCAGATATTTTTAGCATGATCTAGAGATGATTTGACACTAGACTGCATATTTTATTGCCATTCGGGATGCATTTGGACATTCATGAAATTTCTGTAACTGGTTTTAAGTTAAACTCTGATTTTAAAGTGTTTTAAAATATCGAGAGCATTATGGATGGTCCGGGTAGCTCGGGATGCATGTATCCTCGTTCCTGGGGGCTGAGTGGATTTTTATAGCTCTAGGGGATGAGTTTCTAGTGTCATGAGAGTTTGAGCATGTGGTTCACTTCGGGGACGGAAGCTACGGGCGGCTGTGCCTGCAGCCTGTTCTTGTTTGATTTGGGTTGTAGGCGTCAGTCTTTTGAAATTTCCGGGCCTATCATGTGAGAGATTGAGGACTGATTCCATTGTTGGGTCGAAAGCTACGGGCGGCTATGCCTGCAGCCTGTTCTTGTTTGATTTGGGTTGTAGGCGTCAGTCTTTCGGAATATTCGGGCCCTTCATGGATGTCGATTGGTTTACTCTAGATCATGGGTTGGGCATTAGCAGATTGAGTCGTGAAGGGTTCTCTGACTTAGCCATGTTTATTTGGGCATTATCAGATTGAGTCGTGGAGGGTTCTCCGACTGAGTTATGGTTATTTAGGGTATTCGAGTTTCCGATCTGTTTGATCGTGGATTATAGCCTGCAGTTGCCGCTTATTGAGCCAGATGAGACATGCTTTTTCTTCGATGGGGTCGCTCCCCTCGAGTTGCCGCTCCGGATGCGATGATGATACGCCTGATGAGGCTGCTTTGCATGGTACTGCTTTGCATGATACGCCTGATGTGCCTGCACCCTGTTCTTGTTTGATTTGGGTTGTAGGCGTCAGTCTTTCGAAATTTCCGTGCCTCTCACGTGAGAGATTGAGGACTGATTCCATTGTTGGGTCGAAAGCTACGGGCGGTTATGCCTGCAGCCTGTTCTTGTTTGATTTGGGTTGTAGGCGTCAGTCTTTCGGAATATTCGGACCCTTCATGGATGTCGATTGGTTTACTCTAGATCATGGGTTGGGCATTAGCAGATTGAGTCGTGAAGGGTTCTCTGACTTAGCCATGTTTATTTGGGCATTATCAGATTGAGTCGTGGAGGGTTCTCCGACTGAGTTATGGTTATTTAGGGTATTCGAGTTTCCGATCTGTTTGATCATGGATTATAGCCTGCAGTTGCCGCTTATTGAACCAGATGATACACGCTTTTTCCTCGGTAGGGTCGCTCCCCTCGAGTTGCCGCTCCGGATGCGATGATGATACGCTTGATGAGGCTGCTTTGCATGGTACTGAGATAGTCCGATTGGACACCCTTCGTTGATACACGAGGGACCCTACGTTGGAGTAGTAGGGGGCGCAGGCTTGACTGGACCAGATTTGGCAGTCAGTGAGATTTGGGTTGATGTTAGCACCTCGTGAGCGAGTGGATGCATTGTATGTTCTTAGTTGAGTTTTTCCTTTGAGCATGATACTTGAGGCATATTAGCTGTAGTTCCATTTCAGCTTTCATATTATCTATCTGTATACCTATTGTTTTGCCTCCAGTAGACTTAGTGGGCATACCGTGGATATTGGTGACCGTACCCACTGGAAACTACCTATTGCAGTAGTTCTCACACCCGCTGCGGTGACAGGTTTCCAGAGGTTGCTATTCCGGCTTCGGTTCGTGCGGAGACAGCAGATCGAGGTAAGGGCGTGGCCGAGTAGCTCCCTTTCCATCTTATTTTGAGAGTCAGAGGTAGAGGTACCCTGTATATTTTGAGATTCCACTTTTGTACTGGACAGTCTGGGAGATTTGTATGTTTATTTACATAGCGGGAGTGACTATGTAATGTGGATTTATGTATATTCAGATGTTCAGTATTTGATTTCTATAGCTAGTTATTTCATATCAGCTCTGATACATGTTTAGCTATAGATCTGACTTACAGGGTAGACGCTTCGTCTGTGCGGGGTTTCCGTACAGATGGCGGATCTGTTGGCAAGCCCAGGTCGCAGTTTCGACCGCGGGGCGTGACACAGAGTCAGCAGAAGAGTTACTCCGATAAGAGTCGATACGATCTTGCATTTAGTGTCGGAGACCATGTCTTCTTTAAGATATCGCCTATAAGAGGCGTCATGCAATTTGGGATGCGGGGTAAATTGAGTCCTCCTTTTATTGGTCCTTTCGAGGTGTTGGAGTGGGTCGGAATGGTGGCATATCGATTGGCATTACCTCCGAATGTGGCGGGAGTACATGATGTTTTCCATGTTTCCCAACTTCTCAAGTCCACCACGACCCAGCCCACATTGTTAATTACCCGCCAATGGACTTACGTGAGGATCTAACCTATGATGCATTTTTGCAAAAAATTATTGATCGATAAGAGAAAAAGTTGAGGAACCGCTCTATATGTTTAGGTGCTTTGGCGCAATCATAGTGATCGAGAGGCTACTTGGGAGCTTGAATGCATAAATGCGGGAGACGCATTCTTACTTATTCCAAGATTTGGAGGTGTTACCTCTATGAATTGGGCGATGTTCAAAGCTTATTCGAACGTTTTCGGTTTGGATTCAGCGCGAAAACGGATTTTGAGGAAGTTCCATATTGAACTTATGCCCAAATGACACCTTGGCTCAGTCAAAGTGATTGTGTGCTTGTTAGAAATGAATTTCGAGCATGTCGGAATGATTAGATGGGAGTTAGAGCTTCGTAGAGCAAAAACACGCTTTTCAAGGCAAGTGTGTTAGAGCATATATCCTTCGGGGTCCGGACCTGGGCAGAAGGTCCCCACTCTAGAGGAAAGGTCGGGACCTTTCCTATGCTGAAAAATTAGGACCCAACGTTCGGTGTTTGGACCTTGAGGTAAGGTCTGGACCTTCAGCGCATGCCGCGAAAACCAACGTTCAGGGTCCCGACCTTTGAGGGAAGGTCCGGACCTTCCGGCCATGAAACACAAAGTAAGAGTGGCAAACATGTAAATAAGTGGTGGGGTTGGGTTATAAAAGCATGGACTCCACTCCTCAACCCTCACCCGTGTGAGCCCCTTCTCTTAGACACACTCTCTCTAGAAGTGGAGGAGCCCAAGGTTGGGAGGAGGGTTTTGATCTCCTACGAAGCAACTAAATGGAAGAGGATCGCGAGGAGAAGACCTTGGTAAGAAGAATTACCCTTCTCACCCATGTTTGAGCAAGAAATCAAGAGGTGAGTTTTTAGGATTTTTGGAGCTATTGTGAGTTTTTGAGATTTTGAGTTCCAAAAGGCTTTTTATGGAACTCTTATAGGTTTTAAACCTTATTTTAGGGGTTATTCTTGAAGATAGAGAGATCAAGCACTCCTTTTCGCTAAGAACACACTTAATGTGGGGGATTTCAACAAAAATGGTGATTTCGTCTCTTTCTCCTTTGTTCTATGGATTTTGTAGCATGCGTAGTAAGAGTAGAGCTTAGTTCATGTAGAAATTTAGGGTTTAGCCCTAGAGGTTGTGTTAGAGAGATGATTTTAGGGTTTAACCCTATAAAACCGAGTGTAAAAAAAACCTAGAGATAGGTTGGTTATATGTGGCATGAAAACCTAGGAAATTCTAGGTTGAATATGAGTGGCATGAACTTAGGGGATAACCTAAGCATAAAAGCGGATAGAGTTGCAACATAGTCATTGAACTCTAGGATAGAGTGACACGGTGTCGAGATTTGATGTCCTTGGGGCATCCTAGCAACCCTAGAGTCTTGAACTTAGGGCTTATGAGGAAAATGGCTAAACAAGAGAACTCTAACCTAAATTGATGTCCTTGGGGCATCCTAGCTACCCTAGAGTCTTGAGCTTAGGGTAAGAGTGGAAAGAAAATGAATCTAAAGTGAACAAAGCTTCCGGAAGTAAATGATTGCCAACGGGAGAGTGCTAGTGCGTCTCGACTCCAGGGCGGGGGGGAGTGTACGAGTATATCTCGACTCCTCAAGCGAATGAGTGCCAAGGTGTCGTAAACTCATTCAGGGCAGCACGGAGAAGGTGCGCACACCATCGGACTCTCCGAGTAATTTGCTCTAAAGGGGCCCAAGCAACCGCTGAGTAGGGAGGGTGCGAGCCTATGTCGACCCCATACGAAGCACCCTATATGCCATTTAAATCATATAATGATTTAGAGTGACCTGCGACGGTCGGGTTAGGAGTAACACTTGGATAGCGGCTTAGAGGCCGATTGTGTAAACTAGCCTAGTGTGTGGCATGGCATAGTAGCAGAGCAACAGTAGTGTTGGGACTGGTGGTGTAGTGATATTTCTTATCAACATGCTAGTATAGATTATAGTATCAAAAACCCTTCGACTCCTTAGGACTTCACAATTTGCTCAAGTCTAGTGTACTACTACACAACTCTTCGACAAAGAGAAAAATATTATTAATTAACTCAGAAACCTAATTATATTAACCGAACACCACACACACACACACGCGTGCGCGCGCGCGCGCGCGCACACACACACACACACACACACACACACACACACACACACACATATATATATATATATATATATATATATATATATATATATATACATACATATATATAAATAATTAGGCTGGAATACTATTGATAGCACCAACTCATTGGTGCTACCAATTTTTTAGCCCTTAGATTAAGGGATGCGTGGTTAGGATGATAGTGGTCCCCTAGGGTTTAGTGGGTGGTTGGTTGAATAGTAAAAATCATAGGGGACCGCTATAATCCCAACCGCACATCCATTCATCCAAGGGCTAGAAACTTGATAGGACAAATTGCTTGGTACTATCGATAGTATTCCAGCCGGACTATATATATATATATATATATATATATATATATATATATATATATATATATATATATATATATATATATATATATATATATAGGGTCGATACCCGAACCCTATTATGACAAAATGTAACAAATTCTAATATATCTTTAAACCTAAACTGATTAGAAATAACCAAATAATCACACTCAAAATAAAAAAATACAAAATTTTGTTGATCGATGTCATGTGTGCCAAGTGTCTAAGGGAGTTGAGATGAATGTGGGCCTTTATGCTTCTTTACCTGTACCATAGGCGCCATGGAAAGATGTCAGCATGAACTTTTCTGGACGTAGTGACAAATCAATTCCGTTATGGTAGTGATTGACTAATTTTCGAAGATTGTGCGCGCTTTGTTCTGTATAGAAGAACTATGGATGCTAGCAAGATTGCAGATTTGTACTTCAAGAGATTGTGAAGTTACATAGTGTATCGAAGAGCATAATATTGGATTGGGGCATGAAATTTATAAGCTACTCTAGGAGGATTCTTTGGGAGAAATTGAGAATGGAATTGAAGTTTAGTATATACCATGTCGTCTATAGACTGGTAGGCAAACTAAAGTGGTGAATCGAAATCTCGGCAATCTGCTGCATGCACTAGCCAGAAAACATGCCAACGCACTGGAATTTGGTCTTACTGCAAGCTGAATTCGCTTTGAACCAATTTCAAAATCGCACAACCGGCAAGAGTCCTTTTGAGGTGGTTTATGATTCTAATTTTAACAGTGTTCTTGATTTGACTCCTATGCAGAATGTAGGGAAAGAATGAGTTCGTGGAGGAGATATAACAGAGCAACTTAAATCCATCCATGAAATGATTCGACAGCAGATAGAGGCTAGCAATGCGAAGTATAAGCAGGCAGCAGATTGGCATAGGCAGAAGTTGATTTTTGACGTGGGCGATTATGCGTAGATTGTCCTAACTAATTATTGCTATCCAGCAGGTGAATACAACAAGCTCGTGTGGCTCAACCAATTTGAACCAAAAATCCTATTGGGTTTCACAATTTTTACAATCGTGCAGAAATTCTTTAAACAACTATAACATTTTGCTCAACAGTCCGTTTTCAGCGACCCCAATTTAAAAAACATTTTTCAAGCTCTACACATCGAATGGCAAAGTCGATCCGGCTGAGTTTTGGACACAAATTCAACTGTTTAGGCCTCCATGCATTTTAAGCTATTTTTGAAAAGTTTTGTATATTTCCTATTTTGAGTCCGGATATTTGGTTATTTGTTATCAGTTTAGGTTTAGAAATATATTAGCATTTGTTATCTACAATCATAGTAGGATTCAAGTATCAACTCTATATATGCATATATTTGATTAATAATATTTTTCTCTTTGTTGAAGAGTTGTCCTCTTCGTGTATCTCTCTTTTCGTCCTTGTACTTCTTCCCTCACAATGCGTCTTAGGTTTGTGTTAGTTGGTATCAGAGCAAAGTAGATTGCGATGGTGACAGAGCGTCATACTCATGTCGAAACCTAGAGCCATGTTGACAGCGATCGTGATTCAAAGTCTTCTTGATTTGGCTTTGGGAAACTGTTTTATAAGCACACTCCATGAAGAGAGCTATCTGTGCAGGGTCAGCAAAAAGATAGAGTTGGTCGATGGTGAGTATCCTGCATCCAAATATTCTTTTCTAGAAATTTTCAAGGCCTATGTAGGGACCCAAAAACTTATTTGGTGAAATGACCACAATGGCAGCAGCTGGACAACATTCCTTTCGAGTGTCAGATGAGTCGGAGATGTTTGAGCGCAAATTGGGTGCGAAAATGGACTCAGCACTGATTTTGGGGTAGAACTAAAGTTCTACAGATTCCGGGTGCCCTAAATAGGGTTCCGGGGGCCCAAAAGTGCGTAAGAGGCTGTTGTGCTGGTTGGACATTTTCGGGCTGTGGTTTCGGGCACCCTAAA
>CM055070.1:25494550-25603464 GCA_029204045.2 Tillandsia leiboldiana
AAGGACCTCAAGGCACACTTTTGGTGGAACGGAATGAAGGGGACATTGGGAGATTCGTGGCACATTGTTTAACTTGTCAGCAAGTGAAGGCAGAGCACCGGGTTCCTGCTGGCAAGTTACAGAGTCTTCCAATCCCCGAGTGGAAGTGGGATCACATTACCATGGATTTCGTCACGGGACTGCCAAGGGCGCAGAGTGGAGCTTATGCGATCTGGGTAGTCGTGGATAGACTCACCAAATCTGCTCTCTTTCTACCTGTGCAGGTGACTTGGCCTCTGGAGCGACTGGCGCAGCTGTACCTGGGCGAGGTGGTGAGGTTACATGGTGTACCCGCCTCGATCGTATCAGATAGAGACTCGAGGTTTGTCTCGCATTTTTGGAGGAGTCTACAGACAGCCTTGGGGACACAACTTCGATTTAGCACAGCATTCCACCCACAGACGAATGGACAGTCTGAGCGCACCATACGGACCCTTGAGGACATGTTGAGAGCGTGCGTCCTGGATTTTGGAGGAGGGTGGTACCGGCATTTAGGATTGGTTGAGTTTGCGTACAGCGACAGCTATCAAGCGAGCATTCAGATGGCTCCGTTTGAAGCGTTGTATGGACGCAAGTGTCAGTCGCCCTTATATTGGAGTGACGTGGGTGAGAGGAGGACTTTGGGACCTGATTTACTGCTGGAGGCAGAGGAAAAGGTCAGATTAGTTCGACGACATCTTGTGACCGCCTAGAGTCAACATAGGAGCTATACTGATACCAAACGGCGAGACTTAGAGTTTTAGGTTGGTGATCATATCTTTTTGAAAGTCTCGCCTTCGAGGGGGGGGGGTCCGGAGATTTGGAGTACGGGGGAAGCTCAGTCCCCATTTTATTGGACCCTTTGAGGTACTTGAGAGAGTAGGCCCTATGGCCTACCGAGTTGCGCTTTCTCCGCGCCTTGCTGGATTTTATGATGTTTTCCATGTCTCGGTATTGAGGAGATATGTCTTCGATCCTTCGCACGTGATTGACTTCACTCCACTTGAGATTGGCGAGAACCCTTGGGTATGAGGAGCGCCCGTTGCGAATTCTGACGCGTGAGGTGAGAGAATTCCGCAACTGGGCTATACCGTACGTGATGATTTTGTGGAGCAATCACGAGGAGCGTGAGGCCACTTGGGAGCGTGAGGCGGTGATGGTGGAGACTTATCCCTTCCTATTCGAGGTTTCTGGTTGAGGTACGTCTGTTTCTGGTTTCCTTAGTTTCAGGGACGAAACTCTCTTTTAGTGAGGGAGGATGTGGAGTGCCGGAATCCCCGTGCGACTTGACTGGGTGGTCGGCGGTGAGAAAACACCTATTTTTGGTGTATCGAGCCCATGGTGCGCCAAACAGACGCCAAAAACAGACTCAGCACGTGAAAACGTTGAAAATCGGCTACTTGTGGGCAAAATGGGCCTAACGGGCCGAATTTTCAAGTGGGCCGGTCCACAGCCCACTCGGCGTGCACCGGGACCAGTGGGCGGCGCGGTGCGGCCACGTGGCAGGCCGTCATTGGGCGGTCAACGGGCGCGAGTCAGGGCGCACATCGTGCCGAGGGAGGCGCACCGTGGACCGCGCCTGGCCACGTGTCACCCGCCCATTGGCGGGCGCATGGACCCGGCGGCACCGGCACGGACCACGCCCCTTGCACCCCGGCGTAGACCCGCGCGGGGAACGTGGCGCAATCCCGCGATTCCGGGCGCTGCGCGGTGGCGGCCTGGATGGCTGCCACGTGTCTTTCGGGCGCTCCCAGCAGCTTTCGGGCACCCGAATTCTCGGCCCGAATCCGAAATCCATTATTTTTGGATTTCGGCTATAAATAGCCTACTCCTGCCTCCTTTTGAGGATTTTTCTTTGCCCTCTTGAGCCCTTCTTTGATAAGGAGTTGCATCTTCGAACCTTCTTCGATTTTCGGCATCCCGGGGATTTTTTTGATGGCGTTTCATCAGCTTCCTCCTCGACATCGCAAGCTTCGACGTGACATCGATATTGATCTTCTTCGTCGACGCTTCTTCTGCGAGCTTCCCTGGGCTGACGGGTGGGATTTTTTGGTCGATTTCTGTAGCATCGGTTCAGCGAGAGGTAGACCTTCGATCTTCGTATTTACCATTCCTCTCGATTTGGGGTTTTTCTTGGGGTTTGCGGAGCATTTTTGAACCCCTTTCTTGCTTCTGGTTTTCCTGTATAGCCAAGCTTGTTCGATTTTTATCTCAGCGCTCGGTTATCGAATTTCTGCCCGTGAGGACTCGATCGACATCTACGCTTCGCAAGGATCGCAAACGTGGAGATTGGAATTCTTTCAGACTAACTTTTCCGTAGATTTGTGATCGTGGGGATTTTTGCTTGCCGCGGTATTTGGACTGTATCTTTGTACCCGGGAGGAGTTTTCTGGTATTTTTGGGCTCGTTGGAATCGTGGGAACCTGAGGATTATCCACGTTTAGTTTGGACCTTGGATCGACGCACGCTTTCAGATGGGTTGCTTTGTCTCCAAAATCGGTGGACGGTTCTCTAATTCTATTTAATAGTAAGCATGCATGATTGTGATATGTGTTAGGAAGCATGATAGAGAGAGAGAAGATGTTTTTCTTGTGTTGTTGTTGAGATCATATCGGTTAATGCTTCCTATTTGTGTTAATAAAATATTATTTTTGGAACTTGACCTAGCACCCTGTCATATCATACATGTTTTAACCAGACTAGTAGAAAACTCCAACTTGGGCAAGTTTCTTTATGCTTTAGACAGTCCCACACATTTATTCTTTTCACCTGGACTTAGAGTGTTCCTCGCCCGGGTAGTGGGCCGAGTGGTCGGATTGTTGTGGGATGCATGTTACACTCGTGCCTGGGGGCCGAGTGGAGTTTGGTAGTTGTGTTTAGATCAGTACTAGTCTTGGGAGCCGTCTGAGTCGATGGTGGGTCCCGGCTGTTGAGGATTTCCAGCCAGTGAGTGAGAGATGTGATGTTGGTTACTGTCGATCTTGTTGATCGTGTATTTGGATTATAGCATGCATGAGCCATATTGAGCACGACAGAGATGCGCGGATACTTTCCTCAGTGGGGTCGCGCCCCTCGAGTGCCGCTCCGGAGCTGGGCCTGTTACTTGCTATCGCGACTTGTCGACGCAGTCCCTCTGACTGGGCCTTTTAGGCAGTCACGGACGCGTACGTAAGTCCAGTCCTCCGTGGATGTAATGGCAGTAGGTAGACGCAGGTTTGACTGGACCCTATGTGTCAGTCAGTGTAGATTGGGTGATTGTTTCATAGTTAGAGAGAGTAGTGGCATCATGTTTCCTCTGTATCGCCCTTGAGTATGTAGATAGAGGCATAGTAGGTGTAGAGTTATTTCCTGCCTTTCCTATATAGTAGTACTGCATTTGTTACTTTATGCCTCTAGTAGACTTGGTGGGCAGACCGTCGGGCTTGGTGGCGGTTGTGAGGTCCCGGAATCCCCCGCGTAGGGTCGCTGGTTGTTGGGCAGCTTTTAGTGCCCGTTGGGAGTGGTTTTGCGCATGTCGGGCCCGAGAAATGGATTTGTGATGCAATTTGGAATTTAGTTGCATCACTGGAGGCCTGCGTGGTGTGTCAGTGATGTTTGCGCGCAATTTGGACACAAGTGGTGGACTTCGGGTTTAAAATGAGATCCCGTGGGTAATTGGAGGACCCGTCGGGTGTTTGGAAGTGGTTTCGCGGGATTCAAATGTCAAAATTGGACTCCGGGAAAAGTTTGGATAAAAGTTTACCTCTCCGGTCGCCTTCGGGAATTTTTAGAGTTGGAATTTGGCAAATCGGACTTTAAAAAGGGACCCGGCGCGAAAATTGGATCGAGTGGGCATTCGGTAAATTTTCGGACGAGAATTTGGAGAATCGGACATCGTTTTTGGATTCAGCACGCGAAATCGCTAAGATTGGACTATTTACTTGTTGGTTTTGAAGCCCGGATGAAGTGCGCGTTTTTCGAGGCATCACGGCACGAATCTCGAGGCGAGGCGAGACGAATCCCGAGGAGAGCGGCTCGCGGATCGAGGCGGGCGCGCGACTCGAGGAGCGTACGGCGCGGCAGGGGGCGCACAGGCGCTTCGGCGGGAATCGCGCGGGGGCCGCCACGTGGCGGCCCCCCATTCGCGCCCGCGCGGACGCGGGCTGCTAGCGTCCGTGCGGCGCGCTCGGTGTCCCGCGCCTGCGCGGCGCTGGGTGTCACGCGCCCGTGTGGCGCGTGACTGCCGCGCGCCGCGTGGCACGCGGTGACTCGGCCACGTGGCGGGCGGGGGCGCCCGCTGCGCCTGGTGCGCACCCCTGTGTGTGGGCCGGGCGGTTGGAGGCCCCCCATTGGACGGTCCACCGTGGACCGGGCTCCGTGGACCACCTTCTCCTCCCCTTTTTCTTCTTCTTCTTCTTTCTCCACCCCGAGCTCCATTTCTCCTTTTCCTTCCTTCTTCAACCGAGCGAGAGAGGGAGTGAGAGGAGATTTTTGGGTGGTGCGGCGGTGCGTCGTGGGCCTCGTGGAGCGTGCGAGGTTCTACGACGGGAGCGTTTCGGCGACGGCGGCACAGTCGGGTAGGTCCCGTATGTTTGTTTTTACGGTATTTTTAGCACAGGTTTGGAGCGATATTTTGCAATGTGAATTGACCCTCTTGCTCTTATCTGTGTTTTTCTGCACCGTTTTACGTGCGGTCCCCGACGGCATACTCCGTTTTGCGTGCGGATCCTGGCACCGTGCTCCGTTTTGCGTGCGGATTCCGGCACCGTGCACCGTTTTGCGTGCGGACTCTGTTTTGCGTGCGGACTCTGGCGCCGTGCACCGTTTTGCGTGCGGATTCCGGCACTGTGCACCGTTTTGCGTGCGAACTCCGTTTTGCGTGCGGATTCCGGGACCGTGCACCGTTTTGCGTGCAGATTCCGGCACCGTGCACCGTTTTGCGTGCAGACTCTGTTTTGCGTGCGGACTCTGGCGCTGTGCACCGTTTTGCGTGCGGATTCCGGCACTATGCACCGTTTTGCGTGCGGACTCCGTTTTGCGTGCGGATTTCGGCACCGTGATCCGTTTTGCGTGCGGACTCCGGCAGCGGACATCGTTTTGCGTGCGGATTGCGTGGAGGCCAATTGCAAGTGTCTACGAGCAATTGGTGGCAAATCGAGGTGAGTGGCCTTATCTCCAAGTTTTATGGACTGTACAGTAATTCTACTGATGTAGGACTATGCATGATAGTTTATTTTCTTGTGTAGCATGCTAGATTGTAGGAATTGTTATTCCTTTTATCATCTGTTAATATAGTTATTTTGGAACTTGACCTACCACCCCCGTCATATGTTGCATGTGTAACCAGACCAGTAGAAAACCCTCACTTGGGCTAGGGTTATTTACGTTTACACACCCACACTGTTTTTCTATCCCTGGACATAGTGTTATCCTCGCCCGGGTAGTGGGCCGAGAGGTCGGGATTTTTCTTTTAGTGTGGGATGCGTTTGCACTCGTGCTTGGGAGCAGAGTGGAGTCTGGTAGTTGTAGTGGGTTGCTTATCTGTGCCGGGAGCCGTTTGGGTAAACGGTAGTCCCGGGAGGTCTAGTATCCCTGTTGCGCTGTCGTGGGAGGGAGCCGTTGAGCAGGCGGTAGTCCCGGGCCGTCGAGTATCTTCCGGCTAGTGTTGTTGGGAACCGTTGGGGTTAACGGTGATCCCAGGTCGTTGAGTGTTGTCCGACCAGTATTGTTAGCTTGAGTTGTGGGTCGTTCCTGGCTGTGGAGTACCTCCAGCCAGTGTGCCTTGTGCTGCGAGCTGTTGGAGAGGCTTGTGTCTCGTGTTTTGTGTGAGCTGATCAGCTGAGTCGTAGAGAGTGCTCCGACTGTTGTGCGAGATATTTGGGGATATTGAGTCCTACCGTTCTGGGAGTGAGCGTGGTTTTTGACTATAGCCTGCTTATGCCAATTAGTGATACTCTATACCGCGCCGTTTTCCTCAGTTGGAGTCGCGTCCCTGAGATGCCGCTGTGGATACGATGGGCCGGTTGAGGCAGTTTTGCGCGAGGGGTGAGTTAGTCGGGCAGGACGCCCCACGTAAATCCCGTCCTCTTGGGGATGTGTGGTAGTGGGCAGGCGCGTTCCTAGTCGACAGGCGCAGGCTTGACTGGACCCTATGAGGCAGTCAGTTCGATTGGGTCTATTGAGCACCTTGGGTGCGAGTGGTCTCTTTTACTTTCATCTGTTCCACTTTTTGAGTATCTAGATAGAGGTATGGTAGCTGTAGAGTAGCTCCAGCTTTTCTTGTTCAGATTTCATTGCACTGTTATCTTTTACCTCTAGTAGACTTAGTGGGCAGACCGTTGGGCTTGTTGACGGCACCCACTGAGAACTACTGTGGGAAGTAGTTCTCACACTCGTCGTGGTGTCTTTTTCCCCAGGAACTTCTTCTCCTGTTCCTGTTGCTCCAGTTGCTGATCCTTCTGACCGAGGCGA
The DNA here is from genome assembly GCA_029204045.2 of Tillandsia leiboldiana. Taxonomy (NCBI): domain Eukaryota; kingdom Viridiplantae; phylum Streptophyta; class Magnoliopsida; order Poales; family Bromeliaceae; genus Tillandsia; species Tillandsia leiboldiana. Next base: position 25,501,019 of record CM055070.1, read on the forward strand.
GGGAGTCGCGAGCTAGTTCCCTACTCGTCGTTGGAGTGTAGCGGTACCCCTTCAGAGGAGAGCTTCAGTAGATTAGTTTACTTCTTGTTCCTCTGTTGAGAGACCTTTGTTGTGAGGTATAGAGTTGTACTTTATTTTACAGTTTGAGAGACTGATGTAGTGAGGATATTTGTATTGAGAGCTTGTACACCGATGTATTTTATTGGAGATATCTCCCTTTTGAGTTTTGTATCAGAGGACTTTTTATACGATCGTATTTGGGAGATGGATATTGTATTTATTTTCAGTTGTACAGTGTTTGGATTTCAGTTTTAGTAGTTTACTTTCAGCTCTGATATCTGTATACTGTAGTTGATTCTTTCTGCAGGTTAGACGCTTCGTCTGTACGGCAGTTTCCGTACAGATGGCGGATCTGTTAGCGAACCCGGGTCGCAGTTTCGACCCCGGGGCGTGACAGGTAGATATCTAATCATCCACGACTCAAGCTCCCAAGGCTGTCAAATACCTCCTCCAGAGACGCGAAACAATCCTCGGGTCTCTATCTGATACAAAAATAGAGGCGGGCACTCCAGGAAACCGCACCACCTCATCCAAGTACAGCTGGGCTAACCGCTCGAGTTACCAAGTATCCGCACAAGCATTTGTCTGCATCGGCACAAGCATCCGCCCCTCCAGGGCCCCCGGTAATCCAACCACATGTCCATCGGCACAAAAGTTCGATCCAAGTACCTCTGTACTACCGAGGTATCCAAAAAAAGTCCCTCAACTGATCGCGCAACTTTGATCTCTAATCCTTAAACCGTCGGGATGCAAAAGCAATTCCCCAACACTCCTGTAGCAACACGCAGCCATACACGGTAGAGAAAACCAGAATGCAAATCAATCTTCGAGAAGACCCAGTACCCTTGCAGCTGGTAAACCAAATCCTCCATGCTCAATAAAAGGGTCCTTGTTTTGGATGGTCACTTCATCCAAGAAGGAAAGGGGCCTTAACAAGTTGGGGTCCTCACTTGGTCATTCTCGGATCCTAACCTTCCGAGTGGACAGCACCACCGCAGGCTACAATCAAAAGGGACCCCCAGGGACACACCCTCAAGCCCTGATCGCCTCAACGGTCCCACACAGCGCCAGCTGTGGAATCATCAAACTCAACTCCAGACAGCTCTCCCGCTCAAGATATCCGCCACTTCAGTGGCTTTGTCGGGGAGATACAAAATGCTCAACAATAACCCAACGGTAATTCCACAGCCACTATGGGAGGCATCACTATAACTCGCAATCCATCTCCCATCACTGGCGATGCTAAAATCAGCGCTGGTATCAGTCTAATCATCCATTCGGCAAGCTCTGCTGGCACTGCCCCGTCCAAGAAGCTCCAAGCTTCAACAATCAGTGTCGGTCTCGGCCAATCCCGAATAACATCCACTTTGGCCGGATTTCCACCGCCGCTACTACGGCTAGAATAATGTGGCTCAAGAAGGTAAGCTCCCGAAGCTAAAAGTTGCACCTTGACAACTCGGCACACAGCTTCTCCCACACAGGCGTTGTAGCACCATCCACAAGTGCTTAACATGCTCCAAGTCACTCTGGGAGTAACTCAAAATATCCTTGGAAAAAAAAACTGCTACTAATCCGTCCAAGTACAGCTGGAACACCCAACTCCTCAAATCTTAAAGGCGGCAGGGCATTAGTCAAATCAATTGGCCTCACTATGAGCTCATAATGCCCCTACCTTGTCCTGAACGCCGTCTTGGCAAAATCCTCGGCTGTATGATTCCAATAAATACATGCCTCAAAGAAGAACAACTGCTGGAGCATAACTCAATCAAACGGTCCTAAATAAAACCCGGACATGCCTGCGCTCAAACCACAGTAGACCCCTTACCGTCGTGCATCCACGACGTGGCATCACCACCGTATAACAACGGCTTGGCACTAGGTCCAACAGACCCCTCGATTCATCAGATCCCTCGTCTACGCCATCAGCTCTCTCAACTCTATTGGCAATATCCAATGAGATGTTGCCGAGGTTGGCGCGGTTCCCAAAACCACGTCAATCTCAAACTCAAACTCCCTAACCAGCGGCATCAACATCAGCTCAGGGGGACTCACACCCGGGATCTCACGGTCAACAGGGATATCCTTGAGTCCGAGTGCCGCCGTAAGCACCTCTCACATTGTCGCTGCAACCAGTGCGCTCTAACAGTCTCAACCAGCAAGCCTCCTCTTGTCTGCCTCGTAGAAGATCAAAGTCTCCTCTGTCCGCAGTCAAACATCCTGGGGCACTGTGCCAACCAATCTCAGGCACAGGGTCAAAACACCGAACTGCCACAATTACCACTAAGTCTGCCGGTATAACTTGCGGTCTCAACTGCACTGGACATAATCCACAGTCTCCTCCTCGTGCACCACACCAACAGAAACCTGAACCTCTAGTGCATGTGGCAACAACTCTGCCTCTAGTCCATGCAGGAATGCAACATGCTCTAACTCCGACTGCTATGAAGAAATCACACCCGCGACAACTCGATCCGCTGCTGTGGCGCCCTCCAACCGGGCGGCACAGACTCATCCGCTCGATGCAAGTGGTCGTCGCTCAGTCTACCAAAACACCTCTTGATTAACCAAATAGGGAGCACGACCTCTGCCTCTGCCCACACTGGGCGACGATTGCGGCCCTCAGCAGATAACATATCCATGCTATCGCTGGTGCTGAGACCAATAATAAGTCTGCCATCGGGGTCCACCCGACCTCTGATGTCTCAGAAATCCACTACCCTGGAGAAAAATCAGGAATGCCACTTCTGGCCAATCCGTCCTCTATCATCTAGCGTCAAGCGCCTCTATCCAGAACTCTCCTCTGGCGGCAGATCCCTATCCAAGGAACGGCGACGCCACGCTCCATACACAACGCCTACTCCATCGAGGCATCCAAAATCTGTAACGGGGGGAAACCGAATGAGCTGAAAGGTATCCTGGCGCAATCCACTCCCAAATACACAAATCTTATGCGCCTCGTCCCTCGAACCTGGAGCGTGCAGTTCAACAACTGCGTAAACCTGTCAGCACAAGGGGGCTCTCAAGTAGTCACTCCATCACCACCAACCACGATTCTGCCTCCAAAGGCTCCAACTCAATTCCACGAATCGGGGTGGTTCATTTGCCAAAACTGGCTCCATCTATCGATGATGTCCCACAGCTCATCTGCTGTCAACTATCCACCCTGCCTCGGTGCCTCGGCACTAAACATTGGCATGGAGGGGGTTACTCGCTCCATTGGCGCCACAGAAATCATTACCACAGAGGATGTCTCGGGAGGAAAGCACTGTCGGGCTGCCCGTTGCTCCGACAACCGTGTCACCTAAACCAGCTGCTCAATCCACCGCTGATATGCCTCTAACAATCCTGCCATCTGGGTCCGGAACTCTCTGACCTCAATTTGGGTGTCCGGCCCAAATCCAATCGCTCATGCTCAACAGCTGCTAAAGGATGCACACGGGTCAAAACCTAGTGTCGGGGAGACACCGCTCACCACGACAAAACTGCAAATAAGCACACCCCAAACACATGACCCAATCTAGCGAAAGTCTAAGACATCCCCCTATTTCTGTAACTTTATGTTGTCTGCAGCCAACATAACTGTCCCACAGAAATAGGATATGTCGATCCCTCTTCACAAACAGGAAGAGTTAAATAAATAAATCACCGACTTTCGCAAAATATCACGTCTCTCACGCCCGAACATCCTAGGGTCCGCCAAAATCCTAGGGTTTCCTTAGTCCCAACTGACTATCCCTAAGCTCTGATACCACCTAATCTGTCACGCCCCGGGTGTAAACCAGAACCCGGGCCCGTCTACAGATCCGCCGTGCACACGGTATTTCTCGCGTACACGAAGCGCTAGTAACCTGCTCAGATATAAGAGATAATAAAAAGAGCATAAAACATAGCTGAACTAAAAACTAATACATCTCAGACTAAAGCTGGAAATAAAATACAGTACATCTGTAAAAATAATACATCTGTCTCTCCCAGCTCACCAAATAAAATACAAACAGCTGGCTAAAGCCAGACCCAAAAGTAAAGTACAACCGTCTGAGAAAAAGGGTACACCAATAGGCCAGCTAACTCGCTCATCCTTCCTCGAGATCTTTCTACTCAGTCGTCCTCTCACCTCGACCCGCCGCAGAAAACCCAGCAGCACCCGCAGAAGACACTGCAAAACAAAGGAGAAGACAAAGAGGAAAGGAAAAATGGGGGTGAGAACTACTATAAACACAGTAGCCTCCCCTAGTGGGTAAAGCCTCAAACTCCGACGTACCCACTATGTCTACCAGAGGCGAAAGGGAAAGGTAAAGTGGTAAGCAACAAAACTGCTGAAAAATGAACTACCACTACTATGCCTCTAAATGCATTAGTAACCAAACTGCTGAGCTAGCATCAGTACATGAATGCCTGCCTGCGTAAACCCAATCGATAGACCAGTAAAAACTGGTACTGCCTGCTGTCGCCCTCAACATCAGGCAATAACCGCGCCGATGTGATGGCAAAAACTGTCAATAACTGTCTGACCCCACGCTCAAGAGGGGAACTCCCCAACGCTCTAGAGGGGAACTCTACCTGACCCCGACACTCCGGAGGGGAACTCGAGGGGAGCGACCCACACGAGGAAAGCATCACCGGGCATATAAAGCCGCGCCGGTGTGATAACAAACTCAATCACTGTCTGACCCCCACGCTCTAGAGGGGAACTCCCCAACGCTCTAGAGGGGAACTCGATATCTCACTATAGCAGGACTGGATCACGACTCTGATCAAAGTGGGAAAACCCATCCACTAAGGGCGAACCCGATCCCCAAACTGATGCGTAAGTAATCATCCGGTCAACCGCCTAATATCCGCGGTAGTCGCAATAACCCCTAATCCATAATCGGGTAAAATAATCTGTATCCGGTCCACCGCCTAATATCCGCGGTAGCCGCAATAACCCCCAATCCATAATCAAATACCAACTGTCCCTGACCCCAAGGTCCCGGCTACACTATCCCGTACCCCTGCTCAAACTCGAGCAACAAGAACCACCTGACTAAAGAATAAGGAGAAAGAAGCAAGCATGTTTTCTCCTAAGTCAAGTTCCAATATAATAGTGTAGCAACACATAGTGGCCTATCTAGATGACCATACAAGCATGCTTATGTCCTCATGAAAGATAAAGAAAGTGTGACAAATAGTGGTTCCACATGTGTATCAATTAACAGCTCCGCATGGATATAATCATCATGCTAAATCATTGTCCAACCACACATGTCTATAATCCACAATTTACCCTCACATAAATCATCCACCTATGCATGTCCAAAAGTTCCTCAAGTGGTACCCACCCACTAGACATTTCATATTATCCCAACATGAAAGAACATTCCACATGCAAGGTTAGTTCTAATATTATGTCCATGTAAACATGTATAAGTCCCAGCCACTATCACAGTTCCACAATAGTATTTTCCATATGATAGGCTCACAATTATTGTAATTTAAGCATGCATGTCCATTAGGTGATCATTCAATATGTCCAATGAAAGGATCTCTCTAATATTCCTAGTGGGCATGTCAGAATAGAGGGATATAGCAACCACCACCTCGATCGCGAAGTACATGAAACACCACATCAAACTCGCCCTCTCTCAAAGAAAATCCCGGCTCACTGCGAACACTGCAACAACAACCAACACGGTGCACAAATTAATCCTACAATTAATACAATGTCGCTGTCCGCACAACAGTCCACAAGATGGTCAATTTTCACCTGCGAGAAGACCTTAGAAAATTCCATAAAAATAACCGTTACGATCCTCGCGGCGAGCCGATCGAAACGAGTACTTGCACGTCCAAATTCGACACCTGTAGGTCAAGAAATAATTAGAACATCGCCGTATGTTAAAACCTTCACGAACACAAGCATGCAGACACTCAGTCTTAAAGAAGCTTAATTATCACCTTCAAAGAGTCCTCCAAAAATTCCGATAAAAATACGGGTCCGTTCCTCACGAAGCGTAGATGTCAATCGAGTCCTCATACGCCTTATTCCGATGCCCGTAGACCGAGAAATCACAAGAATACTCCTCCGCTGTCCAAATCCTCACAGCAGTACAAGGGGTCAGAAGATACCTCGGGAACCGTGCCAAAAATCCAAAATGAGGCTAAGTGATCAGCATGGAAATCGAAGGCTTACCTCTTAGGAACACACTGCCGAAGAAATCGTCCAAAAATTCCTCCTGGTTTGCGCACAGGAAATTCCTGACTGAACTGCGACGGAAACGGGCCGAAAAAGGGAAACGTCGAGGCGCACTGTAAAACCAAGATCGCCGCTGTCGAGCCTCCAAAAATCCAGGGGATCCACCACAAGATCAAAAAACATCACAAGGAACAAGTTCCCTAAAGGTTTCTCCCTGTCATTCCCTCTCTAAGACTCGGAAAAAGCAGAAAAAGAGAGAGAGGAGGGGTATTTATAGGCCCAGCCCAGCCCACCGAAGATCCGGATTCGGGCGCCCGAATCCGGCCCAATCCAATTACTGTATGCGCCCGAATGGCTCCCGGTGCGCCACGTCATTGCGCCCCGCGCGCCCGGTCCACGCGCGCCCGCCAATCGCGGCGTGCCGCGTGGCGTCGCGGTCCACGGCGGAAACCGTGGGTCGCGGTTCACGCCGGATCCGCCGGGTCAGTGCGCCCGCCAATGAGCGGGCGACATGTGGCCCGGTCGGTCCATCGTGCGCCGCGCCCGGCCGCCTGTCGCGCGTGCGTTGACTGGCCAAATCACTGCGCGCCACGTGTCATCGCCAACACTCGTTGCGCCCGGTGCATGAACCTGATGCACCCGTCGAATCCAAAGTTGACACGTGTCTCCAGCGCGCCCAATGGGAGCCGCCATGTGGCACACCCATCTCAGTAGACCGCGCCCGCGCCTGCGCCTGCCCGCGCCTGCGCCGCCTGCGCCGCCTGCCCGCCGCCGCCGGCGCCACCCCGGCCGCCGGAACAGTAAAACTGCCTCGAAATCCGTGTTTGCACATCCGGGCTCCGAAAAATACAAGTAAATAGCCCATTTTCACCGTTTTCGCGCGCTGAATCCAAATTTGAAGTCCGTTTTGCCAAATTCCGCTTCTAAAATTTGTCGAAGGCATCCGGACAGGTAAACTTAATCCAAATTTCGCGCTGGGTCCATTTTTGAGGTCCGATTCATGCGTAAACACCTCCAACATACAGCAAAGGCCTTCGAAAGCTGCTAAACACACTACAGAAGCTCTGTTGTCCAACAGTAATTCTCTTGCGGAAATTCGGATCCTCACAAGTCACTAGCATTAGGATCATCATTTCTCACTGGACGGTTGAACCGAGTTTCAACACCATGTAAATAGCGAGAGCAAAATGTTAGGCTCTCCTCAATTAAATAACCTTCCGCAATCGAATCTTCTGGATGTCTTCTATTTCGTACATATGACTTCAATCTCAAAAGAAACCTAAATAAATAAAAATAAGAACCAAAATAGAATAAATGACAACAAAAAATGAGTAATTTATTAAATTACAAGTCAAATCTTAATATCATAATATACCTCTCAATTGGATACATCCAACGGTATTGCACTAGACCAGCAAGTTTGGCTTCACTAGCAAGGTGAATTGGCAAATGGACCATGATGTCGAAAAAGGATGGAGGAAATATTCTCTCAAGATGGCATATTCTCAATGCTATTCGATCTTCTAAATGTTGTATATCCTTCACCATAATAGATTTACAGCACAATTCCCTAAAAAAGCTACTTAGCTATATCAAGGCCAAGCTAACATTTTCTGGCAAGATCCTTCTAACAGCTAATGGGAGCAAATGCTGCATCAACACATGACTATCATGACTCTTGAGCCCCAAAATTTTTTGCTCCTTAATATGTACACGATTTGAGATATTTGATGCATAACCATCAGGAAATTTAATTCCCTTTAATAATTTACAAAAAAATTCCTTTTCCTTTCTACTCATGGAGAAGCATGACGGGGGTAGATATGTTTTGGTTCCATTTGATACTGGATGAAGATCTTGTCTTATTCCCATTTCTTGAAGGTCAAGACGAGACTTGAAAGTATCTTTTGATTTTCCTTCTGAATTTAGTAATGTATAAACTACATTATCAGTACAATTCTTTTCAATATGCATAACATCAAAGTTATGACGTACTAGAAGAGTTTCCCAATACGACAATTCAAAAAAAATGCTCCGCTTCTTCCAATTATGTGAAGGTTGAACATCTTCAGCTCGCTTACGTTTTCCACTTCTTATATTACAATTATGCTTTCCCAATATAATGTTAACATCTTTGACTTGCTCTAAAACATCACAACCAGAAAGTGGAGTTGCTGCAGCTCTATGTTCCTGCTTACCATTGAAAGATGTGACATCACGTCGAAATTTATGTTCATTATCAAGGAATCTACGATGTCCCATGTAACAGAATTTTCTTCCATGCTTTAAATATTCAGAGCAAGTTTCACTATTACAATAAGGACAAGCAAGTCGCCCTTTTGTGCTCCATCCCGAAAGACAAGCATAGCCTGGAAAATCACTAATGGTCCACAAAATTGCGGCACGCATTTGAAATGTTTGTTTGCAAGATACATCGTATGTTTTGATGCCTTCATCCCATAACTCCTTTAATTCATCTATCAATGGCTACATGTACACATCAATATCATTCCCAGGGGCAGATGGACCAGGAATAAGTAATGAGAGTATAAAGTATGGTTGCTTCATGCACATCCAAGGGGGCAAATTATAAGGAATTAAAACAACAGGCCATGTGCTATGTGCAATACTCATTGTGCTAAATGGATTAAAGCCATCACTTGCCAGCCCTAGCCTAACATTCCGCGGGTCCGATGAAAACAATTGATGCTTGTAGTCAAAATCTTTCCTTGCAGGAGAGTCAGCAGGATGTCTAAGTACTCCATCTTTTGTACGCCCGTCGTTATGCCATCTCATATCTGCTGCTGTTTTTGAAGACATAAATAACCTTTGTAGTCTTGGTTTTAGTGGAAAGTACCTCAATACTTTTGCATAAACCTTTTGATCATGATTCTTTCTTGATTTTTTAATTTTTACTTTACTTTCAACAGTTTTCCACCTTGAGACACCACAGACATGGCATAAAGATGCATTAGCAAATTCCTTCCGATATAGCATACAATTATTTGGGCATGCATCAATTTTCTCGTAGCCTAGACCCAAATCTTTAATGATTTTGTCAGTCTCATAAAAGGTACTTGGCAAAGTTTCACCTGCTGGTAATACTTCTTTTAACAATTTTAAGAGCATTTCAAAGCTTTTATTACTCCATACCCCTAAGCATTTTATTTGTAATAGTCTCACAATAAATGAGAGTTTTGAGAACTTCTTACAACCTGGATATATTTCTTGATTAGCATCTTTCACTAATTTATAAAATTTTTTAGTCTCTTCATCTGGCTCCGCTGTTAATTCTTCAATATCTAAATCTCCCACATCTAAATCTAACTCTGGATTAAAAAATGCATTGTGTAAAAGATCGTTAATTTCATCACTGATTTGTTCATTCTGAATGTTGACATTCTCATTAGGTTTTGTTTGGAAAGTATCCTCTCTATGAAATATCCATCTTGTATAATTCTTCTCATAATCCTTCAGTTGCCGCGAAGCATAAGCAACTACCCTACCATGCTGCATCAATACACAACACAATCCGCTGTGGGAGGCATCACTATAAATCACAAATCCCTCTCCCATCACAGGCCCATCACAGGCTTGCGCGACCGAGTACCGAGGGTGCGGTTTCGGTGGATTTTTGTTAGCGAGTGGCTACGCACTTCACCGACTTCGGCTTTGCCTGCGGAAAGCGTTTCAGGTGGGTTGCTTCGTCTCCAGAACCGGTGGACGGTTCTCTAATTCTATTTGATAGAATAAATGCATGTTTAGGGTACTATGTATGTGATTGAGAGGTAAGCTTAGTAAAGATGATTGTATAAAGAATTGCAGGATTAATATTCATGTTATATATTATGAGGACTTGCAAGATTTGGATATCCATGTTGATGATTAGTGAAAGCTTACCTAAGGGAATGTTACCCTATGTGATTATTAGCATGCCATGTTAGCACATAGCCTTTTATGAGATTTGATTATGCGATGGGGCAGGATTATGTATCTATGTGCGGGTATCACCTGAAATGATTTCTTATGAATCATGGGTTATGGACAGGTGTAGTTGATTACTGATTTTAGGCATGTTGGTTTTACCTTGTGCAGCGATTATGCGATTTACTCCCTTTTTCTTCTTGAGGACAAATGCATGCTTGTATGAACATCTAGATAGGCCATCTTTTATCGCTACACTATCATGTTGGAACTCGACTTAGGAGAAACCATGTTTGCTTCTTTTCTCTGTATTCGTTAGTCAGGTGATTCATGTTGCTCGGGTTCGGGCAGGGGTTCGGGATAGTGTAGCCGGGATCATGGAGTCAGGGACAGGTCTTGATTTTAGATGGCAGGGTATTACGGCAACCGCGGATATTGGGCGGTTGGCCGGGTGTCGGTTGTTTTACCGGATTGTGGAGGGTATTACGGCGACCGCGAATATTGGGCGGTTGACCGGGTGTCGGTGGTTGGACTTGATTGTGGATGGCAGGGTGTTGCGGCGACCGCGGACATTGGGCGGTTGACCGGAGGTTACTTGTGCATCAGGTTGGGGGATCGGGATTTCTTTAGTGGATGGGTTTTCCCACTTTGATCATAGTCGTGATCCAGTCCTACTATATTATGATACTTGTGACAGATATACTTTACTCGTTTGGGTCGCTCCCCTCGTGTGCCACTCCGGAGTGTGCGACAGGCAGGCTTTGAGTCCTTGAGACTCCTTCTTTACATTGGTGTTATGAGTAGGCTGGCATACCCGATGTGGCAGGCAGAGCAGGCAGTACCGGTGTTTACTGGTGGTTGGTTTCGGTTATTCAGGTAGGTATTTTTTACTGTTGCACTCGTGCCTGGGGGCGGAGTGGAGTCTAATAGCTGTGATTAGACCAGTGCTAGTGTCGTTGGGAACCGTTGGGTTGACGGTGGTCCCGGGGTCGTCCTGGGTACTTCGACCGTTGTGCGAGTGGTTGAGGATCTTGAGTCTATCCGTTCTGAGAGAGAGCGTTGATTTCGACTATAGCCTGCATGTGCCACTATTCGATAGCGAGTTAGTCCGATTGGACACCCTACGTTGATACACAGGGAGGCGCAGGCTTGACTGGACCCAGATGTGGCAGTCAGCTTAATTGGGTCGATTGTGCACCTCGTGTGCGAGTGGTTGCATACCTTTCATTAGTTTTTTCCCATTTGAGCATTTAGATAGAGACATGGTAGCTGTAGAGTATCTCCAGCTTTTCTTATTCTGTTTTTATTGCATCGTTATCTTATGCCTCTAGTAGACTTAGTGGGCAGACCGTCGGGCATGGTGGCGGTACCCACTGAGAACTACCTGTTGGTGTAGTTCTCACACCCGTTGGGGGTTCCCCCCCTCCTCTTTTTCTTTCCTCTCCTTTCGTTTTGCAGAGTCATTGCAGGAGTTGCTGATTCTGCTGTGCTGTTCGAGGCGAGGGAGTCGCGAGCTAGATCCCTACCTGTCTTTGGAGAGTAGCTGTACCCCCACATTGGAGTTTTGTACTACAGTCAGTAGATTATTTTATTTCCACTTTTGAGAGATTATTATATTGTGAGGATTTGACTTGTACAGAGAGCCTGTACACTGATGTATTATTTCGGTTTATCTCCCTTTTGACTTCTGGGTTATTGTATTTGAGGATATTGTATGATTATCACTTATGGGAGAGGGATATTGTATCATTATTTCCAGTTGTACAGATGGTTGGTTTTGAGTTTTACAGCAGTTTTATTTTATAGCTCTGATATCTGTTTAGTTGTAGTCACTTTTCTTGCAAGTTGGACGCTTCGCCTATGCGGGGTTTCGTATAGGCGGGGAATCCGTTGGCGAGCCCGGGTCGTAGTTTCGACCCCGGGGCGTGACAGCAACGGCATCCCAATCGGCACCCAATCCCGCACGGCGATCATGATGTCGCAAATGGCCAACTCTGGAGTGCCGGCTTGGAGGGAGCGACCCTACCAAGCATGTGCGAATGAGCACAAAAGGCAAGCAAGCAAGTCTCGATCATCGTGTCTAAAATACGGAATAGCTATCATCGTGTCTAAAACTCGAAATAGTATCATCGACTTTTAGGTCGGAGTATAGTATCATAGAGTCAATGTTTTATATACAATATTAGCATTATCTTGCATAATGAAAGAGTAAAGCATTTACAAGTTATCATCATGTCTCAAACATGGAATCTCACTAATTCATCTTGATTGTACATGTTTGGAAGTTTTTTACTTGTATCTCACTACACTAGATGACACTAATGTCATAATATCCATTTGTACATGATCATATGCGTAACATGTTCCAATAATTATAATACATGTATAGATGTTCTCTATTCATATAAAAAAGCTTAAATTCACGATAATTCCTATTCAAACCCCTCTTAAAGTGCCCATGCACATATAATGTTTACCTCTACTACATAGAGTATGAAATTTTCTCCACATGAACATAAATCATGATAATTCAAATGATGCATGTTTAATATAACAATGATGCCCTAAAAGTCTATAGGAGACATAGGGGGAGTTCACCCATTTCGGTGAGGTCAAACCACAGTAGTCATGATAAGAAAGATGCCCCTACTGTAATGCCAATATACCACCCGTCCACTATATACCATGCAAATGCCAAATCTATACCATGGTTGTAGTATGCCGGTTTTTAGTTTGAGCTTACCGACTCTGCAGATGGGCTTTTCGGGTGGGAAAAGCCACGAGCATGTGTATTTTCATATTACAGCGGAGCTCGGGAGGTTCCGGACTGCGGCGGAGGGCCCGAAGTCAAAAAGTGAGTTATGGTGGCACTTTTGGATTCTTTTTCTTTTTCTTTTTATTTTATTTTTATTTTAAAAAGGGGATTTATTTTGAGACTTGGTTTCTTTTTGTGTTGCTGTGAGGGGCTTTGGCAGGGAGTTGGAGGGGATTTATTAGTGGTGGCTTGCTAGGTGGAATTAGTTAAATACCTTATTTAATTAGTGCCCTTGCTTATTTAAGAAGCCTCACTGCCACCTCACCTTTCTCCACTCCTTGAAGCAAGCAAGCAGCTGCTTTCTTTGGCTTGGTGAAGCAGAGGGAGGAAGAAAGAAGAAAGAAGAGAAAGAGAGAGGTTAGAAGCTGAAGCTTTCAAGTAGGCCTCGAAGTGGACCACCTGTTGGTTGCCGAGGGAGGCCGAGCGAGGAGCGCGCGACGACAACGACGAGGTTGGTGGTTGTTTTTGGTTTAAATTATTTTCTTGGGATTTTGGAGTTTTATTTTTCTTTTTTTTCTTTTCCTTTCCTGTTGTGTGCGGCCTTGCGGACTTGTTGTTCGAGGTGGCGGGCTGCACGAGCCGCTCGGGCAACTTTCGGCGGCTCGTGGCTGTGAGGGCTGCCGCTGCGCGGGCGCGCATGAGCGCCGCGCGCAGCATGCGCCCTGCTGCCATAGTTGTGCAGCAGGGCGCCGGTCTGCCTGGGTGGTGCGGCTTGGGGCCGCGCGTCCCTGCAGGCCGCGCGCTGGGCGCGCGGCACTGCAGGGGTGCCGCGCGGGCGGCCCTGTGCCGCGCGGCACTGCAGGCCGCGCGCTTGGCGCGCGGCACTGCAGGAGGCCGCGCGGGCGGCCCATGGGGATGCGCGGGCGGCCCATGGGGCCGCGCGGCCCTGCAGGCCGCGCGCTGGGCGCGCGGCACTGCAGGGGTGCCGCGCGGGCGGCCCCTGTGCCGCGCGGCACTGCAGGACGCGCGCTTGGCGCGCGGCACTGCAGGAGGCCGCGCGGGCGGCCCATGGGGCCGCGCTGCCCTGCAGGCTGCGCGCTGGGCGCGCGGCAATGCAGGGGTGCCGCGCGGGCGGCCCCTGTGCCGCGCGGCCCTGCAGGCCGCGCGCTGGGCGCGCGGCACTGCAGGGGTGCCGCGCGGGCAGCCCCTGTGCCGCGCGGCACTGCAGGTCGCTCGCTTGGCGCGCGGCAGTGCAGGAGGCCGCGCGGGCGGTCCATCGGGCCGCGCGGCCCTACAGGCCGCGCACTTGGCGCGCGGTGCTGCAGGGGGCCGCGCGGCGCTGCGGGCCGCGTGGCTGGCCACCGCCGCGCGTGGTTGGGGTCCTTGGGCTGTGCGGCCGTGAGCCGCACTGTGCCATTGACTGCGGCTCCACGGTGCGCCGCGGCGGGTGCGCGATGGGCTTTCCGCGCAACGCCCGACGTTCTTCGTCGCCGGTTGGGTTTGTTCCGCCGTTTTGAGCGCGGTTTTTGGCCGCAGGTTTTTCTGATCCCAGTTTTTCACCGTTTTCGCAGTTGTGACTTAGTGTTAGCTTGTCTTCGCGGGCAGTGGTGTGCATTGTGCCGCGTGGAGCGGTGGGGTCGCATCGGGACCTCCGTTTGGCGCGCAATTTTTGCGGGTTGATCATAGGTGGGTTGTTTTAATTCCAAAATTTACGTAATGCTCTACATTGCTTCAGAATGCAAAGGTATCGTGTCCCTTTTCACCATTGCTTTTATCTGGTAACTGCCGGAATATTGTATTAAATTGTTTGAAACCCCTTGTGAGTATTGATCTCGTGCCGGGGGCCGAGAAAAGGGGATTCATGGATTTTCTAGTTATTCTCCAGAGTCTCGGGATTTTAGCAGGGTGATCAGAGTTAGTCGAGGGTTTATTTTTCCGACTTGATTGTGTGTGTGAGTTGTGTCATTCGAGTTTTTCCGATCTATTTGATCGTGGACTATAGCCTGCATATGCCGCTTACTGAGACAGATGTGACATGTTTGATACCCGGTGGGGTCGCTCCCCTTGGGTCACGCTCCGGACGCGTTGAGATGTTGATACCCCTGGCCGAGCTACCAGGTGGGTACTCGCCCCTGGCCGAGCTACCAGGTGGCTATTTGAGTGAGATTGAGACAGTTGGGCAGGACGCCCCACGTAAATCCCGTCCTCAAGTGGAAGTGTGGTGGTGGGCAGGTGCATTCCTAGTCGACAGGCGCAGGCTTGACTGGACCCTATGTGGCAGTCGTTGGGATTGGATGACATGAGCGGGTGATTGTAGCATATGTTCCTAGATGGTGTTTCCTTCGAGCATAGCATTGAGGCATATAGTGGTAGATTCATTTCCAGCGTTCTTATACTATCTATCTATCTATCTATCTATCTATCTATTTTTGCCTCCAGCGGACTTAGTGGGCATACCGTGAGTTCTGGCGATGGTACCCACTGAGATCTGCTTTTGCAGTTGATCTCACACCCGCTGCGTGTGACAGGTGTTCCTGAGGCGTCTATTCCAGGCTTAGCTCGTGCGGAGTCTTCAGACCGAGGTAAGGGCGTCGCCGACTAGTTCCTACCCGAGTCTGTCGAGTCAGAGATAGAGTGACCTGTACTTTTTGGTTACCACTTTTGTACTAGTCAGAGTTATTGTATTTATATTTGGAGAGATAGTGGACTCATGTATTTAGACTCTTTTTACTTAGTGATCTCAGTTCTGCTGTTTTCTTTCTTCAGCTTAGTTTATTTCAGCTCTGATACTTGTATAGCTATAGATCTCTTTTGCAGGTTAGACGCTTCGTCTGTATGGCAGTTTCCGTACAGACGGCGGATCTGTTGGCGCCCGGGTCGCAGTTCGACCCCGGGGCGTGACAATGGTAATCTACAACTGCCATCTGTCACGCCCCAAGACTGCCAGTTTATACGGTTTGGGCACGCCAACAGGCCCGCCAATCGGGCATGACCTCTCTATACCCTAAAGGAGCGGAAACATCCATCTCAATGTAATACAAGTAATCAATGAGAGATAATATCAGAGTATCAAGCTAAACAACTAAAAACTTTCATACATTTAAACAAACAGTTTAATATGTAAATGAAAGAAAATACACGAGTGAACCAAATATAAAGTAAATTACATCTTTCTTTCAATGAACTTTAAACCACTATTAAAAGTTTAAATCATTTTTTCTCACATACAAGTTCACTCAAAAATTACCAAAAAGGTGCTGACGACGCTAGACCCGCTAGGTCGCTAAACTGCTGGGCTCTTGCACCTGTCCCGTGCCTCGCCAGCGCTGCCTGGATCTGTAAAATGGTTATCCAAGGGTGTGAGAACTACTAATAGTTTCCAGTGGGTTCAACCACCGAGAAAATATGTTCTACACCGCTTGGTCCAATGGAAGCAATAATAGTAGATATATATAATTGGGAAAACTGTAATGCTAACAAACATGCTCATATAGTAAGCTACTATTGCCATGACGCGACCACTATGCTGCTATGAAAGGTTCATCACTAGCCCGGCCGCTTGGCCAATTTACTTATTCGTTTTATTGTGCTTTAGTTCAAGTTGCTTATCCCTTTGGAAAGACCTCGTCCAACGGGCCCGCGCTCGGTAGTCATGCTACCAAAAGACGAGATGATCCAAAGGCGCCACTAGCACCCAAGGTGCTCTATATACTAATCAAAAGTACCTCATCAACAATGGGCCACGCCCGGGGACGCGGCTATCGCTCTTGCACTCCCGGACGAGTTCCAACATCCGACGGTACCATTGTCTTTTCATTCACTTTTATTCTTAGCTTCTTTAGCTTTAAGCCTTTTGCTTCTTTCTTCCAACTTTTACCCTAGGTCATTGACTCTAGGTTAGCCATAGTATTCTTTTGCCCTTGACTTTGGCCTTTACCCTTTTTACATTCCTCTTTTATCCTAGGTCATAGACTCTATATTAGTTATGATGTCTCTTGGACCATCAAGTAGGTTGAAATTATTACCATATTGCCCTCTTTTGCACATTCACCCTGAGACCAAACTCTAGGGTTATTACTTTCCATGAAATTCCTCAACCTCAACCGAACTCATGACTTAGAGTTTTAACTCTATGTTAAATCCTCTATCATACAACCTTAGGTTAACCCCTAAGAAAATGCCACACATTCTTGTTTAGGATCGATCATCTCCTAGGTTTTAATGCCACTCATTTGAACTCTTAACCTAGGTTTTCTCCTAGTTTTCATGCCACTCATCTCATGCATAGACTACCTACAATAGGTTTTTCATAGTTCTCTTTTAGGGCTTTACCCTAATTAATCATGTCTTAATCCCACAACACTAACATTACTACTAACATGATTCTAATTCAAAAAGCAAAGGAAAAGAGGAGAGATCACCCTTTTTCGGAAATATCCCCCACCTCAAATATGTTCTTGGAAGATAAGGTGATTTGATCTCTTATACCTCCAAGATAATTCCTAAAAATGGGATAAGAATCATAAGAGATCATTTATATCTTTTTTAAACTCATAAACTCTAAGGAATCCAAAACCCTTCATTTTTTTTACACATACCTCTTCTTGTCTTTTTGGCCAAAAGAGAGAGAGAAAGGGTTGGAACTCCACTTGAGAGGCCTCTTTGAAGTCTTCTCTTTAATCTCCAAGTGATTTGGAACCCAAAATCCACAGCAAGGAGAAGAGCCCCAGCCTCCTCTCCTCCACTGCCTCCTCCCTACCTCTTTTCTTCTTCTCTAGAGCAGCCCACGCAGAGAAAGAAAGGGAGAGTGTTGGAGAGAGAGAGAGAGAGAGAGATGGAAGAGAGAGAGTAAGAGGGATGGATTTATGTCATGGGGTAGTTGTGTCACGCCCCGGGGTCGAAACTGCGACCCGGGCTCGCCAACAGATCCGCCGTCTGTACGGAAACTGCCGCACAGACGAAGCGTCTACCCTGCGAGTCAGATCTATAGCTAAACATGCATCAGAGCTGAAATAGAACAAAAACCACAAGCTATAGAACAACCACTGAACATCTGATATAATAAAAATCATCCTCAATACAACATCTCTCAACTGTCAAAATATACAAAAGCCTCACCAATCACTCAGACTGTCCAGTACAAAAGTAGAAACATAAAATACAGGGTACATCTACCTCTGACTCTCAATACAGTAAGGTACTACTCAGCCACGTCCTCACCTCGATCAGCTGTCTCCGCGCGAACCCAGCCGGAACAGCTACCTCAGGAACCTGCCACCGCAGCGGGTGTGAGATCTACTGCAGTCAGTGGGTACCGTCACCAATATCTACGGTATACCCACCAAGTCTACAGGAGGCACAAAAGATAGGTATGCAGATAGATATATAAATGAAAGCAGGAAAGAGCTACAACTAAATGTCTCAACATAATGCCCATGAAAATCTCTACCATGAACCTGCTATGCATACTCCCTCACTACTAAATGCCTCGAGTATCATGCTCAAAGGAATACCCATCTAAGAGCAAACTATGCAACACTCGCACACAAGGTGCTCTCAAAACCCAAATCTCAATGACTGTCCAAAGCTGGCATAGTCGAGCCCGCGCCTGTCGTCTAGGAACGCACCTGCCCACTCCATGTGGGGAGTCCTACCGACCACTATGGACGCACCTGCCCACTCCACGTGGGGCGTCCTACGCACCTATCCACTGCGTGTGGGGCGTACTACGCACCTACCCACTCTCAGTGGGGCGTACAACGCGCCTACCCACTCCGCGTGGGGCGTACTACAGACTACTATGGACGCACCTGCCCACTCTCTGTGGGGCGTCCTACGCACCTATCCACTGCGTGTGGGGCGTACTACGCACCTGCCCACTCTTGGTGGGGCGTACAACGCGCCTACCCACTCCGCGTGGGGCGTACAACAGACTACTATGGACGCACCTGCCCACTCTCTGTGGGGCGTCCTCGAGGGGAACGACCCCTCTGAGCTCTAGTATCTAGTCAGTCTCAACTGTCTCATAAATGGCACATGCAGGCTATGATCCTCGATCAAACAGATCGGGTACCTAACACCAGATAATACACCAAAGTCGGGAACCCTCCACGACTGGAACAGGGAATGCCAAACCCTCTCATAGCTATGTCGGAGAACCCTCAACGACCCAATCTGATAATGCACATCCCATGGCTAAGTCGGGAAACCTCCACGACTCAATCTGCCAGAGCCCAGTCTCTCGAAATCAGATCGGAGAATCATCTCCACTACTAAATCAGAAATACCATTCCATGATCTAGAATAATCCCACCAGGGGTCTTCACTCACCTGACACTAGAAACTCATCCCACAGAGTTCTAAAAATCCCCTCGGCCCCTCAGCACGAGAACAAAAGCATCCTGAACCTAGCCCATCTCTCTGGAGGCTCACAATAATATAGAATCATTTGAATCCTCAATTTTCATTAAAACCGGTCCGCCGATTTTTAAAATGGTTCAGATGCCAATCTAATGCCAACCAACGATGCAGTCTAGTGTCACATCATCCCTAGATCATGCTAAAAATGCCTGGGGCTCATAAATATTTTTCTATAATTTTCTAGGCAACTATCAGATTTACCAGCTATATAAATATTAAGCTAAACATGATCAACATGCATAAAATAGCTTTAGAAGGCATTCCATACATCTTGAAGAATTCCAACCCACCTGGAACGCTATCCGCAGGCAATCGCTGAAGTCGGTGAAGCGCCGCATCTCTCACTATCAGAATCTGCCGGAAAACACCCCAAAACTGCGCCGCACGCTCGCGCTATCGCGGTCCTCGGAAAAAATCTCCCGGCAGCTCGATCAAGTCCCTCGAGTCCTCTAATAAAAACAGCACGCACTTTAGCTCCCTCGCTATCCACTCGCAGCACGTGTGCATGCGTGCGCGTGCCCTCGGCTCCGCACGGTACCATCCACAACCTCAGCTCAATCAACGCAAGAGAGAAGCAACACAACCAAAAATCTAACTCAAAACCCCAATCTAAATCCATAAAATAAATCCAAGGATCCATGCAAGGGAGACCTGTCACATACCTCTCACGCGCGGCGGACGCGACGCGCGCGGCTCCTCCCAGCTCCAAGCAACAGGAAACCACCAATAGCTCACTCAATCCTCTTCTTCTCCTTCTCTTTCTTTCCTTGCATTCTCTCTTTTCTTTCTCTCTTTCTTGCTGTCGTGGAGATGAAGGCAGGGGAGGGTTCAATAAATAGACCAAGGAGAAGGGTACAGTGACAAATCGGGTATGCTGGCCAATGCATAACACCGATAAGGGATAGGAGTCTCAAGGACTCAAAGTAAGTAACAGATCGGCCTCGAACCGTCCGATCGCACACTCCGGAGTGGCACTCGAGGGGAGCGACCCACACGAGTAAAGTATCTCAGTAACCAGTAACATAAGGATAAATCAGCAGGACTGGATCATGACCCTAATCAAAGTGGGAAAGCCCAACCACTAAAGAAAGCCTCGGTCCTCAATCAGATGCGAAAATACTCAAATAGTGGGAAACTCTGTCCACTAGGGCAATCAGATACCCAATCTGGTGCATAAATAAATATCCGGTCAACTGCCCAATATCCGCGGTTGCCGCAATACCCTGCCGTCTATAATCAAGTCCTATAACCGACCTCCGGTCAACCGCCCAAAGTCCGCGGTCACCACAAAATCCTGCCAACCGAAATCCAACACAACCCGTCCCTGACACCAATGTCCCGGCTACACTACCCTAGACCCATCTGCTTGCACCCGAGCAGCAAAGACCGCCTGACTAACAAAGAAGGAGAAAAGGAATAGCATGGTTTCTCCTAAGTCAAGTTCCAATATGTAGTGCAGCAGTAAAAGATGGCCTAGCTACATGTCCCAAACAAGCATGCTTTTGTCCTCAGAAACGATAAAAGTGGGTGAAACATATATTAGCAAAGCATGCTGAAGTATTCCTACTATGGTATACCAATCTTACCCAAGCAAACCTGGGGTCGGTGAAGAGCGTGGCCACTTGCACGCACAATCCGCTGAACCCGTATTCACGGTACATGTCGCGCAAACCTCGGCTCCTAGCAGTGTTCCAAAAACACTCGCGAACCCTCCTGGGTACAACAAAAGGTCCAAAGTTACACTTTTATTCCAAAATATCCAAGTACATACAAATCTGTTGGAACAGTCCCAAAGTTGCGGATTTTTCACCTGTAGCGAGAACTCAGAAAAATCCAACATAAATACTGTCGCGATCCTCGCGTCGAGACCTTCGAAACGGGTACCTGCACGTCCAATTCCGAGCCCCGTAGGCCGAGTTACAAATTCCACAGCGCGATGAGTGCGAAACTCAACAACATACACAACTGTATCACATTGCACAGAAGAACAAGAAAAGTATACCTTCGGGCAATTTCCAGAAAAATCCCAGAAAAATACGATGATAATCCTCGCGTCGAGTAGATGCAAAAAGTGCACAGGAGCGTCTCAATCCGATGCCCGGTTGCGGAGGTATCGCCGAAAAACCACGCTGCTGTCCCAGTCTCCATCACAGAAATAGTGTCACAGTAAGCTCGAAAAAACATCTCGAAAAGCCCGAAACGAGGGGAAGTAGGAAATACCAAGATTGTAGCTCTGTCCATCGCCGATCCAACGGCACAAGAATCGCCTGAAACGGAGGTCGGGGTAGGCCGGGGGAGTCCTTGTACCGAAATGCGACGAAGGGGGGCCACAAATGAACGAGCGTCGCGCCGCGGCGTGAAAATGGAAACCTCGAAGTGCGTGCCACGTAAAAATCCGGGAATCCACAGTTGGAACCAGCTCTGCACGAGGATCAACGTTGCTGAAGACGTCGTGGCGAGGGGTGGCTCGGAAATGCCGAAAAAAGTGGAGAAGAAGAAGCTCGGATCCCTTTTATACGCTCAAGAAACAATTCGCGAAATACCGGATATATCCCCAGATTCGGGCGCCCGAATTTTCCGGGTCGCTACAGTGTTGGGCCGGACCCAACACTGTGCGGGCCCGAATCGCCCACGGGCCTCCACGTCGCCCGCCAACCAGCAGGCAGCCGTGCGGGGCCATCCCCCGCACGACACGTGACCCAACGGGGAGCCGAAACGTGGCCGACTCCAGTCAACGCGCGCCTGGCGCACGAACATGGGCGCCCCAGCGCCGCCTGCGCACTCTGCCAGGCACGCGTCCCGAGGCGGTCCAGCCTGCTCCGTGGTCCTAGTGCACTGCACCGGCCACTACAAGCCTGCCACGTGTCCACAGGGGACCAGTGAAAAGATGCCACGTGGCAAGGCGCGCCCGTGCGCCGCGCGCCTGCCCGCGCGCCCTGGCCGTCGCTGCCCGCCGCGCTCCGCCGCTGCCCGCCGGCCGCTGGAACAGTACCTCTGCCTCGAAATCCGTGCCGGGTCATCTGGGCTCCGAAAAATAGAAGTGAATAGTCTATTTTCATCGTTTTCGCGCGCTGAATCCAAATCCGGTGTCCGATTTGCCAAATCCAACTCTAAAAATTGCCGAAGGCATTCGGAAAGATGTTCTTTTGTCCAAACTTCGCGCTGAGCCCTATTTTAATATCCATTGCGCGCAAAACCACTTCTAAGCATTCGACGGGGTCATCTGACTACTCTCGTGATCCATTAAACACTCTGAGTCCATCACTAGTGTCCAATTGGTGCACAAACACCACCGACGCGCCATATAGGCCTCCAGAAGCTGCTGGTCAACCAGTAATCTCGTCGTGGGGATCCGGGTCCTCACACCGCGCACCTTGAGCCCGCCTATCAGGCGGCGCCACGTGTCCCTGCGTCGGGCCTATGCACCCAGCCGCGGTGCTCTGTGGATCGAGCGTTGCTGACCGGCCAATAACAGGCCGCCACGTGGCCTGCCCGCGGTCCACAGCCCCTCCCATGCATCGAAATTCAGCGAAAACTTCGGGGAGTCCGTTTTTGGGCCTTCGGGGAGTCCGTTTTTAATATCCATGCACTATGGGCCAGACATACCAACACTAGGTGTTCTACACCACGGTTCATGGGAGAAGCTACACGGGGATCGGGGTCACCACATACACGCCTCGTTCTGACACCCGTAGACCAAGATACGGTAAGAACACTCCACCGCTATCCAAAACAACGCCGCAGAAAAAGGGGTCAAAATATGCCTCGGGAACTCCACTAAAAACTCGAAACGGAGGAAAGTGATCAGCACGAATATCGAAGGCCTACCTCTTAGGAACACGCTGCTGCAAAAATCGTCCAAAAATTCCTTCGGGGTAGCCCAGAGGAGTCCGCGAACTAAAATGCGACGGAAAAGACCACCGAAAGAAGAACATCGCAGTGCGCCGAATCGCAGAAATCGCCGATGTTGCGGTCTCCAAAAATCTCCAAATCCCTGGAAGAGGTGGAGCAGAGGTGCATGAAGTCTCTGCCAGAAGCCCAGCTCGGAATTCCACCAAAAAAGTGAGAAGAGAGGGAGAAGAACTCTATTGATTGCCTCAAAAAGGGGGGGGGGGGGGGGGGGGAACACACTTTGGGGAGCGTTTTCGGGGCGCCCGATGTTTTCGGGCGACGAACAGGCAAACCTCGCACCGGATCCGCGCAGCACCGGGATTGCTCCGGGCGCACTGCGTGTCCCGAACACGGGACAGCCGGCGCCCGGCCACCCCCTAGGGCGCTGTCGTGTGTCCCGACCAAAAGGGGCGGAGTAGGTGGCTGTGGCGAATGGCGGGGCGCCCCCCGCGTGGGCGCCATGTAGTGGCCCCGATCCCCGTGCAGCTTTTCCCCTTGATCCTTGTTTTGGAACACCGATTATTGGTGTGTCGGACCCGCAACGCGTCAAAAGGACACGTTGGACGGACTCTGTGAGGTGTCTGGGTCAAGCCTGCCTTCCGGCTGCTTTAGCCGAATTTTAGAAAGGGTTTCAGGCTAATCCGAGGCTGGATTAGGATTCAGCGGGCAAAAACGTCGAAAATAGGCGATTTACTTGTATTTTTCGGAGTCCGGATGCCCAAAAACGTACCCCCGAAAATTTTCTGCGCATTTTGGTGCATGGGAGGAGGCGTGGACCGACCGAGTGCCACGTGGAGCCGTGGGCCGGCGCACGCGTCGCGTTCCACAGAGAAAGGCGTGGGTGCATGGACCGGGCGCGGGGGACACGTGGCAGCCTCGGATTCGCGGGCTCACACGGCGCCGTCCACGGCGTCGAGCGGGGTGGTGCATGGACCGAGGCAGGCCACGTGGCGGCCTGTGAGTGGCCGGCTACGCACGCGCGGTCCACGCGACACGGGGAGCAGGCGGGGCAGGTGAGGGGAAGGTGCGGGCAGGTGGGCGCCCGTACGCGGGGCGCCACGTGGCGCCCTGCGATTATCGGGCGCCACCCACCCCGTCGACCCAGTCGGGCCACGTGGCGAATCCCCAGCGGCCCCGCACACGCTGTCCGCTATTTGGGGCACGTGTCGGGCGCTCGGCAATTAGGGCGCTGGTCGTTTGGCATCCGTGAGCGCCGATTCAGCGCTCGAATCTTTCGGGCGCCCGAATCATGGGCCCAAAAGCCCATTAGCTTGTTTTTTGGATTTTTTTTTGGGTGGGCCTATAAATAGGCCATTTCCCTCAGCCTTTTGGCCCTTTTCTCGAGTCCCTCTGGTGTTGAGCCCTTAAGCAAAGTTGATCCTCATCTTGTGCTCCATCTCTTGAAAGAGTTTCGGAAATTTTTGGAGGCCGCGGCATCGACGTCTTCGGCGATTTGGCGCACTGCGACGTTCTTTCTTCGGCGGCCTTTTTCGTCGCATTTGGGTCCACGAGGTCCCCTGGGCTACCTCGAAGGATTTTTTGGATGATTCTTGCGGCTTTGTCTTCACGACAGGTAGGGCTATATTTCTTGTATTTACCACTTCCGCCCATTTCAAGTTTTTATTGGGTTTTTCGGATCATCTTTGGGACCCATTTTTCGGCGGCATATTTTGGACAGCGGCGGAGTATTTATGGGTTTTCTCGACCTACGAGTATCAGAATGAAGCGTATAAATACTCGATTCGTATCTACACTTTGTGAGTAACGCAACAGTGATTTTTCTGGATTTTTCTGAGGACTGCGCAGAGATGAAGATCCCTTGTTTTCTGTGCTGTTTTTGCAAAACAGCAAATGCTGTTTTTGAGGAGCTACCGATTATGCTGAGTGCGATACTTTTTGCAGTGGTTCGCAGATTGGGTGTCTTGCGGGGAGTCGGACAGCGAGGAGACTGTTACTGTTGTGGATTGCGCATTCCAGGTGGGTTGCTTCGTCTCCAGAACCGGTGGACGGTTCTCTAATTCTATCTGATAGAATGCATGCATGTTAGTGTACCAACTTGTGGTTGAGGGGTAAGCTTAGGAATGGTATTTGTTTGAGAAATTACAAGAAAAATATCTATGTTATGTCTAATGAAAACTTGCAAGATTTAGATATCCATGATCATGGTCAATGGAAGCTTACCTAAGGGAATGTTACCCTATATGTTTGATAGCATGCATGATTTAATGTACAACCTATATGATTGAGATGTAAGCATGAGAAATGATCTAGATCGTGTGGATTGATGCTTACTTGATTAATTGTACATGGTTGGTGGATTTGAGATCTCATAGGTTGTAAAATGGAATGTGTTTACCTATTCTAGTTGAGAGCATGTTGAGGGAGATGAGGTTTATTTTGATTGATTTTGGTGATCATGTCTGTTAATGTTCCCTATCTTATGATTCAGTTTATTTAAATGCTATTATTGGTATATTGCATGTTTAACCAGGCTAGTAGAAAACCTTCACTTGGGCTAGGTTCTTTTATACTTTAGACATCCCACACTTTGCATCTTTTCCTGGACATAGAGTTTCCTCGCCCGGGTAGTGGGCCGAGTGGTCATGTTATTGTGGGACGTATGTTGCACTCGTGCCTGGGGGCTTAGTGGAGTCTGGTAGCTGAGAATAGACCTGTGCTAGTGTTGTTGGGCGCCGTTTGGGTAGACGGTGGTCCCGGTGTCACGCCTCGGGGTAGAAACTACGACCCGGGCTCGCCAACAGATCCACCGCCTATGCAAAACCCCGCATAGGCGAAGCGTCCTACCTGCAAAAAGGGGCTACAACTAAACAGATATCAGAGCTATAAAATAAAAGTGTTGTAAAACTAAAACCAACCATCTGTACAACTGGAAATAATACAATAATGTCCATCTCGCAAAAATGATAATCATACAATATCCTCAGATACAAAACCCAGAACTCAACAGGGAGGTATCTCCAATAAATACATCAGTGTACAGGCTTTCAATACATAACATATCCTCACTACATCAGTCTCAAAAGAGGAAACAAAATAACTAATCTACTGAAGATCTCCTCTGAAGGGGTACCGCTGCTCTCCAACGACGGGTAGGGATCTAGCTCGCGACTCCCTTGCCTCGATCAACAACCGCAGAATCAGCAACACCCGCTAAGACTCTGCAAAACAAAGGAGAGAAAAGAAAGGGAGGGGGAAAACCCCCAATGGGTGTGAGAACTACACCAAAAGGGAGTTCTCAGTGGGTAACATCGCCAGGCCCGACGATCTGCCCACTAAGTCCACTAGAGGCATAAGATAACCAATTCAGTAAAAACTGAACAAGAAAGCCGGAGACACTCAACAGCTATCATGCCTCTATCTAAATGCTCAAATGGGGAAACTCTGATAAAGATATGCAACACTCGCACACGAGGTGCTCAATCGACCCAATCGAGCTGACTGCCACATTGGATCCAGTCAAACCTGCGCCCACCTACAACCACATCCCGCTTACGGGCAGGAATTACGTAGGGCGTCCAAACGGACTAACTCGCTATCGAATAGTGGCTCATGCAGGCTATAGTCGAAATCCACGCTCTCTCTCAGAACGGATAGACTCAATATGCTCAACCTCTCACACAACGATCAAAGTACTCACAACGACACGGGACCACCGTCAAACCAAACGGCTCCCAACAACACTAGCACTGGTCTAAACACAACTACTAGACTCCACTCAGCCCCCAGGCACGAGTGCAACAATAAAAGTATCTGACCGAACAAACCCAATCGAATGAACCGGTATAAAACCCGGTACTGCCTGCTCTGTCATCAATCTCACGAACTCAGTATCTCCACTGTCCAAATGACCGGAACCCAACACGGTCTAAAGCGTACTCTGGAGTGGCACTCGAGGGGAGCGACCAACACGAGTAAAGTAACTCTGTCATCAGTATCACAAGTATCTCTGTCAAGTATCTCAATATAGCAGGACTGGATCACGACTATGGTCAGAGTGGGAAAATTCATCCACTAAAGAGAAATCTGATACCCAATCTGGTGCACAGTAAACATCCGGTCTACCGCCCAATGTCCGCGGTCGCCGCAATACCCCACAACCCACAATCTGATAAAGTAATCAACATCTGGCTAACCGCCTAATGTTCGCGGTTAACACAATAATCCCCAATCCACAATCGGATAAAATAATCAATATCCGGTCAACCGCCTACTGTCCGCGGTTGCCGCAATAACCCACAAATTCAACAATCTGATATGGCAAATCCACTCAATCTACCCGGCTACACTATCCCACAACCCTGCTCAACCCGAGCAACACGAATCTAGAATCTAGAAGGAAAGGAGAAAGAACAGACATGGTTTCTCCTAAGTCAGATTCCAAAATGATAGTGTAGCAATAAATGATGACCTATCTAGATGTCCATACAAGCATGCCAATGTCCTCAAGGAAATGAAAGGGATTAAAGCATATAATAGATCCACTAGGGTATAAACAACATGCCAGAATCCCTAATGAACTACACCTGTCCATAATCCAGGGTCCATCAAAAGAATGATCAGAATAATACCCGCACATAGATATGGCCTCCTACTCCATCGAGTAATCATAACATAAAAGACTATGTGCAACAAGGCATGCTAAAAGATCACTACTATAGTATATCAATCTGCATGATCTAGGCCATTCCATAAGCTTCCATCTCGATGCTAAATATTGTACAGTTAAACAAGCATGCTAACAATCACATAGGGTAAATCCCTTAGGTAAGCTTTTACTATTCATCATCATGAATATTAATCTTGCAATTCCCTTATGCAATTATCCTTCCTGGCTTACCTTACAACAACATACAATGTACCCTAAACATGCATGCATTCTAACATAAAGAATTCGAGAACCGTCCACCGGTTCTGGAGATGAAGCAACCCACCTAAAACGCTTTCCGCAGGCAAAGCCGAAGTCGGTGAAGTGCGTAGCCACATGCTAACCAAAATCCACTGAACCCGTATCCTCGGTACAAGTCGCGCAAGCCTCGGCTCCAAACAACATCACCCCAACAATGCAACACCACAACAATCAACATCACACACAAACAATACCCCAAACATACACTTGCTGTTTTTCCCAAACAGCATAAAGAAGGGCATTCTCACCTCCAAGCAGTGCTCCAAAAATTCCAGAAAATTCACGGTTGCGATCCGCGCGACGAGTAGCCCCAAAACGAGTATTTATACGCCCCGTTCCAAGACCTGTAGGCCAAGATACTACTTAAACGAGGTGGTGCGTCGGCAAACCACAATACTGCAAAAACTGCGGGATACAACCCCAAAGAAGCTTAAATCTCACCTTCGAAGAGTCCTCAGAAAAATCCAAAAAAAATACAATCGCGTTCTTCTCGAAGAGTAGATGTCAATCGAGTCCTTAAGCGCCTCATTCCGACGCTTGTAGGTCGAGATAGAAAATCGACAAGCCTCCGCTGTCCAAAATCTCACAACAGAAAAAGGGTAACCAAAACACCTCGGGAACTGTGCCAACAACTCGAAATGCGGAGAAGTGATCAACAGAGAAAACGAATCCGTACCTCTGTGAACGCGCTGCCACAAAAATAGGCTCAAAATACCATTGGAGTGATCCAGGGTGCCTCTCTGACCGAAAAGTGACGGTGGAAGCCGAAATCCATGAAACGTCGCAGTACGCCGCGTCGCAGAAAGCACAGATGTCGAGGCCTCCAAAAAGTCTGAAAATTCATCGAAGGGTGGAGGAGAGGGAGAGGAACAACTTCCCTTCATGCCTCACTAGCAGGAGTGTTAAGGAATTTGTTTTGGCGTATTTCGTGAAGTGGTTAAGTTTTGAAGATTGAAGATGAAGATGGTTGGATCATATATCTCAATCTCAAGAAAGAAGAATTCAAAAGGATCAGGTATGTTTAACTAAATAAGTTTGGTGATACGAATACTTCTTATAATGTAGAAACACTGAGCATCAAAGTGTTTGGTTATTCACGATGTACGATGATCCCTGTTAAGCATCCATGGCTGAATGGTTAAAGCGCCCAACTCATAATTGGCAAATTCGTAGGTTCAATTCCTGCTGGATGCACGCCAATGGGAACGTTCAATAAGTCTATTGGAATTGGCTCTGTATCAATGGAATCTCATCATCCATACATAACGAATTTGCGCAAATCCAGTCCGGAACACCCTTGGTTCAGTCCGGACCCCGAACGTGGATTTTGCAGAAATCGCATGAACAATCCGGACCGTGGTTATTTCAGTCTGGACCCCGAACGCTGTTTTTTCAGGAATTCTCTAAAAAACAACAATAAGTCCGGATCAAGCCAAATTCAGTCCGGACCGTCGTGCGGGTAAAAATCTATTACAGTCAGTTTTTGATTCTTATCCTCTTCCAATGGTTTCTAACCTATAAGTAAACCCTAATTTCATATTTTAGGGAAATCCACAATAAGTTTTTTATTCCGTAAATGAACGAGGAAAATTAACGGAGAAAAACTAAGAAATCCACATATAGAGAAGAAAGGAAATAACTAGATTTATTCTATGTTTCTTCATCTATATTGATTAATTTGATTCTAGGTTTTCATACTCAGATTTTGAGTAGAATCAAATTAATGAATACTTAGATGGCATTTCCGATCTATCTTTGATCTAAGTATTCGGCGGATTTTCACCACCAACAAAACAACGATTTTCCCCAAAATCGGCGCGTGGATTCGCGTGGCCTTGTGGATTCAAGGTGCCACCGCTCTCGTGGATTCGGAGTGAGGTACGTTCGTGTGATCGAGACGTACTACTTGGTGGAGACCGTGGATTCGGTCAGACGTCGTGGACTCGACGTTGGACGCCGTGGATTTGGCGTTGGACGCAAATCGTGGATTCGAGGCGCGTTGCGGAGCGAGCGGAGAAGATCAACTAGGAGCGTATGGAAAAAGGTTGAGTCGTGTGTGAGTACGTTATATCACCTTTGTACGTGTTTGATTCTAGTGGATTTCACCGTGTTATCGGTCCCGTGGTTTTTTACTCCTGGTTTTGGAGTTTTCCACGTAAAATCTCTGCGTGTTATTTACTTTTCCGCATTGGGTTTTATTACGGTAAGATTTTTGAGTGTTTATTGTTTACACCTATTCACCCTCCTCTAGGTATTTTTTTCCCCTATTTAGATCCATATCTATCATAATAACCCAACAAGTGGTATCAGAGAGGGAATAGGATTGTAAACAGTGGTTGAAGGTGGAAACATCAACAGACCACCGTTCTTCGATGGAACAAATTATGCCTACTGAAAAGTACGGATGAGAGCATTTTTAATTTCCATCGATGAACGGGTGTGGCAATCAATCGAGTTAGGATGGTCAAATCCAACTGAAATTATTGCTGATGTTCACACCATCAAACCTAGGTCGAAATGGACCAAGGAAGAGATTGATTCATCTTCTTACAACGGCAAAGGAATTAACGCCTTATTTAATACTTTGTCGCAAACTGAATTCTCTCGCATCTCGGCATGTGAGACTGCGAAAGAAATCTGGGATGTTCTACAAGTTACACATGAGGGAACAAACCTTGTGAAGATTCAAAAACTGCAAATGCTTACGAGCAAATTTGACTCTATTTTCATGGCAGAAAATGAATCTTTCACAGATTACTATACACGATTGCAAGATATCGTAAATACATGTGCTAACATGGGAGAGAAAATTCCAGAATCTAAAGTTGTAAGAAAGATTTTAAGGACTCTTCCTGAAAGATTTTGTTCCAAGGTTACGGCCATTGAAACAGTTAAACACCCGGACGAAATCCGTGTAGAAGAATTAGTTGGTGCACTTCAAACATATGAAATGACATTTCCTACTAACTATTCTTCTGGAAAGGCATCTTCTTCTAATTCTTCGGGTTTTGCGTTGAAAACAACAAAAGAAGAAGACGCGGATTCATCCTCCTCAGACGATAATGAGAACCTATCAATGGAGGATTTCGAGAAGCAACTTGCTCTCTTGACGAGGAAATTTCACCGAAACTTTCGAAGGGGTAATTCCAGCAAAACCTCATCCTTCGTAAAGTCGAATAAAGGCAAAGGTTCTTCAAGCTTCAAGTCAAGGATAAGAAAAACTCGAAGGGACAAATCCAATGCTTCAAGTGCCGAGGATACGGCCACATCTCAACGGAGTGTCCCAATAAGAATCCGTCGAAGAAGAAGGCGATGCAAGCCGTCACTTGGGATGACACCTCATCGTCAAATGAGTCATCTTCCAGTGAGGAAGAAAACAACGCAACGGCATTCCACGCGTCCAGAACTTCACCTTTCGTGTGCTTTATGGCAAGTACATCCGATTCATTGTCCAACTCCTCCCAAGTTGAAAAGAATGCAACGGACGACGAATCGAGTAATTCCGAAGGTGAAGACTTTGCTTTTGCCTACCATAAACTTTTAAAGGATTCAAAGAAACTGCCAAAGCAAAACAAGGGTTTGAGAGGGAGATTGCAGGATCTCGAAGAAGAAGCAAAAAGGGCAACTTCTCTCTCAAACGGTCTTGAAGTGGAAAGGGATAACTTGATCAAAGTAAATGTTTCCCTTCAAGAGAAAAATGAGCATTTCGAGAAGGAACACGTAAAATCGGTGGATAAAGCAAGTTACTTCTTGAAGCTCTACTCCGAGGCTCGACAAGAAAAAATGGAAATGACAAAGACCATTTTCCAACTTAAGGATGATTTGAAGCGATTTTCTTCCGGTAGGAGCAAGTTGGATAAGTTGCTTGGTCTTGGTCAAACGAACCGTTTCGGCCTTGGATACAATCGAACTGGAGACAGTCCTAGTTCGAGTAAGATAGTTTTTGTGCCCCAGTCGGTGTCTCCTCCTCCGACGACGGAATTCACTGCATACAACGACAACAAGCCTACCTCACCTACTTCGGGTTCATCAAGTTCAAAGGTATGTTTTCGTTGTGGTTTTGCAGGGCACATACAAAGAGATTGCAAGATTTGAGCAAAACGATCAAATCAAGCGCCTCTTGCAACAACTACCGACGCATTCATTCCCCGGAAATCAAAGGAGAATTCTTCAAAAGAAAAGAACATCGGTAGTTCATCCCACAAGACGATGTCAAAGAAAAGAGACGAATCATACAAGACTCTTTCACCAAGGAGAATAACTTCTCAATCATTGCCGACGCATCCCAAAAAGGTTTGGGTGCGCAAAGGTGAAATCTTACCTTGTCTTGTTGTTCATACTTCCTTGCATGCTTATGACAACTCGTCTTGGTATCTGGATAGTGGGTGTTCCCATCACATGACCGGTGACAAGAATTGTTTTCAAACTTTAGAGAAAATCTCCGGAGGACTTGTAGTTTTCGGAGACGGTCGTTCTTCTAAAATTATTGGAAAAGGGACAATCACTATTCCAGAAGGCCCGATTTTGAACAATGTTTTATTTGTTGAAGGCCTTAAGACTAACCTCATTAGCATTAGTCAACTTTGTGATAATGGCTTTTCAGTTAATTTTTCTTCAGTAGAATGTATTGTAACTGATAAAGACTATTTATTCTTTTTAAAAGGGGTTAGATCTGAAAATAATTGCTATGTAGTTCCAAACAAAATTTCTGAACATTGTAACCTAGTTTCTTTGGATAATGAAACTCTTTGGCATGAAAAACTAGGTCACATAAATTTTAAGGAACTAGCAAGGATTTCTAATAAAGACGTGGTTAAGGGGGTTCCTAAACTTTCTTTTAAAGAAAATATTGTGTGTGGAGGTTGTCAAAAGGGAAAACAATCAAGGGCCGCGCACAAGAACTTGAACCACGTTGGAACCAAACGGCCATTAGAATTACT
Source organism: Tillandsia leiboldiana (assembly GCA_029204045.2). Taxonomy (NCBI): domain Eukaryota; kingdom Viridiplantae; phylum Streptophyta; class Magnoliopsida; order Poales; family Bromeliaceae; genus Tillandsia; species Tillandsia leiboldiana. The sequence continues at coordinate 25,534,111 of CM055070.1, forward strand.
GCACATGGACTTAATGGGGCCGACTCGTCAACCAAGTTTGGGAGGTAAATGGTACATTTTTTTTTGGTTGATGATTTCTCTAGATATACATGGGTAACATTTTTAAAAGAGAAAGCGGATACTTTCGATTTTTTTCATGAGATTTGTCATCGTATTATGATTGAGAAAAATGAAAAGATCGTTCGTGTTCGAAGTGATAGAGGTGGAGAATTCATCAATTCTAAATTCATTAATTTTTGCACTTCCAACGGCATAAAGCATGAATTCTCTGCACCCTATACACCTCAGCAGAATGGTGTAGTCGAGCGCAAAAACAGGGTTGTACAAGAGATGGCGCGTGTTATGCTTCATAGCCGGAAACTCCCGTTACAGTTTTGGGCTGAAGCAGTGAACACAGCGGTCTACGTTATTAATCGAGTGTATTTGCGCCCGGGAACTTTAAATACACCATATGAGCTATGGTTTTGTAGAAAACCGAATATCAATTATTTTCGTATCTTTGGGAGTCACTGTTACATTTTACGTGATCGCGAAAATCTTCAAAAATTTGACTCTCGAAGTGACGAAGGGATTTTCATGGGTTATTCTACAAATAGTAGAGCATATCGGGTATTTAACCTCGAATCTAAAATGATGGTAGAATCTATTAATGTTAAAGTAGATGAAGCTTTTCATTTTGCATCTGATAAATCTACCCCTGATATGTCTCTTGATGATGATACTCCTGTAAATGCATCTTCTCATAATAATTCTTCCGATAATGTTGATGCATCTAATGGTTCTTCTAGTTTATCTGATATGCAGGAATCATCACACGTACCTCCGAGTACTCCGTTACCGCAAACATTGCGTATCTCCAAGGATCATCCAAAATCAAACATTATTTGAAACCCACAAGAAGGAGTCAGGACTCGGAGACAGTTGGTTTGTGGAGTCGCATGTTACGTCTCCATGATAGAACCAAAGAACGTAGATGAAGCTCTTCAGGATGATTACTGAATTGAAGCAATGCAGGAAGAGCTCCATCAGTTCGAAAGAAACAAAGTCTGGGAACTAACGAAGCCTCCGAAGCAACACAACGTAATTGGTACTAAGTGGATTTTCAAGAATAAGAAAAACGAGGATGGTATCATTGTTAGGAACAAAGCACGCCTAGTTGCTCAGGGCTATTCACAAATTGAAGGTATAGACTTTGATGAGACATTCGCCCCGGTAGCTCGTCTCGAGTCAATTCGTATTTTGTTCGCAATTGCTTGTCATTTTAAAATCAAACTTTTTCAAATGGACGTTAAGAGCGCCTTTTTAAATGGTTTTTGAATGAGGAAGTTTATGTGGCTCAACCGAAATGTTTAATTGACCATAAACTACCTAACCATGTTTATCGATTGAAAAAGGCTCTTTACGGTCTAAAACAAGCACCGCGAGCATGGTACAAAAGGTTGACAAAGCACCTTTTGGAAAAGGGCTATACTCGAGGGGGAGTGGATCGGACTCTCTTTTGAAGCATTATCAGGATAACTTTATTGTGGCACAAATCTATGTCGATGACATTGTATTTGGTGCAACAAGGGACAATGATGCTTCTAAATTCGCAGAAACCATGGAAAGCGAATTTGAGATGTCTACGATTGGCGAACTTGTAGTGACCCAGACCCCCGTGTTGCTTCTCCCATGACCCGTGATGTAGAACACCTATTGTTGCTGTGTGGGACCGACAACGCGTCAAATGGATGCGTTGGACGGACTTTGTGAGGCCTCGGGATTGAGCCTGCCTTCCGGCTGTTTTTGTCAAAATTTAGAAAGGGCTTTAGGCTAATCCGAGGTCATATTTGGATTCAGCGCGGAAAAACGTCGAAAATCGGCTATATACTTGCCTTTTTCGAAGTCCGGGTGCCCAAAAACGGACCCCCGAAAGTTTTTCGTTCATTTTGGTGCATGGGGGAAGCCGTGGACCGGTCTGGGGCCACGTAGCAGCACCGGATTGGCCGGCGCACGCGGCGCGGTCCACGGAGTTTTAGCGCTGGTGCATGGGCCGGGTGCGGGGGACACGTGGCAGCTTCTGGTTGGTAGGCTCATGCGGCGCGGTTCATTGGCGCGCGCGGCGGGTGCAGTGAACCAGGGCGGGCCACGTGGCGTCCCCGGGTTGGGCGGTCCATGCGCGCGCGCGCGCACGCAGCGCGCGGAGCAGGTCGGGGCAGTTGGGCAGGTGACCCGCGATGTGGGGGCACCACGTGGCGCCCCAAGGTTGGGCGGGCGCCGCCGCGGCACGCCCGCGTGTCGGGACACGCGGCGCTCCGCGATTCACGGGCGCGCGTGCCCCGGGCGCGGGGAGGGGGCTTGTGTACACGTGGCGGCCCCTGGTTAATTCGGGCGCGCACAGTGTTGGGCCTGGCCCAACACTGTAGGCGCCCGAATCGACCGGGCGCCCGGAAATTAGGCCCAAAAGCCCAATTTCTTGTTTTTTTGACTTTTTCCGGGTTGAGGCCTATAAATAGGCCCATTGCTATTCATTTTGAAGCTTTTCCCGAGCTCTCTGGACTTAGCACCCTTCATCAAAGTGGTTGCTCACCTTGTTGTGCATCTTGTGGAGGAAGCTTGGATTTTTTGGAGGCCGCGGCATCGACGACTTTGGCATCGTAGCGCAGATTGACGATATTCTGTTGGAGGCACGTTATCATCGCACTTCAGTCAGAGAGGTCTACAGAGCAACCCCCGACTGTATTTTTGGACGATTTTCACGGCGTTGGATCCACGAGAGGTAGGCCTATGATTTTAGTATTGACCGCTTTCCTCACATCCGAGCTTTTCTTGGGGTTCCTGGTACATTTTTAACCCCCATTGCTACAGGATTTTTCTCTTGACAGCTGAACCTTGCCGGAATTTTAACTCCGCGTTCGAGCGTCGGATCGAGACGAGCCTATACACTTTTCTCATCTAATCGTCGCGGGATTGTCACTGTATTTTTCTTGGATTTTTTCCGAGACCTTCCCGGAGGTATACTGTTCCCCCTTTATCTATGTATGAGTTTACAGTTGTGTGGTTGTGAGTGTTTGCGCACCTATACTGTGGAATTTGTAACTCGGCCTACGGAGCTCAGAATTGGACGTGCAGGTACCCGTTTCGAAGGTATTGACGCGACGATCGCAGAGGTATTTTTATCAGAATTTTTGGGTCCCTTTCTGCAGGTGAAAAATTAGCATCTTTGAGGCTGATTTCAGATTGTGATTTATTTGGGTAAATTGTGGAATTAAGTGTAATTGTTAGCCTTGTGTTGTACCCAGGAGGGTTTGCGGAAAGTGCTGGACCCGTTGGATTTGGAGTTATTGTTTTCCTGGTATTTTCAGCTGTGGGACTTTGGACTGTTCAGCTCTTCAGGTGGGTTGCCCGTCTTCATGATCTACGGATTGCGCATTAATTCTATATGTGTAGGAACGAGCATGATTGATATAGTATATTGCTAGCATGCTAGTTTGTGAAAGTTGATATTCCTTATGTATTCAGATGATCATGTGATTTATTATTTTCCTACATCTTGTTAATTAGTGTTACCTGGAACTTGACATAGCACCCCTGCCATATGCAGCATGTTCAGCCAGACTGTAGAAAACTCCAACTTGGGCTAGGTTTTTATTGCTCTAGACATTCCCACACCACTATTCTATATTTCACTCTGGACTTGGAGTTTTCCTCGCCCGAGTAGTGGACAGAGAGGTCGGGTTGTTGTGGGATGCATTTACACTCGTGTCTGGGGACCGAGTGGAGTCTGATAGCTGTCTGTAGATGAGGGTTCTTCGGGAGCCATCAGAGTGACAGTGGGTCTCGGCTGTGTAGTTTTCCAGCCTGTGAGTGAGACAGTGTTTTGTTGGTTTCAGCCGATCTTGTTGATCGAGGATTTGGATTATAGCCTGCATGAGCCACATTTGAGCTCGACAGAGATGCGCGGATACTTTACTCGTTGGGGTCGCGCCCCTCGAGTGCCACTCCGGAGTTGGGCCTGATACTTCTATCGCGACTTGTCAATGCATTGTCCCTCTGGCTGGGCCAGTTTTGGCAGTCACGGACACCGTCCCTCTGGTTGGGCCAGTTTTGGCAGTCACGGACGTCCTACGTAAGTCCGGTCCTTCGAGATGTAACGGCAGTAGGTAGGCGCAGGTTTGCTGGACCCGAGGAGGCAGTCAGTTTAAATTGGGTGATCTCAGTTGAGAGTTAGTTGTTGCACCATGTTTCTTTCTGTTCCACTCTTTGAGCATCTAGATAGAGGCATAGTAGCTGTAGAGTTTACTTTCCAGCTTTTCCTTACAGCACTGCATTTGTTACTTTATGCCTAAAGTAGACTTAGTGGGCAGACCGTCGGGCTTGTTGGCGGCACCCACTGAGAACTACTGTGGGATGTAGTTCTCACACCCGTCGTGGTGTCTTTTCCCCAGGGACTTCTGCTCCGGTTCCTGCTGCTCCAGTTGCTGATCCTACTCCTTCAGATCAAGGTAAGGGAGTCGCGAGATAGATCCCTACCGGTCGTCCCCTAAGAGAGAGTGGATGTACCCCTCATTAGTTTTTGTGAGTTTTATGTTGAGCGACCCTTGTAGTGAGGTATCGAGTTGTACTTTTCCTTTATTAAGAGAGAGACTTATGTATTTTGGTCAGGACTTGGTTTGTATTTTATATTGGAGTTGTATTTATTTATTTTTCAGTTTTTACTTTTCAGCTTTGATATCTGCTAGTGTAGATGATCTTTTGCATGTTAGTCGCTACGTCTATACGGGGCTTCCCGTATGGGCGGCGGATCTGTTGGCGAGCCCGGGTCGCAGTTTCGACCCCGGGGCGTGACAGATTAGAGTGGTATCAGAGCCTAGGATGTAGGTCATTGAGGACTTAGAAACCCTTGGCTTGTGGTTGGACCCTAGGATGACTCACGTGAGAGCCGCAATTTTTAGCGAGAGTCCCGATTGGGTTTCTAACTCTCCCAAGCGGATTGGGATGAGTGTTTGAGATGTCTTCCTTCTGTGGCAACTATGTTGGCTGCAGACAACATAGTACTATGGGAAGGGGGACATGCCTTTTGACTTTCGCTAGATTGGGTCGAGTGTTGATTTGGGTTCTGATTGTTCGTTTTGTTCCTCAGGTGAGTGATGCCTCTGCGACGCACGATGTCCACGCGTTCGCAGCCCTCTTCCTCGAGCCCGAGCAGGAGGACTCGGGGCAGGGACAGCAGAGAGAGGTTCAGGAGCTCCGTGCCCATATGGCACAGATGTCTGAGGCTGTTCGGCGTCAGGAGGAGACATCACAGTGCCAGGAGGAGGCTTCTAAGCACCAGGAGGAGGCTTCACGGCGCCAGGAGGAGGCTTCACGGCGCCAGGAGGAGGCCTTGGGTCGGTTGATGCTCATGATGGAGTAGAGGGCGCAGCCGGTTGTAGCACCCCCAGAGAGTTCGCCTGTGCCTTCTTCGCCAGTTGTGGCACCCCCTGTTGTTCAGGCAGCCCCAGCAGTTCCTGTTGAGCCGGTTTCTAGCAGACCACCGTCTGGGTCGACGGGACCTTTGACTCCAGCTGAGCAGCGTGAGGTGGTTGATCTGTTGATGAGGTTCCGCCAGTTCGATCCGCCTCGTTTTTCTGGACTGAGTGCCGAGCCGTGGGAGGCTGAGTCTTGGATCACGGCTATGGAGCGACATTTTGAGAGTTTGTTCATTAAGGAGCGATTTCGAGTCCTTCTCGCTACAAACTTCTTGGAGTGCAACGCCGAGGCTTGGTGGCGGCGTGTGCGACCTGCTGGTCCGCCTGGGACGCAGCTTCTCACTTGGGCAGAGTCCGCAGTCTTCTTCTTGGGGCCATCTTCCCGGAGAGTGTTCGTCAGAGATTGGAGGAGCAGTTGAAGAATCTCCGCCAGGGAGATCGGCCCGTGCATGAGTACATAGCTAATTTCAACCAGCTGTTGGCTTGTGTACCTCACGTGGCCAGGGATGAGGCTCACCGGATTTATATGTTTGAGCGTGGGTTGCGCCGGGACATTTATCAGTTTATTCGCTCAGTCCGATTGCAGACTCTGGAGGCCTCTATGGAGAAGGCACTCTATGTTGAGCGAGGAGAGGCGGTGATGGAGGAGGTGGCTCCAGCCCCCGTAGTGATTCCAGGGGCGAAGCGCCCAGCACCGATTGAGGAGGGGCAGTCGAGTCGGCAGGGACCCCCGAGACCTACACGATTCCATCCTCCGGGTCGTGGGTATCAGGGTCGTCAGCCTCAGCAGCATCAGCAGCAGCGTCGACCGCCTCGGCAGCAGCAGCCTTCGCAGCAGCAGCAAACCTCGCGGCAGCCACGCCCTGACCGATATGTTATTTGTGGAGGGCCGCACTCACCGATTTAGTGTCCTCAGAGGCAGGGCCGTTGTTTCTGTTGCGGGCAGATAGGCCACTTTCAGAGTTCGTGCCCCCGAGCAGGCCTTCCAGTTCCTTCCTCAGCTTCAGCACCCTCTGTTCCTCATCAGTGGGCAGGACCTTCTGCGGCCTACGGTAGGCCCGATCATGCTTCATCGTCCTCGCGACAGCCAGAGCGACGACCCCCAGCGCCGAGCGGGCGAGTGTATGCCACTCATGTTGAGGATGCTACAGCAGCTGATCATGTCGTCGCAGGTATTATTTTGATTTCTGCAGTTCGTACTCGTGCTCTTTTTGATACCGGTGCATTGCATTCATTCATCAGTAGAGCATTTGCATCCCTACATGGTATAGAGGTAGTTTCTTTATCGCATGCATTAGAGGTTCAGATTCCAGATCATGTCTTGCATGTCGAGGAGTATTGTAGGGATTGCCCTGTGCAGCTGGGATCCTGGATTTTGCCGGCAGACTTGCTTGTCTTGCGGCAGCTCCAGGATTTCGATGTTGTACTTGGCATGAATTGGTTGTCGCGGTATTTTGCTACCATAGACTGCAGAGAGAGGACGGTGACCCTCCGCGAGCCGGGACAAGAGGAGTTTGTTTACAGAGGCTGCCAGAGCTCCTTGTTTGCAGTGAGGATTTCCTCGGCGAGGGCTAGGCGGATGTTGAGCAGAGGCTGCCCCGCTTTCTTGGCGACGATTGTGGAGGTGCCTACGGCGGCACGGGGTTCGAGGATATTCCTGTTGTCCGCGAGTTCCTAGATGTGTTTCCCCCAGAGTTGACGACTATGCCGCCGGAGAGGGAGATAGAGTTTGTGATTGATGTGGTTCCAGGAACCGCACCAATCTCAAAGGCACCTTATAGGATGGCACCTGCCGAGCTGAGGGAGTTGAAGGCCCAGCTTCAGGATCTGATGGACAGGGGCTTTGTTAGGCCCAGTGTTTCTCCGTGGGGAGCGCCTGTGTTATTTGTGAAGAAGAAGGATGGGTCGCTTCGATTGTGTGTGGATTACAGGGAGTTGAATAAAGTGACCATCCGGAACAAGTATCCCCTACCACAGATAGATGATTTGTTTGATCAGTTGCAGGGTGCGTCAATGTTCTCGAAGATTGATCTCCAGTCAGGTTACCACCAGCTGAGGGTGAGGGCCGAGGACATTTCTAAGATGGCTTTCAGATCCCGGTACGGGCATTATGAGTTCACAGTTATGCCTTTTGGCTTGACTAATGCCCCTGCTGCATTTATGGATTTGATGAACCGGGTATTCCAGCCGTACTTGGACCTGTTTGTGGTTGTATTCATAGATGATATTTTGATTTACTCCCGGAGTGATATGGAGCATGAGGAGCACTTGAGGATAGTGTTGTAGCTTCTGCGAGAGAAGAAGCTGTATGCCAAGCTTAAAAAGTGCGAGTTTTGGCTTCGGGAGGTTGCATTTTTGGGCCATATTGTATCAGTCACATGAGTGGCAGTAGACCCGACGAAGATTGATGCAGTTCGGGATTGGCCGAGACCGACAACGGTTACAGAGGTTCGGAGCTTTCTGGGCTTGGCAGGCTATTATCGTCGGTTTGTAGAGGGCTTTCCGAAGCTCTCTACTCCCCTGACCAGTTTGACTAGGAAGGGGATGAGGTTTGTTTGGTCTGAGAAGTGTCAGCGGAGTTTTGAGGAGCTGAAGGATAGACTGATTTCAGCACCAGTTCTCGCATTGCCAGTGATGGGAGATGGATTCGTGATCTATAGTGACGCCTCTCACAGCGGATTGGGATGTGTTTTGATGCAGCATGGTAGGGTAATTGCTTATGCTTCACGGAAATTAAAGGATTATGAGAAGAATTACCCTACTTATGATTTGGAGCTTGCAACTGTGGTGTTCGCTTTGAAGTTATGGCGGCATTACCTCTATGGAGAGCACTGCAAGATTTATACTGATCATAAGAGTTTGAAATACTTGTTTACTCAAAAGGAGCTGAATCTGAGGCAACACCGGTGGTTGGAGCAACTAAAGGACTATGATTTGAGCATCCTTTATCATCCCGGCAAGGCCAATGTTGTAGCAGATGCTTTGAGTCGGAGGTCAGTGCAGAGTTTGAGCATGATGATCACACAGCAGGCACCGCTTGTTGAGCAGATGAGGCGGCTACAGATTGAGGTGGTATCCCCTGGGGTCTCTGCTAGACTTATGTCCATTGGTCTTGCAGCCCACTCTGTTGGACAGGATTAGGGAGACACAGAGTGAGGACCCCCACTTGGTGAGGATTAGATCACAGATTCGGGCAGATCAGATAGGGGATTTTACAGTGGATAGCTCGGGAGTACTGCGGTACAGGGACCGAGTGTGTGTGCCTATGGATCCTGAGATCAGAGACCAGATTTTGAGAGAGGCCCATTATACACCTTATACCATTCATCCTGGTGGTACTAAGATGTATAAGGACCTCAAGGCACATTTTTGGTGGTCCGGAATGAAGCGGGACATTGGGAGATTTGTGGCTCATTGTTTAACTTGCCAGCAAGTGAAGGCAGAGCACCGGGTTGCTGCTGGCAAGTTGCAGAGTCTTCCAATTCCCGAGTGGAAGTGGGACCACATTACTATGGATTTTGTCACTGAACTGCCGAGGGCGCAGAGTGGAGCCGACGCGGTTTGGGTTATTGAGGATAGACTCACCGAGTCTGCACATTTCTTGCCTGTTCAGATGACTTGGCCGTTAGAGCGTCTTGCGCAGTTATATTTGGATGAGGTGGTGAGGCTTCACGGTGTACCTGCCTCGATTGTATCAGATAGGGACCCGAGGTTTGTATCACACTTTTGGGGGAGTCTACAGTCAGCCTTGGGGACCCAGCTCAGCTTTAGCACTGCATTCCACCCACAGACTGATGGCCAGTCCGAGCGCACCATACAGACCCTCGAGGACATGTTGAGAGCGTGCGTTATGGATTTTGGTGGAGTTTGCGTACAACAACAGCTATCAGGTGAGCATTCAGATGGCTCCGTTTGAGGCGTTGTATGGACGCAAGTGTCGGTCGCCCTTGTATTGGAGTGATGTGGGTGAGAGGAGGACTTTGGGACCGGATTTACTATTGGAGGCTGAGGAGAAAGTGAGATTAGTTCGCCGACATCTTGAGACAGCCCAGAGTCATCAGAGGAGCTACGCTGATACTCGACGGCGAGACATAGAGTTTCAGATTGGTGATCATGTCTTTTTGAAGGTCTTGCCTTCGAAAGGGGTCCGGAGATTTGGAGTTCGTGGGAAGCTCAGTCCCCGCTTTATTGGACCCTTTGAGGTACTTGAGAGAGTAGGCCCCGTGGCTTACAGAGTTGCTATTCCTCGACGCCTGGCCGGAGTTCATGATGTCTTCCACGTCTCGGCTCTGAGGAGATATGTTTTTGACCCGTCGCATGTGACTGACTTCACTTCTTTGGAGATCGGCGAGGACCTGGTATATGAGGAGCGCCCGTTGCGAATTCTTGCTCGTGAGGTGAGGGAATTGCGCAACTGGGCCATTCCGTATGTGAAGATCTTGTGGAGCAATCACGAGGAGCGTGAGGCTACTTGGGAGCTGGAGATAGTGATGTGAGATACCTATCCCTTCCTATTCGAGGTTTCCGGCTCAGGTACGTCAGTCTTGTTTTTTTAGTTTCGGGGACGAAACTTTCTTTTAGTGGGGGAGGATGTAGTTACCCTGACCCCCGTGTTGCTTCTCCCATGACCCGTGATGTAGAACACCTATTGTTGGTGTGTGGGACGCGCAACGCGTCAAATGGATGCGTTGGACGGACTCTGTGAGGCCTCGGGATTGAGCCTGCCTTCCGGCTGTTTTTGTCAAAACTTAGAAAGGGCCTTAGGCTAATAATCCGAGGTCATATTTGGATTCAGCGCGGAAAACGTCGAAAATCGGCTATTTACTTGCCTTTTTCGGAGTCCGGATGCCCAAAAAGGACCCCCTGAAGTTTTTCGCGCATTTTGGTGCATGGGGGAAGCCATGGACCGGTCTGGTGCCATGTGGCAGCAATGGATTGGCCGGCGCACGCGGCGCGGTTCACGGAGTTTTGGCGCTGGTGCATGGGCCGGGTGCGGGGGACACGTGGCAGCTTCTGGTTGTGGGCTCACGCGGCGCGGTTCATTGGCGCGCGTGGCGGGTGCAGTGAACCAGGGAGGGCCACGTGGCGTCCCCGGGTTGGGCGGTCCATGCGCGCGTGGCGCACGCAGTGCGCGGAGCAGGTCGGGGCAGTTGGGCAGGTGACCCGCGACGTGGGGGCGCCACGTGGCGCCCTGCGGTTGGGCGGGCGCCGCCGCCCCACGCCCGCGTGTCGGGACACGCGGCGCTCCTCGATTCGCGGGCGCGCGTGCGCCGGGCGCGGGGAGGGGGCCTGTGTCCACGTGGCGGCCCCTGGTTAATTCGGGCGCGCACAGTGTTGGGCCGGGCCCAACACTGTAGGCGCCCGAATCGACCGGGCGCCCAGAAATTGGGCCCAAAAGCCCAATTTCGTGTTTTTTTGACTTTTTCCGGGTTGAGGCCTATAAATAGGCCCATTGCTCTTCATTTTGAAGCTTTTCCCGAGCTCCCTGGACTTAGCACCCTTCATCAAAGTTGTTGCTCACCTTGTTGTGCATCTTGTGGAGGAAGCTTGGATTTTTTGGAGGCCGCGGCATCGACGACTTCGGCATCGTTGCGCAGATCGACGATATTCTGTTGGAGGCCCGTTATCGTCGCACTTCAGTCAGAGAGGTCTACAGAGCTACCCCCGACTGTATTTTTTGACGATTTTCGTGGCGTTGGATCCACGAGAGGTATGCCTATGTTTTTAGTATTGACCGCTTTCCTCGCATCCGAGCTTTTCTTGGGGTTCCTGGTACATTTTTAACCCCCATTGCTACAGGATTTTTCTCTTGACAGCTGAACCTTGCCGGAATTTTATCTCCGCGCTCGAGCGTCGGATCGAGACGAGCCTATACACTTTTCTCATCTAATCGTCGCGGGATTATCACCGTATTTTTCTTGGATTTTTTCCGAGACCTTCCCGGAGGTATACTGTTCCCCCTTTATTTGTGTATGAGTTTACAGTTGTGTGGTTGTGAGTGTTTGCGCACCTATACTGTGGAATTTGTAACTCGGCCTACGGAGCTCAGAATTGGACGTGCAGGTACCCGTTTCGAAGGTATTGACGCGACGATCGCAGAGGTATTTTTATTACAATTTTTGGGGCCCTTTCTGCAGGTGGAAAATTAGCATCTTTGAGGCTGATTTCAGATTGTGATTTATTTGGGTAAATTGTGGAATTAAGTGTAATTGTTAGCCTTGTGTTGTGCCCAGGAGGGTTTGCGGAAAGTGCTGGACCCGTTGGATTTGGAGTTATTGTTTTCCTGGTATTTTCAGCTGTGGGACTTTGGACTGTTCAGCTCTTCAGGTGGGTTGCCCGTCTTCATGATCTACGGATTGCGCATTAATTCTATATGTGTAGGAACGAGCATGATTGATATAGTATATTGTTAGCATGCTAGTTTGTGAAAGTTGATATTCCTGATGTATTCAGATGATCATGTGATTTATTATTTTCCTACATCCTGTTAATTATTGTTATCTGGAACTTGACCTAGCACCCCCGCCATATGCAGCATGTTCATCCAGACTGTAGAAAACTCCAACTTGGGCTAGGTTTTTATTGCTCTAGACATTCCCACATCACTATTCTATATTTCACTCTGGACTTAGAGTTTTCCCCGCCCGAGTAGTGGGCCGAGAGGTCGGGTTGTTGTGGGATGCATTTACACTCGTGTCTGGGGACCGAGTGGAGTTTGATAGCAGTCTGTAGATCAGGGTTCTTTGGGAACCGTCAGAGTGACAGTGGGTCTCGGCTGGGTAGTTTTCCAGCCTGTGAGTGAGACAGTGTTTTGTTGGTTTCAGCCGATCTTGTTGATCGAGGATTTGGATTATAGCCTGCATGACCACATTTGAGCTCGACAGAGATGCGCAGGTACTTTACTCGTTGGGGTCGCGCCCCTCGAGTGCCACTCCTGAGTTGGGCCTGATACTTCTATCGCGACTTGTCGATGCATTGTCCCTCTGGCTGGGCCTGTTTTGGCAGTCACGAACACCGTCCCTCTGGCTGGGCCAGTTTTGGCAGTCACGGACGTCCTACGTAAGTCCGGTCCTCCGGCATGTAACGGCAGTATGTAGGCGCAAGTTTGACTGGACCCGAGGAGGCAGTCAGTTTAGATTGGTTGATCTGAGTTGAGAGTTAGTTGTTGCACCATGTTTCTTTCTGTTCCCCTCTTTGAGCATCTAGATAGAGGCATAGTAGCTGTAGACTTTACTTTCCAGCTTTTACTTACAGCACTGCATTTGTTACTTTATGCCTCTAGTAGACTTAGTGGGCAGACCGTCGGGCTTGTTGTCGGCACCCAATGAGAACTACTATGGGATGTAGTTCTCACACCCGTCGTGGTGTCTTTTCCCCGGGGACTTCTGCTCCGGTTCCAGCTGCTCCAGTTGCTGATCCTACTCCTTCAGATCGAGGTAAGGGAGTCGCGAGATAGATCCCTACCGGTCGTCCCCTGAGAGAGAGTAGATGTACCCCTCATCAGTTTTTGTGAGTTTTATGTTGAGCGAACCTTGTAGTGCGGTATCAAGTTGTACTTTTCCTTTATTGAGAGAGAGACTTATGTATTTTGGTGAGGACTTGGTTTGTATTTTATATTGGAGTTGTATTTATTTACTTTTCAGTTTTTACTTTTCAGCTCTGATATCTCCATGTGTAGATGATCTTTTGCAGGTTAGTCGCTACGTCTATACGGGGCTTCCCGTATGGGCGGCGGATCTGTTGGCGAGCCCAGGTCGCAGTTTCGACCCAGGGGCGTGACAGAACTAACATACTTTCTTGGATTTCAAGTCAAACAAAGTGAAGAAGGCATCCATCTGTGCCAAACCAAGTATGCAAAGGAGTTGGTTGAGAAGTTTGGTTTAGAAAACTCTAAAGATTTTCCGACTCCAATGGGAACTAGCAACAAGGGATTAGGAAGTGAATCTCTTAGTGAAAGTGTTGACGAGAAGCTTTATCGCAGCATGATTGGAAGTCTACTCTATCTCATGGCTAGTCGCCCGGATATATCCTTTAGTGTTGGGATCTGCGCGAGATATCAGTCTGCACCAAAGGAGGTTCACCTGAAAGCGGAGAAAAGGATCATCCGGTACGTCAAAGGAACATTGAATTTCGGAATTTGGTATCCTATGGGAACAACTCTTGACATAATAGGATATTCAGATGCCGATTGGGCAGGATCAGTGGATGATCGGAAGAGTACGAGTGGTGCATGTTTTTATCTTGACCATTGTCTTGTTGCATGGCATAGTAAAAAGCAAAACTGCATTGCACTCTCAACTGCCGAAGCGGAATATATTTCAGCGGGTAGTTGTTCAACCCAACTCATTTGGATGAAAAGCGTGTTGAGCGACTTCCGAATTTCTGCGACTTCGGTAACTATTCTTTGTGACAACACTAGTGCTATAAATATTTCTAAAAACCCTGTGTTGCACTCTAGAACAAAACACATTGAACTTAGATATCATTTTCTAAGAGAGCTAGTTGAATCAAGTATTCTTCAAATTTCTTATATTTCAACTGAAGATCAATTAGCTGACATTTTAACAAAACCTTTGGATCAAAAACGGTTTATTCATTTGCGTAAAGCAATTGGAATGCTTTCTTTGAAATAACACCTTTTGAAACCATTGCTTAGGTTAGGTTTTGATGTGTGTTTGTGTTCTTTATCTATGCTTATACATAGAATATTAATTGAGCATATGTTATTGACTTTACTTGCATCCTTTCATATTTTCGAGAAATTTATTATGGTTTGGATATCATGATAATTCATTTGATGCAATGATCTTTTATATCAATTAGTTCATTTTTAATTGATCAAAGTCAATTTCTCTCTCAAATGATCTCTTGGTATAGTTTTTATCATATTTGAAAATTGTGTTAAGTATGAACACGAGATCAATTGTTGGTTGAATACCCTATATCTTAAATAATTGATAGCCAATTGAGGGGGAGTTTATTAAAATATTTATGCTCAAAAGATGTGGAAAGAGTTACATCCCAATGAGGAGTGTGAAAACTACCACCACATGGAGGAAAGAGCTACCACCTCGGTAGTCCGAGTACTGTGTGCAGCTACCACATGTATACCAAGCATGGTTTTTCTTGATGATTAGATAAAATGCTTTTTGGAATACTTGACTCTGTCGAATTCCAAGGTTGGTATAAGGTTGGGATTTCTATTGAAAGATGCTCAAAGAGCCACTCCTTACAATAAATTGACTAGATATATTACCTAACTTATTTGGGATTTCAAACATCTATCGATCTTGGTGCTTCATCTTCTTTACTAAATTGATGATTTGATAAACGCATTACTCATAAGATCGTGATTGATGTTTTTGAACTTGCTCAACTTTAAGGGATTTAATTTTTATAAATTCTCGTTTCATTACTTGGATATTATTGATAGATTTAGCATAATCTATTTCTTTTGATATGAAACGATGACTTTTGTTTAAAGTTGACATACAAAAGTGCTTACATACTTTTTCTGGATTTTCTGGAATTTTTCTAAATTTTTCTGAAGAAAAAATTGGAGCCGATCCGGACTGGAAAATCCGTTCCGGATCCCGAACGCAGATATTATCTACGGGTAGCCGATCCGGACTGGATTCTTGAGTCGATCCGGACCGGGGCTAGGGTTTATATGAAACAAAAGGGTATTTGATTTCTTTTTACAACAAACTTTTGTTTCCAAGTCTCCAGAGTTTCTCTCTCTAGAAAACAACCGATTTGGAGCCTTTCTAACTCGAATTCTTCGGATTGAAGTAAGTATCTTTGATCAAAACTCAATCTTTTCACTGTTTTTGCATTGTTCTTCAAACGTGAGTGAAAATCATGATTCGAATTCAATTCTAGATGGTTTTTGATCAAATTTCTTTTTAAATAAGAACTCTGAGTAGATTTGTTTTGTTTATATGCCTTGTATTCTCTTGATTAACGGATTTTTAAGCTTCTATTTCTGAAAATTCGGTTTTAGGGCATATAATGAGAATTTTTGAAAATCATGGAATTGATCTATTTTTAAAATTCTTTTTGCAAAACTAACTTGATTCCTAGTCTCTCTACACGATAATGATTGTTTGGGTACAATTTTTCAAATTTTTGAAAATTAAACAATTTTTCGTGTTCTTGAGTTTTTGCTCGCAGGTTCCTCATTTACTAAGGCACAAACAAAGATGGTGTTTGCATGGATCATAGTTCTTCTTGTAGCCATGGTACACACACGAGCATCAAACAAGCCCAAGAGGGCTAAGAAAACTCGGGACGATTCCGAGACGGAATCTGTTGATTGGGACGAGTTGATAGAAGAAGGCGCAGCTCATGCTGCACCTAGTGCCTCGAAAGGGAAAGCCCCAGCAGCTACAACAAAGGCGAAGACAACGCCTACTGCTGCATAAAAAGGGAAAGCCCCATTGGAATCAACTCCAATCAAAATGAAGAGAAAGAGCGTTGCTCGGAAGAGAGGTAGTGCTCGAGGTATCTCTATCGAAGAGCCACTCGCAAGATAGCCTCCTCCAAAGGATTTTCTGCATATAAGCTCTGAGAGAATTAAAGATTTTGAAAAGAGGGAATGCATCGGGGAAAGACATGTGAATGTCAAAGCTCTTAAGGAGCGATCTGCACTATTTGGCACTCTTTTTGACCAAGCGGGACTTGCTCCCATCTACGATTTCCCAGAATCTACAGGATATTGTCTTCATCTTGTGCGGATATTTTATCAAAATGAATCGAGACTAGTTGATCTTGAGGACGGACCAAGAGAGTTTCAAACGACCGTCAGGAATGTCAAGCTGAGGATTACACCTCAGTTGATTGGTGAGGTGCTGGGAATGAAGGCTAAAGTTGATGGCACTCACTACCTAAAAGGTCATGTTTTCACCAACACAACCTGGAGAGTGATTGTTGATGGAATTTGTCTCCCTGATACTCAGTCGACGGGCAACTCAATTCTTTCAAAAGAACTTCGACCTGAGTATCGTTACTTGAACTTCATTGTTTGCTACAACATCCTACCAAACATGCAAACAAAAGTTCTTCGCTGGGATAGGATGCTGTTTTTGTATCTTCTTAGTCACCCCACTGCAGCTTTGGGATCCAACTTCATCATTCCCTATCTGATTTGGTCAAGAATGGCGAGGTATGTGGAAAATGCCCATCCTACTGAGCGACTTCCATTCCCAATGATCATAATGCGCATCTTTCGCAAATTCAAGATCGACACTAGTGCGAGCTCATATATGCACAGTTTGGGAACAATTAACGATACAACTATTGTGAAGTCCCTCTCGACAAGACAGGATGAGCCTCCAACACCTCCTCGCGGAAAGAGACCTTCAGGAACAACAGTAGCAACAGCTTCAGCACCACCAGCAGCAGCTTCAACGTCAGAGGATGATGCCTCTGTTACGTCAATTTATAAAGAACAACAACGGCTATCATCAGAACAAGAACGAATGTCTTCTGAATTCGTAACGATGAGGGCCGACATAGGGGATTTAAAGAAAAGGCAGAAGTCTCTAGGGAAGTTAGTGAAAAAGATCTTCCAGAAACATGGTTGCAGCAGTTCTGAGGATTCAGACTGATTTTTCTTTGTTGTTCTAATCTTTTTGTTTTGCAGGTTTTAATCTTAGTTCTTACTATATTTGAACTTTTAACTCCCTTAATGTTTGTAATTTTTTGGCTACTTTTAGTGACAAAAAGGGGGAGAGAGATATGAACAAGTAACAAGTGTTTTGTGAGAACTTTGGAACAAATTAAAACTTGAAAGGTAAGTATGACAACAACTTTGGTTTTATATTGTGAATGAATGCATGCCTCAGCTAACTATTTGACTAACTATTTGGGCATGTATTATTACTAACAAGTTGTTTGTTGACTAACATACTTATGACATTTGGAATTTAATGCTTAGAAGATATGTCTATCTCTGATTGGTATTTTAATACATATCTGCTTTTATAAATGTCATGGTGAGAATAAACTTCATCTCTCTGGTTGGTTTTTTTATTGTTAAATTCTTGAGGTATCTAACGATTTCTTTTGTCAAGAATTACTTCTTTTTGCAGAGACTACAAATGTCTAAGTCTAGAGTGTCTTTTAGGAGTTTAAACTCATGTACTCTTTTTTATTTGGATCTCAATTGTAAATTTTTGTTGTATGGTGATAGCAACAAAAATATCTTTTTGAATTTTTTTTTAGTGGATTTTTGTTTTGTCACGAAACCGCCAAAGGGGGAGATTGTTAAGGAATTTGTTTTGGCATATTTCGTGAAGTGGTTAAGTCTTGAAGATTGAAGATGAAGATGGTTGGATCATATACCTCAATCTCAAGAAAGAAGAATTCAAAAGGATCAGGTATGTTTAACTAAATAAGTTTGGTGATCCGAATACTTCTTATAATGTAGAAACACTTGGATGGGTTTTTAATTGCATAAAAAAATCAAGAAACTGGACTGTTATATGTTCAGGATCCGGATCAGGGTACTACAGTCCGGACCCCGAACGTAGGTAGGTTCATGCGCAAATCCAGTCCGGAACACCCTTGGTTCAGTCTGGACCCCGAACGTGGATTTTGCAGAAATCGCATGTACAGTCCGGAGCGTGGTAATTTCAGTCCGGACCCCGAACGCTGTTTTTTCAGGAATTCTTTGAAAAACAACGACAGTCCGGATCAAGCCAAATCCAGTCCGGACCGTCATGCGGGTAAAAATCTGTTACAGTCAGTTTTTGATTCTTATCCTCTTCCAATGGTTTCTAACCTATAAGTAAACCCTAATTTCATATTTTAGGGTAATCAACAATAAGTTTTTTATTCCGTAAATGAACGAGGAAAATTAACGGAGAAAAACTTATAAATCCACATATAGAGAAGAAAGGAAATAACTAAATTTATTCTATGTTTCTTCATCTATATTGATTAATTTGATTCTGGGTTTTCATACTCAGATTTTGAGTAGAATCAAATTAATGAATACTTAGATGTCATTTCCGATCTATCTTTGATCTAAGTATTCGGCGGATTTTCACCACCAACAAAACAACGATTTTCCCCAAAATCGGCGCGTGGATTCGCGTGGCCTTGTGGATTCAAGGTGCTACCGCTCTCGTGGATTCGGAGGGACGTACGTTCGTGTGATCGAGACGTACTACTTGGTGGAGAGCGTGGATTCGGTCAGACGTCGTGGACTCGACGTTGGACGCCGTGGATTCGGCGTTGGACGCAAATCGTGGATTCGAGGCGCGTTGCGGAGCGAACGGAGAAGATCAACTAGGAGCGTATGGAAAAAGGTTGAGTCGTGTGTGAGTACGTTATATCACCTTTGTACGTGTTTGATTCTAGTGGGTTTCACCGTGTTATCGGTCCCGTGGTTTTTTACTCGTGGTTTTGGAGTTTTCGACGTAAAATCTCTGCGTGTTATTTACTTTTCCGCATTGGGTTTTATTACGCAAAGATTTTTGAATGTTTGTTGTTTACACCTATTCACCCCCCTCTAGGTGTTTTTTTCCCCTATTTAGATCCATATCTATCATAACCCAACAAGGAGAGCTCGGGAAAAGGCTCAAACCGCAGGCCCAAGGGGGCTATATATAAGCCAAATCCAAACAAATGAAATAATTCCATCTGTGTCCTAGTTTCCGGGCGCCCGAAATTTTTCGGACGCGCACAGTGCGCCAACAGTCCCCAATCCGGGTCGTTGATCCAGCGCCCGAAATCACCCCAACGCGCCACGTGGCGCCGAACAGGGGACAGCAGATCCGGCCGCTCACCAAGCGCCACGTGGCCAGTCTCGGACGCCGACGCGTGGCGCGCCCGAGCGGGAACCGCGCGTCAATGCGCGCCCGCGTGCGCGCACGCTGTCGGGCACTCATCCCGAGGCACCTGCCCCAAACTCAGTGGACCGCGCTGCTGGCACCAGCCACCCAACGGCCGCCACGTGTCCTGACCTCCGGTGCACGCCGGCCCTGTGGACCGCGCGCCTGCCCGCGGCCGCTCCGCCGCTTGCTCGAGCCCGCGCCGCCGCGCTCCGCTCCTGCCGGCGCCGGAACAGTACCTGCTGCCTCGAAATCCGTGCCGGGTCATCTGGGCTCCGAAAAATACAAGTAAATTGCCCATTTCGATCGTTTTCACGCGCTGAATCCAAATCCGTTGTCCGTTCTGTCAAATTCCACTTCTAAAATTTGTCGAAAATTCCCGAAAAAGTGAACTTGATCCATTTTTCGTGCCGGGTCAATTCCTTGGTTCCAATACGCACGTAAAAACCTCAATCACCCAATATGGGCCTCCAGAAGCTGCTGATCAGCCAGTAAACACATCGCGGGGATCCGAGTCCTCACACCCGGGCCGTCGAGTATCTTCCGGTCAGTGTTGTTGGGAACCGTTTGGGTTGACGGTGGTCCCCGGTCGTTGAGTGTCGTCCGATCAGTTTTATTAGCCCTGAGTTGTAGGTCGACCCCGGCTGTGGAGTATCTCCTGCCAGTGTGTTTAGCGTGGCGAGTTGGGTCTTTCGTTTTGGGAGCCGTTTGGGTCGAAGGTGGTCCCGGCTGTGGAGTATCTCCAGCTAGTGTGTTTAGCGCGGCGAGTTGGGTGTTTCGTTTTGGGAGCCGTTTGGGTCGACCGTGGAGGCTGTGGAGTATCTCCAGCCAATGAGTTTAGTGCCATCAGTTGGTTGAGTTCGCTAGTGTCTCGAGATTTGTGAGAGCTTATTATCTGGGTCGATGAGAGTACTCCGACCGTTGTGTGAGATGTTTGAGGATCTTGAGTCCTTCCGTTCGGAGAGTGAGCGTGGATTTTGATTATAGCCTGCAGGAACCACCTTGAGCTCGACGGAGTTGCGCGGATACATTCCTCGGTGGGGTCGCACCCCTCGAGTGCCCCGTCTGGAGTGGGCCTATTACTTAGTATCGCGACTTGTCGACGCAGTCCCTTTGGCTCGGCCAGTTTTGGCCGTCACGGATGCCTTACGTAAGTCCAGTCCTCCGTGGATGTAATGGCAGTTGGTAGGCGCAGGCTTGACTGGACCCTATGTGGCAGTCAGTTCGATTGGGTCGATTGAGCACCTCGTGTGCGAGTGGTCGCATATCTATTCATCTGTATCACCCATTGAGAATTTAGATAGAGGCATGGTAGCTGTAGAGTATCTCCAGCTTCTCTTATTCAGTTTTTACTACATCATTATCTTATGCCTCTAGTAGACTTGGTGGGTAGACCGTCGGGCTTGGTGGCGGTACCCACTGAGAACTACGTGTTGGTGTAGTTCTCACACCCTCTGTCGGCGGCAGTTTTGCAGAGGTATCTTCTTCGGTTCCTACCTCTGCTAGTGCTGCTTCTTCTGATCGAGGTGAGGGAGTTGCGAGCTAGATCCCTACCTGTCCTTGGAGAGTAGCTGTACCATCTTGTTGGAGATTTATAGTACAATCGGTTAGATTGTTTACTTTTTACTTTTGAGAGACTGTTGTATTTTGAGGATCTGACTTGTACTGTGAGCCTGTACACTGATGTATTATTATTTTAGTTTATCTCCCCGTTTGGGTTCTTAGATGTTGTATCAGAGGATGTTGTATGATGATTATTTTGGGGGATGGATAGTGTATATTTATTTTCAGTTGTACAGTGTTTGGATTTTAATTTTACAACAGTTTACTTTTCCGCTCTTATATCTGTTTAGCTGTAGTTTTATCCTTGCAGGTTGGACGCTTCGCCTATGCAGAATTTTCCGTATAGGTGGCGGATCTGTTGGCGAACCCGGGTCGCAGTTTCGACCACCGGGCAGTTGAGACCGCGTGTTATACCGGTAGACTTATTGGTATTTGTGGCAGTTTGGTGTTTTGACGCAGTGCTTGAGATTGGTTGGCACGGTACCACATGATGTTTGACTGCGGAGAGAGAGGACTATGGCCATCTGCGAGGCAGACAAGCGAAGGTTTGTTTGTAGAGACTGTTAGAGCACACAGGTTACAGCGACAGTGTGAGAGGTACCTGTCACGCCCCGGGGTCGAAACTGCGACCCGGGCTCACTAACAGATCCGCCATCTGTACAGAAACCCCCACACAGACGAAGCTTCTACCCTGCAAGTCAGATCTATAGCTAAAACATGTATCAGAGCTGAAACCAAAACCAGTAGCTACAGAAATCAACTGAATATCTGAATATATATAAAACCTCAATACATAGTCTCTCAGCTTTTAAAAATAAAATACAACCCTCACAATCACTCAGACTGTCCAGTACAAAAGTGTAATCATGAAAATACAGGGTACATCTACCTCTGACTCTCAAAATGCTGGTAAGGAACTACTCGGCCACGTCCTCACCTCGATCAGCTGTCTCCGCGCGAGCCAAGCCGGAACTGCAACATCAGGAAACCTGTCACCGCAGCGGGTGTGAGAACTACTACAGAAGGTAGTTCCCAGTGGGTACCGTCACCAATATCCACGGTATGCCCACTAAGTCTACTGGAGGCAAACAGATAGGTATGCGGATAGATAAATAGGAAAGGTGAATGAAACTATAGCTAATATGTCTCAATCATCATGCTCAAGGAAAACTCTACTATGAACATGCTATGCATACACTCGCTACTGCTAAAATGCCTCAGTATCATGCTCAAAGGAAACTCATCTAAGAACATGCTATGCACCCACGCGCTCATATCACCCAATCTCAATGACTGCCACATCGGGTCAAGTCAAGCCTGCGCCTCTCACAGTGAGTCATCTAGGAACGCACCTGCCTACTACCACGCATCCACAAGAGGACGGGAATTACGTAGGGCATCCTACACAGACTATCTCAGTATCACGCAAAGCGACGCACCTGCCTACTGCCACTACGCCCACAAAGGACTTGGACTTACGTAGGGCGTCCTCCACGGACTATCACAATCTCAAACACAGCAGCCTCCTCAGGCGCATCATCATCATCATCATCGCATCCGGAGCGTAACTCGAGGGCAGCGACCCCACCGAGCTCAAGCGTGTCTCATCTATCTCAACAAGCGGCACCTGCAGGCTATGATCCACGATCAAACAGATCGGAAACTCAATGCTCAAATAACACAACTCAGTCGGGAAACCCTCCACGACTCGATCAGGAAATGCCCAAACACTCTCACAGCTATGTCGGAGAACCCTCCACGACTCAATCTGATGATGCACAACCCTTGGCTAAGTCGGGAACCCACCACGACTTGATCTGCCAGAGCCCAGAACTCATAGCTAAGTCGGAGAACCACCTCCACGACTAAATCAGAAATGCACGACCCATGATCTAGAATAACCTCATCAATCCCAACAAGGAAGCTCAAACTCACATGACACTAGAAACTCATCCCACAGAGCTCTAAAAATCCACTCGGCCCCCCGGCACGAGGACACATGCGTCACGAACTACCTGGACCATTCATAATGCTCTCAATATTTAAAAACCCTTTAAAATCGGAGTTTCACTTAAAATCGGTTACAAAAATTTTATGAAGGCCCAAAGGCATCCCGAATCTCAAGAAAATATGCAGTCTAGTGTCAATCCATCTCTAGATCATGCTAAAAATATATGGGGCTCAAAATTGTCTTCGTACAATTTTCTAGGCAACTATCAGATTTACCAACTATAATAACAATCACACTAGACATGCTAAACATGCATACAGTAGCTTTAGAAGGCATTCCATACATCTGGAAGAATTTCCAACCCACCTGGATCGCTTTCCGCAGGCAACGCTGAAATCGGTGAAGCGCGAACTCGCTCACTGTCCAAAATCTGCCGGAAACTCCACCTCGGCTCTCGGTCGCCCGCACCTCTGCCGGGCGTCCAGAAAAATCCCCGGAAGCTCAAACAAATCTCTCGAGTCCTCTACAAAATCCTGCGCGCACTCCGGCCCACTCCACAGCCGGCTCACAGCACGTGTGTATGCATGCGTGCACCCTCGGCTCCACACAGTGAAATTCCAAAGCTCACAGCCAAAAGCACCTCAAGCTGCTACTCAATGTGCATGTGAAAAGATGGAAAGAACAACCAATTTCCATTCAAAATCTCATTCAAATACATAAATGAAATCCAAAAATCCAACTTGGAAAATCATCTGCCAACTTACCTCACATGCAGATCGACGCGCACCCAACTCCGCTCAAGACCACCAAGCAGCAGGAAAAACCACAGCACCTTCACACTTCCCTTTCTTTTCTCACCTTCTCTTTTCTTTTCCTCTTCTTCTCTCTTCTCTTTCTTTTCCTTGCTTTTTCCCTCTGGTTGTAGTGGAGAAGAAGGCAGGGTGGCTGGGTATAAATAGAAGGTGGCGTGGGTGGTAGGCAACTGGGGAGGTGAAATGACCAACGTACCCCTCTCAAAAATCCAGCAAACAGCACAAATCTGCATTCCCTGGGGCTGGGTACCGGTACCATAAGCAGGGTACCGGTACCAAAGCTATTTGGTTCCGGAACCAAGCATCTGGTTCCGGAACCCAGCATGCAGTTCCGGAACCCAGGTGCTAGTTCCGGAACCCAATGCCACAACACACCAATTTCGGCTGAAGCTTCTGATTCCTTCGCCGCCAACTCACTTTTTGCCCCGGAAGCTCCCGCATCATTCCGAAACCTCCCGAACTCCACTGTAATCATAAAATACACGTCCCAAATATTTTCCAATTTTTCTGTGTACCACTGTAGAGTCGGTACTCTATCCAATCCAATACTCTCCAGGTGCGCAATGCCTTGAAAATGCCGATTCAAGCTGGGCTTCCGCTTCGACCCGAAACAACCCAAACTCATCTGTAAACACAAATAGAATACGGCCAAGGCGATTTCTCCGCACCACGCCATCTTGCGAGGTCGGTGCACTCTACGAAGTCCCGGTACTCTATAGTGACTACGGCGGCACCGGGACTCACATATATCCCTATCGCCGTGAGATCCCGGGTGTGAGTCCACGTGAGCTGACGTTCATGCCGCCGGCCTAGGAAATTGAGATTGCGATTGACGTGGTTCAGGGAACCGCACCAACCTCGATGGCATCTCATTCGATGGCACGAATAAAGCGGAGAGAGCAGATGCTATTTGGGTAGTTGTGGACCGACTCACCAAGTCAGCTCACTTTTTGCAGATGCATACTACTTGGTCACTCGAGAGGCTAGCCCAGCTGTATTTGGATGAGGTGGTGAGATTACATGGAGTGCCCGCCTCTATTGTATCAGATAGAGATCCGAGGTTCGCTTCACGGTTCTGGAGGAGTTTACAGACTACCTTGGGGACTCAGCTCAGGTTCAGTACAGCTTTTCACCCACAGACTGATGGGCAGTCAGAGCGGACGATACAGATCCTTGAGGATATGCTGAGGGCCTGCGTTTTGGACTTTGGCGGAGGGTGGATTCGACACTTATCCTTGACTGAGTTTGCATACAACAACAACTTTCAAGCGAGCATTCAGATGGCTCCGTTTGAGGCGTTGTATGGACGCAAGTGTCGATCACCGCTTTATTGGAGTGACGTGGGCGAGAGACGGACCTTGGGACCCGATTTACTGCTTGAGGCAGAGGAGAAGGTTAGAGTGATCCAACAACATCTTCAGACCGCCCAGAGCAGACAGAGGAGCTATGCTGATGTACGGTGACGAGACTTAGAGTTTCAGGTTGGAGATCATGTGTTCTTGAAAGTCTCGCCGTCGAAAGGGATCAGGAGGTTTGGCATCCGTGAGAAGCTTAGCCCCGGTTATATTGGACCTTTCGAGGTGTTGGAGTGTATTGGGCCAGTTGCCTACAGACTTGCACTTCTCCCGAGGCTTGCTGGTGTCCACGATGTTTTTCATGTTTCCACTCTGAGGAGGTATGTCTTCGACCCATCGCACGTCATCGACTTCACTCCGCTCGAGATCGGCGAGGACTTGAGGTACGAGGAGGGCCCACTGCGGATTCTGGATCAAGAGGTGAGAGAATTGCGTAGCCGGGCCATTCCCTATGTGAAGATCTTGTGGAGCAACCATGATGAGTGCGAGGCTACTTGGGAGCTTGAGTCGACGATGATGGACATCTACCCCTACCTGTTCGAGGTTTCGGCTTGAGGTATGGCTTTTGTTTCGAGGATGAAACTTTTGTTAGTGGGGGAGGATGTAGTGGCCACGATCCCCGTGCATCTTTTCCCCTTGATCCTTGTTGTGGAACACCTATTATTGGTGTGTTGGACCCGCAACGCGTCAAAAGGACGCGTTGGACGGACTCTGTGAGGTTTCTGGATCAAGCCTGCCTTTCGGCTGCTTTCGCCAAATTTTAGAAAGGGTTTCAGGCTAATATGAGGCCGGATTTGGATTCAACGTGAAAAAACGTCAAAAATTGGCCATTTACTTGTATTTTTCGGAGTCCGGATGCCCAAAAACGGACCCCCGAAAGTTTTCTACGCATTTTGGTGCATGAGGGGAGCCGTGGACCGGCCGAGTGCCATGTGGCGGCCTCTGATTGGCCAGCGCACGTGGCGCAGTCCACAGAGAAAGGCACGGGTGCATGGGCCGGGCGCGGGGGACACGTGGCAGCCTCGGATTCGCGGGCTCACGTGGCGCAGTTAACGGCGTCGAGCGGGGTGGTGCAAGGACCGGGGCGGGCCACATGGCGGCCTGTGAGTGACCGGCTCACGCACGAGCGGTCCACGCAACACGGGGAGCAGGCGGGGCGCCACGTGGCGCCCTGCAATTAGCGGGCGCCACCCACCCCACCGACCCGGTCGGGTAACGTGGCGAATCCCCAGCGGCCCCGCACATGCTGTCCGCTGTTCGGGACACGTGTCGGGCGCTGGGCTAATGTTGTGGATCGGAGCAGTGAGACTCCGAGAGTAGAGGATATCCCAATTGTGCGAGAGTTTGCTGATGTGTTCCCGGCAGAGCTACCGGGGATGCCTCCGGACAGAGAGATCGAGTTTGTTTAGCTGTAGTTTTATCCTTGCAGGTTGGGCGCTTCGCCAATGCAAAAATTTTCCGTAAAGGTGGTTGATCTGTTGGTGAGCCCGGGTCGCAGTTTCGACCACGGGGCTCTGATTACTAGTAGAATGTGTATATTGCTTCCCTTCCATTTTGTTGTTGTAGTCGCCTTGTGTGTATCGGGGGGTACTTTGTGTCACGCCCCGGGGTTGAACTGCGACCCCGGGCTCGCCAACAGATCCGCCGTCTGTACGAAAACTGCCGCACAGATGAAGCGTCAAACCTGCAAAAGAGATCTATAGCTATACAAGGATCAGAGCTGAAAGGAAACTACACTAGAGAAATAGAACTGGAACAGCTGAAATCTAAAAGAAGTCCAAATACACAAGTCCACTATCTCTCAAAACATAGGTACAAAGTCACTGTCTGGTACAAAAGTGGAAACCAAAAAAACTACGGGTGACTCTACCTCTGACTCCACAGACTCGGGTAGGAACTAGTCGGCCACGCCCTTACCTCGGTCTGAAGACTCCGCACGAGCCAACCCTGGATCAGCCGCCTCAGGAACACCTGTCACCACAGCGGGTGTGAGATCTACTGCAAAAGGCAGATCTCAGTGGGTACCGTCGCCGAATCCCACGGTATGCCCACTAAGTCCGCTGGAGGCAAAAACAGATAGATAGATAGATAGATAGATAAATGAATGAATGCGAGCTGGAAATAAAACTATCACTAGATGCCTCAAGTATAATGCTCAAAGGAAATACCATCTAAGAACATATGATGCAACCACCCGCTCGTCATCCAATCCCAATGACTGCCACATAGGGTCCAGTCAAGCCTGCGCTTGTCGACTAGGAACGCACCTGCCCACTACCACACATCCACATGAGGACGGGATTTACGTGGGGCGTCCTGTCCGATTATCTCAAACTCACTCAAGTAACCACCTGGTAACTCGGCCAGGGGCATGTAACCCACCTGGTAACTCGGCCAGGGGCATCAACACATCTACGCATCCGGAGCGTGACCCGAGGGGAGCGACCCCACCGAGTATCTAGCATGTCTCAACTGTCTCAGCAAGCGGCAAATGCAGGATATTAGATCGGAAAACTCGAATGCTCAAAACACTACTCACACACGTGTCCAAGTCGGAAAACAAGCCTTGACTCGATCTGATTAACCCCGCTAAAAATCCCGAGACTCTGGAGTACAACTAGAAAGTCCGTAAACCCCCTCTCGGTCCCCGGCGCGAGATCAATACACCCCGAACTCTCAACAAAGCCCGGATGTACATACAATATTACAAACACGAATTAAAGACCAATTCACGAATAAAAGGGTTTTTCTCAAAATTTTTAAAGGCCCGGGAGCCACAACAATGCCGACTAACATAGGTGTGCACTAAGAAAAATATCAGGGGTTTCCAACAATTTTACTACAATTCCCCGGCAGTTATCAGATTAAAATAATAGTGAAAAGAGGACAGGATACCTTTGCATTAAGAAGCATTATAGGGCATTCCGTAATTTTTGGAATAAAACCAACCCACCTGATGATCCACAGCAGAACCGCGCGCCCAACGGATGTCCCGAAGCTATCCCACAGCTCCACGCGGCAAAAACACGCACAACCGGCCACGTGGAAAGCTAAAACTACGCTACAAACTGCGAGAAAAGAGGTAAACCGGGATCAGACCACACGCGGCCAAAACCGTGCTCTCAACGGCGAAAAGAATCCATCAGTCGACGAAAAACGCCGCGCGCCGTGCGGAAAAACTGATCGCGCACACGCCGCGGCGCGTCGCTGAGCCGCAGCTTGCGCGGCAAAAACGCGGCGCAGCCGCACGGCTCCAAAAAGCCAGCCGCGCGGCGCTGGGCCCAGCCGCTCAGCACTAGGGCCGGCCACGCGGCACCCAGCAGCGCCGCGCGCGCCCTGCGCGCGGCCCGCGCGGGGACCGCGGTGCTGCGCGCGCCCAGCGTGCGGCCCGTGGCGCCGCGCGCGCCCAGCTTGCGGCCCGCAACCCGCGCGGGGCCCGCGGCGCAGCGCGCGCCCTGCGCGCGGCCCTCGCGGGGCCTGCGGCGCTGCGCGCGCCCCTTCCATGGCGCGGCGCCCCTTGCATGGCGCGGCGCCCAGGCGCTCCTGCTGCAGGCAGCGCGGCGCCCTGCTGCGCGCGGCGCTCATACGCGCCCGCGCAGCGGCTCGTCCCCAGCCGCGCGCCGCCCTTTGCGCGCGCGCGGCTCACACAGCTGCCGCCCTCGCCTCGGACAACCAGTCCGCAACAGACCAATTTCCCCAAAAAAAAAACAAATCAAAAAGAAACCCAAGCTCGTGAAAACAACAAAAAGGCCACTAACCTTGCCGAGGCTCGCCGCGCTCTCGCTCAGTTCCACGCCCTCGCAGCGGTGAGCACAGGACACAAGCACAACACCCTACTTCCTTCTTCTTCCTCTTTTCCTTTTTTTTTTCTTCTTTCCTTTGCTTCACACAAGGGGCCAACAGGTTGCTTTTTCTTTTGGAGAAGAAGATGGTGAGGTGGCCGTTAAATAGAGAAGCTACTAATAAAGCAAATAAATTAAAGAACTTAATTAAGGTTCACATCTTACCTTAATTAAGCCTCACCATATACACACCTTCTGCCAACTTCACTCTCAACAGCAAACTAAAAAAAAACAACAGCAACATCAATTAAGCCCACACTTAATTAATTAAATGAATAAAAAATTCCCAAAAGGCCAACTCTAACTCACCTTTCAACTTCGGGCCTTCCGCCGCCGTCCGGAACCTCCCGAACTCCGCTGTAATCTGAAAATACACGAGCTCGCAGCTTGTCCCACTCAAAAAGCCCATCTGCGGAGTCGGTGTGTTCAATCCAAAATCCGGTACACTACACTTTGTGCACACGGCGGGTCTGTTCACGTGCCGAGTAAGATTCCGCTGGGGCCCGGGGCATGACACCAGGTGGGTTGCTTCGTCTCCAGAACCGGTGGACGGTTCTCTAATTCTATCTGATAGAATGCATGCATGTTAGTGTACCAACTTGTGGTTGAGGGGTAAGCTTAGGAATGGTATTTGTTTGAGAAATTGCAAGATAAATATCTATGTTATGTCTAATGAAAACTTGCAAGATTTAGATATCCATGACTATGGTCAATGGAAGCTTACCTAAGGGAATGCTACCCTATATGTTTGATAGCAATGCATGATTTAATGTACAACCTATATGATTGAGATGTAAGCATGAGAAATGATCTAGATCGTGTGGATTGATGCTTACTTGATTTATTGTACATGGTTGGTGGATTTGAGATCTCGCAGGTTGTAAAATGGAATGTGTTTACCTATGCTAGTTGAGAGCATGTTGAGGGAGATGAGGTTTATTTTGATTGATTTTGGTGATCATGTCTGTTAATGTTCCCTATCTTATGATTCAGTTTATTTAAATGCTATTATTGGAACTTGACCTAGCACCCCGTCATATGTTGCATGTTTAACCAGACTAGTAGAGAACCTTCACTTGGGCTAGATTCTTTTATGCTTTAGACATCCCACACTTTGCATCTTTTCCTGGACATAGAGTTTCCTCGCCCGGGTAGTGGGCCGAGTGGTCAGGTTATTGCGGGACGTATGTTGGACTCATGCTTGGGGGCTTAGTGGAGTTTGGTAGCTGAGAATAGACCTGTGCTAGTGTTGTTGGGAGCCGTTTGGGTAGACGGTGGTCCCGGGCCGTCGAGTATCTTTCGGTCAGTGTTGTTGGGAACCGTTTGGGTTGACGGTGGTCCCGGGTCGTTGAGTGTCGTCCGATCAGTTTTATTAACCCTGAGTTGTGGGTCAATCCCGGCTGTGGAGTATCTCTAGCCAGTGTGTTTAGCATGGCGAGTTGGGTGTTTCGTTTTGGGAGTCGTTTGGGTCGACAGTGGTCCCGGCTGTGGAGTATCTCCAGCCAGTGTGTTTAGCGTGGCGAGTTGGGTGTTTCATTTTGGGAGCCGTTTGGGTCGACGGTGGTTCGGTTGTGGAGTATCTCCAGCCAATGAGTTTAGTGCCACGAGTTGGTTGAGTTCGCTAGTGTCTCGAGATTCGTGAGAGCTTATTAGCTGGGTCATTGAGAGTACTCCAACCGTTGTGTGAGATGTTTGAGGATCTTGAGTCCTTCCGTTCGGAGAGTGAGCGTGGATTTTGATTATAGCCTGCAGGAGCCACCTTGAGCTCGATGGAGATGTGCGGATACATTCCTCGGTGGGGTCGCACCCCTCGAGTGCCCTGTCCGGAGTGGGCCTATTACTTTAGTATCGCGACTTGTCGACGCAGTCCCTCTGGCTGGGCCAGTTTTGGCAGTCACGGACGCCCTACGTAAGTCCAGTCCTCCGTGGATGTAATGGCAGAATGTAGGCGCAGGCTTGACTGAACCCTATGTGGCAGTCAGTTCGATTGGGTCGATTGAGCACTTCGTGTGTGAGTGGTCGCATATCTATTCATCTGTATCGCCCATTGAGCATTTAGATAGAGGCATGGTAGCTGTAGAGTATCTCCTGCTTCTCTTATTCAGTTTTTACTACATCGTTATCTTATGCCTCTAGTTGACTTGGTGGGCAGACCGTGGGGCTTGGTAGCGGTACCCACTAAGAACAACGTGTTGATGTAGTTCTCACACCCTCTGTCGGTGATAGTTTTGCAGAGGCATCTTCTCCGGTTCCTACCTCTGCTGTTGCTTCTTCTTCTGATCGAGGCGAGGGAGTCGCGAGCTAGATCCCTACCTGTCCTTGGAGAGTAGTTGTACCCTCTTGTTGGAGATTTATAATACAGTTGGTTAGATTGTTTACTTTTTACTTTTGAGAGACTGTTGTATTATGAGGATCTGACTTGTACTGTGAGCCTGTACACTGATGTATTATTATTTTAGTTTATCTCCCCGTTTGGGTTCTTAGATCTTGTATCAGAGGATGTTGTATGATGATTATTTTAGGGGATGGATAGTGTATCTTTATTTTCAGTTGTACAGTGTTTGGATTTTAATTTTACAGCAGTTTACTATTCCGCTCTGATATCTGTTTAGCTGTAGTTTTATCCTTGCAGGTTGGACGCTTCGCCTATGCGGAATTTTTCGTATAGGTGGCGGATCTGTTGTCGAGCCCGGGTCGCAGTTTCGACCCCAGGGCGTGACACGCTATGCCGCCCGCCCCTGCCGGGCTTGCCCCGACCTGCCCCCACCAATCACGCGCCGCCACGCATCCCACGCTGGAGTTCGCTGCGCCCAGCACACGCCCCTGGTCCATGGACCGCGCCTTCGCAGCGCTGCGTGGACTGAGCAACGTGAGCCGGCCATTCCCCAGCCGCCACGTGGCCCCGCCCTGTTCCACGGCTTCCCACGCGCTCCCATGGACTACGCGCGCGTGAGCCGGCCAACCAGAAGCCGCCAAGTGTCCCCCCCTCCGGTCTACAGCTCTCCCTATGCACCGAAACGTGTGGTAACTTCCCGGTGTCCATTTTCGGGCATCTGGACTTAGAAAAATACAAGAAAATAGTCGTTTCTCAACGTTTTTCTGCGCTGAATCCAAATCCGGTCTCCGTTAAGGCAAAAACCCCCTCTAAAATTCGGTGAAAGCAGCCGAGGTGCAGACTTGATCTAGAAGCCTCACTGAGTCCGTCTAACATGTCCATTTGACGCGTTACGGGCCCGACGCACCAATAATAGGTGTTTCACACCACGGATCACGAGGAAAACTGCTCGGGGATCTGGGCCACTATAGCTTGTGATCTAGGCAAGTCCACGATGAAATTCATTGCGATATTCTCCCATTTCCACACAGGCATTGGTTACTGGGCCACATAGCAGCCAACCTCTTTCTTCATACCCGTCCACCAAAAATGTGTCTTCAAATCTCTATACATCTAGGTCCCGCCCCAGAGAATAGTATACGGGGATCGGTGTGCTTCCTGGAGTATCACATCTCGAATCTCCTAGTCATTTGGCACACACAACCGACCCCGAAATCTCAAGACTCCCTCTGGGTCCACACTAAAGTCTCCTACGTGCCCCCCTCTACACCTTTTGGAGTTTCTCATATGAGACTTGCTTTTCTTTGATTTTCTCTAATAAGGTAGGTTGTACTCGTAGCATCATAAGAGTTGCCAGGGCGCTGGGTGCAACTACCTCCAATCCAAACTGCCACATTTTTGTTTGCAGCGAAAACTGATCAGTGATCATCATGGCGAGATTTTTCATTGACTTTGTGCTCAATGTGTCGGCCACCACATTCGCCTTTCCTGGGAGGTAAAGGATAGTCACATCATAATCCTTTATCAATTCGAGCCACCGACGTTGCTTCTGTAATATACTAAATTTTCATTATATAAGCAAAGTATAAATAAAAATAGTATGAGATACTATTTTTATTGAACTTAGAGAAGTAAAGAATAATTTGGAAGTGATTTGTGCTGAAATTAGAATAAAAAGGAAAGATTTAGAATTTTACGTGAGAGAGGGTTTATATTTTAGCAGAAAATTCACAGTGTCAAAAAATTTTGAAAAAAATTGGGGTGGTCCGTACTTATGTTCTAAGGTCATAATTAGAGTTTTGCATCAATCAGATATCCGAGCAATGAGAAAAAAATTTGCTAACGATTTTGAGTCATCAGGACTTTTAGTGACCCAAAAATGATCCAAACTGAAAACTTAAGATAAATTACGATAAATTAAGTTAAATTGAGAATGCGTATCAAATTTGAGCGCAAACGGACATTCAGAAGGGCTCTGCAGGCAAGTATCAGATCAGAACGGGACTAAATAGTAAATTACCAATATTGGATGGGGCCTTTTTGCATAAAAGCCCACTTTTCCTCATTTTTCTTCTTCTTCTTCTCCACTCGCATGCGCACACGCAAGAGCACACCTCCATGGAGAGCTTTCCCTCTCCTTCTCCCCTCACTTTCTCTCTCTAGATTTCTCGCTCCAACACGCACGGAATCGCGAAGTGACTTACGACGAGCCTACGACGAGAGAGGGTGTAGTACACTGAACTTTAGCAAATTACGAAGTTCGAGTGTGTGAAGGATTAAATGATACCCTTCGGATGTTTTTGTAAGCTTCCGGAAGGTTCTAGAAGGTTTCTGGAGAGTTTGGGCGCAAATCGGAAATTTTCGAAAAATTTGAAAATTTGAGGTTTTTGGCTTCGGGGTGCGGACAGTCCGGGGACAGTCCGGACTGTCCGCGTGAATCTGGGAAATTCCACCTTCGAGGTCCGGACCGTTTTGGGGCTTCTGGACCGTTTTGGTCTGGACAGCCCAGTAAGAAATGTAATTACATTTCTTGCAGGGGGCTTTTGGGATTTTGTTACGTTAGGGTTTTTAACCCTCTTCTTCCTCTCTTTTCCTCTCATTTGGAGAGTGCAAGAGAGAGTGTTAGAGAGAGAGAGAGGGAGAGCTCTTCTTGGATTTCCTTCTCCAACACATCTCTCTACTTGGGTTCTTCTTCAACCTTCTCTTCTCCACCATTGGAGCTTGCTTCAGGAGCTTGAAGGAAGGCAAGGGCTTGAAGAAGAAGGAAGTTTGAAGCCCTAATTCCTATTCTTTGCACTTCAAGGTGGGATTTGAGCCTAAAAGAGGTTTGGAACACTTCTTTTCCCTTTTCTTTTGGATTTTTGTAGGAAAACCTTGTTTTTGGGAAAACTAGGGTTTATTTGGGGCTTTTAGATTTCTAGCTTTTGGGGTGGAATTGATAGGTGTAGAACACTCTTGTAGGTTGGTTTTGAAGCTTTTCTTGTTTGGATTTCAAGATTTAGGATGATTTCTCAACCTAATGTATTTTCCACCTATTTTCCTTATGATTTTTAAGGAATTTTGTGATTAGGTTTTTATGATGTTTTAACCCTTTGGAAACTTCTCTTAGGGCATAAGAGGAAGTTTGGGCATCTTGATTGGGATCCTTCACAAGGATTTGGCAAACTATCCGGTGGGTTTGACCTCACCAAAATGGGTGAACTCCCCCTATGTCTTCTATAGATTTTTAGGGCATCATTGTTATATTTAACATGCATCGTTTGATTTTTCATGATTTATGATCATGCATTTGAACCCCTTCATGTGTAGAAAATTTCATACTCTAGGTAGTAGAGGTAAACATTGTATGTGCATGGGCACTTTAAGAGGGGTTTGAATAGGAATTTTCGTGATATGAATAGAGAATAACTATACCTGTTATAGAATTATTGGGACATGTTATGCACATGATCATATATAAATGGACATTATGACATTAGTGCCATCTAGTGTAGTGAGATACAAGTAGAAAACTTCTAAACTTGTACAATCAAGATGAAATAGTGAGATTCCATGTTTGAGACATGAGTACAACTTGTAAATGTTCTACTCTTTCATTATGCAAGATAATGCTAATATTGTATATGAAACATTGACACTTGAGATACTATACCCCGAACTAAAGGTCGATGATGCTATTCCATGTTTTAGACACGATGATTGCTATTCCGTGTTTTAGACACGATGATCGAGACTTGCTTGCTTGCCGTTTGTGCTCATTTGCACATGCTTGGTAGGGTCACTCCCTCCAAGCCGGCACTACGGAGCTGGCCATTTGCGACATCATGATCGCCGTGCAGGATTGGGTGCCGATTGGGACGCCGTTGGATAGGCATAGCTCCGTGGGGGGGTGCCACCACGGGACCATGAGGTGTATATTGCTTCCCTTCCATTTTGTTATTGTAGACGCCTTGTGTGTACCGGGGGGGTACCTTGTGCACACGGCGGTCTGTGCACGTGCCAGGTAAGCTTCTAGTGGGGCCCGGGGCGTGACAGAGGGCGAGCTTTTGAACCAAGAAAAGCTCAGAATCGTAGCTCTTTGAGGTGAGTTTTGCGAAAAATTAATTTGGTTTTGCCGTAATTCTTTTAGATTTTTGATCTATGTAATCTTAGAAGGATTCTTGTCAAAGAAATCGGCGAAAATCGCAGAGAAATCGCGGTGAAATTAAAGAAATGTGAAGCTATGGGTTTTGGCTCCAAATCACTTGGTGATTTTGGAGAGGACTTCAAGAAGGCCTTTCAAGTGAGGATCCAACCATTCCCAAAAAGAGGTAAATGAAAAATTTAGAATTTTTCGTTTTAGAATTTTTATGGGTTTTAAAATAAGTAGAAATGATCCCTTATGGTTGATATTCCATTTTTAGGGATCCTTTTGGAGGTTTAAGAGATCAAACCCACCACTCTTGCAAAGAGCACATTGAGGTGGGGGATGCTTCTGAAAGAGGGTGATCTCTCCCCATTTTCGTTTGCTTTTTGATTTAGAAGTGTGTTAGTAAGAATGTTAAGTAAGCTATTGAAAGTGGATTAAATAGGGTTTATCCCTAAAAGAAGATATGTTAAACCTATTGTTCGTTTTCTTGCATGTGTATGAGGGAAAGGATTAATGTGTAGTATAATCATGTTACGGTATAACCCTAGAAATTATGTAAATGAACCATGAGGAAAGTGTATGAATGATATAAGACTTAGGAGAAAACATGGTCAATTTGCATGGATGTAAAACTAGGAGAAAACCTAGCCTAAGTGGTCAAACAAGTGGCAAGAAATTAGAAGTTAACTCTAGGCAAACGAGTGGCATTTAGAGTATTCAACATAGAGTCAATGAATTCTAGGTTAAGTGTGGCATGGAAAACATAGAGTTAATAAAACTCTAGGTCAAGGTGAAATACAATATAGAGTTAATAAACTCTAGGTGAATGTGAAAGGTGGGACTTAGAGTCAAGGAACTACTCTAGGGCAAGAATGATATGGAATACAAATAGTGTTAATGAACTCTAAGTAAATGTTGGAATGCAAAATAGAGTTAACAAACTCTAGGCTAAATATAAAGTGAAATTCAAGGAACTACTCTAGGGCAAGAATGATATGGAATACAAATAGTGTTAATGAACTCTAAGTAAATGTTGGAATGCAAAATAGAGTTAACAAACTCTAGGCTAAATATAAAGTGAAATGTAGAGTTAAAAAACTCTAGGCCAAAGGTAATTATGGTTGATGTCCTTGTGACATAGTGGAACCCTAAGGTTGTAAACATGGGTTTAAGGAATGAGAATATGTCACCCGAGGTCGAAAACTGTGACCCGGGCTCGCCAACAGATCCGCCATATGTACGGAAACTGCCGCACAGACGAAGCGTCTACCCTCCAAGTCAAATCTATAGCTAACATGTATCAGAGCTGAAAAAGAACTAAAACCAAATGCTATAGAATAAACCACTGAACATCTGATTTAATAAAATCATCCTCAGTACAATCACTAAAAAGCTGCCAAAAAAAATACAATACCTCACCAATCTCTCTCAGACTGTCCAGTACAAAAGTGGAAACATAAAATACAGGGTACCTCTACCTCTGACTCTCAATACGGTAAGGAACTACTCAGCCAGGCCCTCACCTCGATCAGCTGTCTCCGCACGGACCCAGCCGGAACAGCTACCTCAGGAACCTGTCACCGCAGCGGGTGTGAGATCTACTGCATAAGGTAGATCTCAGTGGGTACCGTCACCAATATCCACGGTATGCCCACTAAGTCTA
The DNA here is from genome assembly GCA_029204045.2 of Tillandsia leiboldiana. Taxonomy (NCBI): domain Eukaryota; kingdom Viridiplantae; phylum Streptophyta; class Magnoliopsida; order Poales; family Bromeliaceae; genus Tillandsia; species Tillandsia leiboldiana. The sequence continues at coordinate 25,571,049 of CM055070.1, forward strand.
CAGGAGGCACAAAAGATAGGTATGCAGATAGATATATAAATGAAAGCAGGAAATGAGCTAAACTATATGCCATAACCATATGCTCAAGGAAACCTCTACTATGATCCTGCTATGCATACTCCCTCACTACTAAATGCCTCAAGTATCATGCTCAAAGGAATACTCATCTAAGAGCAAGCTATGCAACACTCGCACACAAGGTGCTCTCAAAACCCAAATCTCAATGACTGTCCAAAGCTGGCACAGTTGAGCCCGCGCCTGTCGTCTAGGAATGCACCTGCCCACTCCACGTGGGGCGTCCTACTGACCACTATGGACGCACCTGCCCACTCCCCGTGGGGCGTCCTACGCACCTATCCACTGCGTGTGGGGCATACTACGCACCTGCCCACACTCTGTGGGGCGTACTACGCACCTACCCACTCCGCGTGGGGCGTACTGCTAACTACTATGGACGCACCTGCCCACTCCACGTGGGGCGTACTTTGCGCCTACCCACTCCCTGTGGGGCGTACTACGCACCTACCCACTCCGCGTGGGGCGTCCTGGGGGGGAGCGACCCCTCAGAGCTCTAGTATCAAGTCAGTCTCAACTGTCTCATAAATGGCACATGCAGGCTATGATCCTCGATCAAACAGATCGGATACCTAACACCAGATAACACACCACAGTCGAGAACCCTCCACGACTGGAACAGGGAATGCCGAACCCTCTCATAGCTATGTCGGAGAATCCTCAACGACCCAATCTGATAATGCACATACCATGGCTAAGTCGGGAAACCTCCACGACTCATTCTGCCAGAGCCCAATCTCTCGAAATCAGATCGGAGAATCATCTGCACTACTAAATCAGAAATACCACTCCATGATCTAGAATAATCCCACTAGGGGTCTCCACTCACCTGACACTAGAAACTCATCCCACAGAGTTCTAAAAATCCCCTCGGCCCCTCGGCACGAGAACAAAAGCATCCTGAACCTAACCCATCTCTCTGGAGGCTCACAATAATATAGAATCATTTAAATCCTCAATTTTCTTTAAAACCGGTCCGCCAATTTTTAACATGGTTCAGATGCCAATCTAATACCAACTAACTATGCAGTCTAGTGTCACATCATCCCTAGATCATGCTAAAAATGCCTGGGGCTCATAAATGTCTTCCTATGATTTTCTAGGCAGTTATCAGATTTACCAGCTATATGAATATTAAGCTAAACATGGTCAACATGCATACAATAGCTTTAGAAGGCATTCCATACATCTTGAAGAAATTCCAACCCACCTCAAATGCATTTCGCAGGCAAACGCTGAAGTCGGTGAAGCGCCGCATCTCTCACTGTCGAAATCTGTTGGAAATACCCAAAACTGCGCCGCAGGCGCGCGCGCTATCGCGGTCCTCAGAAAAATCCCCTGGAAGCTCGATCAATCCTCTCGAGTCCTCTGATGAAAATCGGCGCGCACTCCGGCCCTCGCTGCCCTTTCACAGCACCCACACACACTCACGCACGCGCGCAAGCACGCACGCCTCGACTCCGCGCCGAGAAAATCCACAAGATCACATCACAAATGAAAAGGATGGAAAGAATAATCCAATATAAGCTCAAAGCCTCATCCAAACCCAAATAAAAATCCAAAACCCAGCTTGGAAGAAATCTGCCACTTACCTCGTGAGGGGCTCGATGCACGCGCGGCCCCGGCCAACTCCAAGCAGCAGGAACCACAGCACAAACCTTCTCAATCTTTTTCACTCTCTTTTCTTCTTCTCTTTTCTTTTCCTTACTTACTCTCTTTTCCTTTCTTTCTTTCTTTCTCTCTGTCGTGGAGAAGAAGACAGGGATGGAGGCTTCTTTATAGAGGGTGTAAACAATGGGAGAGGAAATTACCAAAAGGCCCTCACTCAAAAAAATATCCAACGTGCTATTTCAGTGCAAAATGGGCACTGGGTACCGGTACCACTAATTGGGTACCGGTACCAACCCCACTAGTTCCGGAACTCTCACTCCGGTTCCGGAACACAAGGCCTAGTTCCGGAACCAAAACCCCTGTTCCGGAACTCAGCTTCCAAAAGCCAAAATCCGAAGTCTGAAGCTTCAGTTCTCACGCCGACAACTCGCTTTCTTCTGCGGAAGCTTCTACACCACTCTAAAATCTCCCGAACTCCACTGTAAACACAGGGTACACATGACCAAAGCTTTTCCCACTCAGAAAGCTCAACCATGGAGTCGGTGTGCTCAATCCAGAAAACCGGCATTCCTACAACATAATCCTCTATTCATTTCTTTACTTGCCAAGTCCAACTCACTTTTTGTCTTTGGGGCCTCCGCATCAGTCCGAGTCCACCCGAATTCCGCTGTAAACTGAAAATACACATGTTCAAACACAACCCAATTCCGCGCACAACCGCGGAGATCGGTTCTCTATCCAATCCAATACTCAGCAAGTACTTCCCAAGTACACAATGCCCCGAGGTCACAGATTCTAACTGGGCTTCCAAGTTCGACGCCGCTAACTCACTTTCCATCCCAATGGATTCTGCGTCGATCCGAAATAAACAGAACTCAGCTGTAAACCCCAAATGGAACACGCCCGAGGCGATTTCTCCGCACCACGCCATCTTGCGAGGTCAGTACACTCTACAAAGTTCCCGTACTCTACAGAATAAGTAAGTAAAGAAAAGAAGGAAAGAGGCTAAAGTTAAAAGGATTGTTTCATACTGGAGTCGAGAACTACAGGAGGTGGTGCCTGGAACCTGTTCTTGTTTGATTGGGGTTGTAGGCACCCGTCTTTTGGAACGTTTGGACCCTACATTTGAGACCTAAAAGAAAGTTTAGAATGTCTAAAGAACTAAAGAAATTGCCAAGTGGCATGGTTATGTGTAAATGTGAATGAACAAGAAGTTCTATTCTAAATTGATGTTAGTGACACCCAAGCTATCCTAGTGTAAATAACCTAGGATAAAAGAGAGAAGAAAAAAAGGAAATGTGAAAGCAAAAGTGCCAACGGGAGGTGCAGAACATGGTTCGACTCCTAGGGGAGGTGTGCGTGAGCAAGACTCCGCATCCCAAGTGAATGAGTGCCAAGGTGCTTTAAACTCATTTGAGGCAAAAGTGGAAAGTAAACGGCAAAGTAAAAGTGAAACTAAAAAGCTAAAAACTTAAGTGAATGAAAAGAAAATGGCACCATCGGATGCTGGGACTCATGCGGGAGAGTAAGAGCAAGGACCATCTCCCCGGGTTGCGGCCCGTATTATGCGAGGTACTTCTGTTGGTTGACATAGCACACGAGTGCTATTAGCGCCTTTGGATTATCTCGCCTATGGTAGCATGACTGCCGGGCACGGACCCGTTGGGCGAGACTTCCAAAGGGATAAGCAACTTGAACTAAAGCACAAGAATGTGAATGAATAAAAGAGAATATAGAGTGGCCAAGGTGGTCGGGTTAGCATAACTCTTTTGGTAGCGGCATAGTGCCCGAGCTTATGGATAGTAGCCTAGTATTGCCGGTTATGATAGCCATGAGACATTGAGCATACACAGTTAGTGTAGAGATATTACATGTATATGAGCATATTAGTTAGCATCTGTAGTTTATTATCGGATATTATCTTGTTATCTTGCTTCCCTTGGACCAAGCGATGTAAAACATTCTTTCTCGGTGGTTGAACCCACTGGGAACTTTAAGTAGTTCTCACACCCTTGGGTGACCATTTTTTCAGGTGCAATCGTGGAGACGTGCGACAGGGGTGAGGGCCTAACAGCATAGAGGCCTAGAGGGTCTAGCACCTGTTTCCCTTTTATATTTTAAGTGAACTACGTATGGTGAGGAAAAAGGATGTAAATTGTAATAATATTTAAATTTCAAGTTGAGAGATGGAAAATGTAATAAATTTTATATTATGGTTCACTCATGGTTTGCTTTCATTACAATTTAAACTGGTTGTTTATTGAATGAAAGTTTTAGTTAGTAGAGGTTTTTACTTTGATATTGAGCTTCCGCATACACTTTTTTGTATCGTTGTGGATGTTACCGTTCCTTTCGAGTATGGAGAAGTCATTCCCGATTGGCGGGGTCTGTTGGCGTCCCCGAACTGACCAAATAGGCGGTCTCGGGGCGTGATAGCTTCAGACTCAATTCCTTTTTAGTAAATATGTACTTGAGGCTCTAATAATCTGTGTAAACTTCATAGTTCTCGCCGTACAAATAATGCTGCCACAACTTTAAGGCAAAGATAACGGAGTCGAAACTGTCTATAATACCCCACAAGTGTCATGCCCCGGGGTCAAAACTGCGACCCAGGCTCGCGAAAAGATCCGCCGCCTATACAAATACCCCGCATAGGCGAAGCGTCCAACCTGCAAGAAAAGGTACTACAGCTAAACAGATATCAGAGCTATAAAGAAAACTGCTAGAAAACTAAAATCCAACCATCTGTGCAACTAGAAATAATGATATAATATCCGTCTCCCAAATATGATCATATACAAAATCCTCTGATACAATAACCCAGAACTCAACAGGGAGGTAAACTGAAATAATACATCAGTGTACCAGTACAAGTCAGATCCTCACAATACAATAGTCTCTCAAAAGTGGAAATAAAACTAGTCTACTGACTGTACTACAAATCACCAATGTGGGGGTACAGCTACTCTCCAAAGACAGATAGGGATCTAGCTCGCGGCTCCCTTGCCTCGACCAGCAACAGCAGAATCAGCAACTCCCGCAATGACTCGGCAAAACAAAGGGGAGGAAAGAAAAAGGAGGGGAAAAACCTCAAACGGGTGTGAGAACTACACCAACACGTAGTTCTCAGTGGGTACCGCCACCAGGCCCGACGGTCTGCCCACCAAGTCTACTGGAGGCATAAGATAACGATGCAGTAAAGACTGAAAAGAAAAGCTGGAGATACTCAATAGCTACCATGCCTCTATCTAAATGCTCAATGGGGAAAACCGATGAAAGATATGCAAACCCTCGCACACGAGGTGCTCAATCGACCCAATAGAGCTGGCCCAATCAATGGACCAGTAAAGTCTGGCAATGCCTGGTCAAACTGTATCAAGTATCTGCTAACAAATCGGCACTCACTGACCGGTACTCAATGTCCGGTACTCACTGGCCGCTGTGTAAAATCGCCTACTCCGGAGTGGCACACGAGGGGAGCGACCCACACGAGTATAGTAACCATGTCACAAGTATCTCAATATAGCAGGACTGGATCACGACTCTGATCGAAGTGGGAGAATCCGTCCACTAAAGAAAACCCGATCCCTAATCGGATGCACAAGTAAACATCCGGTCAACCGCCCAATGTCCGCGGTCGCCGCAGTACCCCACAAGTCCACAATCTGGTACAACAACCAACACCCGATCAACCGCCCAAAGTCCGTGGTTGCCGGAACAACCCACACCCACAACCAAGTCCAACCTCTCCCAGACTAAAAGTCTCGACTACACTATCTCAAGTCCCTGCTCGAACCCGAGCAACATGAAACACAAGTCTGACTAAAAAGGAGAAAAGAAGCAAACTTTCTCCTAAGTCAAGTCCCAACATGATAGTATAGCAGTAAAAGATGGCCTATCGAGATGTCCATACGAGCATGCAAGTGTCCTCAAGGAAGAAAGAAGAAAGAGAGTATATCAACAACTTGTGGTTCCACATAGGTAAAACCAACATGCCAAAATCACTAATGAACTACACTTGTAGAGTACCGGGACTTTGTAGAGGGCACCGACCTCGCAAGATGGCGTGGTGCGGAGAAATCGCCTTGGGCGTGTTCCATATGTGTTTACAGATGAGTTCGGGTTGAGTCGGATTGACGCGGAAGCCCCAGCTTGTTTTTGCATTTTCGGGGCATTGTGTACATGTAGAGTACTGGATTGGGTAGAGTACCGACTCCGCCGTGGTGCACAGGAAAATTGGAAAATGTTTGGAACATGTGTATTTTCAGATTACAGCGGAGTTCGGGTGGTTTCGGACTGGTGCGGAGGCCCCGAGGGCAAAAAGTGAGTTGGAGTTGGCATTTAGAGGATTAATTAATTAATTTAATTAATTAATGGCTATTGGTCTATGAAGTAAAGGATTAAGAGAGAAAGAAAATTAGTAAAGAGAGTGGATAGATATTTTTACTTGAGGGTTTATTTAATCTCCTCTCTACAGCTGCCTCTCACCCAAGTCACTAATTAGCCATACCTTAATTAAGTGGTGCCACGTCACCATCTTCTTCTCCCTGCAAACAGAGGATTGAGAAGAAAGCAGAGGAAGAGAAGAAAGAGAGAAAAGAAGGAAGAAGGAGAAGGAGTAGGAAAGAGGGAATGTAAATGAAGTTTTGGAGGGAGGTATTGGTGTGACCTACTGTAGAAGCCGAGCGGAGCGTGCGGGTCGATCTCCGTGCGAGGTAACCTTTGTAGCAGTTTTTTTAGAGAACTTGGTAGATGAGTTTTGTTGGGTTTTTTGGATGGATTTGAGTTTTGGTGTTGGTGGTGGTGTGTGTGTGGACTGCTGTCCATGTGTGCCTTGGAGTGCCACAGCAGGGGAGCTGCGCGGGCGCGCATGGGCGCCGCGCGCGGCTGGCGCAGTGTGCTGCGCGGGTGCGCAAGGGCGCCGCGCGCAGCAGCTGCGGGCGCTGCTCGCGCAGCAGGCAGGCGCGCAGCGCAGTGGGCGCCGCACAGCTGAGCGCCGTGCTGCTGGCCGATGGGCGCCGCGCGGCTAGCGCCAGGGCGCTGCGCGGGCGCCAGGGGCGCCGCGCGCAGCTGCGCGGGCGGGCACAGTGGCCGCGCGGGGCTGGCCAGGCGCCGCGCGGCAAGCATGGGTGCCGCGCGGCAGGCGCGCCAACGGCGCGGGCAGCAGCCGCTCAGCGTGCTGTTGGTTTGCTGCAGCTTGCGGCTCGCGCCGGCGCGCGGGGTTTTCGACGACTGGGACTGGTTTTCGCCGGCGATCGCGTGCGTTGGCCGGGTTTAACGTGGTTTCGTGGTTTTTCCCTCTTTCTCTCTCAGGACGGCGGTCAATTGCGGCGGATTTCAGCGAGGTGCCGTGCGGAGCCGGATCGAGTGCGCGGCACGTGGTTTTACCTGAGCAGGATGTGCTGTGGGTGTGGGTAGTTGTTTGATGGTTGTGTTTTGTGGGTGCTGTGGACTTGTGTGTGTGTGCAATTGGAGCTTGTAGTGTGTATGGGTGGATTTATGTAATTTGTTTACGTGAGCTTGTATTTTAAGTGTGCTACTGAGTATTGGCTGTGAGTGAGCCGGAGTGCGCCGGGAATTTTGTAGAGGACTCGGGAGGATGGTTCGAGCTTCCGGGGATTTTTTCGTGGTTCGTGGCAGTGTGCGCGCGCGCGGCGCGGTTTGGTGTTTCGGCAGATTTTTGACAGTGAGCGATTCGGCCCTTCATCGACTTCAGCTTTGCCTGCGGAAAGCGTTTCAGGTGGGTTGCTTCATCTCCAGAACCGGTGGACGGTTCTCTAATTCCTATTTTAGAATGCATGCATGTTTAGGGTACATTGTATGTTATTGTGAGGTAAAGCTAGGAAGGATGATGGTATAAGGGATTTGCAAGATTAATATTCATAATGATGAATAGTAAATGCTTACCTAAGTGATTTACCCTATATGATTGTTAGCATGCTTGTTTAATTGTACAATATTTAGCATCGAGATGGAAGCTTGTGGAATGGCCTAGATCATGCAGATTGATATACTATAGTAGTGGATCTATTATATGCTTTACTCCCTTCATTTCATTGAGAACATTTGCATGCTTGTATGGACATATAGTGAGGCCATCTTTTACTGCTACACTACTTTTTGGAACATGACTTAGGAGAAACCATTTTATTCCTTTCTCGGGACATTGGTGTCAGGGATGGGTTGAGCTGGATTAAGGCTGGCAGGGTTTTGCGGTGACCGCGGACTTTGGGCGGTCGCCCGGAGGTCGGTTTTAGATTATGGTTTGTGGGCACTGCGGGAACCGCGGATATTGGGCGGTTCACCGGATATTTATTTATGCATCAGATTGGGGACCAGATTTCTCTAGTGGACGGTGTTTCCCACTTCTTGAGTACTTTTGCATCTGATTGAGGACCGGGGTTTTCTTTAGTGGTTGAGCTTTCCCACTTTGATCAGAGTCATGATCCAGTCCTGCTGATTTATATTACTATTATACTTATCACTGAGATACTTTACTCGTGTGGGTCGCTCCCCTCGAGTTCCACTCCGGAGTGTGTTACAGACAGGCTTTGAGTCCTTGAGACTCCTTTTCATCGGTACTATCCGTCGGCCAGCATACCTCAATGAGTCCATCCAACATTTTTATTTGATGCGTTACTGGCCCAACACACCAATACCAGGTGTTTCACATCGTGGATTCACGGGAAAAGCTACATAGGGTTTTGGGGCCCTACAGGATCCTCAAGCATCTCGCACAAAGGTCGAAGTACTCCCAACGACCCAGGACCACCGTCAACCCAAACGGCTCCCAACAACACTAGCACTGGTCTAATCACAGCTACCAGACTCCACTCAACCCCCAGGCACGAGTGCAACAATAAAAGTATCTGCCTGAATAAACCCAATCAATGGACCAATAAAATCTGGCACTGCCTGCTCAAACTGTATCAAGTATCTGCTAACAGATCGGCACTCACTGACCGGTACTCAATGTCCGGTACTCACTTGCCGCTGTGTAAAATTGCCTACTCTGGAGTGGCACTCGAGGGGAGCGACCCACACGAGTATAGTAACCATGTCACAAGTATCTCAATATAGCAGGACTGGATCACGACTCTGATAGAAGTGGGAGAATCCGTCCACTAAAGAAAACCCGATCCCTAATCTGATGCACAAGTAAACATCCGGTCAACCGCCCAACCGCAGTACCCCACAAGTCCACAATCTGGTACAACAACCAACACCTGATCAACCGCCCAAAGTCCGTGGTTGCCGGAACAACCCACACCCATAATCGAGTCAAACCTGTCCCAGACTCAAAGTCTCGACTACACTATCCCAAGTCCCTGCTCAAACCCGAGCAACATGAAACACAAGTATGACTGAAAAGGAGAAAAGAAGCAAACATGGTTTCTCCTAAGTCAAGTCCCAACATGAAAGTGTAGCAGTAAAAGATGGCCTATCTAGATGTCCATACAAGCATGCAAGTGTCCTCAAGGAAGATAAAAGAAAGAGAGTATATCAACTAGTGGCTCCACATAGGTATAACCAACATGCCAAAATCACTAATGACCTACACCTGTCCATAATCCATGATCCATAATAACTCCTCAGAGTAGTACCCGTACATAGATATATCATCCTGTCCCCTGGAATAATCAATCCTCATGAAAGAGTATGTGCTAACATGGCATGCAAATACAACACTACAATACTATATCAATCCCACATAATCTATGCCATTCTCATGCTTACATCTCAATCCTATTGGTTGTACATTTATTATGCATGCTATCAATCACATAAGGTAACACTTCCCTTGGGTAAGCTTTCATTAATCATAATCATGAATATCCAAATTTTGCAAGTTCTCATAAAACCTAATATGAATTAAATATCTTGCAATTTCTCATACAATACAATTTCTAAGCTTACCCCTCAACCATACATTGGTACACTAAACATGCATGCATTCTATCAAATAGAATTAGAGAACCGTCCACCGGTTCTGGAGACGAAGCAACCCAAATGAATCGCTTTCCGAAGGCAAAGCCGAAGTCGGTGTAGTGCGCAGTCACTCACTAACAAAATCCGCCGAAACCGCACCCTCGGTACTCGGTCGCACAAGCCTCTGCTCCAACCTACATCACAGCCAACAATCAATCAACCCACAAACACACCCCAAACAGCCCTTGCTATTTTTACAAAACAGCACAGAAAAAGGGATTTTTCACCTACGTGCGGTCCTCCGAAAAATCCTGAAAAATCACGACTGCGATCCTCGCGATAAGTAGATACAAATCGAGTATTTATACTCCTCGTTCCGACACCTGTAGGCCAAGATACAAATAGAACATTGCGGTAAGTCAAACTACCCATACCCGCCAATCTATGGAAAACAGCCACGAAGAAGCATAAATAACACCTTCGAAACGACGTCAGAAAAATCCGATAAAAATACGTTCACGTTCCTCTCAAAGCGTATATGCCGATCGAGTCCTCACACGCCCCGATCCGATGCCCGTAGGCCGAGAAATCCCAACAATACTCCACCGCTGTCCCAAACACCGCAGCAGTACAAGGGGTCAAAAGGTACCTCGGGAACACCACCAAAAACTCGAAACGGAGTGAAATGATCAACACAGAAATCGAAGGCGTACCTCTCGTGAACGCGCTGCCATAAAAATCGGCTCAAAACTTCACCGGGGTGATCCAGGGGAAGTGCACCGCGTCACAGAAAACGCCGATGCCGCGGCCTCCAAAAATTCCCAAAATCCTCGGAAGTGTAGAAGACTTGTAGATCCTGCTCCCTGTCGAAGGTGGGCTCAAGAGAGGCTTGGAAAATAGCCCAAAAGACAGAACAAATGGGCTATTTATAGGCCAAGGCCAAAAGAAAAAGGATCCGGATTCAGGCGCATGATTCGGGCGCCCGAATCCGGCCCGGCCCGCCACTGTGCGGGCCCGAAACGCCCACAGCGTGCCACGTGGCCCTTTCCGCGCCCCGCGCGCTAGCCAATCGCGCCGCGACGCGTGGTAGCGCGATCCACGGTGAGAAGCGTGGGCCGCGGTTCACGCCGGGTCGGCCAGGTCACTGCGCCCACTAATGGGCGGGCGACATGTGGCCTGGCGCAGTCCACCGTGCGCCGCGCCCCGCGCGAATCACACGCTGTCCCGCGTGCGTTGACCGGACATTTCCTGCGCGCCACGTGTCCATGCCGAAAACCCGCTGGTCCCGGTGCACGCCAAGTCCCGTGGACCGGCCTGCCCGTGCCCGCGCCCGCGCCGCTGTGCTCTGCCGCCTGCCCGCCGCCGCCGGCGCTGCCCCGGCCGCCGGAATAGTAACCTTGTCTTGAAATTCGTGTTTTGGCATCTCGTCTCCGAAAAATACAAGTAAATAGTCCATTTCCATCGTTTTCGCACGCTGAGTCCAAATCCGATGTCCGTTTTGCCCAATTCCACTTCTAAAATTTGTCAAAGGCATCCAGATAAGTAATCTTAATCCAAATTTCGCGCTGGGTCCAATCATCAGGTCCAATTTGCGCACAAGCACCTCCATCTCACCGAATAAGCCTCCAGAAGTTGCTGATCACACTACAAAAGCTCTGCGGAAATCCGGGTCATCACATCCTTCCCCACTAAAAGAATGTTTCGTCCTCGAAACTAACACTACTCAAAAGGGGGTCTCAAACCAGAAGGGTAGGTATCCAACAACACCATCTCCAGCTCCCAAGTCGCCACTCACTCCCGTGATTACTCCTCAACAACAACAACAATAACCTGTACGGCATGGCCCGATTGCGCATTCCTCTCATCTCATGCGCCAGAATTCACAACGGGCGTCCCTCGTACTCCAAACACTCACAGATCTCAAATGGAGAGAGTGAATCACGGGCGAGGGATCCAAAAGCATAACACCTATTAGCTGAGACGTGGAAAAACCTCAGGGACTCCAACAAAAAGACTGGGGGGAAAAGGAAATAACAACCAGTGCGGCATGCACCAACACCACACCCTAGTGCCAACTCAACCAGGGCGACTCGAAACACACCCACACGATCATCCAAGAAGGAAAGAAGCCCTAACAAGCTGGGGTCCTCACTCAGTCACTCTCGGATCCTGACCATCCGAGTGGACTGCTCAACCGCAAGCTACCATAAAAAGGGGACCCCCAGGGACACAATCTCAAGCCTTGTTCACCTCAACAATTCCACACAGCGCCAGCTGTGGAATCATCAAACTCAACCCCAGACAGCTCTCCCGCTCAAGGTATCCGCCACCACAGTGGCTTTGTCGGGGTGATACAGAATGCTCAACAATAACCCAACGGTAACTCCACAGCCACAATGGGAGGCATCACTATAACTCGCGAATCCATCTCCCATCACTAGCAATGCTAAAATTGGCGCCCGTTCGTCAAACTCTGCTGGCACTGCCCAGTCCAAGAAGCTCCGCACCTAAACAACTTGGCATACATCTTCTTTCCTCACAGACACTATAGCACTATCCACAAGTGCTCCTCATGCTCCAAGTCACCCTGGGAGTAAATCAAAATATCCCTGGAGAATACCGCTACCAATCCATCCATGTACAGCTGGAACACACAATTCCTCAAATCATAAAGGTGGCAAGGCATTAGCCAATCCACTTGGCCTCACAGTGAGCTCAAACTGTCTCTACAAACAAGCCTCCTATTGTCTGCCTCGCAGAAGGTCATAGTCCTCTCTCTCCGCAGTCAAACATCATGTGGTACTGTGCCAACCAATCTCAAGCACTGGGTCAACACCGAACTGCCACAAATACCAATAAGTCTGCCGGTGTAACTCGCGGTCTCAACTGCACTGGACATGTGATCCACAAGCCTCCTCCACATGCACAACACCAACAGGAACCTGTATCTCTAGTGCACGTGGTAACGACTCTGCCTCTAGTCCATGCAGGAATGCGCAATGCTCTAACTCAGACCGCTATAATGAAACCATACTTGCGACAACCAAATCCACAGTCGTGGCGCCCTCCAGCCGGGCGGCACAAACTCATCCGCTCAATGCAGGTGGTCATCGCTCAGTCTGCCTAAAAATATTTTAACTAACTACATAGGGAGCACGACCTCTGCCTCTGCTCACACTGAGGCGACAAATGCGGCCCTCCGCAGATAACATATCCATGCTACCGCTGCTGCTAAAACTGGTATTGATACTGCCATCAGGGTCCACCCGACCTCTGGCGTCTCAAAAATCCACAACCCTAGGGAAAGAAATCATGAATGCCTCCGTCGGCTGATCTGTCCTCCATCTCTTAGCGCCAAGCGCCTCTATCCAAAACTCGCCTCTGGCAGCAAAACCAAATCCAAAGGAACTGCAGCGCCACGCTCCATACTCAACGCCTACTCCATTGAGGCGTCCTAAATCTGCAACGGAGGGACCGAAAGAGCCGAAACGTATCCTGGCGCAATCCACTCCCAGACACACATATCCTATGCGCCTCGTCCCTCAAAACATGGAGCGCGCAGTTCAACAACTGCGTAAACTCTTTGACACAAGGAGGCTCTCAAGTAGTCTCTCCATCACCACCAACCACGACTCTGCCTCCAAAGGCTCCAGACTCAATCCTAAGAATCGGAGTGGTTCATCTGCCCAAAACTGGCTCAATCAATCGATAATGTCCCACAACTCATATGCTGTCAACTGTCCACCCTGCCTCGGTGCCTCGGCACTAAGCGTTGGCACAGAGGGGGGGGCTACTCAGTGCTCCGACAACTGTGTCACCTAATCCAGCTACCCACTCCGCCGCTGATCTACCTCTAACAATCCTGCCATCTGGGTCCGGAGCTCTCTGACCTCAATCTGGGTATCCGGCCCGGATCTAACGCTCAGGCTCAACTGCTGCACAAGGCGCACACGGGTAAAAAACCAGCGTCGGGGGGACACCGCTCACCACGAAAAAATCGCAAATCAGCACACAACAAACACTCGACCCCAATCTAGCTTCCATTCCACAGCATTATGTTGTCTGCAGCCAACATAATCACTTAGGAGAATAAACATGACGATCACTCATCCCGTCTCATGGGAGAGGTATAAAACTCAATCAGGACTCTCGTTATAAATCACGACTCTCACAAAGTCGTACAAGGGTCAAACCATAAGCCTAGGGTTTCTAAATCCACCATGACCTACAACCTAGGCTCTGATACCATTCTAATCTGTCACACCCCGGGGTCGAAACTGCGACCCGGGCTCGCCAACAGATCCGCCGCCTATGCAAAACCCCGCACAGGCAAAGCGTCCAACCTGCAAGAAAAGGTACTACAGCTAACAGATATCAGAGCTATAAATAAAAATCTGCTGTAAAACTAAAATCAACCACTGTACAACTGGAAATAATACAATAATGTCTATCTCCCAAAATGATAATCATACAATATCCTCAGATACAAAACACAGAACTCAACAGGGAGGTATCTCCAATAAAACATCAGTGTACAGGCTCTCAATACATAACATATCCTCACTACAACAGTCTCTCAAAAGAGGAAATAAAATAACTAATCTACTGAAGATCTCCTCTGAAGGGGTACCGCTACTCTCCAACGACGGGTAGGGATCTAGCTCGCGACTCCCTCGCCTCGATCAACAACCGCAGAATCAGCAACACCCGCTAAGACTATGCAAAACAAAGGAGAGAAAAGAAAGGGAGGGGGAAAACCCCCAATGGGTGTGAGAACTACACCAAAAAGGGTGTTCTCAGTGGGTACCAGCGCCAGGCTCGACGATCTGCCCACTAAGTCCACTAGAGGCATAAGATAACCAATGCAGTAAAAACCGAACAAGAAAGCTGGAGACACTCAACAGCTACCATGCCTCTATCTAAATGCTCAAAAGGGGAGAACCAATGAAGGATATGCCACCACTAGCACATGAAGTGCACAATCGACCCAATCGAGCTGACAGCCAAATCTGGTCCAGTCAAACCTGCGCCCACCTACAACCACCTCCCACTGCCGGGCAGGAATTACGTAGGGTGTCCAAACGGACTAACTCGCTATCGAGTAGTGGCTCATGCAGGCTATAGTCGAAATCCACGCTCTCTCACAGAACGGATAGACTCAAGATGCTCAACCTCTCACACAACGGTCAAAGTACTCTCAACGACACGGGACCACCGTCAAACCAAACGGCTCCCAACAACACTAGCACTAGTCTAAACACAGCTACTAGACTCCACTCAGCCCCCTGACACGAGTGCAACAATAAAGTAATTGCCTGGTTCTTCAAAATTTATGTGACCTAGTCTTTCATGCCAAAGAGTTTCATTATCAAAAGAAACTAGGTAACACTTTTCTGAAATTTTATTTATGGGACCGATCACACGGTGAAATCCACTAGAATTATAACACGTACAAAGGTGATATAACGTACTCACACACGACTCAACCTTTTTCCATACGCTCCTAGTAGATCTTCTCCGCTCGCTCCGCAACGCACCTCGAATCCACGATGTGCGTCCAACGCCGAATCCATGGCGTCCAACGTCGAATCCGCGACGTCTGACCGAATCCACGGTCTCCACCAAATAGTACGTTTCGATCACACGAACGTACCTCGCTCCGAATCCACGAGAGCGGTAGCACCTTGAATCCACAAGGCCACACGAATCCACGCGCCGATTTTGGGGAAAATCGTTGTTTTGTTGGTGGTGGTGATCCGCCGAATACTTAGATCAAAGATAGATCGGAAATGCCATCTAATATTCATTAATTTGATTCTACTCAAAATCTGAGTATGAAAACCTAGAATCAAATTAATTAATATAGATGAAGAAACATAGAATTAAATCTAGTTATTTCCTTTCTTCTCTATATGTGGATCTATAAGTTTTTCATCCGTTTATTTTCCTCGTTCATTTACGGAGATAAAAAACTTATTGTGGATTACCCTAAAAGATAGAATTAGGGTTTACTTATAGGTTAGAAACCATTGGATAAGAATAAAAAACTAACCTTATCTGGAAATTTTCGGGTCGACAGTCCGGACTGGAATAAGTGTGATCCGGACTGTTGTCAATAAACAGAACTTTTCCAGAAAACAACGTTCGGGGTTGGGACTGAAGTAACCACGGTCTGGACTGTTCATGCAATTTCTGCAAATTCCACGTTCGGGGTTCGGACTGAAACAGGTGTGTTCCGGACTGGATTTGCGCATGAACTAACCTATTTTCGGGGTCCGGACTGTAGTACTCTGATCCGGATCCTGATAATATAACATGTCCAGTTTTTTATTTTTATGCGATTAAAAACCCATCCAAGTGTTTCTTCATTATAAGAAGTATTCGGATCACCAAGATTGTTTAGTTAAACTTACCTGATACTTTTGAATTCTTCTTTCTTGAGATTGAGGTATATGATCCAAGCTTCTTAATCTTCAATCTTCAAGACTTAAACACTTTCACGAAATACGCCAAAACAAAATCCTTAACAGCATGGTAGCTGTTGAGTATCTCCAGCTGTTCTTTTTAGTGTTTACTGCATCGTTATCTTATGCCTCTAGTAGACTTGGTGGGCAGACCGTCGGGCCTGGTGGCGGTACCCACTGAGAACTACGTGTTGGTGTAGTTCTCACACCCGTTGGAGGTTTTTCCCCTCCTTTTTCTTTCCTCCCCTTTGTTTTGCAGAGTCATTGCGGGAGTTGTTGATACTGCTGTTGCTTGTCGAGGCGAGGGAGTCACGAGCTAGATCCCTATCTGTCTTTGGACAGTAGCTGTACCCCCACATTGGAGATTTGTAGTATAGTCAGTAGACTAGTTTTATTTCCACTTTTGAGAGACTATTGTATTGTGAGGATCTGACTTGTACTGAGAGCCTGTACACTAATGTATTATTTCAGTTTACCTCCCTGTTGACTTCTGGATTATTGTATCAGAGGATTTTGTATATGATAATATGTGAGGACCCGAAATTCCCATGTATGGTTTACTGTTACATCTGCAGCTTCTGGAGGTCTTTGTTGTACGTCGGCGGTGTTTGTGCACAAATAGGGGACAAGTGATGGACTCAGTGTGTTAAATGGATCACGAGAGTGATCGGATGACCCCGTCGAATGTTTAGAAATGGTTTCGCGTGAAATGAATATCAGAATTGGACTCAGCGCGAAATTTGGATTAGGAACACTTACCTGGATGCCTTCGAAAAATTTGAGGATTGGAATTTGGCAAAACGGACATCGGATTTGGATTCAGCGCGCGAAAACGATGAAAATGGACTATTTATTTGTATTTTTCGGAGCCCGGATGCCGTGCACGGATTTTGAGGCATTGGCACTGTTCCGGCTGCCGGGGTAGCGTCGGCGGCGGCGGGCAGCGGCGGAGCTCGGCGGCGCGGGCGCGGGCATGCGCCGGAGTGGGCGCGGGCAGGCACGCAAGCGCGCGGGCAGGCGCGCGGTGCACGGGGGCGCGTGCCACGTGTCGTCTTCCTATTGGTTTGCCTTGGGACACGTGGCCGCGTAGGATTGGTTGGTGCAGTGGACTCGGTCCACGGAGCGAGTGCGGCAGGCCTTGGGATTCGTGCCTGGCAGGGTGGCAGGCGGCGCGGCTGGTGCGCAGGGGCGCGGAGACCGAGGCGTAGACGGCTTCTCCCGCGCTCGGCCGTGCCACGTGTCGGCGACCGCGGGTGGCCACGTGGCGCATGGCGGGTGGTCGTTTCTGCTGTTGCGTGTTTGTTGGTGACGTGGCGCAATCAGGTGAATCCGGGCGCTGGATGGACGGCCAGATCGGGCGGCACTGTGTGCGCCCGAATGATTCGGGCGCCAGGAAAATACTCCAGGAAGTGTGTTTTTGGCTTGGATTTCAGCCTATAAATAGGCATTGAGTGCCCGTTTGATCGGGTTTTGGAGATTTTTCTGGAGTCCCCTTTGCGCTGAGGCCTTCTACACTGTGTTGTCTTCACTCCGACGGATCTTGGGCATTTTTTGGAGAAAGTGCCATTGGCGTTTTCTGCGACGTGGCGCACATCGACGCACCTTGGATTTTTGGCTTTTACCGTCGCTCTTCGTTCCGCGAGACACACCGGATCACCCCGATGTAGTTTGGAGCCGATTTTTGCGGCAGCGCGTTCACGAGAGGTAAGGCTTCGTTTTCCATGTTTACCGTTTCACCTCATTCTGGATTTTTGGCATGGTTCCCGAGGTGTTTTTGTGACTCTTTGTACTGCTGCGAGGTACGGGACAGCGGTGGAGTTATGTTGGGATATCTCGGCCTACGGGCATCGGAATGAGGCGTAAGAGGACTCGATCGGCATCTACACTTCGAGAGGAACGCGCCCGTATTTTTGTTGGATTTTTCTGAGGACTCTTCGAAAGTGAGATTTAAGTTTCTTTGGGGTTGTATCCCGCAGTTTTTGCAGGTTGTGGTTTGATTGGCTCCCGGCGTTGTTGTATTTGTTTAATGGCCTACAGGTGTCGGAACGGAGCGTTTAAATACTCGTTTTGGGGCTACTCGTCGCGAGGATCGGAACCGTGAAGTTTCTGGAATTTTTGGAGCACTGCTTGGAGGTGAGAAATTCCCTTCTTTGTGCTGTTTTGGAAAAACAGCAAGTGTATGTTTGGGGTATTGATTGTGTGTGATGTTGATTATTGTTGTGGTGTTGTATTATTGGCGCGATGTTGATTGGAGCCGAGGCTTGCGCGACATGTACCGAGGATGCGGGTTCAGTGGATTTTGTTAGCAAGTGGCCACTCTCTTCACCGACTTCAGCTTTGCCTACGGAAAGCGTTTCAGGTGGGTTGCTTCATCTCCAGAACCGGTGGACGGTTCTCTAATTCTTTATGTTAGGATGCATGCATGTCTAGGGTACACGGTATGTGATTGAGAGGGAGGTAAGCTTGGTATTGATAATTGTATAAAAGAATTGCAAGATTAATATTCATGTTATATTAGGAGGACTTGCGATATTTGGATAGTCATGTTGGTGATTAGTGGAACCTTACCTAAGATAATGTTACCCTATATGTGATTATGTAGCATGCCATGTTGGCACATAGCCGTTTATTGGATTGGTTCATGTGATGGGGTAGGATTATGTAGTTCTCACACCCATTGGGGGTTTTCCCCCTCCCTTTCTTTTCTCTCCTTTGTTTTGCAGAGTCCTAGCGGGTGTTGCTGATTCTGCGGTTGTTGATCGAGGCGAGGGAGTCGCGGGCTAGATCCCTACCCGTCGTTGTAGAGTAAGGGTACCCCTTCAGAGGAGATGCAATCTAGTGTCAATTCATCCCTAGATCATGCTAAAAATATCTGGGGCCCATAATTGTCTTTCCATGATTTTCTAGGCAACTATCAAATTTATCAGCTATATAAATATTAAGCTAAACATGATCAACATGCATACAATAGCTTTAGAAGGCATTCCATATATTTCGGAGAAATTCCAACCCACCTCAAATGCATTCCACAGGCAAACGCTGAAGTCGGTGAAGCTCCGCACCGCTCACTGTCAAAATCCTGCCGGAACGCCCAAAACCGCATCGCATGTGCGCGCACTGTCGCGATCCTCGGAAAGTATCCCCGGAAGCTCGGACGAATCCCTCGAGTCCTCTAATGAAATCGGCTCGCACTCCGGCCCTTGCTGCCCTCTAACAGCACACGCACACACTCACGCACGCGCGCACGCACGCCTCGACTCCGCGCTGAGAAAAATCCAGAGCTCACAGCATCAATGCCAAGGATGGAAAGAATAATCCAATTAAGCTCAAACCTCCACAAAAATCCATCTAATAAATCCAAACTCATGCTTGAACAAATCAGACCACTTACCTCCTGTGCGGCCAACTCGCGCGCGCAGCTCTGCTCGATCCCAAGCTGCAGAAACACTAAGCTCCATCAACTCCCTCTCAATCTCCCTCACTCTCTTTATCTTCTTCTCTATTCTTTCCTTACTTTCTTTCTTTCTTTCTTCTCTTTTCCCTGTCGTGGAGAAGAAGCAGGGACTCAATAAATAGAGGGTCTAAGCAATGGGAGAGGAAATTACCTAAATGCCCTCACTCAAAAATATCCAACGTGCTGATTCTGGGCTAAAAAAACACTGGGTACCGGTACCACGAATTGGGTACCGGTACTAGCCCATTAGTTCCGGAACTCCCACTTCGGTTCCGGAACACAAGGCCTAGTTCCGGAACCAAAACACCTGTTCCGGAACTCAGCCTCCAAATGCCAAAATCCGAAGTCTGAAGCTCGGGTTCTCTCGCCGACAACTCACTTTCTGTCCCGGAAGCTTCTGCATCACTCTAAGATCTCCCGAACCCCACTGTAACCATAAAGTACACATGTCCAAAGCTTTTCCCACTCAAAAGCTCGACAGTGGAGTCGGTGCTCAATCCCACAATCCGGTACTCTCACAAGAAGATCCTTACTTGCCAAGTCCAACTCACTTTTTGTCTTCGGGGCCTCCGCATCAGTACGTATCCACCCGAACTCCGCTGTAAACAGGAAATACACATGTCTCAACACTTTCCAAATTCCTACGTGCGACCGCGGAGTCGGTTTTCTGTCCAAACCAATATTCCACAAATACTCAATGCCCCGAAATCACTGATTTAACTGGGCTTCCAAATTTCGACGATGCTGACTCACTTTCCACCCCGATGGATTTTGCGTCGATCCGAAATAATCAGAACTCATCTGTGAGCCCAAATGGAACACGCCCAAGGCGATCACTCCGCACCACGCCATCTCGCGAGGTCGGTACACTCAACAAAGTTCCAGTACTCTACACTCTCCCCTCCTTAAAAAGGTTTCGTCCTCGAAACCAGAATAAATCCACAACTCAGGAGGGTGTCTCAATCAATGGGGATCGGAAATCTGAACTCATCCTCAGGCCCTCAAATGGCCTTTCACACTCATCATGATGGCTCCACTGAACCTTCGCTCAGGGTAAAAACCCGACTGCATAAACCTTCTGTCTCACCAGCAATAATTTGCATCGGTAGCTCCTGATGACTCAGATCCTCGCCAATTGCCAAAGAAGTGAGATCCAAAACAAGCGGGTGATAAAATACTCGCGGACCAAGCTTCCCGCGTAAACTCAAATCCTCGCATCCCAGCGAATAGTGGTTTCCAGAAAACACGATCTCCAAATCCAAAACTCTACGCTTGCCATTGGCATAAAACCTCCGTTGCTCCTTAGCAACTAAAAGCTCAAGTTCCACACGCAGCTCTCACATCCATCCACAGGGGAAAAATTTTCCAATATTGGAAACCACACACAACCCTTAGATCCGAATTCCAAGTTCCCAAAAGTGGCGACCAACAATCGAACCCCTCATTCCAGGGTTGCACTGTTCGCCTAACCAAGGCATACTGTCCATAATGTCCATGCCGGGATAATATTATAGAATATCAATCCAACAGCTCTAATAACTCTGTCCACCGGCGTTGCCTCAATCAAAGTCCTCCTGAGTAACCCTGTACTTCAGGCTCAAGGATCTCTGAATAATTCCATGACCTCTCTATCACGGCAATATCCGGATCAATGCTGGTATCTTCCTCAGCTTTGCCTCTTTCAAGCTACACTAGCCTTGCGTCGTCCAAGAGCTTCTAATCTCTGTCATTAACATAGGTCTAGGCCCAACCCAAATGGTATCACTCTTCGTTGGGTCCTCTGTCACTCTTGCAGCTGTAATCACATGGCCTAATCACAAAATCTTTCGAAGTCCAAGTGCAACTCTCACAGCTTGGCAACAATTTCTTCTCATAGAAGTTGCAGCTTTAACCTCAAGTGATCCTCGTGCTCTAAGTCACCTCGGAAACCAATCCGAATATAATCAAATCAACCGGCCCAGTATAAATCAACCTTAACGGCTGGTACAGCAACTCAGTGTAGAGCTCAACTCATGCCGGTACAACAACCCGGTCCAAGTACTACCGGAGCACACAATGCCTCAAATCCAAAAGGCCGCAGGGCCTTAGTCCATCCACTTCACCGCGCTGCAATCTTATAATGTCCCTATCGGGTTCAGAACACTGTCTGGCACAATCCTCGGGAAGAAGGCTCCATAGCGCTAACCGATCTCAGAAAAGGGCATCAATCAAAACACAAACCAAACCTGTCTGTGCTCGAACCGTCACAGAACCCTCACCGTTGTGCACTCACAACATGGCATCACGGCCGTGTACCAACGGCGTGGCATCACCACCGTGTATCATCGGTGTGGCATCAAACTCAAGTATCAATCTCTCGGATCCTCACTGTCGTATCCCCACGACGTGGTACTAGGTCACACAGACCTCTCGATCAGTCAAATCTCGCAACTGCGCTAACAACTCTCTCTGTCTCACGGGTGATACTCCACGAGGTGCTGCCGAAGTTGGCGCGGTTTCCAAAACCACGTCAATAACTATCTCGATCTCAATCTCACCAAACGGCGGCTTCGAAACCAATTCTGGTAGACTCTCACTCGAGATCACAGGGCGATAAAATATTCCTTAGTCCTGGTGCCGCCGTAGGCACCTCCTCAGTAGTCGCCAACGAAGCGATACAACCACGACTCAACCTCTGTCGTGCTCTAGCATCCTCTATAAACACACTCCTCCTGGCCAGGTGCACGGAGGGTCATTGTCCTTCTCTCGACAATCCGGGATAACACAACGTTGGGATATCCAATCCCTATCCAACCTCATATCGTCATCCCGGAGCTGATGTAGGACTAACAACTCTAGGATCAAATCCAAGGTCCTACTGTACTGGGCAGGACTGGCAAAACTCATCCATGTGCTATACATGATCTGGAACCGGATCCTCACGTGCACAAGCCAACGGTCCATCTCTAGCCCACACGAAGCTATCCCTGCCCTACTAAAACACACCCAAGCGGTGTCGGCATCAACATGCTCCAACTCTAATGACCATAAGCAACCACACCTGGTAAGACGCGATCCACTATCCTGGCGTCCTCTAACCGGCTGCACAATCTCATCCACTAGATGCTGGTGGCCAACGCTCTATCTGTCCCGGCGTCACGGCTCTATCAGCCTGCCGGTAAGTCGGATGAACCTCAACATCCTCAAGGGGTAGCGGGGTGCCGTCACAAGCGGCAAATCCATGAGTACCACTCTGGGACACTCTGCCTGAAAATGTCCTAACTATCCACATGAAAAGCATCGCCCCTGCCTGAGGTCTCACTATGGCGATGAATGCGGCCGACCGCAAAAGACACAGTCATCCTAGCACTGCTGCTAGTGTCTCGACTGGCGAGAACCTCCTGGTCTCTGTCTCCTCTGAGGCTCATGATCCTATAGCTGGAATCATGGCAACCTCGCTCCGCTCGACTATCCCAAATCCGACAATGCTGGACGCCTCTCTCTAGAGCTGGTCCCTCGCTCTTCGTCCTCTCGGACATGATCGCCGATCCTCCGTCAATCCATCGAGTATGCCCAATCAGTGCATCAAAAGTCGCTCGCCGAGAATACCCAAAATGATAAACATCTCGAAGCAGTCCCCTCTCAAACATGATCAATCTCCTAAGTCTCATCCTGGGCGACATGGGGCACTCTGCTCAACAATCATAGAAACTCCAAATCCTCAACCACTCTCCTGGTGGTCCAACGGGACAAACTCGACGCCCCCAACACTCGGCGTCCCTAACCAAAGGTGCGCAACCAAATGCACCTGGATAAACAAGTCCTTAACCAGCTTTTCCAAAACAGCAAACCAGTTCTCGGCCTCCCAAGGCTCCAACTCTGCCCCAAAATCTGTAGGGGATGGAACTGGCGGGTGAACAACAACCACTTGGCAACTCTCGCTGCTCCTGCACTACTCACAGTGCGATCAGGGTCGAAGTCGACGATGCTGCGGCCGGAGGTACTACTCACGATACCTCAGTCGATGCTCTCTGCTCAGACACGCGCATCACGCGCTCCATGATCTCATCCTGGCCCGCGTCGTCTCAACAACTGAGCTACATGGGCCTGTAACTCTCAGACCTCTCTCTCTTCTCCGTCCATTCAGCCTCCCGCTGATCGGGCTCCTCATCCAAGGTCGAACATGCCCTCGCTGCTGCACGGCGTCTCAGAGGCAACAAGGACAACTGTCACAACCAACCAAACCTCAAACACTCTCGACCCAATCAAGCGAAAGTCTATAACATGTTAACCATTCTAAAGTATTATGTTGTCTGCAGCCAACATAATTACTTTAGAGAATAAACATGTAAGATCACTCGCCCCAATCCCCTGGGGGAGGTACAAACTCAATCAGGACTCTCGCTAAAGTCACGTCTCTCACGACAGTCATCCTACTGTCCAACCAATAGCCTAGGGTCTCTAAGTCCTCAATGACCTATATTCCTAGGCTCTGATACCACCCTAATCTGTCACGCCCCGGGGTCGAAACTGCGACCCGGGCTCGCCAACAGATCCGCCATCTGTACGGAAACTACCGCACAGATGAAGCGTCTACCCTGCAAGTCAAATCTATAGCTAAAACATGTATCAGAGCTGAAATAGAACTAACAACCAAGGGCTATAGAAATCCACTGAACATCTGATGTAAATAAAATCATCCTTGATACAACATCTCTCAACTGTCAAAATATACAAAAGCCTCACCAATCACTCAGACTGTCCAGTACAAAAGTAGAAACATAAAATACAGGGTACATCTACCTCTGACTCTCAATACGGTAAGGAACTACTCAGCCTCGTCCTCACCTCGAAGCAGCTGTCCCCGCGCGAACCCAGCCGGAACAGCTACCTCAGGAACCTGTCACCGCAGCGGGTGTGAGATCTACTGCAGAAGGTAGATCTCAGTGGGTACCGTCACCAATATCCACGGTATGCCCGCTAAGTCTACAGGAGGCACAAAAGATAGGTATGCAGATAGATATATAAATGAAAGCAGGAAATGAGCTAAACTATATGCCATAACCATATGCTCAAGGAAACCTCTACTATGATCCCACTATGCATACTCCCTCACTACTAAATGCCTCAAGTATCATGCTCAAAGGAATACTCATCTAAGAGCGAGCTATGCAACACTCGCACACAAGGTGCTCTCAAAACCCAAATCTCAATGACTGTCCAAAGCTGGCACAGTCGAGCCCGCGCCTGTCGTCTAGGAACGCACCTGCCCACTCCACGTGGGGCGTCCTACTGACCACTATGGACGCACCTGCCCACTCCCCGTGGGGCGTCCTACGCACCTATCCACTGCGTGTGGGGCGTACTACGCACCTGCCCACTCTCTGTGGGGCGTACTACGCACCTACCCACTTCGCGTGGGGCGTACTGCTGACTACTATGGACGCACCTGCCCACTCCACGTGGGGCGTCCCGCCGACTACTACGAACGCACCTGCCCACTGCGTGTGGGGCGTCCTAGTCGGTCCATCTCAATCATCATCACGCATCCGGAGCATACTCGAGGGGAGCGACCCCACCGAGCTCTAGTATCTAGTCAGTCTCAACTATCTCAAGAATGGCATATGCAGGCTGTGATCCACGATCAAACAAATCGGATACTCAAAACCAGATGTCACATCACAGTCGGGAACCCTCCACGACTAGATCAGGAATGCCAAACCCTCTCATAGCTTTGTCGGAGAACCCTCAACGACCCTATCTGATAATGCACATCCATGGCTAAGTCAGGAACCCTCCACGACCCAATCTGCCAGAGCCCAATCTCTCGAAATCAAGTCGGAGAACTATCTCCACTACTAAAATCAGATATACCAATCCATGATCTAGAATAATCCCACCAGGGATCTCAACTCACCTGACACTAGAAGCTCGTCACACAGAGCTCTAAAAATCCACTCGGCCCCCTGGCACGAGGATTACATGCATCCTGAACCTACTCAAACCCTCTGGCAGCTCACAAAATTCCCCAAACTATTTTTAAAGTCTCAATTTATTAAAATCGGTCCGCCGATTTTTAATACGGTTCAGATGCCAATCTAATGTCAACTAATCATGCAATCTAGTGTCAATTCATCCCTAGATCATGCTAAAAATATCTGGGGCCCATAATTGTCTTTCCATGATTTTCTAGACAACTATCAGATTTATCAGCTATATGATTTCAAATAAAGACGTGGTTAAGGGGGTTCCTAATCTTTCTTTTAAAGAAAACATTGTGTGTGGAGGTTGTCAAAAGGGAAAACAATCAAGGGCTGCACACAAGAACTTGAACCACGTTGGTACCAACCGGCCCTTAGAATTACTGCACATGGACTTAATGGGGCCCACTCGTCAACCATCCTTGGGAGGTAAATGGTATATTTTTCATTTGGTTGATGATTTCTCTAGATATTCGTGGGTAACATTTTTAAAAGAGAAAGCGGATACTTTCGACTCTTTTCATGAGGTTTGTCATCGTATTATGATTGAAAGAAATGAAAAGATCGTTCGTGTTCGAAGTGATAGAGGTGGAGAATTCATTAATTCTAAATTCATTGATTTTTGCACTTCCAACGGCATAAAACTGAATTCTCAGCACCCTATACACCTCAGCAGAATGGTGTAGTCAAGCGCAAAAACTTGTTCAAGAGATGGCGCGTGTTATGCTTCACAGCCGGAGATTACCGTTACATTTTTGGCCTGAAGCTGTGAACACCGCCGTCTATGTAATTAATCGAGTGTATTTGCGCTCGGGAACTTTAAATACACCATATGAGCTATGGTTTTGTAGAAAACCGAATATCAAATATTTTCATATCTTTGGGAGTCGCTGTTACATTTTACGCGATCGTGAAAATCTTGGTAAATTCGACTCTCGAAGTGACGAAGGGATTTTCATGGGTTATTCTACAAACAGTAGAGCATATCGGGTATTTAACCTGGAATCTAAAACGATGGTAGAATCTATTAATGTTTAAGTAGATGAAGCTTTTCATTTTGCATCTGATAAATCTACCCCTGATATGTCTCTAGATGATGATACTCCTGTAAATGCATCTTCTCATAATAATTCTTTCAATAAAGTTGATGCATCTAATGGTTCTTCAAGTTTATCTGATATGCAGGAATCATCATATGTACCTCCGAATACTCCGTTACCTCAAACGCTACGTATCTCCAAGGATCATCCAGAATCAAACATTATTGGAGACCAACAAGAAGGAGTCAGGACTCGGAGACAGTTGGTTTGTGGAGTCGCTTGTTACGTCTCCATGGTAGAACCAAAGAACATCGATGAAGCTCTTCAGGATGACTATTGGATTGAAGCAATGCAGGAAGAGCTCCATCAGTTCGAAAGAAACAAAGTCTGGGAACTAACGAAGCCACCGAAGCAACACAACGTGATTGGTACTAAATGGATTTTCAAGAACAAGAAAAACGAAATGGTACCATTATCAGGAACAAAGCACGCCTAGTTGCTCAGGGCTACTCACAAATTGAAGGTATAGACTTTGATGAGACGTTCGCCCCGATTGCTCGACTCGAGTCAATTCGTATTTTGTTCGCAATTGCTTGTCATTTTAAAATCAAACTCTTTCAAATGGACGTTAAGAGCGCGTTTTTAAATGGGTTTTTGAACGATGAAGTTTATGTGGCTCAACAGAAAGGTTTTGTAGACCATAAGCAACCTAACCATATTTTTCGTTTGAAAAAGGCTCTTTACGGTCTAAAATAAGCACCGCGAGCGTGGTACGAAAGGTTGACAAAGCACCTTTTGGAGAAGGGCTATACTCGAGGGGGAGCAGATCGGACTCTCTTTGTGAAGCATTATCAGGATAACTTTATTGTCACACAAATCTATGTCGATGACATTGTATTTGGTCCAACAAGAGACAATGATGCTTCTAAATTCGCTGAAACCATGGAAACTGAATTTGAGATGTCTATGATGGGGGAACTAACATATTTTCTTGGATTGCAAGTGAAACAAAATGAAGAAGGCATCCATTTGTGCCAATCCAAGTATGCAAGGGAGTTGGTGAAGAAATTCGATTTAGAAAACTCTAAAGATTTTCCGACTCCAATGGGAACTAGCAATAAGGAATTAGGAAGTGAATCTCTTAGTGAAAGTGTAGACAGTAAGTTTTATCGCAGCATGATTGGAAGTCTACTCTACCTCACGGCTAGTCGCCCGGATATATCCTTTAGTGTTGGGATCTGCGCGAGATATCAATCAGCACCAAAGGAGGTTCACCTGAAGCGGTGAAAAGGATCATCCGGTACGTCAAAGGAACACTGAATTTCGGAATTTGGTATCCTATGGGAACAACTCTTGACATAATAGGATATTTAGATGCCGATTGGGCAGGATCTGTGGATGATCGGAAAAGTACCAGTGGTGCATGTTTTTATCTTGGCCATTGTCTTGTTGCATGGCATAGTAAAAAGCAAAACTGCATTGCACTCTCGACTGCCGATGCGGAATATATTTCAGCGGGTAGTTGTTCAACTAAACTCATTTGGATGAAAAGCGTGTTGAGCGACTTCCGAATTTCAGCAACTTCAGTAACTATTCTTTGTGACAACACAAGTGCTATAAATATTTTTAAAGATCCTGTGTTGCACTCGAGAACAAAACACATTGAACTTAGATATCATTTTCTAAGAGAGCTAGTTGAATGAAATATTCTTCAAATTTCCTATATTTCAACTGAAGATCAATTAGCCGACTTTTTAACAAAACCTTTGTATCAAAAACGGTTTATTCATTTACGTAAAGCGATTGGAATGCTTTCTTTGAAATAACACTTTTTGAAATCATTTCTTAGGTTAGGTTTTGTTTTGTGTTTTTGTTCCTTATCTATGTTTGTACATAGAACATTATTTGAGCATATGTAATTGACTTTACTTGCATCCTTTCATATATTTAGAAATTTATTATGCTCTGGATATCATAATAATTCATTTGATGCAATGATCATTTATGTCAATTAAGTCATCTTTAATTGATCAAAGTCAATTTCTCTCTCATGTGATCTCTTGGTATAGTTTTTATCATATTTGAAAATTGAGTTAAGTATGAAACTCGAGACCAATTTTTGGTTGAATACCTCATATCTTAGATAATTGATAGCCAATTGAGGGGGACTTTATCAAAATGTTTATGCTCAAAAGATGTGGAAAGAGTTACATCCCAATGAGGAGTGTGAAAACTACCACCACATGGAGGAAAGAGCTACCACCTCGGTCGTCCGAGTGCTGTGTGTGTAGAACACCGGGATTTGGATGACGCACCGACCTTGCAGGATGGTGTGGTGCGGAGGAATTTGCCTTGGATGTGTCCCACTTGTGTTTTCAGAGGAGTTCGGGTTGATTTGGATCCCCGCGGAGGCCTCTGCTTGTTTTGGGCTTTGTACGCGTTAGGTGACTGGTACGGGAAGCTCCGACACCGCTATGGGTTGCAGAAAAATTGGGAAACACTTGGAGCAGGTGTACTTTTGATTTACAGCGAGGTTCCGGAGGTTCCGGACTGACGCGGAGGACCCGGAGGCAAAAAGTGAGTCGGAACTGGCAATTTTGGAGCCGGTATTTGATTTGAGCACCCCGACTCAACGGTCGAGCTTTTTGAGGAGAAAAAGCTGTGGACACGCGTACTTTTGATTTACAGCGAGGTTCGGGAGGTTCCGGACTGACGCGGAAGACCCGGAGGCAAAAAGTGAGTCGGAACTGGCAATTTTGGAGCCGGTATTTGATTTGAGCACCCCGACTCAACGGTTGAGCTTTTTGAAGAGAAAAAGCTGTGAGTGCGTGTACTTTTGAATTACAGCGGAGCTCGGGAGGTTCCGGGCAGGGGCGGAGGGCCCGAGGGCAAAAAGTGAGTTGGAGTTGGGTTTTTTGGAATTAAGTTAATTAAGTTAATAAATTTTATTTAAAGTTTTGCTTTATAAAACCACTCCCCTCCACCTCTGTAGCAAAAGGAAAAAGAGAAAGAAAGAAAGAGAGAAAAGAAAAGTTAAGGAAAGGAAAAGGGAAGAAGGAAAAAGAAGTAGGAATTGGAGAGGGCTCTTGAGCTTTTCTTCTCCGAGCGTGGACGGGTGCCGAGCGAGGACCGGCGTGCCGCGAGGAGGTTGGATTTATTTTATTTTATTCTTTTCTCTCTTTTCTTCTCCCCGTGGGCGGAGCCTTGCGGACTTGTCGTCCGGGTTGTGGCGAGGCTGCGCGAGTCGCGCGCTCGCGTTTTCGGCGGCGCGTGATCGGGGGGGGGGGGGGGGGGGGGGGGGGGGGCGGCGGCCGTGCGCTGGGGCGCTTGCGCGCTGCGCGCCGGGCTGCCTTGGGGCTGCGCGGCCCTGCAGGCCGCGCGATGTGCGCGCGGCACTGCAGGGGTGCCGCTCGGGCAGCCCCTGTGCCGCGCGGCCTGGCAGGCCGCGCGGGGCGCGCGACCCTGCAGGGATGCCGCGCGGGAAGCCCCTGTGCCGCGCGGCCTTGCAGGCCGTGCGGGGCGCGCGGCACTGCAAGGTGCCGCGCGGGCGGCCATGGGGCCGCGCGGCCCTGCAGGCCGCGCGCTGGGCGCGCGGCGCTGCAGGGGTGCCGCGCGGGCATCCCCTGTGCCGCGCGACCTTGCAGGCCGCGCGCTGTGCGCGCGGCACTGCAAGGTGCCGCGCGGGCCTGCGGGCCGCGCCCGTGGGCGCCCCGCGCGGGCGGCCCAGTGCCGCGCGGGCCTGCGGGCCGCGCCCGTGGGCGCGCGGCCCTGCAGGGGCCCCGCGCGGGCGGCCCTGTGCCGCGCGGGCCTGCGGGCCGCGCCCGTGGGCGCGCGGCCCTGCAGGGGCCCCGCGCGGGCGGCCCTGTGCCGCGCGGGCCTGCAGACCGCGCCCGTGGGCGCGCGGCCCTGCAGGGGCCCCGCGCGGGCGGCCTTGTGTCGCACGGGCTTGCTGGGCGCCGCGCGGGCGGCTGGGTCAGCGCCGCGCGGCTGGGTTTTTGGGTGCCGTGCAGCTGCGCCGCTTTGTCCGCGCAGGCTGCGACTCGGCGACGCGCCGCGGCGTAGTGCGCGATGGGTTTTCCGCGCAACGCGCGGCGTTTCTCGTCGCCGGATGGGTTTTTCTCGCCTTTGTGAGCGCGGTTGTAGCCGCATGTTTTCTGATTCCGGTCCCTCTTCTTGTCTCGCAGTTGTGGCATTGTGTTAGCTTCTCACGTGGCCGGTGGTGCGTGTTTTGCCGCGTGGAGCTGCGGGATCGCGTCGGGACCTCCGTATGGCGCACGGTTTTCGCGGATTGATCGCAGGTGGGTTGGTTTCTCCCAATGAACTACGGAATGCCCTTTACGCTTCCGAATGCAAAGGTATCGTATCCTTACTATCAGGTATTTGCGGAAC
The DNA here is from genome assembly GCA_029204045.2 of Tillandsia leiboldiana. Taxonomy (NCBI): domain Eukaryota; kingdom Viridiplantae; phylum Streptophyta; class Magnoliopsida; order Poales; family Bromeliaceae; genus Tillandsia; species Tillandsia leiboldiana. The sequence continues at coordinate 25,601,971 of CM055070.1, forward strand.
AGTCGTGCAAGTCGAGCGTTGTCGTTTCTGACTTGGACACGAGTGTTAGTCGCATCGTTAGAGTATACGAGTTGTACTGGCAGAGTTACCAGATGGGTATAAATCACTGGCTGAGTTACCAGATGAGTAGATACCACTGGCAGAGCTACCAGATGGGTGTAAATCACTGGCTGAGTTACCAGATGAGTAGATACCACTGGCGGAGTTACCAGATGGGTATAAATCACTGGCTGAGTTACCAGGTGAGTAGAAATCACTGGCTGAGTTACCAGATGAGTAGATACCACTGGCGGAGTTACCAGATGGGTATAAATCACTGGCTGAGTTACCAGATGAGTAGATACCACTGGCGGAGTTACCAGATGGGTATAAATCACTGGCTGAGTTACCAGATGAGTAGATACCACTGGCAGAGTTACCAGATGGGTATAAATCACTGGCTGAGTTACCAGATGTTTAGATATCACTGGCTGAGTTACCAGATAGATAGTTATGCCCTGGCCGAGTCACCAGGTGGTTACTAGAAGGGATTGAGGTGGCCTTCTAGTGTCTTGTAGAGTTCTAGCAGCCCCAGTGCGGGGGCGGAAACTATGGGCGCCTAAGCCTACAGCATGTTCTTGTTTGATAAGGGCTGTAGGGGGCGCAGACGTTCGTAGTTTCCAGGCCTCCCGTGAGAGAGACTGAGAACTTACTTCCAGCATTGCATTGAGACATGTAGCGATAGATTCATTTCCAGTTATCTATCTATCTATCTATCTATCTATCTATCTATCTATCTGTGTTTTTGTCTCCAGCAGACTGAGTGGGTGTACCGTGGGTTTAGCTTTGGTACCCACTGAGATCTGACTGTTGCAGTAGATCTCACACCCGCTGTGATGACAGGTGTTCCTGAGGCGACCGTTCCAGGTTTGGCTCGTTCGGAGCTTTCTGACCGAGGTAAGGGCGTAGCTGGCTAGCTCCTACCCGAGTCGGTGGTGTCGGTGTTAGTGTCACTTGTACTTTTTAGTTTCCACTTTTGTACCATTTAGTGCTTTTGTACTTATGTTGTGGGTTCTAGTGGACTGCTGTACTTGGACTTTTCACCGCTTGGTGTTTCTGCTTCCTTTCAGCTCTGATACTTGTTAGCTATAGATCTCTTTTGCAGGTTAGACGCTTCGTCTGTACGGCAGTCTCCGTACAGGCGGCGGATCTGTTGGTGGGCCCGGGTCGCAAATCGACCCCGGGGCGTGACAGATTAGGTGGTATCAGAGCCTAGGAATATAGGTCGTTGGGGACTTAGAGACCCTAGGCTTTTGGTTGGACAGTGGGAAGACTGTCGTGTGAGACGTGACCTTAGCGAGAGTCCTGTCTGAGGGTGTACCTCCCCCTGAGGATTGGGGTGTGACCTCGCATGTTATTTACTCTAAGGTGATTGTGTTGGCTGCGACAGCATAATGCTTTAGAAAGGTTAACATGTTTAGACTTTCGTTTGTTTGGGGTCGAGAGAGTCTTGGT
>CM055070.1:25603564-25728636 GCA_029204045.2 Tillandsia leiboldiana
TTTGGGAACCGCGCCAACTTCGTCAGCACCTCGTGGAGTATCAACCGTGAGACAGAGGGAGCTGTGAGCGCAGCTGCGAAATTTGACGGATCAAGAGGTATGTGAGACCTAGTACCTCGTCGTGGGGATACGACAGTGAGGATCCAGGCAGTGGTTACACAGTGGTGATGTCACGTTGTGGGTACACAACCGTGTGAGTTTTTGTAAGGTTCGAACTTGATTAGTCTCACCTTGTGCTTGGGCAGATGCCTTCGAGTGATTGATATCTTTATGGAACCTTACAGCCAAGGGCTGTGCCTGGTTACTGATCCGGAATCAGTAGGGCAGTTGAGCGGTTTGCGTGGTCAAGTAGATTGACTAATGCCCTACTGATTTGAGAGCTGTGTTTTTCCCTGTTTCACTGGACGGGTTGGTGGTGTTACCGTCGTGGGTTTTTTGCTTACCTCCGAAGCGACTTGGAGCTTGAGGGGCTCTTGAGGTTAGTGCTACAACTTCTAAGGAGGAAGAAGTTGGTTGCCAAGCTTTCAGAGTTGCACTTCGACATCGAGGATTTTGTGTTTGGGCCTTGTGTTTTAGCCGCTTGAGTGGCAGAGGATATGAGGTGTATTGAGGCAAAGCTGAGGAAGATACCAGCATTGATCCGGATATTGCCGTGATAGTGAGGTCATGGAATTATTCTTGAATCCTCAAACCTTAAGTGCTTGGACACTCAGGAAGTCGGGTCGAGGTAACGCCGGTGGATAGATTTTGCAAGGATGTATGATTGCTTTATCCCGGCGAGGACATTTTGTTCAGTATGCCCTGTTTAGGCGAGCTGTGTAACCCTGGGAATTGAGTGCCAGAATCGAGAGAAGGTTCTCGAGGTTGAAGTTTTTCCCCTGTCAAGGGAGGTGATCCATGTTTTGTGGAACTGGAGCTTTGGTGGCTATGAAGCATCTGAGGAGTTTTGCCTTAAGGAGGCTTGAACTTCGGTTTTTGAGATCTCGAATCAAGGGAGACTACCAGCCTGAGAGTTATATATAGAAACGAGTTATGCGAGTTGTGGATCCTCGAGCTGTGATCAGGCTGGATGAGGCCTATTTGAACCCCGCAAGTTTTGTTTTGCTTTCCCTTCCTTGGTGATGGACGAGGACTGCGTTATCCTCATCGACCGATGCGATTCTTGTTGGTGAAACCAAAGAATTTTGCAGTCGAATCATACCTTTGGGGAAGGTTCAGTGTTGTCAGCATGAGGAATGTGAGTGACCACTTGAGAGCCTTGGGCAATCTGAGGATCTTCTATCCCTTTTGTTTTTGATTTACCCTCCTAAGTATGGATTTTGTTGGATTTCGAGGACGAAACCCTTTTAAGGGGGGGAGAGTGTAGAACACCGGGATTTGGATGACGCACCGACCTTGCAGGATGGTGTGGTGCGGAGGAATTTGCCTTGGATGTGTCCCACTTGTGTTTTCAGAGGAGTTCGGGTTGATTTGGATCCCCGCGGAGGCCTCTGCTTGTTTTGGGCTTTGTACGCGTTAGGTGACTGGTACGGGAAGCTCCGACACCGCTATGGGTTGCAGAAAAATTGCGAAACACATGGAGCAGGTGTACTTTTGATTTACAGCGAGGTTCGGGAGGTTCCGGACTGACGCGGAGGACCCGGAGGCAAAAAGTGAGTCGGAACTGGCAATTTTGGAGCCGGTATTTGATTTGAGCACCCCGACTCAACGGTCGAGCTTTTTGAGGAGAAAAAGCTGTGGACACGCGTACTTTTGATTTACAGCGAGGTTCGGGAGGTTCCGGACTGACGCGGAAGACCCGGAGGCAAAAAGTGAGTCGGAACTGGCAATTTTGGAGCCGGTATTTGATTTGAGCACCCCGACTCAACGGTTGAGCTTTTTGAAGAGAAAAAGCTGTGAGCGCGTGTACTTTTGAATTACAGCGGAGCTCGGGAGGTTCCGGGCAGCGGTGGAGGGCCCGAGGGCAAAAAGTGAGTTGGAGTTGGGTTTTTTGGAATTAAGTTAATTAAGTTAATTAATTTTATTTAAAGTTTTGCTTTATAAAACCACTCCCCTCCACCTCTGTAGCAAAAGGAAAAAGAGAAAGAAAGAAAGAGAGAAAAGAAAAGTTAAGGAAAGGAAAAGGGAAGAAGGAAGAAGAAGGAGGAATTGGAGAGGGCTCTTGAGCTTTTCTTCTCCGAGCGTGGACGGGTGCCGAGCGAGGACCGGCGTGCCGCGAGGAGGTTGGATTTATTTTATTTTATTCTTTTCTCTCTTTTCTTCTCCCCGTGGGCGGAGCCTTGCGGACTTGTCGTCCGGGTTGTGGCGAGGCTGCGCGAGTCGCGCGCTCGCGTTTTCGGCGGCGCGTGATCGGGGGGGGGGGGGGGGGGGGGGGGGGCGGCGGCCGTGCGCTGGGGCGCTTGCGCGCTGCGCGCCGGGCTGCCATGGGGCTGCGCGGCCCTGCAGGCCGCGCGCTGTGCGCGCGGCACTGCAGGGGTGCCGCGCGGGCAGCCCCTGTGCCGCGCGGCCTGGCAGGCCGCGCGGGGCGCGCGACCCTGCAGGGGTGCCGCGCGGGCAGCCCCTGTGCCGCGCGGCCTTGCAGGCCGCGCGGGGCGCGCGGCACTGCAAGGTGCCGCGCGGGCGGCCTTGGGGCCGCGCGGCCCTGCAGGCAGCGCGCTGGGCGCGCGGCGCTGCAGGGGTGCCGCGCGGGCATCCCCTGTGCCGCGCGACCTTGCAGGCCGCGCGCTGTGCGCGCGGCACTGCAAGGGCGCGCCGCCCTGCAGGGGCCCCGCGCGGGCGGCCTTGTGCCGCACGGGCTTGCTGGGCGCCGCGCGGGCGGCTGGGTCAGCGCCGCGCGGCTGGGTTTTTGGGGGCCGTGCAGCTGCGCCGCTTTGGCCGCGCAGGCTGCGACTCGGCGACGCGCCGCGGCGTAGTGCGCGATGGGTTTTCCGCGCAACGCGCGGCGTTTCTCGTCGCCGGATGGTTTTTTCTCGCCTTTGTGAGCGCGGTTGTAGCCGCATGTTTTCTGATTCCGGTCCCTCTTCTTGTCTCGCAGTTGTGGCATTGTGTTAGCTTCTCACGTGGCCGGTGGTGCGTGTTTTGCCGCGTGGAGCTGCGGGATCGCGTCGGGACCTCCGTATGGCGCACGGTTTTCCCGGATTGATCGCAGGTGGGTTGGTTTCTCCCAATGAACTACGGAATGCCCTTTACGCTTCCGAATGCAAAGGTATCGTATCCTTACTATCAGGTATTTGCGGAACAGTCGTGCAAGTCGAGGGTTGTCGTTTCCGACTTGGACACGAGTGTTAGTCGCATCGTTAGAGTATACGAGTTGTACTGGCAGAGTTACCAGATGGGTATAAATCACTGGCTGAGTTACCAGATGAGTAGATACCATTGGCAGAGCTACCAGATGGGTGTAAATCACTGGCTGAGTTACCAGATGAGTAGATACCACTGGCGGAGTTACCAGATGGGTATAAATCACTGGCTGAGTTACCAGATGAGGAGAAATCACTAGCTGAGTTACCAGATGAGTAGATACCACTGGCGGAGTTACCAGATGGGTATAAATCACTGGCTGAGTTACCAGATGAGTAGATACCACTGGCAGAGTTACCAGATGGGTATAAATCACTGGCTGAGTTACCAGATGTGTAGATATCACTGGCTGAGTTACCAGATAGATAGTTATGCCCTGGCCGAGTCACCAGGTGGTTACTAGAAGGGATTGATGTGGCCTTCTAGTGTCTTGTAGAGTTCTAGCAGCCCCAGTGCGGGGGCGGAAACTATGGGCGCCTAAGCCTACAGCATGTTCTTGTTTGATAAGGGCTGTAGGGGGCGCAGACGTTCGTAGTTTCCAGGCCTCCCGTGAGAGAGACTGAGAACTTACTTCCAGCATTGCATTGAGACATGTAGCGATAGATTCATTTCCAGTTATCTATCTATCTATCTATCTATCTATCTATCTATCTATCTATCTGTGTTTTTGTCTCCAGCAGACTGAGTGGGTGTACCGTGGGTTTAGCTTTGGTACCCACTGAGATCTGACTGTTGCAGTAGATCTCACACCCGCTGTGATGACAGGTGTTCCTGAGGCGACCGTTCCAGGTTTGGCTCGTTCGGAGCTTTCTGACCGAGGTAAGGGTGTAGCTGGCTAGCTCCTACCCGAGTCGGTGGTGTCGGTGTTAGTGTCACTTGTACTTTTTAGTTTCCACTTTTGTACCATTTAGTGCTTTTGTACTTATGTTGTGGGTTCTAGTGGACTGCTGTACTTGGACTTTTCACCGCTTGGTGTTTCTGCTTCCTTTCAGCTCTGATACTTGTTAGCTATAGATCTCTTTTGCAGGTTAGACGCTTCGTCTGTACGGCAGTCTCCGTACAGGCGGCGGATCTGTTGGTGGGCCCGGGTCGCAAATCGACCCCGGGGCGTGACAGTGTGCAGCTACCACATGTATACCAAGCATGTCTTAGGCAGCGCAGATGGTAGGAGCTGCTTAAGGATTATGATTTGACTATTCTCTACCACCCTGGGAAAGCAAATGTAGTGGCAGATGCTTAAGTCGCAAATCGATGGAGAACTTAGCGATGATGATCACTTACCAACAACCATTACTTCAAGATATGAGACGGTTGGAGTTGGAGGTTGTGGCACCCGAGACACCCAAGAGATTGATGGCATTGGTGTTGCAACCGACTCTTATGGAAAGGATCAAGATGAAACAAGTCCAAGATCCTAGTTTGGAAAAGATTCGGGCTACACTTGTGGATGGCAGAGCAGGTGAGTTTCATGTGGATGATCACGCGCACTTCGTTTTCGAAGTCGACTTTATGTACCGGCGGATTTGGAGACCAAAGAAGAGATCCTGAAGGAAGCACACCGAGCACCTTATTCTCTTCACCCAGTTGGCACCAAAATGTACAAGGACTTAAGGTTGCTTTATTGGTGGCCCGGCATGAAGAAAGATGTTGAAAAAATTGTGGCTCAATGCTTGACATGTCAACAAGTGAAAGCCGAGCACCGACTTCCCGCAGGCAAGTTGTAGAGCTTACCCATTCCCGTGTGGAAGTGGGAGAGGATCACCATGGATTTTGTTGTTGGATTGCCTCGCTCTCAGGCTGGGCATGATGCTATTTGGGTGATCGTGGATAGGTTAACCAAATCTGCTCATTTTATCCCTATCCATACTACTTGGTCTAGAGAGAAGCTTGCACAAATTTACCTTGATGAGATTGTGCGATTGCATGGAGTGCCTGTTTGTATAGTTTCGGATCGAGATCCAAGATTCGCATCTCATTTTTGGAGGAGCCTTCACGAGGCCCTAGGCACGCAGCTGGATTTCAGTACAGCTTTCCACCCCCAGAGTGATGGGCAGTCTGAGCGAACCATACAAATCTTGGAGGACATGCTCAGAGCATGTGTTTTGGATTATCAGAGTGGTTGGCATCAATATCTACCGATGGCTGAGTTTACCTATAACAATAGTTATCAAGCAAGTATCAAGATGGCGCCATTCGAGGCTCTTTATGGAAGAAAGTGCCGATCACCTCTTCATTGGAGCGAGGTGGGAGAACGATTGATTTTAGGCCCCGATGTACTTCAAGAGGCCGAAGACAAGGTTCGACTAGCTCGGGAACGTTTGATTTCAGCTCAAAGTCGACAAAAGAGTTACGCGGATAAGCGTCGGCGCGATTTGGAATTTCAAGTTGGAGACCATGTCTTCCTAAAAGTATCGCCGACTAGAGGAGTCAAGAGATTTGGCATCCGAGGGAAGCTAACTCCCCGATTTATTGGACCTTTTGAGATTTGGGAGCGTATCGGCCCGGTGGCTTATCGACTTGCTCTACCGCCTAACCTATCGGGAGTGCACAATGTGTTCCATGTTTCGACGCTCCGGAAGTATGTTTTTGATCCATCTCATGTGGGGGACTTCGCCCCGTTGGAACTACACGAGGACTTGAGCTTTGAGGAGCAACCGGTGAGGATTTTGGCTCGTGAGGTGAAGAAACTTCGGAATCGCGAGATACCTTATGTGAAGGTACTTTGAAGCCATCACGAGGATCGCGAGGCTACATGGGAACTGGAGAGCGCGCTGCAGGAGCGTTTCCCTCAACTTTTTCAGCTGTAGACTTGAGGTACTTGACTTCTAGTTTCGCGGACGAAACTCCTTTTTAGGAGGGGTGAATGTAGTACACTAAACTTTAGCAAATTGCAAAGTTCTAGTGTGTGAAGGTCTAAATGATACCCTTCGGAAGTATGTTTTTGATCCATCTCATGTGGTGGACTTCGCCCCGTTGGAACTACACGAGGACTTGAACTTTATGGAGCAACCGGTGAGGATGGCTCGTGAGGTGAAGAAACTTCGGAATCGCGAGATACCTTATGTGAAGGTACTTTGGAGCCATCACGAGGATCACGACGCTACATGGGAACTGGAGAGCTCGCTGCAGGAGCGTTTCACTCATCTTTTTCAGCTGTAGACTTGAGGTACTTGACTTCTAGTTTCGCGGACGAAACTCCTTTTTAGGAGGGGTGAATGTAGTACACTAAACTTTAGCAAATTGCAAAGTTCTAGTGTGTGAAGGGTTAAATGATACCCTTCAGATGTTTTAGTAAGCTTCCGGAAGGTTTTAGAAGGTTTCCGGAGAGTTTGGACGCAAATCGGAAATTTTCAAAAAATCTAAAAATTTGGGATTTTTGGCTTCGGGGTCCGGACCGTCTGGGGAGAGTCCGGACTGTCCGCGCGAACTCGAAATTCCACGTTCGGGGTCCGGACCGTATTGAGGCAGTCCGAACCGTTCCGGTATGTACAGCACAGTAAGAAACGAAATAACGTTTCATGCAGGGGGTTTTGGGCTTTTTTTACTTTAGGGTTTTTAACCCCTTCACTTCCTCTTTTCCTCTCATTTGGAGAGAGCAAGAGAAAGTGTTAGAGAGAGTGAGAGGGAGAAATCTTGGATTTCCTTCTCCAACACATCTCTCTACTTGGATTCTTCTTCAACCTCCTCTTCTCCACCATTGAAGCTTGCTACAAGAGCTTGGAGGAAGGCTAGAACTTGGAGAAGAAGGAAGTTTGGAGCTCTTGTGCCTATCCTTTGCTTTTCCAAGGTGGGATTCAAGCTCAAAGAGGTTTGGAACACTTCTTTTTCCTTTCTTTTGGGATTTTTGAAGGAAAACCTAGTTTTTGGAAAACTATGGCTTATTTTGGGGCTTTTTGATTTATAGCTTTTGGGGTGGAATTGATGGGTGTAGAACACTCTTGTAGGTTGGTTTTGAAGCTTTTCTTGTTTGGATTTCAAGATTTAGCAAGATTTATCAACCTAAGGTATTTTCCACCTATTTTTCCCTATGATTTTAAGGGATTTTGTGATTAGGGTTTTGTGATGTTTTAACCCTTTGGAAACTTCTCTTAGGGCATAAGAGGAAGTGTGGGCTTCTTGGTAGGGATCCTTCACAAGGATTTGGCAACTATCCGGTGGGTCTGACCTCACCGAAATGGGTGAACTCCCCCTATGTCTTCTATAGACTTTTAGGGCATTAGTGCTATATTAAACATGCATTTTGATTTATCATGATTTATGATCATGCATTTGAACCCCTTCATGTGTAGAAAATTTCATACTCTATGTAGTAGAGGTAAACATTGTAGGTGCATAGGCACTTTAAGGGGGGATTGAATAGGAATTTTCGTGAACTTAAGCTTTTGGATATGAATATAGAATAACTATACCTGTTATAGAATTTTTGGGACATGTTAAACACTTGATCTTGTGTAAATGGACATTATGACATTAGGGCCATCTAGTGTTGTGAGATACAAGTAGAAAACTTCTAAACTTGTACAATCAAGATGAAATAGTTAGATTCCATGTTTGAGACATGAGGACAACTTGTAAATGTTTTACTCTTTCATTATGCAAGATAATGGTAATATTGTATATGAAACATTGACACTTGAGATAATATACCCCGACCTAAAGGTCGATGATGCTATTCCGTGTTTTAGACACGATGATTGCTATTCCGTGTTTTAGACACGATGATCGAGACTTGGTAGGATCGTTCCCTCCAAGCCGGCACTCCGGAGTTGGCCATTTGCGACATCATGATCGCCGTGCGGGATTGGGTGCCGATTGGGACGCCGTTGGAATGGCATAGCTCCTTGGGGGGTGCCACCACGGGACCATGAGGCGTGGCTCAAGCTTAGACTCAAAGAAAGTCTTCAAGAGAAAAGGATTAAGTTAACTAAACTTGACATTGAAATATCACATAGATGATACATTCATGGTAGTTGGGCATACATGATAGCAAACTTGACATTGGGCACCACATAAATAATACTCCTCATTGTAATTTGACATTATGATAACATGATAGATTCATATCATCATTACTTTGTACATGAGCATAGAGGCATGATAGTAGTAGAGTACTTTACTTACTTCAGTTGTTTATTACCTGCATTTTATTTCAGCAGTTATACTATCTTATGCCTCAGTTGACCTAGTGGTGTATTTCGCTTCTCTCGGCGGCTTACCCACTGGGAACTATTGTTTAATAGTTCTCACCCCATTTGGGTTGTTGTGTTGTTTTTCAGAGCCATCCGCAGCGGGAGCGGCTCGGGACCGTGGCAAGGGGTTATTGCATAGCTAGCAAATCCCCGTCGCACCACTCGAGGTGGTTCAGGGCACCTTTTCTTTTGTTTCTGTTGGAGAGGTGTTGGTGTATTTTGGCATAGAAACCACCCGTGTACTTTGATAGGTTGTATTTGAGAGGACCACATTTGTATAATGGATTTTAACTTCTTGTATGATAGTTGGTATCTACTTTCCTGTTTTATGTATAGTAGAGTTGTGTTGTGCTCTGATTACTAGTAGGATGTGTTTATTGCTTCCTTTCCGCTTTGTTGTTGTAGACGCCTTGTGTGTACCGGGGGGTACCTTGTGCACACGGCGGGTCTGTGCACGTGCCGGGTAGGCTTCCGCTGGGGCCTGGGGCGTGACACGAACCCACCTCCCTGCGCCACGTAGCCCCCATACAGCGGACAGCGTCCCCAGCCGCTCAGCGCGCGCTACGTCGCCCGCGCCCGGTCAAAGCGGTAGGAGGAGCCCGCCAATGGCAGGGCGCCACGTGGCACGCCCTAACAGGCCGCCCGACAGCGCCCACTTGCCGCCTGCCACGCCCCTGGCGCCCTGACACGCACGCGCCCCGAGGCGCCCATGTGTTCCTCCATGGACCCCGCCTTCGTGAGCCCACCAACCGGACGCTGCCACGTGTCCCGCCCGGTCCATGCGCCACCCCGCCCCGCTCCGTGGACCGCGCCTCCTGCGTCAACCAACCAAACGCTGCCGCGTGTCCACCGCGCTCCAATGGGAAGCTGCCACCTGGCACACCTGCTCCGCTGCACCGCGCCCTGCCCTCGCGCCTTGCCTTCGGGCCTCCGCGCCTGCGCGCTACCCGCGCTGCAGCCCGTGACGCTGCCCGCCGCCGCCGCCGCTGCCCCCCGGCGCCGGAACAGTACCCAATCCTCGAAATCCGTGCACGGGCATCCGGGCTCCAAAAAATACAAATAATTAGTCCATTTTCATCGTTTTCGCGCGCTGAATCAAAATCCACTGTCCGATTTGCCAAATTCTAATTCCAAAATTTGCCGAATGCATCCAGACAAGTGTTTTTAACCCAAATTTTGCACTGAGTCCAATTCTAATGTCTGTTTCACGCGAAACCCCTTCTAAACATCCGACGGGATCATCCGATTACCCTCGTGATCCATTTTAATCCCTGAGCCCAACACTTGTGTCCAATTTATGCACAAACACCTCCAATACACAGTACATGCCCCCAGAAGTCACCCATCTCACTGCAACAGCTCTGCAGAGATCCAGGTCATCACAACAACCCTGCTCAACCAAAGCAATACCACATGTATCATAATAAAAGGATAAGAGGTGCCATCATGGTTTCTCTTAAGTCAAATTCCAAATGATAGTGTAGCAGGAAAAGGTGGCCTATCTAGATGTCCATACAAGCATGCAAGTGTCCTCATGATGAAAAAAGAAAGACAAATATCATTGTTCTTACAGAGATTAGAGCATGCTATTCTAGGATAATAAAGATCTCATAAGAACACTAAGTACTAACATAGCACAAGTCCAACTATACAAGCATGCATGTTACCCACGATATACTAATCGGCATTCAACAACGGGGATCACTCTAATATTCCTAGTGAGTAAATCAAAGATGAGGTCCACAACAACTACCCACCTCGAAAAGCGTGAACTACAACAATATGAGATTCCTCGCTGTCCAAGATCCCTCAATCCCCGCAAACCTCCAAAATGCGAGAACTACAGCAACAGCATAAATGGACAACGCCACAGCAGTAAATACTGTTTTGCAAAATAGCACGGGAAACGAGGAAATTCACCTTAGTGCAGTCCTGACAAAAATCTGGAAAAATCACCGTTGTGACCCTCGCGACGAGTAGATGAAAAACGAGTACTTACTCGTCCCGTTCTGACACCTGTAGGCCAAGATACAAATTAATCACCGCGATACACGCGAAACTTCCAGTGATCAAAAGTCTTTAGTACTCTGTCCAGAAAAAGTATAATTTTCACCTTCAAAGCAACCTCAGAAAAATCCAGAAAAATTACGATGATGTTCCTTGCGACGCGTAGATGTAAATTGAGTATTTGCATTCCTTGTTCCGACTCTCGGGTGCAGAGAAAACCCACAAAAACCTCGGTGCTGCCCAAATTCCATCACAGAAAAAAGGGTCACAGAAATGATCCGAAAAGCCCAAGAAAACCTCGAAATGGGGAGAAGCTGAAAATACAAAAGTCGTAGCCCTACCTGTCATGAAAACGTGGGTGCAAGAATCACCTGAAAATTCCTTCGGGGTAGCCCAGAAGAGTCCGCAGACTGAAACGCGACGAAAAAGGCTAACAAGGAAGTTGCGTCGCAGTGCGCCGAATCGCAGTAGATGTCGAAGTAGCGTCCTCCGAAAATTCTGGAACTTCTCCACAAGATGTAGCACTGAAAAAAGAAGAAATTATCTATAGGGCTCTCCCTGCGAAACAACCCAAAAAAAAATGCTCAAAAGAAGGCCCAAGGGGCCTATTTATAGGCCCAACCCAAAAAAGCTTACTGTTCGGATTCGGGCGCACCTTTTCGGGCGCCCGAATCCAACAGTCGAACAATTTGCGGCCCAAAGTCCCGTCCGACCAGCGCCCGGAACCACCCGCGATCGACACGCGTCCCCAGAACACGTAACAGCGGTGCAAGCATGCCAGGGCAACGACGCGTGTCCCGCGTCCGGTCAACCGGGTAGGTGGCGCCCACTAATGGCTGGGCGTCACATGGCCAGCCTGCACGACCCGCCCACCGCGCCCACGTGCGCCTCGCCGGCCGTGCAGCCTGCCCCCCACGCGCGCACGCATCTCGAGGCGCCGGGGTGCACCTCCGTGGACCGCACCGCATGAGCCCGCCTATCACAGGCTGTCACGTGTCCCCGCGCCCGGTCTATGCACCCGCGCGGGGTTCCGTGGACCGCGCATCGCGCGCCGGCCACTCCTGGGGCGCCACGTGTCCCCGCACCGGATCCATGCACCACCCGGCGCCGCTCCATGGACCGCCCAACGTGAACCGGCCAATTACAGGCCGCCACGCGGCACCCGGCCGGTCTACGGCCTCCCCCGTGCACCCGATGTAGAATACCGGGATTTCGGATAGCGCACCGACCTCGCAAGATGGCGTGGTGTGGAGAAATTGCCTCATGCGTGTTCCATATGTGTTTACGGGTGAGTTCGGGTTGACTCGGATCAATACGGAAGCCCCAGCTTGAATCGGAGTTTTCCGGGCATTGTGAGCCGATGGAGGTCTGATTTTGTGGAAGCCACGACTCCACTGTGGTATGCAGAAAATTGGGAACTACTTGGAACGGGTGTACTTTCCGATTTCAGTGAAGTTCGGGAGGTTCTGGACTGACGCGGAGGACCCGAAGACGAAAAGTGAGTTGGAACTGGCAACTTTGGAGGCGGTTTTTTGGATTGAGCACACCGACTCAACAGTTGAGCTTTTTGAGTTGGGAAAGCTGTGGACATGTGTATTTTCATATTACAGCGGAGTTCGGAAGATTCCGGACTGGTACGGAGGCCCCGAGAGTAAAAAGTGACTTGGAGTTGGCTAAAATGGAATTAATTAATTAATTTAATTAATTTGGATTATTTTTGTACGTAATGGAATTAGAGATGGAAAGAAAGAAAAAGAAGTTAGTGAATAGAGGAGATTGGAATTAGTGGATATGGATATAAGGGAGTTAGATATTTTGATGTTGGGAATATTTAATTGTTTTCCGTCCACCCTTAATTAGTAGCCATCCACTAATTAAAGTAGCCACGTAATCTCTTCTCCTCCAACCTGCAACAGAGTAAAATGGAAGAAACAGAGTAAGAAAGAAAAAGGGGAAGAAGGAGAAGATGATGTGGGGAGAGAAGAGAAAAGAGGGGGAAAAAGAGAGGAAATGACTAAGGCAAGTGGTGGTGACCCCTGCGTGAAGCCGAGCGGAGAGCGCGACGAGCGGAGCGCGCCGAGCCTCGATCAAGGTTGGTAGCAGTTTTTTTGTTGAGGCCTTGGGTTTGAATTTTTTCGGTTGATGATTTTTTTATCTTATCTTGGTTTGAGGTTGGAGCGGGTTTTGGACTTGTTGTCCTCGTGTGGGAGGCTACGGTTTGGGTTTGGTGCGTTTTGGTGCTGTCGTATCAAGGGAGCCGTGAGCTGCAGGCGGGCGCGCGGCGGGCGCACGCAGGAGGCGCGTGCAGCGGGCCTGGGAGCCGCGCGGCGGGCCCATGCGCTGCGCGGGCGCTGCGCAGGAGCGCGCAGGGCGCCGCGCGGGCGCCGCGCAGGAGCGTGCAGGGCGCCGCGCGGGCGCCGCCTGGCCGCTGCGCAGGCGCGCGCGGCCACGCAAGCGCGCCGCGCGGCCGCACAGCGAGCGCGCAGGGGCGCGCGGCCTGCGCGCTGGGGTGCCACGCGGGGGCGCGGCATGCGTGCAGGAGCGCCGCGCTGGCGTTGTACTTGGCCGCAAGGCCGCGCGCAGTGCGCGGTTGCCGCATCAGCGCGCTGTTGGCGCGGCTACGACGTGCGGTCGGCGAGCGAGCTCGGTTTTGGTGTCGACGAGCTGTTTGCGCGCACGCCGAGGCTGTGGTTGCCGGGGTGTCGCGGGGCCGTTTGTGAGCCGGGATTGATGGAGTTTTGTGGGTTTTTCTCTTTTTCTCTCAGGATGGTGTCGTCTGCGACGGGGTTCATGCCAGGGAACTGCGCGGAGCCTCGGGGTGCGAGGAGTTGGCGCGAAATCTGCAGGCATGTTCAGGATGCTGTAGAATTGTATTTTTGTGTTGTTGATGGGGACTTGTGGTGGGCTGTGAGTATAAGAATTGTGTTGCGGATTATGTTTGTGCTGGAGCTTAGTGTGAGTTTGTTGGTGTGGACTGTTGAGCTCAGAGAAGAGAGAATTCTTTTATAGTGTATAGTGAGTTTTGTGTAAGTGAGCATTATTAATTAGTGAGCAGATATTATGTGGACTTGTGTGTGTGTGTGTGTGTGCAATTGGAGCTTTTTAAGTGTGCTGTGGTTTTCGTGAAGTAATGGAGGAGGTATGTATGAAGTGTGTGTGTACTGTGGGATTGTGAGTACCTTGTTTAATTTGTGCTAAAGCTTGGTTGTGTATGTGCTGTGAGTAGACAATTGAGTGAGCCGGATGCGCGCAGGAAACTATAGAGGACTCGAGTGACTCGATTTTTGAAGTTTCGTCAATTTGAGGTATCGGCGCTTCACCGACTTCAGCGTTTGCCTGCGGAAAGCATTCCAGGTGGGTTGGAATTTCTTCCAAAATGTATGGAATGCCCTTTAATTCTTCTGAATGCAATTTGAGCATGTCTAGTGTAATATTTTCACTGTTGGTAAATCTGATAGTTGCCTAGAAAATTACAGAAAATTCTTTGGAACCCCAGATTATTTTTAGTGTACTTCTGGTACAGTATGACACTAGATTGCATGATTAGAGAGCATTACTTTTGCACCGAGATCGTTTCTAAAAATCATGAAACCCGTTTTAAGGAAAAATCGGCTTTTTAAATGTGGTTTTTAAACTGCGAGATTGCCGGTGAGATGACAGGGTCCCAGGGTGCATGTAACCTCGCGCCTGGGGGCCGAGGAGATTTTTATTTGACTTTTGGATGTTTTTACTAGTGCCTCGGGGGTTGGTGAGGGCATATCAGTTCGAGTCGTGGAAGGTTTCCCGACTGAGTTGTGCTTTTGAGCATTGAGTTTCCGATCTGTCTGATCGTGGATTATAGCCTGCATGTGCCGCTTATTGACATAGATGAGTCAATAGAGAGCCTTTACTTGGGCTAGGTTCCTTTATGTATTAGACATCCCACACTTTGCATCTTTCCTGGACATAGTGTTGCCTCGCCCGGGTAGTGGGCCGAGGGGTCAGGTTTCTGTGGGGCATTGTTGCACTCGTGCCTGGGGGCTGAGTGGAGTCCGGTAGCTGAGTTTAGACTGTGCTAGTGTTGTTGGTTACCGTTGGGGTTGACGGTGGTCCAGGGTCGTTGTGTGTTGTCCGACCAGTTTTATTAGCCCTGAGCTGTGAGTCGATCTAGGCTGTGGAGTATCTCCAGCCAGTGTGTTTTGTGCCACGAGTTGGTAGAGTTTGCTAGTATCGCGTGATTCGAGAGAGCTGATCAGCTGAGTCGTCGAGAGTGCTCCTACCGTTGTGCGAGATGTTTGAGGATCCTGAGTCTTTCCGTTCTGAGAGTGAGCGTGGATTTTGGACTATAGCCTGCAGTGCCACATTGAGCTTGACAGAGTGTGCGGATACCTTTTCCTCGGTGGGGTCGCGCCCCTCGAGTGCCACGTCCGGAGTGGAGTTGTTACTTTTGTATCGCGACTTGTCGACGCAGTCCCTCTGGCTGGGCCAGTTTTGGCAGTTACGGACGCGGTCCCTCTGGCTGGGCCAGTTTTGGCAGTCACGGACGCCCTACGTCAGTCCGGTCCTACGTGGATGTAACGGCAGTAGGTAGGCGCAGGTTTGACTGGACCCGAGGAGGCAGTCAGTTCGATTGGGTCGATTGGGCACCTCGTGTGCGAGTGGTGTATACATATTATGTTCTTAGATGAGTTCTTTCCTTTGAGCATTGATACTGAGGCATTTTAGCAGTAGCGAGGGTATGCATAGCATGTTTATAGTAGAGTTTCCTTTTGAGCATGATGGTTGACACATATTAGCTGTAGTTTTCATTCAGCTTACCTTTTATCTATCTATCTGCATACCTATCTGTTTGCCTCCAGTAGACTTAGTGGGCATACCGTGGATATTGGTGAAGGTACCCACTGGGATCTACCTTCTGCAGTAGATCTCACACCCGCTGCGGTGACAGGTTACTGAGGTTGCTGTTCCGGCTTAGCACGCGCGGAGACAGCTGATCGAGGTGAGGACGTGGCCGAGTAGTTCCTTACCAGCATTGAGAGTCAGAGGTAGATGTACCCGGTATATTTTATGTTTCCACTTTTGTACTGGACAGTCTGAGAGATCTGTGAGATTGTATTTACTTTTTACAAGTTGAGAGACTTGTATTGAGGATTTGTTTTTATTCAGATGTTCAGTGTTTTACATTCTGTAGCTATTAGTTCTTTTTCAGCTCTAATACATGTTTAGCGATAGATCTTATGCAGGGTAGACGCTTCGTCTGTGCGGCAGTTTCCACACAGACGGCGGATCTGTTGGCGAGCCCGGGTCGCAGTTCGACCCCGGGGCGTGACACCCGAATCCACTGAAAACTTCCGGGAGCCCCTTTTTGGGCATCCGGAATCAGAAAAATACAAGCAAATAGCCGTTTTCAAGCGTTTTTCTGCGCTGAATCCAAATCCGACCTCCGATCAGCCTGAAACCTCTTCTAAAATTTGGCAAAAGCAGCCGAAGGACAGGCTTGATCCAGAACCTCACTGAGTCCATCCAACACTTTTATTTGATGCGTTACTGGCCCAACACACCAATACCAGGTGTTTCACATCGTGGATTCACGGGAAAAGCTACATAGGGTTTTGGGGCCCTACAGGATCCTCAAGCATCTCGCAATAAGATCGAAGTACTCCCAACGACCCAGGACCACCGTCAACCCAAACGGCTCCCAACAACACTAGCACTGGTCTAATCACAGCTACCAGACTCCACTCAACCCCCAGGCACGAGTGCAACAATAAAAGTATCTGCCTGAATAAACCCAATCAATGGACCAGTAAAATCTGGCACTTCCTGATCAAACTGTATCAAGTATCTGCTAACAGATCGGCACTCACTGACCGGTACTCAATGTCCGGTACTCACTGGCCACCGTGTAAAATCGCCTACTCTGGAGTGGCACTCGAGGGGAGCGACCCACACGAGTATAGTAACCATGTCACAAGTATCTCAATATAGCAGGACTGGATCACGACTTTGATCGAAGTGGGAGAATCCGTCCACTAAAGAAAACCCGATCCCTAATCTAATGCACAAGTGAACATCCGGTCAACCGCCCAATGTCCGCAGTCGCCGCAGTACCCCACAAGTCCACAATCTGGTACAACAACCAACACCTGATCAACCGCCCAAAGTCCGTGGTTGCCGGAACAACCCACACCCATAATCAAGTCCAACCTGTCCCAGACTCAAAGTCTCGACTACACTATCCCAAGTCCCTGCTCGAACCCGAGCAACATGAAACACAAGTCTGACTGAAAAGGAGAAAAGAAGCAAACATGGTTTCTCCTAAGTCAAGTCCCAACATGAAAGTGTAGCAGTAAAAGATGGCCTATCTAGATGTCCATACAAGCATGCAAGTGTCCTCAAGGAAGATAAATGAAAGAGAGTATATCAACTAGTGGCTCCGCATAGGTATAACCAACATGCCAAAATCACTAATGACCTACACCTGTCCATAATCCATGATCCATAATAACTCCTCAGAGTAGTACCCGCACATAGATATATCATCCTGTCTCCTGGAATAATCAATCCTCATGAAAGACTATGTCCTAACATGGCATGCTAATACAACACTACAATACTATATCAATCCCACATAATCTAGGCCATTCTCATGCTTACATCTCAATCCTATTGGTTGTACATTAATTATGCATGCTATCAATCACATAAGGTAACACTTCCCTTGGGTAAGCTTTCATTATTCATAATCATGAATATCCAAATCTTGCAAGTTCTCATAAAACCTAACATGAATATTTATCTTGCAATTTCACATACAATACCATTTCTAAGCTTACCCCTCAACCATACATTGGTACACTAAACATGCATGCATTCTATCAAATATAATTAGAGAACCGTCCACCGGTTCTGGAGACGAAGCAACCCACATGAATCGCTTTCCGTAGGCAAAGCCGAAGTCGGTGAAGTGCGCAGTCACTCACTAACAAAATCCGCCAAAACCGCACCCCCGGTACTCGGTCGCACAAGTCTCTGCTCCAACCAACATCACAGCCAACAATCAATCAACACCACAAACACACCCCAAACAGCCCTTGCTAATGTTACAAAACAGCACAGAAAAAGGGATTTTTCACCTACGTGCGGTCCTAAAAAAAATCCTGGAAAATCACGGCGATCCTCGCGACGAGTAGATACAAATCGAGTATTTATACTCCTCGTTCCGACACCTGTGGGCCAAGACACAAATAGAACATTGCAGTAAGTCAAACTACCCACAACCCGCCAATCTATGGAAAACAGCCACGAAGAAGCATAAATAACACCTTCGAAACGACCTCAGGAAAATCCGATAAAAATACGTTCACGTTCCTCTCAAAGCGTAGATGCTGATCGAGTCCTCACACGCCCCGATCCGATGCCCGTAGGCCGAGAAATCCCAACAATACTCCACCGCTGTCCCAAACACCGCCGCAGTACAAGGGGTCAAAAAGTACCTCGGGAACACCACCAAAAACTCGAAACGGAGTGGAATGATCAACACAGAAATCGAAGGCGTACCTCTCGTGAACGCGCTGCCATAAAAATCGACTCAAAACTCCATCGGGGTGATCCAGGGGAAGTGTGCAGCGTCGCAGAAAACGCCGATGTCGCGGCCTCCAAAAATTCCCAAAATCCTCGGAAGTGTAGAAGACTTGTAGATCCTGCTTCCTGTCGAAGGTGGGCTCAAGAGAGGCTTGAAAAAGAGCCCAAAAGATAGAACAAATGGGCTATTTATAGCCCAAGCCCACAAGAAAAAGGACCCGAATTCGGGCGCATGATTCGGGCGCCCGAATCCAGCCCGGCCCGCCAATCTTCGAACCTCGGTAACATTGGTTGGTCGGGGTTAATCTCTTATTACTTCAATTTTGTTGGGGTCAACTAAAATTCCCGCATCTGAGATCACATGTCCCAAAAATGATACTTCCCATAGCCAAAATTCGTATTTCGTCAACTTCGCGAATAGCCTCCGCTCCCGAAGCACTTGCAATACTTGTCGGAGATGCTCCTCGTGCACTATGTTACTTTGGGAGTAGACCAAGATGTTGTCAATGAAAACCACGACAAATCGGTCTAAGAACGATTGAAAGACGCAATTCATTAAATCCATGAACGCCGTCAGGGCATTGGTCGACCCAAACGGCAATTCATTAAATCCCTAGTGATCATAACGCGCCCTGAAAGCCATTTTGTGCATATATTCTGGCTTTATCTTTAGCTGATGGTATCCCGATTGAAGATCAATCTTCAAAAATATCAGAGAACCCTGCAACTGATCAAACAAGTCGTCGATCCTTGGCAATGGATATCAGTTCTTGATTCTAACTTTATTGAGTTTCCGACAATCCACACACAATCGTAAGGACCTGTCTTTCTTCCTCACGAATAACACCCGCGCTCCCCACGGAGATACACTTGGCCTTATGAAGCCTTTGTCTAGCAAAATTTGCAATTGAGCTTTGAGATCCTTTAATTCCGTCGGTGCCATTCGGTAAGGCGCTTTCGAAACGTGCGCCCTCCTGGGAACAACGTTAATGACGAACTCGATTTCCCGGTCCTCTGGCATACTAGCAATTCTGCGGGAAACACATCCGGGTACTCTCTAACCACTGGGATGCTCTCGAGCGCTAGATGCTCTGCTCGCTCCTCTACTACGGTGGCCAAATGGGCCACACATCCACCGTTTATCAACTTCTTGGCTTGAGACGTGGAGACCGTCATAGCAAACATCAAGCTTCTACACCCCTTGTAGACAAACTCCTTTTCTTCCGGTTCCCGAAAGGTGATGACTTTGCTCTTACAATCAATCGTTGCATAACACTTCGAGAGCCAGTCCATCCCTAACACCATGTCGAAGTCCTCAAACGCCTTAAGACTAAGAAATCCACGGTCATTATCTAGTCACCTATCCGCACTGGACAGGCGGGGCTATACTCGGTGACCATGAACGAGTGTTATGGTACTTGCACAGTTGTGATGCCCTCGGACCTTAATACACTAAGCCTGTATGTCATGACAAATGATCTACTAATGAATGAATGTGATGCACCAGTATCGTAAAGAGCCATGCATCTAATGCCATTAATAGAAATTATACTTGCCATGACGTCATCGGCTGCGAGCTTCTCCTCCACCACCTAAGTAGCAAAAACCTGCCCACTCGGTGGCTGGCATGATGCAAATGGTCGCCCATCTGATGGGGCTGGTGATGCTCCCATGATTTGCCTCGGGGTAGATGGAACCGATGCAGTGGACGGGGTGAGAGATGCACCCCTGTAGCACTCCGACGCCATGTGGCCCAGCAGGCGACAATGGTAGCACTTCCCTTGGCGCTCCTCCTTGCACCGTGATGCTCGGTGCGGTCCTCCACAAATCACGCACTTCTCGAGGGTCAGAGGTTAGTGTGACCCTTAGGAATGCGACTGCTGGCACGGGTGCTTAGGGGGTGGCTTTGAGCTAGACTGACCCCCAGAGCCATCTGACTGTCTCTTCTTGCCCTTGCCCTTTTTCTTTTCATAGGCATCGCGCTGCTAGTGCACGACGGCCTCGCCCTGCTTGACGAGGCGGGATCGATCGACGAGCTCTTTGTATGTCTGGATATCGAGCAGCTGGACCTTCGAATAGATGCCAGGTTGAAGGGCCTGCTCAAAGCATCGTGTCTTGTCCCACTTATTGCGCACGACTGAGGGGAGACAGCTTACAATACGAGAGAACTCATACTCTCGTATTCTTGCACCATACGGTTCCCTTGCTTGAAGTTTTTGAAGCATTGGTAGAAAGTGGGCCGACTTTGTCAATTGGTCCACGATGACCTAAATCGCATCATGGCCTCGCTGCGACCGAAGCAATCTTGTGACGAAGTCCATGGTGATCTTCTCGCACTTCCACACGAGCATAGGAAGTGGTTGTAGTTTTCTCGCAGGTTCCTGGTGTTCGGCCATTACCTGCTGGCACACCAGGCACTAAGCCACTTGTTTCGCCACATCCACTTTCATACTCGGCCACCAGAACTGCTGCTTCAGATCCTTATACATTTTGGTTCCACCTGGATGCACTGTATAGGGGGATCTAGTTCCCATCCCTTGCACTTCCAAGGTGGGTTTTGAGCTTAAGAGAGGTAAGAACACTTCTTGTAGTACACTGAACTTTAGCAAATTGTGAAGTTGTAGTGTGTGAAGGGTTGAACGATACCCTTCGAATGTTTTGGTAAGCTTTTGGAAGGTTCTAGAAGATTTCCGAGAGTTTGAGCGCGCCATCCCCCTCTAATATGGATAGGGGCTATTCGAGTCATCGATAAAATCCCCACCAAGGAATAAAGTGTCGTGGCACGGGGGCGTGCCGTTGTCCTCCTGGCACGGTAATTTTCCTTTTCTCTTGGGATTTTTTTGGGAAAACCTAGTTTTTGGAAAACTTGGGTTTATTTTGGGGCTTTTTGATTTCTAACTTTTGGGGTGGAATTGATGGGTGTAGAATACTCTTGTGGGTTGGTTTTGAAGCTTTTCTTGTTTGGATTTCAAGATCTAGCAAGATTTCTCAACCTAAAGTATTTTCCACCTTTTTTCCTTATGACTTTTAAGGAATTTCGTGATTGAGTTTTTGTGATGTGTTGACCCTTTGAAAACTTTTGTTAGGGCATAAGAGGAAGTGTGGGCAACTTGGTTGGGATCCTTCACAAGGGTTTGGCCACTATCCGGTGGGTTTGATCTCACTGAAATGGGTGAACTCCCCCTATGTCTCCTATAGACTTTTAGGGCATCATTGTTATATTAAACAAGCATCGTTTGAATTATCATGATTTATGATCATGCATTTGAACCCCTTCATGTGGGGAAAATTTCATACTCTATATAGTAGAGGTAAACATTGTATGTGCATGGGCACTTTAAGAGGGGTTTGAATAGGAATTATTGTAAAATTAAGCTTTTGGATATGAATAGAGAACATCTATACATGTATTATAATTATTGGAATATGTTATGCATATTATCATGTACAAATGGATATTATGACATTAGTGCCATCTAGTGTAGTGAGATACAAGTAAAAAACTTCTAAACTTGCACAATCAAGATGAAATAGTGAGATTCTATGTTTGAGACATGATGATAACTTGTAAATGCTTTACTCTTTCATTATGCAAGATAATGCTAATATTGTATGTGAAACATTGACACTATGATTCTATACTCCGACGTAAAGGTCGATGATACTATTCCGTGTTTTAGACACGATGATAGCTATTCTGTGTTTTAGACACGATGATCGAGACTTGCTTGCTTGCCGTTTGTGCTCATTCGCACATGCTTGGTAGGGTCGCTCCCTCCAAGCAGACACTCCGGAGTTGGCCATTTGCGACATCATGATCGTCGTGTGGGATTGGGTGCCGATTGGGATGCCGTTGGATAGGCGTTGCTCCGTTGGGGGGTGCCACCACGGGACCATGAGGCGTGGCTCAGGCTTAGACTCAAAGAAAGTCTTCAAGAGAAAATGATTAAAGTTAACTAAACTTGACAATGAATATCACGTCGATGATATATTGGTAATTGGACATAATTAAGTAAACTTGTCATTGAATATCACGTAGATGATATATTCATGGTAATTGGACATACATATGATAGTAAACTTGTCATTAAACATCACATAGTTGATGCATTCATGGTAGTTGGACATACATGATAGTAAACTTGATATTGGACATCACATAGATGATACTACTTGGACACTTTGCACAGATAGTGATCTTTTGGCTTTCGTTTTATCTTTTTGTGGATGCATGTGGAATGTGGGAGTTTTTCAGAGTGATAAAACGTTTGCGAAATATGATTTCTTAAACTGAGTGTCGGCTAGGCACTGTTTTTAAATCCTTGTGGTTTTATCCTTTCAACATGGAGTATGCCGTGTGGGCGATGTTCCCATATATGATTCAAAAGATTAGCTTATCTCTTTGTTCTAACTCTGTGTATGTAAAACTGGTTATGGTTAATGTATATATGTTGTGCGACGCCGTGCATATGCAGGGGAGACTCTGTCCGTTTGTGTAGAGAGATCTTGTATATGTGGTGGGTCTGGGCACGTACCGGGATGATTGATTATAAAAAAAAAAAAAAAAAAAAAAGGACTGTTTTCCACTTTTAAACCTATCACGGGGCGTGACAGTTTCGGAATATTTCAGGGCAAAACCAGGTTGTAAAATGCAAAAAATCAGGCTTTTCTGTGGTGACCTGGATCTCTGCAGGGCTTCTACAGTGTGACCAGCAGCTACTGGAAACCTATGTGGCGTGTCGACGGCATTAGTGCACCAATTGGACATAAGTGCTGGACTCCGGATGTTAAAAGGATTACTGGGGTAATCGGTTGACCCTGTCGGATGTTTAGAAGGGGTTTCGCGCGAAACGGATATTAAAATTGGACTCAACGCGAAGTTTGGACAAAAGAACACCTTTTCGGATGCCTTCGGCAATTCTTAGAGTTGGAATTTGGCAAAACGGTCAGCGGATTTGGATTCAGCGCGCGAAAACGATGAAAATGGACTAGTATTTTTCAGAATGCGGATGCCGCGCACGGATTTCGAGGCATGGGGGCACTGTTCCGGCGGCTGGGGCAACGCCGGCGACGGCGGAGGGCGGCGGCGCGGGCTCGGGTAGGCGCAGGCGCGGGCAGCGCGCGGGTGCGGGCAGGCGCGAGGGCGCGCTGGCAGGTGCGCGGTCCACGGGGCCGGCGTGCACCGGAGGGCAGGACGTGTGGCAGCTGGCGGTTGGCCGGTGCAGTAGACTGGGTCCACGGAGCAGGTCCTGGCTGCCTCGGGGCGCGTGTGTGCAGAGATGGCAGGCGTCGGCGCAGGCGCGCACGTGGGCTCGCGCTGACGGCTATCCCGCGCCTGGGCGCGCAACGCGTCGGCGCTGAGGTGGGCCACGTGGCGCAATGTTAGCGGTGGGGCTTCGCTGTCGACTGTTCGCGGGGCGACGTGGAGGCCCATGGAGGATTCGGGCGCGCACAGTGTTGGGCCCTGGGCCGGGCCCAACACTGTAGCGGCCCGAATCGTCCGGGCGCCCGAATGTTGGGATACATCGGGTATTTCGTGAATTGTTTCTGGAGCCTATTTAAGCGATCCGAGCCGCCTTCTTCTTCCCTTTTCCCGCATGTCCGAGCCTCCCCTCGCCACGACGCCTTCAGCAAAGTTGATCCCCGTGCTGTGCTGCATCCACATGAGGATTTCGGGCATTTTATGTGGCACGCTTCCCGAGGTTTCCATTTTTACGGCGTGGCACGATGCTCGTTCATTTGTGACCCCCCCCTTCGTCGTGTTTTGGTGCGAGGACTCCCCCGGCTTACTCCGACCTCCGTTTTCGACGATTCTTGCGCCGTTAGATCGGCGACAGTCAGAGCTACGATCTTGGTATTTCCTTCTTCCGATCATTTCTCGATTTTCAAGGAGTTTTTCCAAGATTACTGTGACCCTTTTTGCTGTGGTTGAGTCTTGGACAGCGGCTCGATGTTTTGGCGATATCTCCGCACCCAGGCATCGGATCGGGACGTGGCTATACACTTTTTGCATCTACGCGTCGCAAGGATTACCGTCGTATTTTTCGGGGAATTTTCTGAGACTTGCCCGGAGGTATACTTCTTCACCCTTTACTGTGCAGAGTATTACAGTTGTGTATGTTGTGGAGTTTCGCGCTCGCCGCGTTGTGGAATTTGTAACTTGGTCTCCGGGACTCGGATTTTGACGTGCAGTTACTCGTTTCGAAGGGCTCGACGCGACGATCGCGACTGTATTTTTGTCGGATTTTTCTGAGTTCTTGCTACAGGTGAAAAAATCAGCATCTTTGGGACTGTTCCAACAGATTTGTATGTACTTGGATATTTTGGAATAAAAGTGTAACCTTGGACCTTATTGTTGTACCCAGGAAGGTTCGCGAGTGTTTCTGAACCTGTTGGAACTGGAGATAATGATTTCCGGGTATTTTCAGCTATTTGGAGCCGAGGCTTGCGCGACATGTACCGAGGGTGCAGTTTTGGGCAGATTTTGGATTGTGAGCGTCTACACTCTTCACCGATTCGGCTTTGCCTGCGGAAAGCGCTTCAGGTGGGTGCTTTGTTTCCAGAACCGGTGGACGGTTCTCTAATTCTGTATGTTAGGATGCATGCATGTCTATGGTACACAGTATATGATTGAGAGGTAGGTAAGCTTGATAATGATAATTGTATGATTAATTGCAAGAATAATATCTATGTTGATGATTAGTGTAAGCTTACCTAGGATAATGTTACCCTATGTGATTTTGTAGCCGTTTATGCGATTGGTTTATGCGATGGGGCAGGATTATGTAGCTATGTGCGGGTATTACTCTGAGGAGTCATTATGGATCAAGGATTATGGACAGGTATAGTTCATTAGTGATTTTGGCATGTGGTTTACTTTCTTCTATCTTTCTTGAGGACAATGCATGCTTGTATGGACATATAGTTAGGCCACCTTTTACTGCTACACTACTTATTGGAACTTGACTTAGGAGAAACCATGTTATCCTTTTCTCCTTCTTTGTTAGTCAAGTGGTCTGTGTTGCTCGGGTGCGAGCAGGGGTCTGGGGTAGTGTAGCTGGGACATTGGTGTCAGGGACGGGTTGTACTGGATTGCCGTTGGCAGGGTTTTGCGGTGACTGCGGACTTTGGGCGGTTGACCAGAGGTCGGTTATAGGACTTGATTATAGACGGCAGGCTATTGCGGCAACCGCGGATATTGGCCGGTTGACCGGATATTTATTTATGCATCAGATTGGGTATCAGTTTTCTCTACTGGATGGAGTTTCCCACTCATCGTTTAGTTTCATTCGATTGTCGGGTCTTTCTTTAGTGGTTGGGTTTTCCCACTTTGATCAGAGTCGTGATCAAAGTCCTGCTATATAGAGATACTTGTTACAGAGATACTTTACTCGTGTGGGTCGCTCCCCTCGAGTGCCACTCCGGAGTAGGCGATTGATATACTGGCAAGATACTTGAGACTGCAGAGCAGGCAATACCAGTTTTACTGGTGGCACAAGATTGGGTTTATTACAGGCATTTACTTTATTGTTGCGCTCGTGTCAGGGGAACCGAGTGGAGTCTAGTAGCTGGGTTTAGACTAGTGCTAGTGTTGTTGGGAACCGTTTGGGGATTGACGGTGGTCCCGAGGTCGTTGTGAGTTAGTCGACTGTTGTCACGCCCCGGGGTCGAAACTGCGACCCCGGGCTCGCCAACAGATCCGCCGCCCATACGAGAAGCCCCGTATAGACGTAGCGACTAACCTGCAAAAGAATCATCTACACTAACAGATATCAGAGCTGAAAAGAGAAATGCAGAAATAAAAGAGAAATAAACAACTACAACTCTCAAATAAAACATACCATCCTCACCAAAAATACATAAGTCTCTCTCAGCAGTAAAGGAAAGATACAACTCGATATCAGAGCAGAAAAAAGTGCAAAGGCTCGTCTCAATCCGATGTCCGAGCGTGGAGAAAACCTCGAATCAATCCGCTGTCCTCGAAAATCCAAACAGAAAACAAGGTCCTCTGTGAGCATGGAAAAACACCTCGAAAAGCGTGAAACGAGGAAAAGCGGAAAACACCAAGATCGTAGCCTTACCTGTTGCGGATCCAAAGGCGAAGAAATCGCAGTGAGAAGAGGCCCAGAAATGCTAAAAAGTCCAAGGTGAAGTGACCTCGGGCTATATATAGACCCCAGAAAACAAATGGAATAATTCCATTTGTGTCCCCGGTTTCGGGCGCTGGACCAGATTTCGGGCGCCCGAAACCGGTGGTACACTACACCGCGAGCTGCGCCCGAAACGCCTGGAAGCCGCCACGTCACCCGCACAGCAAACAGCTGTGCGTGGCGTGACGGGAGCGGCCACGTGACCCTCCCCGGGGCCGACGCGTGTCCCGCACAGCAAATAAAGTACTATACTATCATGCCTCTATGCTCATGTACAAGGTGATAATGATATGAATCTATCATGCTATCATAATGTCCAGCTATTATAAGTAGTATCATCTATGTGATATTAAATGTCAATGTCCAGCTACCATGAATGAATCATCTATGTGATATTCAATGTCAAGTTTAGTTAAATTTAATCATTTTCTCTTGAAGACTTTCTTTGAGTCTAAGCTTGAGCCACGCCTCATGGTCCCGTGGTGGCACCTCCCCCCTCCCCACGGAGCTATGCCAATGCAACGGCGTCCCAATCGGCACCCAATCCCGCACGGCG
Source organism: Tillandsia leiboldiana (assembly GCA_029204045.2). NCBI lineage: Eukaryota > Viridiplantae > Streptophyta > Magnoliopsida > Poales > Bromeliaceae > Tillandsia > Tillandsia leiboldiana. Next base: position 25,630,330 of record CM055070.1, read on the forward strand.
ATCATGATGTCGCAAATAGCCAACTCCGGAGTGCTGACTTGGAGGGTGCGACCCTACCAAGCATGTGCGAATGAGCACAAACGGCAAGCAAGCAAGATCATCGTGTGTAAAACACAGAATAGTCATCATCGTGTCTAAAACACGGATTAGCAATCATCGTGTCTAAAACAAGGAATAGCATCATCGACCTTTAGGTCATATACAATATTAGCATTATCTTGCATAATGAAAGAGTAAAACATTTACAAGTTGTCCTCATGTCTCAAATATGGAATCTCACTATTTCATCTTGATTGTACAAGTTTAGAAGTTTTCTACTTGTATCTTACTACACTAGATGGCATTAATGTCATAATGTCCATTTATACATGATCATGTGCTTAGCATGTCCCAATAATTCTATAACAGGTATAGTTATTCTCTATTCATATCCAAAATTTTAAGTTCACGAAAATTCCTATTCAATCCCTCCTTAAAGTGCCCATGTAACTACAATGTTTACCTCTACTACATAGAGTATGAAATTTTCTACACATGAAGGGGTTCAAATGCATGATCATAAATCATGATAAATCAAATGATGCATATTTAATATAACAATGATGCCCTAAAAGTCTATAGAAGACATAGGGGGAGTTCACCCATTTCGATGAGGTCAAACCAACCGGATAGTTGCCAAATCCTTATGAAGGATCCCAACCAAGATGCCCACACTTCCTCTTATGCCCTAGGAGAAGTTTCCAAAGGGTTAAAACATCACAAAAACCCAACAACGAAATTCCTTAAACATCATAAGGAAAATAGGTGGAAAATACCTTAGGTTGAGAAATCTTGCTAGATCTTGAAATTCAAACAAGGGGGAGTTCACCAGGTCAACTGAGGCAAAAGATAGTATAACTGCTGAAATGAAAAGCTGACAATAAACAATTGAAGTAAAGTAAAGTACTCTACTTTACTTTACAATTGAAGTAAAGTAAAGAACTATACTATCATGCCTCTATGCTCATGTACAAGGTGATAATGATATGAGTCTATCATGCTATCATAATGTCCAGCTATTATAAGTAGTATCATCTATGTGATATTAAAAGTCAATGTCCAGCTACCATGAATGAATCATCTATGTGATATTCAATGTCAAGTTTATTTAAATTTAATCATTTTCTCTTGAAGACTTTCTTTGAGTCTAAGCTTGAGCCACGCCTCATGGTCCCGTGGTGGCACCTCCCCCCCCCCCCCCCCCCCCCCCCCCACGGAGCTATGCCAATGCAACGGCGTCCCAATCGGCACCCAATCCCGCACGGCGATCATGATGTCGCAATTAGACAACTCCGGAGTGCTGACTTGGAGGGTGCGACACTACCAAGCATGTGCGAGTGAGCACAAACGGCAAGCAAGCAAGATCATCGTGTCTAAAACACAGAATACTCATCATCGTGTCTAAAACACGGAATAGCAATCATCGTGTCTAAAACAAGGAATAGCATCATCGACCTTTAGGTCATATACACAATATTAGCATTATCTTGCATAATGAAAGAGTAAAACATTTACAAGTTGTCCTCATGTCTCAAATATGGAATCTAACTATTTCATCTTGATTGTACAAGTTTAGAAGTTTTCTACTTGTATCTTACTACACTAGATGGCATTAATGTCATAATGTCCATTTATACATGATCATGTGCTTAGCATGTCCCAATAATTCTATAACAGGTATAGTTATTCTCTATTCATATCCAAAATTTTAAGTTCACGAAAATTCCTATTCAATCCCTCCTTAAAGTGCCCATGCACCTACAATGTTTACCACTACTACATAGAGTATGAAATTTTCTACACATGAAGGGGTTCAAATGTATGATCATAAATCATGATAAATCAAATGATGCATATTTAATATAACAATGATGCCCTAAAAGTCTATAGAAGACATAGGGGGAGTTCACCCATTTCGATGAGGTCAAACCTACCGGATAGTTGCCAAATCCTTATGAAGGATCCCAACCAAGATGCCCACACTTCCTCTTATGCACTAGGCGAAGTTTCCAAAGGGCTAAAACATCACAAAAACCCAACCACGAAATTCCTTAAACATCATAAGGAAAATAGGTGGAAAATACCTTAGGTTGAGAAATCTTGCTAGATCTTGAAATTCAAACAAGGGGGAGTTCACCAGGTCAACTGAGGCAAAAGATAGTATAACTGCTGAAATGAAAAGCTGACAATAAACAATTGAAGTAAAGTAAAGTACTCTACTTTACTTTACAATTGAAGTAAAGTAAAGTACTATACTATCATGCCTCTATGCTCATGTACAAGGTGATAATGATATGAATCTATCATGCTATCATAATGTCCAGCTATTATAAGTAGTATCATCTATGTGATATTAAAAGTCAATGTCCAGCTACCATGAATGAATCATCTATGTGATATTCAATGTCAAGTTTATTTAAATTTAATCATTTTCTCTTGAAGACTTTCTTTGAGTCTAAGCTTGAGCCACACCTCATGGTCCCGTGGTGGCACCTCCCCCCTCCCCACGGAGCTATGCCAATGCGACGGCGTCCCAATCGGCACCCAATCCCGCACGGCGATCATGATGTCGCAAATAGCCAACTCTGGAGTGCTGACTTGGAGGGTGCGACCCTACCAAGCATGTGCGAATGAGCACAAACGGCAAGCAAGCAAGATCATCGTGTCTAAAACACAGAATACTCATCATCGTGTCTAAAACACGGAATAGCAATCATCGTCTCTAAAACAAGGAAAAGCATCATCGACCTTTAGGTCATATACAATATTAGCATTATCTTGCATAATGAAAGAGTAAAATATTTACAAGTTGTCCTCATGTCTCAAATATGGAATCTCACTATTTCATCTTGATTGTACAAGTTTAGAAGTTTTCTACTTGTATCTTACTACACTAGATGGCATTAATGTCATAATGTCCATTTATACATGATCATGTGCTTAGCATGTCCCAATAATTCTATAACAGGTATAGTTATTCTCTATTCATATCCAAAATTTTAAGTTCACGAAAATTCCTATTCAATCCCTCCTTAAAGTGCCCATGCACCTACAATGTTTACGTCTACTACATAGAGTATGAAATTTTCTACACATGAAGGGGTTCAAATGTATGATCTTAAATCATGATAAATCAAATGATGCATATTTAATATAACAATGATGCCCTAAAAGTCTATAGAAGACATAGGGGTGTTCACCCATTTCGATGAGGCCAAACCTACCGGATAGTTGCCAAATCCTTATGAAGGATCCCAACCAAGATGCCCACACTTCCTCTTATGCCCTAGGAGAAGTTTCCAAAGGGTTAAAACATCACAAAAACCCAACCACGAAATTCCTTAAACATCATAAGGAAAATAGGTGGAAAATACCTTAGGTTGAGAAATCTTGCTAGATCTTGAAATTCAAACAAGAAAAGCTTCAAAACCAGCCTACAAGAGTGTTCTACACCCATCAATTCCACACCATAAGCTAGAAATCAAAAAGGCCCAAATAAACCCTAGTTTTCCTAAAACTAGGTTTCCTACAAAGATCCCCAAAGAAAAGGGAAATGAAGTGTTCCAAACCTCTTTAAGCTCAAATCCCACCTTGAAAATGCAAAGGATGGGAACTAGAGCTCCAAACTTCCTTCTTCTTCAAGCTCTTGCCTTCCTTCAAGCTCTTGTAGCAAGCTTCATTGGTGGAGAAGAGAAGGTTGAAGAAGAACTCAAGTAGAGAGATGTGTTGGAGAAGAAAATCCAAGAAGAACTCTCTCTCTCTCTCTCTCTCTCTCTCTCTCTAATCCTCTCTCTTGCACTCTCCAAATGAGAGGAAAAGAGAGGAAGATGAGGGTTAAAAACCCTAACGTAACAAAATCCCCAAAGCTCCCTGCAAGAAATGTAATTACATTTCTTACTGGGTTGTCCAGACCAAAACGGTCCGGACTGACCCAAAACGGTTCGGACCCTGAAGCCAAAAACCTCAAATTTTTAGATTTTTTGAAAATTTCTGATTTGCACCCAAACTCTCCGGAAACCTTCTAGAACCTTCCAAAAGCTTACTAAAACATCCAAAGGGTATCATTGAACCCTTCACACACTAGAACTTCATTTATACTTATCTCTGTCATTCATTAACTCATGTTGAAGTTAAAGTGAGTGTTCATTTTGCCCAAACTCCCTATGGCCAACTTTAGGGATTTCACTTGCTTTACTCTTTTAACCTCAACCAATTTACTCTTTTCTTTTAGAGTTTTGACTCTAAGTTAAAACTCTAGCTCTTAGCATAACCTTAGTTTAACTCTTTATACATATGCCACTTGTGAAACCCTAAGGTTAATGCCACTCGTCATAATCTTATTCTAGGTTTTCTCCTATTTCTTCACGTCCATCTTGCAACATAAACCCTTAACATTACGTTTTTAGCATGCATAACCTTAATCACATAGGAGGAATTCATTGCATTCATTCTTACGCAAGGAAAACTCTAACACTTAATAATCTTTAACTACATTCACATACAATGGGTCATTTGCATTATTCTTATCTCAAGAACATTCATATACTCTCTTTTACTTTGCATAATCCCTAATTTGTCTACTAACATGCTTCTAATTATGAAAAGCAAAGGAAAAGGGAAAAGGTCACCCTTTTTCGAATAGAATCCCCCACCTCTTGTTGTTCTTGAAAGAGGAAATGGGTTGGTCATTTTAATCTTCAAGAAAACCCTAAACATGACATGAAACCATGAAGAAAATCATCTCCATGATCTTCTAAGTTCATGAAAACTCTTCAAACGAGAAACCCTAGTTTTGCCCTTACCTTTACTTAGAGCTTCCTTGATCAAAAGAGAAGGAAGAAGTTGGAGTCCACTTTGGAATGCTCCAAAATGCTCTCTTGTAGGTCCACAAGGAAGCCTTAAACATAGGATGAAACCATAAAGGAATCACCATTACAACCTTCTAATCCCATAAAAACCATAAAAAGAGATTCTAATTGAAACCATAGATTTTTAGTCTTACCTCTTTTGATGTTTCTTGACCAAAAAGAGGAAGAAGATGGAAGTTGAAATGCACTTGAGATGTTCTCTTGATGCTCTCTTCAAAATTCCAAGGCCACCCAAGTGCATAAGAAGCCACAGCCAAGAGAGGGAAGAACTTGCTGCTACTGCTGCTACTCTTCTTCTTCTCCTTTTCTTTCTTTCTTTCTTTCTTTCTTTCTTTCTTTCTTTCTTTCTTTCTTTCCTTGCTTTCTCTGATGCAATAGAGAACAAGAGAAGGTGGTGGGGGGGTTTCAAAATGAGGAGAGAGAGAGGGAGAGTTCCTGCTGTGGTCAGGAAGTAGTTGGGGTGCAGGCATTGTGATTTTACACAATTGGCCCCGACTAAAAAAGTGTATTTCCCCCCCTGCCATTGCCCCTGCGAGTCTGGGTACAGGTACCCAAGCCAATTTTCGGGCAATTTTGCACTGGGTACGGGTACTCCAGATTGGGTACAGGTACCCATGCCAATTTTCGGGCAATTTTGCACCGGGTACGGGTACCAAATCCTTGGTTCCGGTATCCAAGTTGTTTTTCTTCAGATTTTCTCCAAGAGAGAGAGAGAGAGAGCAAGGGTTGGGCTTTCCTTTCTGTTCTTTTTCTTTGATTTTTCTTCCTCTCCTCTCAACAGAGAGTTCACACTTGATCTTCTCTTTATTCTTTTCCCTTTACCACTTGGTTCCAACACTCAAAAAGGAGTTTGGAACACTTTGCCAACTAAAGCTTCAAAAGTTGGAAGCTTCCAATTTCCCAACTTCAACTCACTTTTCGATCCGATGGCCTTTGAATCGAACCGAAACACACCGAACTTACGTGTAATCATACTTTAGAGAACAAGAGAAGGTGGTGGGGGGGTTTCAAAATGAGGAGAGAGAGAGGGAGAGTTCCTGCTGTGGTCAGGAAGTAGTTGGGGTGCAGGCATTGTGATTTTACACAATTGGCCCCGACTAAAAAAGTGTATTTTCCCCCCTGCCATTGCCCCTGCGAGTCTGGGTACAGGTACCCAAGCCAATTTTCGGGCAATTTTGCACTGCGTACGGGTACTCCAGATTGGGTACAGGTACCCAAGCCAATTTTCGGGCAATTTTGCACCGGGTATGGGTACCAAATCCTTGGTTCCGGTATCCAAGTTGTTTTTCATCAGATTTTCTCCAACAGAGAGAGAGAGAGAGAGCATGGGTTGGGCATTCCTTTCTGTTCTTTTTCTTTGATTTTTCTTCCTCTCCCCTCAACAGAGAGTTCACACTTGATCTTCTCTTTATTCTTTTCCCTTTACCACTTGGTTCCAACACGCAAAAAGGAGTTTGGAACACTTTGCTAACTAAAGCTTCAAAAGTTGGAAGCTTCCAATTTCCCAACTTCAACTCACTTTTCGATCCGATGGCCTTTGAATCGAACCGAAACACACCGAACTTACGTGTAATCATACTTTGAGCGCGTTACGCGTAATTTCGCTGGACTTCGCCATTTTGTGGAGTCGGTGCACTGCAAACTTTCCAATACTCAATCCAGTGCATAAGAGTTCCAAAGATGACCATTAAACTCCAAGAAAACTTCAGATTTGGGTGAAGTAGTACATACAAAAGTTGTAGATCTTCATGTCCTGAAGATTTCCCTACAAAAATTAGCTCGAAACTCCAATCCTACCGTCCTGGAGGTGGAAAATACTGAGGGCTATCCAAAACTCCCAAGCCGTGCACAAGGGTCCCAAAGATGGCATAAAAACTCCATAAAAACTCACGATCCAGGGGAAGAGTTGAATAGCAAAATTTTAGGCCTACCGCTTGTGGAGATCCCCTCCAAAAATCAGCTGAAAATTCCAAGAAATGAGCTATGTAGAATTTTTGCACTAAAACGGGATGGTGAAGCTTGAAAATCCAGCAACAATGGTGATGCTCAAAACTATGGGAAGATGATGCCCAACCGTGCACAAGGGTCCCAAAGATGGCATAAAAACTCCATAAAAACTCAAGATCCAGGGGAAGAGTTGAATACCATAATTATAGGCCTACCTCTTGTGGAGATCCCCTCCAAAAATCAGCTGAAAATTCCAAGAAATGAGCTCTGTAGAATTTTTGCACTAAAACGCGATGGTGAAGCATGAAAATCCAGCAACAATAGTGATGCTCCAAACTTGGGGAAGATGATGCTCAAGAGGGCTTCTTGATCCTTCTTTTGTTGATGAAGATGAAGGGAAGATGAGGGTGAAGCTCTGAGACAAGTTCTCCAAAAATCCAAATGCCAAAAGAGAACCAAAGTGGGAGAAGAACACCATTTAAACAAGAGAAGAAGAAGAAGGAGAGGAAGACCTTGTTCAAGCTACAGTCCTAGCCTGGCCCGCCGGCCCAGCCCCGCGGACACGTGGTGGCCATCTGGCCGCTCCCGCAAAACGGGAGGATGGATCGAATGCCACCACGTCGCGGCCAGTGGTTGGTAGGGGCAAACCACTGGCGCGGCGACGCGTGTCCTGCACAGGGGTGCGCAACGCACCTGCCCGTGCCGGTGCGCACTCTGCCCAACGCAAGCGCATCGCATGGCCGGCGTGTAGACTCCTCAGCTGCCACGTGTCGATGCAGAAATCCAATGTTGCCGGTGCACACGCATGGTCCGTAGACCAGCTCGCAAACCTTTGAGTTCAGTAAGTCTAAAAAAAGCCAATTCCACTATTTTCGCGCGCTAAATCCATTTTTAGCACCCGGATCCACAAAAAAACATCCAAATAGCGGTTTTTGATCGTTTTTTTTTGCGCTGAATCCAAATACGGTGTCCGTTTTGTGCGAAACAACTTTTATTTTTCGACGAGGGCATCTGAATAGGTATTCTTGATCCATTTTTCGTGTTTCACCCAAATCTTGGGTCCTATTTGCGCGCAACCAACTCTATCAAACAAAAATGAGCCTCCACGAGCTGCTGGTCAAGCTGTAATTCTCCCCGCGGATTCAGGTCATCACACTTTCGGGGTCCTGACTTTTTTGGGGAGAAGGTCCGAACCTTTTTGGTTTGAGCAGTCTTGTAAGAAAAGCAATTTGTTTTCTTACAGGGGCTTATTGGGATATTGTTACCTTAGAATTTTTAACCCTTCTCTTCCCTCTCTTCTCCTCTCATTTGGAGAGTGCAAGAGAGAGAGCTTAGAAGTGAGAAATTATTAAAGTTTTCTAAGATTCAATGAAAGTCTTCAAGAGAAATGATTAAAGTTAACTAAACTTGGCATTGAACATCACATAGATGATACATTCACAGTAGTTTGACATTCATGTTAGTATGGTAGTTTCATATTGTTATTACCATGTACTTGAGCATAGAGGCATGAAAGTAGTAGCGTTACTTTACTCCAGTTGTTATTTATCTGCATTTCATTTCAATAGTTATACTATCTTTTGCCTCAGTTGACCTAGTGGTGTATTTCACTTCTCTCAGCAGCTTACCCACTGGAAACTATTGACTTATATTTCTCACCCCCATTGGTCTGTTGTTTTTTTTTTCAGAGCCTTCCACAATGGGAGAGGCTCGGGATCGTGGCAAGGGGATAGCACATAGCTAGATTCGACCCCTTCGTGCCACTCGAGGTGGTTACAGGACGCCTTTCATTTTGATTTAGCTTTGAGAGGTATTTTTGTATTTTACTATAGAGACCACCCATGTATTTTGTAGGATGTACTTGTGAGCATCCTATTTGTATATTGTTCTGATCTTGTATGGTTGTAGTTACTTCTACTTCTTTTATTCTTAGTTTAGTTGTACTTGTGCTCTGATTAGTAGTAGTATTTGTATATTGCCTTCTTTCCGCATTGTTGTTGTAGATGCCTTGTGTCTCGGGGGTGCCTTGTGCACACGACGGCGGGTCTGTGCACGTGCCATGTAGGCTTCAGCTGGGGCCCGGGGCTTGACACATCTGCCACCACTTTAGCCTTGCCGGGGTGATAAAGAATTACTCAAGTCATAATTCTTCAATAATTCCAACCACCGGAGCTGTCTCAAATTCAGCTCTTTCTATGTGAACAGATACTAGAGGCTTTTGTGGTTGGTGTTAAATCTCACAATGCTCTCCATAGAGGTAATGCAGCCAAAGCTTCAGAGGGAAAACAACCGCGGCGAGCTCCAAGTCATGTTTATGGAAATTCTTTTCATCATCCTTTAATTGTCGGGAAGCATAAGCAATTACCGTACCCTCAGACATCAGCACGCATCCAAGTCCACTGTGTGATGCATCACTAAATATCACATATACTTTCTCCACAATGGGCAGAGAAAGAATAGGAGCTGACATCAGTCTATGCTTTAGTTCCTCAAAGCTCCTCTCGCAATCCTCACTCCAAATAAAATTTATTCCTTTTCGAGTCAGACGAATGATGGGTGTGGAATTCTTCGCAAAGCCTTCACAAACCGACGGTAATATCCAGCTAATCCCATGAAGCTGTGCACCTCTGTAATCATCGTCGTTTTGGGCCAATCCCGAATAGCCTCAATCTTCTTCGGGTCAACTGCCACTCCAACAGTTGAAATCACGTGGCCAAAGAAAGAAACTTTTCGAAGCCAAAACTCGCACTTTTTCAACTTGGCATACAACTTCCTCTCATGCAGAAGCTGCAGCACAATCCTCTAGTGCTCCTCATGCTCGGGATCACTCCGAAAGTAGATCAAGATGTCATCGATGAACACCACAACAAATCTATCTCAAGACGCCTATTCTGTGCATCAGATCCATGAATGCGGTAGGGGCATTAGTTAAAGTAAAAGGTATGACGAAGAACTCATAATCCCCATACCGAGTCCTAAACGCCGTCCTGGAGATATCCTCGGCCTTCACCTTCAACTAGTGGTAACCCAATTGCAGAGAAATCTTGGATAAGACACAAGACCCTTTGTAGAGCACCGGATTTGGATTTAGCGCACCGACTCCACAGTTGAGCATTTTGAGTGGGAAAAGCTTGGGACACGTGTATTTTATGATTACAGCGGAGTTCGGGAGGTTTCGGATTGATGCGGAGGCCCCGAAGGCAAAAAGTGAGTTGGAGTTGGTGAAGAAAAAGATTAATTAATTAAATTTAATTAATTGTTTACACTTGCTATGGAGTTTTTGAAGAAAATGGAAAGTGAGGGTTTTGGTTTGGATTTTTATTTGGTTGGAGGACTCTTTGGATATTTTCCCTCACTTAGCTGCCATCTACTATAAGCCACCTTAATTAAGTCACCTTAATTAAGCCTTGCCACCTCAGCAAGGGAGCCGCGCGGGCGCTCATGGGCGCCGCGCAGCGGGCGCGTGGGCGCCGCACGGCTGGTGTCACGCCCCAGGCCCCAGCGGAAGCCTACCCGGCATGTGCACAGACCCGCCGTGTGCACAAGGTACCCCCCGGTACACACAAGGCGTCTACAACAACAAAGCGGAAAGGAAGCAATAAACACATCCTACTAGTAATCAGAGCACAACACAACTATACTATACATAAAAGAGGAAAGTAGATAACAACTATCATACAAGAAGTTAAAATCCATTATACAAATGTGGTCCTCTCAAATACAACCTATCAAAATACACGGGTGGTTTCTATGCCAAAATACACCAACACCTCTCCAATAGAAACAAAAGAAAAGGTGCCCTGAACCACCTCGAGTGGTGCGACGGGGATTAGCTAGCTATGCGATAACCCCTTGCCACGGTCCCGAGCCCCTCCCGCTGCGGATGGCTCTGAAAAACAACAACCCAAATGGGGTGAGAACTATTAAACAATAGTTCCCAGTGGGTGAGCCGTCAAGAGAAGCGAAATACACCACTAGGTCAATTGAGGCATAAGATAGTATAATTGCTGAAATAAAATGCCGGTAATAAACAACTGAAGTAAAGTAAAGTACTCTACTACTATCATGCCTCTATGCTCATGTACAAAGTAATGATGATATGAATCTATCATGTTATCATAATGTCCAACTACAATGACTAGTATTATTTATGTGGTGCCCAATGTCAAGTTTGCTATCATGTATGCCCAACTACCATGAATGTATCATCTATGTGATATTTCAATGTCAAGTTTAGTTAACTTAATCCTTTTCTCTTGAAAACTTTCTTTGAGTCTAAGCTTGAGCCACGCCTCATGGTCCCGTGGTGGCACCCCCCAAGGAGCTATGCCATTCCAACGGCGTCCCAATCGGCACCCAATCCCGCACGGCGATCATGATGTCGCAAATGGCCAACTCCGGAGTGCCGGCTTGGAGGGAGCGTGTAGAATACCGGATTTTTGGTTTGAGCCCACCGACTCCACAGATGAGCTTTTTGGGTGAGAAAAGCTGTGAGCATGTGTATTTTCATATTGCTTCGGAGTTTGGGAGCTTCCGGACTGCGGCGGAGGGCCCGAAGCAGAAAAGTGAGTTGGAGTTGGCCTTTTTGGAATATTAAATTTATTTAATTAATTTTAAATGTGGGTTAATTGTTGTTGCTATTGTTTTATTTTTAGTGTTGCTGTAGGAGGTAAGGTGGCAGAGGGTGATTTTTAGTGGATGCTTAATTAAGGTATTGTATTAATTACCGCTGCCTAGCACTCTTTTAATTAGTGGCTTATCTTTATATGTGTGCCACCTCACCTTCGTCTTCTCCAAGCAAAGGAAAGGAAACAGAGGAATTTTTGAGAAACAGAGGGAAGAAGAAAAGAGAGAAAGAAAGAAGAAGAAGTTTTTTTGAAGGTGGGCTTTGGTGTGTGGACCACCTGTTGGTTGCTGAGGGGTGCAGAGCGATGCGCGCGCGACGGGCATCGACAAGGTTGGTGGGTTGAGCAGTTTTTTTGTGGAGCTTTGTTGGTTTTTGTTTGTTCTTTTTTTTGTGTTGGTTGGCTCGTGGTGGACTTGCTGTCCTTCTCGGCTGGCCGCAGCTGGGTAGTCGCGCGGGCGCACATGGTCGTGCGCGCGGCAGGCGAAGGCAGCAGCGCTGGCACGCACAGCAGAGCGCCGCACTGCGCGGCTTGGCGCTGCGCGGCGGGCAGTGCGCGGCTTGATGCTGCGCGCCGCCCTGCGTGGCGTGGTGCGGGCGCACCAGGGCGCCGCCCAGTCTGGCCGGCCCGCCTGGGCGCCCCGCTGCCCTGCGGGCGCACCAGGGCGCCGCCCAATCTCGCGGGCGCGCCTGGGCGCCCTGCCGCCCTGCGGGCGCACTAGGGCGCCGCCCAGCCTGGCGGGCGCGCCTGGGCACCATGCCGTAGGCGTGGACGCCGCCCGGCTGGCCTTGCTGCCGCGCGGCATACGCCAGGGCTCCGCGCGGCAGCGCGCCGACGCCGCACGGGCAGCGGCAGCATAAAGGGGTGCAGCGGGGCGCAAGTTGCTCCGTGTGCGCGGGGGTGCAGCGTTTCGCGATCTGGACTATTTTGCCGACGGTCGCGTGTGATTGGCTGTGATTTCGCTGATTTTTGGGAGTTTCCCTGTTTTCTTGCAGTTTGGGACTACTTGGCCAGATTTGGGGAGTTTTTCGCCGTGCGGAGCCGAGGGAGCTTAGTTGCTCAGTTTGTGCTGCGGTTTGGCCTTTCGTAAGCCGGTGTGCGCGCGAAATTTTCTGTAGAGCTCAGGTGGGTTTGTTTTTCTTCCAAAAAAAATCGCGGAATGCCGGTAATGCTTCGGAAAGCAAATTTATCATGTCTAATACGTTATTTTTGCTGTTATTTAATCTGATAAATGCCTGGGAATTTTTGGAAAATTTGTTGGAACCCCGGGTTATTTTTAGTGCACTCCTTAGACTGCATGACACTTGTTTTATGTTTAGTTGGCATCGCTGTTGCCCCCGATTCATTTAAAAAACCGAGAAAAACCCTTTTATTCAAAAAGTTGGTCTTTAAATTGTGATTTTAAGGTCGTAAGTACATCTGGGCTGCGTTGAGGGTTCGGGGTGCATTGATCTCTTGCCCAGGGGCCGAGAGGGAGTTTTCAGATCTTCTAGTTGTACTCCAGAGTCTCGGGATTTTAGCAGGGTTTATCAGATTTAGTCGAGGGTTGTTTTTCCGACTTGGACACATGTGTGAGTAGTGTTATTTGAGCATTCGAGTTTTTCCGATCTGGTTGATCGTGGACTATAGCCTGCATATGCCGTTTGCTGAGACAGATGAGACATACTTGATACTCGGTGGGGTCGCTCCCCTCGGGTCACGCTCCGGATGCGTAGATGTGTTGATGCCCCTGGCCGAGTTACCAGGAGGTTACTTGCCCCTGGCCGAGTTACCAGGTTGTTACTTGCCCCTGGCCGAGTTACCAGGTGGTTACTTGAGTAAGATTGAGATAGTCGGACAGGACGCCCCACGTAAATCCCGTCCTCATGTGGATGTGTGGTAGTGGGCAGGTGCGTTCCTAGTCGACAGGCGCAGGCTTGACTGGACCCGATGTGGCTGTCGGTGAGATTGGGTGACATGAGCGGGTGGTTGTAGCATATGTTCTTAGATGGTATTTCCTTCCAGCATTGCACTTAGGCATATAGTGGTAGATTCATTTCCAGCATTCATTCACTATCTATCTATCTATCTATCTATCTGTCTGTTTTTGCCTCCAGTGGACTTAGTGGGCATACCGTGGGTTTTGGCGACGGTACCCTCTGAGATCTGCCTGTTGCAGTAGATCTCACACCCGCTGTGGTGACAGGTGTTCCAGAGGCGACTGTTCCAGGTTCGGCTCGTGCGGAGTCTTCAGACCGAGGTAAGGGCGTGGCCGACTAGTTCCTACCCGAGTCTGTGGTAGAGTCACCTGTACTTTTTGGTTTCCACTTTTGTACTAGACAGTGGTATTGTTTTTATGTTCATGAGTTAGTGGAACTTTGTACTTGGACTTTTATTACTTAGTGTTTTAGTTGTTCAGTTTTATTCTTCTGTATAGTTTCTTTTCAGCTCTAATACTTGTATAGCTATAGATCTCTTTGCAGGTTAGACGCTTCCTCTGTACGGCAGTTTCCGTACAGACGGCGGATCTGTTGGCGAGCCCGGGTCGCAGTTCGACCCCGGGGGGTGACAGATTTAGGTGGTATCAGAGCCTAGGTGTATAGGTCGTTGAGGACTTAGAGGCCCTAGGCTATTGGTTGGACAGTAGGATGACTGTCGTGAGAGACGTGACTGTAGCGAGAGTCCTGATTGAGTTGTAACTCCCCCAGGGGATTGGGACGAGTGACTTTACTTGTTTATTCTCTAAAGTGGTTATGTTGGCTGCAGACAACATAATACTTTAGAATGGGTGACATGTTTTAGACTTTCGCTTGATCGGGTCGTGAGATTTCTGTTCTCTGACACTTTGTTCTTGTTAGAGTTACCTGAGATGCCTCCGAGACGTCGCGCGACGACGAGGGCGCATTCCGCATCTGATGACGAGCCCGAGCAGCAGGAGGCCGCACAGGGCGAGGTCCAGGAGCTTCGGGCCCAGGAGGCCCAGTTGTCAGAGGCGTTGCGACGCCAGGAGGAGGCGGCCAAGCGCCAGGAGGAATATATGGAGCGTATGATGAGGTTGCTTGAGCAGAGGACATCTTCAGCAGCACCTCCAGTAGCGACTTCATCGACCTGGTCACAGATCGCCCCTTTGACAGAGACGGAGCAGAGTTAGCTCACGGATCGGCTATCCTATATCAGCCAGTTTCATCCTTCGCGATACGCAGGGAAGAGTTCAGAGCCTTGGGAGGCAGAAAACTGGATTTCAGCAATGGAAAAATTATTTGAGAACCTGTTTATCAAGGAGAAGCATCAGGTGTACTTGGCCACACACTTCCTGGAGGGATACGCCGAGACTTGGTGGCGTCGAGTCCGCCCAGTTGGACCGCCAGGAGTTCAGTTGATGTCTTGGTCAGAGTTTCGAGCTTTGCTACTCGAGGCCGTGGGACACAGAGGAGGCAGAGATCAGGGGCCCCTCGGCCCCCTAGACAGCAGCAGCAGCAGCAGAGGCGCACTGATAGTTGTGTGATTTGCGGCGGACCCCACGCACCTCCGCAGTGTGATCAGCGTCAGGGCCGGTGCTACCGTTGTGGGCAGGCAGGGCACAGAGCATGGTCTTGTCCTAGAGCGGGGTCATTAGTAATATCGACAGCTTCGGCTCCTCCTCCGCCCTTCCAGACAGGTGGAGCTTCGACGGGTTACGGCCAGGGGGATAGGGCCACCTCATCGCGGCAGCCAGACAGGCGACCACCCCCGAGCGGGAGAGTTTATACCGCACAGGTCGAGGATTCGGGGGCAGCTAGCCACGTGGTGGCAGGTATTATCCTTATCTCCTCTACTCGCACTAGAGCTTTATTTGATACCGGAGCATCGCATTCTTTTATCAATAGGACATTTGCATTGTTGCATGGGCTAGAGAGAGGACCGTTAGTTTGTACGCGTGAGGTTCAGATTCCTGATCACGTGATACATGTAGATGAGTGTTGTCGGTCCTGCCCAGTGCAGTTGGGGCCCTGGATTTTACCTGTTGATCTTTTAGTCCTTCGTCAGCTTCGGGTTTTCGATGTAGTGTTGGGTATGGATTGGCTGACTCAGTACTATGCTACCATCGATTGTAGAGAAAGGACAGTGACCCTTCGTGAGCCGGGTCAAGAGGAGTTCGTTTATCGGGGTTGTCAGAGTACTCTGTTTGCAGCGACGATCTCTTCTGCTAGAGCACGACAGATGTTGAGTCGTGGATGGGTCGCTTTCTTAGCGACTGTTGTAGAGGTGCCTACGGCGATGCCTGGGCTCGAGGACATCCCTATCGTCCGAGAGTGTCCAGATGTGTTTCCTCCATAGTTATCTTCTATGCCGCCGGATCGAGAGATAGAGTTTGTGATTGATGTAGTCCCCGGAACTACACCAATCTCAAAGGCGCCCTATATGGCCCCTGCAGAGTTGAGGGAGTTAAAGGCTTAGCTACAGGATCTCTTGGATCGCGGGTTTGTTCAACCTAGTGTTTCTCCTTGGGGAGCACCGATTCTGTTTGTAAAGCAGAAAGACGGGTCACTCAGACTATGTGTTGACTACCGGGAGTTAAATAAAGTGACCGTCAGGAACAAGTATCCCTTTCCTCGGATTGATGATTTATTTGATCAGCTTCAGGGAGCTACGGTCTTCTCGAAGATAGATCTTCAGTCTGGTTACCACCAGTTGAGGGTGAGGGCCGAGGATGTATCCAAGACGGCGTTCAGGACTCGGTACGGGCATTATGAGTTCACGGTGTTGCCTTTTGGTTCGACGAATGCCCCTGCCGCTTTTATGGATCTGATGAACCGAGTGTTTCAGCCGTACTTGGACCGTTTTGTGGTAGTCTTCATCGATGACATCTTGGTTTATTCCCAAAGCGACATCGAGCACTAGGAGCACTTGAGGATAGTGCTGCAACTTCTGAGAGAGAAGAAGTTGTATGCCAAGTTGAAAAAGTGCGCTTTCTGGCTTCGGGAAGTTTCATTCTTAGGCCATGTAGTTTCAGCCGCAGGAGTGGCAGTGGACCCGACGAAGATAGATGCAGTTCGGGATTGGCCTAGACCTACGACGGTGACAGAGATTCGGAGCTTCTTGGGCCTAGCAGGCTACTACCGTCGGTTCGTAGAGGGCTTTGCGAAGCTCTCTACTCCCCCCACTAGATTGACACGAAAGGGGGTGAGATTTGTATGGACTGAGCAGTGCCAGTAGGGCTTCGACGAGTTGAAGCTTCGACTGATTTCAGCGCCGATCCTTGCATTGCCAGTCATGGGAGAGGGATTTACGGTTTACAGTGATGCCTCCACAGCGGCTTAGGATGTGTTTTGATGCAGCGTGATAGGGTAATTTCTTATGCGTCACGGCAACTGAAGGATTATGAAAAGAATTACCCTACGCACGACTTGGAACTAGCCGCGGTTGTTTTTGCTCTGAAGCTATGGCGCCACTATCTCTACGGCGAGCACTGCGAGATTTTTACCGACCACAAGAGCCTGAAATATTTGTTTACTCAGAAGGAGCTTAATTTGAGGCAACGCCGGTGGTTAGAACCGTTAAAGGATTATGATCTGAGCATACAGTATCATCCCGGCAAAGCCAATGTGGTCGCGGACGCCTTGAGTAGGCGATTGGTGCAGTCCTTGAGCTTGTTGATTACTGAGCAGATACAGTTGAGAGAGCAGTTGAGGCGTCTGGATATCGAGGTTGTGTCCCCTGGGGATTCTGCAAGACTTATGTCCTTCGTCTTGCAGCCCACTCTGTTGGACAAGATTAGAGAGAAACAGAGTGGGGACCCCTATCTTGAGAGGATTAGAGACCAGGTTCAGCGCGGTCAGGGTGGGGACTTTTCTGTGGATGCAGCGGGAGTACTTAGGTACAGGGACCGCTACTGTGTGCCCGTGGTCTCGGAGATTAGAGAGCTGATCCTGAGGGAAGCTCCCTATGCACCTTACACCCTCCATCCTGGGGGGACTAAGATGTATAGAGATTTGAGGGCATAGTTCTGGTGGCAGAGCATGAAGTGAGATATTGGAAGGTTTGTGGCCCATTGTCTAACTTGCCAGCAAGTTAAAGTTGAGCACCAGGTTCCAGCTGGCAAGTTACAGAGCCTTCCAATACCTGAATGGAAATGGGACCGCGTCACTATGGACTTCATTGTTGGACTGCCGAGGACTCAGAGTGGAGCTGATGCCGTATGGGTGATTGTGGATCGTTTGACCAAATCAGCCCACTTTCAACCGATACAGTTGAGTTGGACCTTGGAGAGGTTAGCACAGTTATACTTGGACGAGATTGTGAGGCTACACGGGGTGCCAGCTTCGATTGTGTCTGATAGGGACCCGAGGTTCACTTCACAGTTTTGGAGGAGCTTGCAGACGGCCTTGGGGACCCAGCCTCAGTTTAGCACCGCCTTTCACCCGCAGACTGACGGACAGTCCGAGCGGACCATTCAGACACTAGAGGATGTGTTGAGAGCTTGTGTCCTGAGCTTTAGCGGCAGCTGGGATCGACATTTGAGACTTGCGGAGTTCGCTTATAACAATAGCTTCCAGGCGAGCATTCGGATGGCGTCTTACGAAGCTTTGTATGGACGGAAATGTCGATCACCTTTATGTTGGAGTGACGTGGGTGAAAGGAACACCCTAGGGCCTGACTTGCTTTTGGAGGCCGAGGAAAAGGTCAAGATTATTCGGCGTCGTCTGGTGACTGCACAGAGCCGGCAGAGGAGTTATGCCGATAGGAGGCGGCGAGACTTGGAGTTTCAGGTGGGAGATCTTGTGTTTCTGAAAGTCTCGCCCTCCCGTGGGATACGCCGCTTTGGAGTGCGCGGGAAGCTGAGTCCGCGTTTTATTGGACCATTTGAGATTTTGGAGCGCTTTGGACCCGTCGCTTACCGAGTTGAGCTACCACCACGGTTGGCTGGTACACATGACCGGTTTCATGTATCCGTCTTGAGGAGGTATGTTTATGATCCCTCGCATATATTGGAATTCACTTCCTTAGAGTTGGATGAGGAGTTGTGCTTTCAAGAGCGCCCGATGCGAATTCTTGCTCGGGAGACGAGAGAATTGCGCAATCGGGTTATACCTTATGTGAAGGTACTTTGGAGCCACCATGACGAGAGAGAGGCTACTTGGGAGCCTGAGGATGAGCTGAGGACTACCTATCCTTACTTATTTGAGACCGCTCCCTGAGTTTTGAGTTCTTTGGGTTTCGAGGACGAAACCTTTTGAAGGAGGGGAGAGTGTAGAATACCGTATTTTTGGTTTGAGCCCACCGACTCCACAGATGAGCTTTTTGGGTGAGAAAAGCTGTGAGCATGTGTATTTTCAGATTACAGCGGAGTTCGGGAGGTTCCGGACTGCGGCGGAGGGCCCGAAGCAGAAAAGTGAGTTGGAGTTGGCCTTTTTGGAATATTAAATTTATTTAATTAATTTTAAATGTGGGTTAATTGTTGTTGCTGTTGTTTTATTTTTAGTGTTGCTGTAGGAGGTAAGGTGGCAGAGGGTGATTTTTAGTGGATGCTTAATTAAGGTCAATATTAATTACAGCTGCCTAGCACTCTTTTAATTAGTGGCTTATCTTTATATGTGTGCCACCTCACCTTCGTCTTCTCCAAGCAAAGGAAAGGAAACAAAGGAATTTTTGAGAAACAGAGGGAAGAAGAAAAGAGAGAAAGAAAGAAGAAGAAGAAGTTTTTTTGAGGTGGGCTTTGGTGTGTGGACCACCTGTTGGTTGCCGAGGGGTGCCGAGCGAAGCGCGCGCGACGGGCATCGACAAGGTTGGTGGGTTGAGCAGTTTTTTTGTGGAGCTTTGTTGGTTTTTGTTTGTTCTTTTTTTTTGTGTTGGTTGGCTCGTGGTGGACTTGCAGTCCTTCTCGGGTGGCCGCAGCTGGGCAGCCACGCGGGCGCACATGGTCGTGCGCGCGGCAGGCGCAGGCAGCTGCGCTGGCACGCACAGCAGAGCGCCGCACTGCGCGGCTTGGCGCTGCGCAGCGGGCAGTGCGCGGCTTGATGCTGCGCGGCTTGGTTCGGGCAACCCAGGGCGCCGCCCAGTCTGGCTGGCGCGCCTGGGCGCCCCGCAGCCCTGCAGGCGCACCAGGGCGCCGCCCAGTCTGGCGGGCGCGCCTGGGCGCCCCGCCGCCCTGCGGGCGCACCAAGGCACCGCCCAGTCTGGCGGGCGCGCCTGGGCGCCCCGCAAACTTGCGGGTGCACCAGGGCGCTGCCCAGCCTGGCGGGCGCGCCTGGGCTCCCCGCAGCCTTGCAGGCGCACCAGGGCGCCGCCCAGCCTGGCAGGCGCGCCTGGGCACCGTGCCGCAGGCGTGGACGCCGCCCGGCTGGCCTTGCTGCCGCGCGGCATGCGCCAGGGCTGCGCGCGGCAGCGCCGCACGGACAGCGGCAGCATAAAGCGCTGCAGCGGGGCGCAAGTTGCTCCGTGTGCGCGCGAGTGCAGCGATTCGCGACCTGGACAGCTTTGCCGACGGTCGTGTGTGATTTGCTGTGATTTCGCTGATTTTTGGGAGTTTCCCTGTTTTCTTGCAGTTTGGGACTACTTGGCCAGATTTGGGGAGTTTTTCGCCGCGCGGAGCCGAGGGAGCTTGGTTACTCAGTTTGTGCTGCGGTTTGGCCTTGGGTAAGCCGGTGTGCGCGCGAAATTTTCTGTAGAGCTCAGGTTGGTTTGTTTTTCTTCCAAAAAAAATCGCGGAATGCCCGGTAATGCTTCGGAAAGCAAATTTATCATGTCTAATACGTTATTTTTGCTGTTATTTAATCTGATAAATGCCTGGGAATTTTTCGAAAATTTTTTGGAACCACGGGTTATTTTTAGTGCACTCCTTAGACTGCATGACACTTGTTTTATGTTTAGTTGGCATCGCTGTTGCCCCCGATTCAATTAAAAAATTGAGAAAAACCCTTTTATTCAAAAAGTAGGTCTTTAAATTGTGATTTTAAGGTCGTAAGTACATCTGGGCTGCGTTGAGGGTTCGGGGTGCATTGATCTCTTGCCCAGGGGCCGAGATGGAGTTTTCAGATCTTCTAGTTGTACTCTAGAGTCTCGGGATTTTAGCAGGGTTTATCAGATTTAGTCGAGGGTTGTTTTTCCGACTTGGACACATGTGTGAGTAGTGTTATTAGAGCATTCGAGTTTTTCCGATCTGGTTGATCGTGGACTATACCTGCATATGCCGTTTGCTAAGACAGATGAGTCATACTTGATACTTGGTGCGGTCGCTCCCCTCGGGTCACGCTCCGGATGCGTATATGTGTTGATGCCCCTGGCCGAGTTACCA
Source organism: Tillandsia leiboldiana (assembly GCA_029204045.2). Classification (NCBI taxonomy): domain Eukaryota; kingdom Viridiplantae; phylum Streptophyta; class Magnoliopsida; order Poales; family Bromeliaceae; genus Tillandsia; species Tillandsia leiboldiana. Next base: position 25,651,062 of record CM055070.1, read on the forward strand.
GGTGGTTACTTGCCCTTGGCCGAGTTACCAGGTGGTTACTTGCCCCTGGCCGAGTTACCAGGTGGTTACTTGCCCCTGGCCGAGTTACCAGGTGGTTACTTGAGTGAGATTGAGATAGTCGGACAGGACGCCCCACGTAAATCCCGTCCTCATGTGGATGTGTGGTAGTGGGCAGGTGCGTTCCTAGTCGACAGGCGCAGGCTTGACTGGACCCGATGTGGCAGTCAGTGAGATTGGGTGACATGAGCAGGTGGTTGTAGCATATGTTCTTAGATTGTATTTCCTTCGAACATTGCACTGAGGCATATAGTGGTAGATTCATTTCCAGCATTCATTCACTATCTATCTATCTATCTATCTATCTGTCTGTTTTTGCCTCCAGCGGACTTAGTGGGCATACCGTGGGTTTTGGCGACGGTACCCACTGAGATCTGCCTGTTGCAGTAGATCTCACACCCGCTGTGGTGACAGGTGTTCCAGAGGCGACTGTTCCAGGTTCGGCTCGTGCGGAGTCTTCAGACCGAGATAAGGGCGTGGCCGACTAGTTCCTACCCGAGTCTTTTGAGTCTGTGGTAGAGTCACCTGTACTTTTTGGTTTCCACTTTTGTACTAGACAGTGGTATTGTATTTATGTTCGTGAGTTAGTTGAACTTTGTACTTGGACTTTTATTACTTAGTGTTTCAGTTGTTCAGTTTTATTCTTCTGTATAGTTTCTTTTCAGCTCTGATACTTGTATAGCTATAGATCTCTTTGCAGGTTAGACGCTTCGTCTGTACGGCAGTTTCCGTACAGACGGCGGATCTGTTGGCGAGCCCGGATCGCAGTTCGACCCCGGGGCGTGACAGAGTGACCCTACCAAGCATGTGCGAATGAGCACAAATGGCAAGCAAGCAAGTCTCGATCATCGTGTCTAAAACACGGAATAGCAATCATCATGTCTAAAACACGGAATAGCATCATCGACCTTTAGGTCGGGGTATAGTATCTCAAGTTTCAATGTTTCATATACAATATTACCATTATCTTGCATAATGATAGAGTAAAACATTTACTAGTTGTCCTCATGTCTCAAACATGGAATCTAACTATTTCATCTTGATTGTACAAGTTTAGAAGTTTTCTACTTGTATCTCACAACACTAGATGGCCCTAATGTCATAATGTCCATTTACACATGATCAAGTGTTTAACATGTCCCAAAAATTCTATAACAGGTATAGTTATTCTATATTCATATCCAAAAGCTTAAGTTCACGAAAATTCCTATTCAATCCCCCCTTAAAGTGCCCATGCACCTACAATGTTTACCTCTACTACATAGAGTATGAAATTTTCTACACATGAAGGGGTTCAAATGCATGATCATAAATCATGATAAATCAAACGATGCATGTTTAATATAGCACTGATGCCCTAAAAGTCTATAGAAGACATAGGGGGAGTTCACCCATTTCGGTGAGGTCAGACCCACCGGATAGTTGCCAAATCCTTGTGAAGGATCCCTACCAAGAAGCCCACACTTCCTCTTATGCCCTAAGAGAAGTTTCCAAAGGGTTAAAATATCACAAAACCCTAATCACAAAATCCCTTAAAATCATAGGGAAAAATAGGTGGAAAATACCTCAGGTTGAGAAATCTTGCTAAATCTTGAAATCCAAACAAGAAAAGCTTCAAAACCAACCTACAAGAGTGTTCTACACCCATCAATTCCACCCCAAAAGCTATAAATCAAAAAGGCCCAAAATAAACCCTAGTTTTCCAAAAACTAGGTTTTCCTTCAAAAATCCCTAAAGAAAGGAAAAAGAAGTGTTCCAAACCTCTTTGAGCTTGAATCCCACCTTGGAAAAGCAAAGGATTGGCACAAGAGCTCCAAACTTCCTTCTTCTCCAAGTTCTAGCCTTCCTCCAAGCTCTTGTAGCAAGCTTCAATGGTGGAGAAGAGGAGGTTGAAGAAGAATCCAAGTAGAGAGATGTGTTGGAGAAGGAAATCCAAGATTTCTCCCTCTCACTCTCTCTCTCTAACACTTTCTCTTGCTCTCTCCAAATGAAGGAAAAGTGGAAGTGAAGGGGTTAAAAACCCTAAAGTAACAAAAGCCAAAAAGCCCCCTGCATGAAACGTTATTTCGTTTCTTACTGTGCTGTCCAGACCCGAACGGTCCGAACTGCCTCAATACAGTCCGGACCCCGAACGTGGAATTTCCAGTTTCGCGCGGACAGTCCGGACTCTCCCCAGACGGTCCGGACCCCGAAGCCAAAACCCCTAAATTTTCAGATTTTTTGAAAATTTCCGATTTGCGTCCAAACTCTCCGGAAACCTTCTAAAACCTTCCGGAAGCTTACTAAAACATCCGAAGGGTATCATTTAGACCTTCACACACTAGAACTTTGCAATTTGCTAAAGTTTAGTGTACTACATTCACCCCTCCTAAAAAGGAGTTTCGTCCGCGAAACTAGAAGTCAAGTACCTCAAGTCTACAGCTGAAAAAGTTGAGGGAAACGCTCCTGCAGCGCGCTCTCCAGTTCCCATGTAGCCTCGCGATCCTCGTGATGGCTTCAAAGTACCTTCACATAAGGTATCTCGCGATTCCGAAGTTTCTTCACCTCACGAGCCAAAATCCTCACCGGTTGCTCCTCAAAGCTCAAGTCCTCGTGTAGTTCCAACGGGGCGAAGTCCCCCACATGAGATGGATCAAAAACATACTTCCGGAGCGTCGAAACATGGAACACATTGTGCACTCCCGATAGGTTAGGCGGTAGAGCAAGTCGATAAGCCACCGGGCCGATACGCTCCCAAATCTCAAAAGGTCCAATAAATCGGGGAGTTAGCTTCCCTCGGATGCCAAATCTCTTGACTCCTCTAGTCGGCGATACTTTTAGGAAGACATGGTCTCCAACTTGAAATTCCAAATCGCGCCGACGCTTATCCGCGTAACTCTTTTGTCGAATTTGAGCTGAAATCAAACGTTCCCGAGCTAGTCGAACCTTGTCTTCGGCCTCTTGAAGTACATCGGGGCCTAAAATCAATCGTTCTCCCACCTCGCTCCAATGAAGAGGTGATCGGCACTTTCTTCCATAAAGAGCCTCGAATGGCGCCATCTTGATACTTGCTTGATAACTATTGTTATAGGTAAACTCAGCCATCGGTAGATATTGATGCCAACCACTCTGATAATCCAAAACACATGCTCTGAGCATGTCCTCCAAGATTTGTATGGTTCGCTCAGACTGCCCATCACTCTGGGGGTGGAAAGCTGTACTGAAATCCAGCTGCGTGCCTAGGGCCTCGTGAAGGCTCCTCCAAAAATGAGATGCGAATCTTGGATCTCGATCCGAAACTATACAAACAGGCACTCCATGCAATCGCACAATCTCATCAAGGTAAATTTGTGCAAGCTTCTCTCTAGACCAAGTAGTATGGATAGGGATAAAATGAGCAGATTTGGTTAACCTATCCACGATCACCCAAATAGCATCATGCCCAGCCTGAGAGCGAGGCAATCCAACAACAAAATCCATGGTGATCCTCTCCCACTTCCACACGGGAATGGGTAAGCTCTACAACTTGCCTGCGGGAAGTCGGTGCTCGGCTTTCACTTGTTGACATGTCAAGCATTGAGCCACAATTTTTTCAACATCTTTCTTCATGCCGGGCCACCAATAAAGCAACCTTAAGTCCTTGTACATTTTGGTGCCACCTGGGTGAAGAGAATAAGGTGCTCGGTGTGCTTCCTTCAGGATCTCTTCTTTGGTCTCCAAATCCGCCGGTACATAAAGTCGACTTCGAAAACGAAGTGCGCGTGATCATCCACATGAAACTCACCTGCTCTGCCATCCACAAGTGTAGCCCGAATCTTTTCCAAACTAGGATCTTGGACTTGTTTCATCTTGATCCTTTCCATAAGAGTCGGTTGCAACACCAATGCCATCAATCTCTTGGGTGTCTCGGGTGCCACAACCTCCAACTCCAACCGTCTCATATCTTGAAGTAATGGTTGTTGGTAAGTGATCATCATCGCAGCAGGCGCGGGTGCCGCGCGGCAAGCGCAGCGCAGCGCGGGCGCAGGGCGCGGCAGGCATGGGCGCGCGGGGTTTTCGTCGGCCGGGGCTGGTTTTGCCCAGTGAGCGTGTGGTTTGTGTTGGCCGAGTTTGATTGTTGAGTTTTTCCCGTTTTCTTGCATGTTGTGGAGCAGTTTTCTTTGTGCTGCTCGAGCCTTGGGTGTGCGACGTTGGTGCCTTGTGGTGGCTGTGTTGTTGGGGATGGATTTGTAGTGTGCTCTAGCCTTGGTGTGTACTGTGAGTTGGTTGTGTGTCATGCCCCAATGGTTTAAATAAGAGGAAAACGTGTATCTCTTTTCTTTTTTTTTGAAACAACTCCACCCTCCGCCACACATACAAATTCACCCCACACGGACAGAGCCTCCTTTGTATGTGCACGGCGTCACATTCGAGAGTTGCTCTTTAACCACAACAATCAGGATAACAACTAAAGACAGAGAAGGGAGAAGGTAATCATACAACCTTTCGAATATGGCCCCCAATTTTTGAAAGGATAAATCCACGGGTTTAAAAGACGGTACCGACACGACACCTTATTCTTTTCTAAAGCAATTTTCGCAAACGTTTTCTTTATTTGAAAATGGCCGAACTAAGGGGAAAATAAAGGAAAGCGTTCATCACAAGATTACAGCGTCCACAACATCCAAATTAAAGAGAAACCACAAGCTACCTAACAAATTCAAACTAACCAAAATCATAAAGGAAAGGTATCTAGCCACAGTACGAAGCTACGGTCGTCTAGTCAAATCCTCACCGTCGTCCCGGAGCCCACCCTTGACCGAACCTGTCACAGTGTAGGAAGTCAGTGACAAAAAGAATAGATGTAATGCGGTAAATACTGAAATGAAAACAAACCGATACACCCGAGCATCCGAACTTCCCCTCATGAATCCACAAACCCCCTGTAAGTCGAAACAGAGCACCTGCCATAAGGTCTAAAGACCTCTGGCACAAGTGAACACCTTGCTCTCACCGTAATGCTTTAACCCCTCCACAGTAATTGTGCAACACTGTAAGTAACCGCGAGGCGTCCCCACCACGACACTTTCACCTTTGTGGGGTACACGGGTCAACGGACCACTTCTCCGGAAAAGTACACCCATGCGGTGGCCAAACCGCCTGTGTACGTGTAAGCAGCCTTGAGCAGAATGACCGCAATCAGTGTGTAGCACCGCGACGTTCAGTCGCAACAAATAGTAGTAAAGGGATTCTCATGTAAATAGGGGTTAGGTGATAACAAACGGCACATCTACTTTACTCTTACAAGTCACAATTGAAAACATACTTCGAAACACAAACAAGGGTACCCACCTGAAATGAAGACAACCGACCGTGCCCGCGACCCTCCAAAGCAAATAACACCACCCGCGGCCAAATAAAATATCCAAAACACTAATCGACATTTTACCCCCCAAACTAGCAAAATTAGTGGTCCCGACTACTGTGCCCAAAACAGAAACCGACAAAAGACTCCGTGTCCAAAAATCCCTCCGGTCACAAAAACCGTACTTCCGACGCGGTCTAACTGTCGACGAGGCCATTGACGGAAAAAGGGTTCGAATCGTTGCCTTGACTAAGCCCGCGACGAAAACAACTGAGCGGAGGCACATCGGACGAAAAAGAGACGAAAACGACTGCGTACAGCGGACTGCACCATCAATCCAAATACCGTCAAGACGAAGACTGTCGAGGAAAGCGCCAAGTAAAAGGGTCAAACAAAACTGTCAAGCCAAAACCATCGAACGAATCCGTCGACAGCAACGGCTCGACCCAAGCGGACTTGGCGGCGGTGCGGCAGCAGACAGCGCGGCGCGGTAGCAGCACGGCTGCCCCGCGCAAGTAGTGCGCAGCAGCGCGCGGCAGCGGCGTGGCAGCCCCGCACGGGCACAGCCCCGCGCGGGCACGCGGCGGCGCGGTGGCAAGCAGCGCGCGGCAGCGGCGCGGCTGCCCCGCGCAAGCAGTGCGCAGCAGCGCGCTGCAGCGGCGTGGCAGCCCCGCGCGGGAACTCGGCGGCGAGGCAGCGGCGCGGCTGCCCCGCACAAGCACTGCGCAGCAGCGGCGTGGCAGCCCCGCGCGTGCACGCGGCGGCGCAGTAGCGCGCGCGGCAGCGGCGCTGCAGCCCCGCGCGGGCACCCGGCGGCGCGGCAGCGGCGCGGCCAGCAGTGGCAGTGCCCGGCAGCCACGCGGCCAGCGGTGGCAGCGCGCGGTGGTGGCCGCGGCGGCTCGGCTAAGGGCATCGAGCGGCGGCGGCGGCGGAGCCACCATCGACGATCCTCAACGTCCCCACCGAAAACCCCAAAAACTCACGAACAAAATCAACAATCGAACCGACGATTAAATCGGACAAAAACACCGAACGAAAACCAACGTACGCACAAATGATCAAACCGAACGAAAATAGCGAACCCTAACCCAAAACTAAATTACCGAAAACTGAGAGAGATAAAAGTTGCTAACCTAGCTCTATCGGAGAAGACAACCGATCCCGATCTCCACGGACGGTGGTGCTTCTGGATCCGCTCCTCGGTATCGGCGACGCTTCTGGTCTCGTTCTTCGGCACGCGCAACGAGGAAAGAGGAAGAGGGACGATTTTTCTCAGAATTAGGGTTATACGGTAATCGGGATATAATTATCTTCTTTATTTATATTTTATTTATTTATTTATCTTTGTACGTACAAAAATCCAAAATATCCGGTATTTTAAAGATATTTTTAGCCGATTCCTCGATAAGCGTGCCGATCCTCCGAACCGTCCCGTAACCGTTAGCACGGATCCTGATGCACTAATAACTCATAGCGGGTTCCTAGGATGCCAGAACTTACCCTTTATGGACCCGCTAACACTGAAACCCTCATTCTGGAAGATCCGTAAGTCGGATTTCAGATCCGATCGCTTTGTCATTCTCCGTTTTCGGAGTTCTAACACAGAAAGAGTACTCCCAAGCGCAAAAGATCTATCCTAAAAAGTCAAGACACTACACTGTGGAGTTAGCCAGAGTGCACAGGGATTTTTGTTGCGGGCTCGGGAGATTATTTGAGCTTCCGAAGATTTTTCTGAGGTGCGCGGCAGTGCGCGCGGCGCGGTTTGGCGTTTCGGCAGTTTGAGGGTTTGGCGCTTCCCCGACTTCACGGTTGCCTGTGGAAAGCGTTCTGGTGGGTTGGAAATTCTTCCAAAATGTATGGAATGCTCTCTAATGCTTCTGTATGCATGTTGATCATGTCTAGTATGTTATTTTTACTGTTGGTAAATCTGATAGTTGCCTAGAAAATTACAGAAAATTCCTTGGAACCCCAGATTATTTTTAGTATACTCCTGGTACTGTATGACACTAGATATCATGTTTAGTTGGCATTATATTTGCACCTGGATCATTTTAAAAATCGAGAGAACTGTTTTAAGGAAAATCGGTATTTTTAATGGTGGTTTTTAAATTGTGAGGTCGCCAGAGGAATGGCATGGGTTCAGGTGCATGTATTCTCGTGCCAGGGGGCCGAGTGGATTTTTAGAGCTTTGTGAGATGAGTTTCTAGTGTCATGAGAGATTGGGCATTTGTTTCACATCAGGGGCGGAAGCTACGAGCGGCTGTGCCTACAGCCTGTTCTTGTCTGATTTGGGTTGTAGACGTCAGTCTTTCAGAATTTCCGGGCCTCTTATGTGAGAGATTGAGGACTGATTCCATCGTTGGGTCGGAAGCTACGGGCGGCTGTGCCTGCAGCCTGTTCTTGTCTGATTTGGGTTGTAGGTGTCAGTCTTTCGGAATATTCGGCCCTTTAGGAAAGTCGATTGGTTTATTCTAGATCATGGTTTGGGCATTAGCTGATTGAGTCGTGGAGGGTTCTCCGACTTAGCTAGGTTTCTTTGGGCATTGTGAGATTGAGTCGTAGAGGGTTCTCCGATTGAGGGATGGTTATTTGGGTATTCGAGTTTCCGATCTTTTTGATCGTGGATTGTAGCCTGCATGTGCCGCTTTTTATGCCAGATGAGACACGCTTGAGCTCGGTGGGGTCGCTCCCCTCGAGTTACGCTCCGGATGCGATGATGATGATGATGCGCCTAGTTGATAAACTAGAGGTCGCTTTGCGTGATACTGAGATAGTCCGATGGGACGCCCTGGTTGATACACTAGGGGGCGCAAGCTTGACTGGACCCGATGTTGCAGTCACTGAGATTTGAGTTATTGTGAGTACCTCGTGAGCGAGTGGATGCATAGCATGTTCTTAGTAGAGTTTTCCTTTGAGCATGGTACTTGAGAGGCATATTAGCAGTAGAGAGTGTATGCATAGCATGTTCTTAGTAGAGTTTTCCTTTGAGCATGGTACTTGAGGCATATTAGCAGTAGAGAGTGTATGCATAGCATGTTCATAGTAGAGTTTTCTTTTGAGCATGATGTTTGAGACATATTAGCTGTAGTTCTTTTCCAGCTTTCCTATTATCTATCTGCATACCTATCTGTTTTGCCTCCAGTAGATTTAGTGGGCATACCGTGGATATTGGGGACGGTACCCACTGGGGACTACCTTCTTCAGTAGTTCTCACACCTGCTGCGATGACAGGTTTCCAGAGGTTGCTGTTCCGGCCTGAGTTCGTGCGGAGACAGCTGATCGAGGTAAGGGCGTGACCGAGTAGTTCCTTACCAGCATTTTTAGAGTCAGAGGTAGATGTACCTTGTATTTTTTAGTTTCCACTTTTGTACTGGACAGTCTGAGAGATTTGTATTGTATTTATTTTTCATAGTGTGAGAGACTTTGTATTGAGGATTTATTTATATCCAGATGTTCAGATATGATTTCTGTAGCTACTAGTTTTATTTCCGCTCTAATACATGTTTTAGCTATAGTTCTGACATGCAGGGTAGACGCTTCGTCTGTGCGGGGGTTTCCGTACAGTTGGCGGATCTGTTGGCCGGCCCGGGTCGCAGTTTCGACCCCGGGGCACGGCAGATTAGGGTGGTATCAGAGCCTAGGTATATAGGTCGTTGAGGACTTAGTGACCCTAGGCTATTGGTTGGATAGTAGGACGACTATCGTGAGAGAAGTGACTTTAACGAGAGTCCTCATTGAGTTTGTAACTCCCCCAGGTGATTGGGGTGAGTGATCTTACATGTTTATTCTCTAAAGTGGTTATGTTGGCTGCAGACAACATAATGCTTTAGAATGGGTAACATGTCCTAAACTTTCGCTTGATCGGGTCGAGAGATTTCGTGGTCCTGATGCTTGGTTTGTTGCAGTTGTCTTCAATGCCCCCGAGATGCCGTGCAGCAACGAGGGCGCGTTCGACCTCGGATGAGGAGCCCGAGCAGCGGGAGGCTGAATGGACAGAGCAGAGTGAGGTCCGTGAGTTGCGGGCCCAGGTAGCCCAGATGTCAGAGGCGTTACGACGCCAGGAAGAGAACATGGAGCGCATGATGCGCATGCTTGAGCAGAGAGCATCTCCTGTGGTATCACCAGTAGTACCTCCGGCCGCGACATCGTCGACTTCTACCCAGATCGCACCGTTCACAGTGCAGGAGCAGCGAGAGTGTCACGCCCCGGGGTCGAAACTGCGACCCGGGCTCGCCAACAGATCCGCCGTCTGTACGGAAACTGCCGCACAGACAAAGCGTCTACCCTGCAAAAGATCTATAGCTAAGCATGTATCAGAGCTGAAAAAGAACTAATAGCTACAGAAAACAACTGAACATCTGATATAAATAGAATCACAATACAAGCTATGAACCAATAAAAACAATTCTCACCTATCTCTCAGACTGTCCAGTACAAAAATGGAATCATAAAATATATAGGGTACATCTACCTCTGACTCTTAATGCTGGTAAGGAACTAATCGGCCACGTCCTCACCTCGATCAGCTGTCTCCGCGCGAGCTAAGCCGGAACAGCAACCTCTGTAACCTGTCACCGAAGCGGGTGTGAGATCTACTGCAGAAGGTAGATCCCAGTGGGTACCGTCACCAATATCCACGGTATGCCCACTAAGTCTACTGGAGGCAAACAGATAGGTATGCAGATAGATAGAAAAAGGGTAAGCTGAAAGAAAACTACAGCTAATATGTGTCAACCATCCTGCTCAAAAGGAAACTCTACCATGTCCACGCCATGCATACACTCGCTACTGCTAAAATGCCTCAGTATCAATGCTCAAAGGAAAAACCCATCTAAGAACATAATATGCATACACCACTCGCACACGAGGTGCCCAATCGACCCAATCGAACTGACTGCCTCATAGGGTCCAGTCAAGTCTGCGCCTATCTACTGCCGTTACATCCACGTAGGACCGGACTGACGTAGGGCGTCCGTGACTGCCAAAACTGGCCCAGCCAGAGGGACCGCTTCCGTGACTGCCAAAACTGGCCCAGCCAGAGGGACCGCGTCGACAAGTCGCGATACAAAAGTAACAGATCCATCCCGGGCGTGGCACTCGAGGGGAACGACCCCATCGAGGAAAAGGTATCCGAGCACTCTGTCGAGCTCAAAGTGGCACTGCAGGCTATAGTCCAAAATCCACGCTCACTCTCAGAACGGAAAGACTCAGGATCCTCAAACATCTCGCACAACGGTCGGAGCACTCTCGACGACTCAGCTGATCAGTTCTCTCGAATCACGAGACACTAGCAAACTCTACCAACTCATGGCACAAAACCCACTGGCTGGAGATACTCCACAGCCGGGATCGACCCACAACTCAGGGCTAATAAAATTGGTCGGACAACACACAACGACCCGGGACCACCGTTAACCCCAACGGTTCCCAACGACACTAGCACAGTCTAAACTCAACTACCGGTCTCCACTCAGCCCCTAGGCACGAGTGCAACAATGTCCCACAGAAACCTGACCCTTTAACCCACTACACGGGCGAGGGAACACTATGTCCAGGAAAGATGCAAAGTGTGGGATGTCTAATGCATAAAGGAACCTAGCCCAAGTGAAGGCTCTCTGCTGACTCATCTGTGTTAACAAGCGGCACATGCAGGGTATGATCTACGATCGAACAGATCGGAAACTAAATGCTCACAAGGAACAACCCAGTCGGAGAAGACTCCACGACTCAAACAGGAAAAACCCAAATCCTCACATGATCTGTCGGAGAACCCTCAACGACTCAATCTGATAATGCACAACCCATGGCTAAGTCGGGAAACCTCCACGACTCGATCTGCCAGAACCCCAGAACTCTCATAACTAAGTGGGAGAACTACTTCCACTATCAAATCAGAGATACATAACTCATGATCTAGAAATAATCTCCTCAACCTACAAGGGAGCTCAAATCCACCTGACACTAGGACTCATCCCAAAACTCAAAAAGGGATCACTCGGCCCCCAGGCACGAGGTCTGATGCACCCTGAAACAATGCCATACCTCTGGCAAACTTATGTTTTAAAAACCACCTTTAAAAATGCTGATTTTTCCTTAAAACGGCTTTCTTGATTTTTAAAACGACCAGGGTGCAAAAATGATGCCAACAGAACATGCAGTCTAGTGTCCTATAGTATCAGGAGTCTACTAAAAATAATCCGGGGTTCCAATAAATTTTACAAAAAAATCCAGGCAACTATCGGATTTAATAACTATGAAATATACATGAAAAACATGATCAAATTGCATTCAGGAGCATTAAAGGGCATTCCATACATTTTGGAGAAATTCCAACCCACCTGGAACGCTTTCCGCAGGCAAACGCTGGAGTCGGTGAAGCGCCGATACCTCAAACCGACGAAACCTCGAAAATCGCGCCGCACGCGCGCACATTGCCGCGAATCACGGAAAAAAACCACGGAAGCTCAAATAATACACCCAAGTCCTTCACAAAAAATCCTGCGTGCAACAGCTCACACTAGAGTCCACACACAACATTCAAACACTAAGCTCCAGCACACTCAAACTCAAAATTCGCAAAATTCCGAACTCAGAAAAGTAAACAAAAACTCACCTCTGAAGGTGCTTCCACGCGCCATGCACCGCCGGATCTAACAGCTTGCGCGGCACCTAGCTCCAGCGCGCACCACCTCTGCTGAACCAAAAACAGAAAGAGAAAGGAGGAACCCACATCAGTCCGGCAAGCCCGCTACGCGCGCCCCTGCGCTCACGCTGCGCGAGCGCGGAGCGCACCTGCGCGATCGCGCGGTGTGCGCGCAGCGCCCACGTCTCTGCGCGCGGCGCCCCCCCTGGCGCACGCGCAGTGCCGTGGCGCTAGCCGCGCGACGCCCATGGGCCAGCCGCGCGGCGACAATGAGCCAGCCGCGCGTCGCCCGTGCGGCCCGCACCGCAGCGCGGCGCCCAGGCGCGCCCGCCGTGCTGCGCGGCGCCCTGGCGCGCCCGCTCTGCTGCGCGCTCGCCATGCTGTGCGCGCGTAGCAGCCTAGCCTCTGCTACGCGTGGCGCCCATGTGCGCTGCGCTGCAGTCCGCGCCGGCCGCGCGCGCACCCTTGCGTGCCCGCGCGGCCTCCTCATCGCCACAGCACTCACCAACAGGACCAACAGTCCTTCCACAAAACCCTTGAAAAAAACCAAGTTGAACCCAACTCCAAAGATCCAAAACTCCAAAAAACTGCAAAGTACCTTGTTGGAGCTCGACGCACGCTCCGCTCGGCTCCTCTCGGCTCACAGCAGTCCACAGCATCACCCCTCTCATTTCCATCAATTTTCTCACCTCTTTACTACTTCTTCTTCTCTTCTTTCTTCTCCCTTTGTTTCCTCTGTTTCTCTCACTTTCCTCTCTTTCATGTAACAGGGAAGAAGATGGTGGATGAGGTGGCAACAACGAGGCTTAATTAAGGGGATCAATTAGGGGTGCTTGGCAGCTGTAATTAAAAGCAAAAATTTATTAAAGAAAACCACCTAACCCTCCAACACAAAAATCTCACAAATCCACACTTTTCTCATTTCTTTTCTGCTTTCTTTCTTCTTGCATTCATTCCTCACAGGTTAAATAGCAAATTAAATAATTAACTAATTAATCCATTTTAAGCTCCCACCAACTCACTTTTTGCCCTCGGGGCCTCCGCACGGGTCCGAAACCTCCCGAACTCTGCTGTAATCTGAAAATACACATGTCCAAAGCTTTCCCTACTCAAAAAGCTCAACCGTGGAGTCGGTGTGCTCAATCCAAAAACTGGCTCCAATAATCGCCAACTCCAACTCACTTTTTGCCTTCAGGTCCTCCTCGTCAGTCCGGAACCTCCCGAACTCCGCTGTAAACAAATATGGAACACGCCCAAAGCGATTCTCTACATCACGCCATCATGCGAGGTCGGTGCGCTATACGAAATCCCGGTATTCTACACTCTCCCCTCCTTAAAAAGGGTTTCGTCCTCGAAACCAGAATAAATCCATAACTCAGGAGGGTGTCTCAATCAAATGGGGATAGGAGATCCTCAACTCATCCTCGGGCTCTCAGGTGGTCGTTCTCACATCAAGATGGCTCCTCTGAACCTTCGCCATGGTATAACCCGACTGCAAAATTCTTCTGTCTTACTAGCAAGGATTGCCTCGGTCGATCCTGATAACTCAATCCTCGTCCAATTCCAAGGAAGTGAAATTCAAAACATGCCAAGGATCAAATACAGTTCTTCCAGCCAGATAATTACTCGCGGATCAAACTCCTCACGTAAACTCAAATCTACAAATCCCTGCAGATCGTGGCTTCCACAAATCAAGATCTCCAAAACCAAAGTCTAACCCTCCAATTGGCATAACCCCTCCGTTGCTCCATTGCAACTAAAAACACAAGTTCCACCATACATCTCTCACATCCCTTGACAGGGAAAGAATTTCAACCTCGGGAACATTTCCCCATTTTCTGACTCTCAAATTCCAAGTTCCAAAAGTGGCACCCACTAATCGATCGCCTCATTCCAAGGTTACACTGCTCGCCTACACAAGGCGTCCATGACCATAGAGTTATCACCGGAATAATAATATACTGAATCAATCAAACAGCACCAATAACTCTGTCCACCGGCGTTGCCTCTACCAAAGTCTTCCTGAGTAACAAATACTTCAGGTTCAAGGGTCTCAGGATAACTCCATGCTCACTCTATCACTGGCAATCATCCATATCAATGCTGATATCATATTCAGCTTTATCTCTTCCAAGCTACACCGGCCTTGCATAGTCCAAGAGCTTCTGACCTCTGTCATTAACATATGCTAATTCCCAACGGCATCCCTCTTCGTTGGGTCCTCTGTCGCTCTTGCAGCTGAAAACACATGGCTGAAAAAAAATAACAAAACCTTCAGAAGTCGAAAGGCATACAACTTCTTCTTACCTAGAAGTTGCAGTACTATCCTCAAGTGCTCCTCATGCTCTAAGTCACCTCGGAAGTAGATCCAGATGCCCATGACGGGTACGGCAACTAACCTGTACGAAGACAGCTGGGACATACCATTCCTCAAATCCAAAAGGCCGCCGGGCCTTAGTCAATCCACTTGACCGCAATGCAAGCTCAGAAAACCCCTACCGGGTCCTGAACACTATCCGGGCACAGCCCTCGGCCGTATGGTTCCATAACGCTATCAATCTCACCAAGGGCATCTGCCGCAACACAATCCAAATCTGTCTGTACTCGAACCATCATAGAACCCTCATCGTTGTGTACTCACGGCGTGGCATCATACTCCAGTATCAATCTTTAGGATCCCCACAATCATATACCCACGACGTGGCTCTGGGTCATTCAGACCCGCTCGATCCATCAGATCCCGCAACTGCGCTATCCGCTTTCACTCTCTGTCTCAAGTGATACTCCAAAAGGTGCTACCGAAGTTGGCGCAGTTTCCAAAACCACGTCAACCACTACCTCGATCTCAATCTCACTAAACGGCGGCTTCAAAATCAGCTTAAGCAGGCTCACACCCGGGATCACACGGGCAATAAGGATATTCCTTAGTCCCGATGCCGCCGTAGGCACCTCCTCAACAGTCGCTCGCAAAGCGATACGACCACGACTCAACTTCTGTCGTGCTCTAGCTTCCTCTATAAGCATACTCCTCCTGACCAGGTCCACGGAGGGTCATTGTCCTCTCTCGACAATCCATGATAGCACGACAATGGAATAACCAATCCCTATCCAACCTCATGTCAACATCTCTGAACTGATGTAGGACTAATACTCAAGGGATCAAATTCCACGGTCCAACTGCACTGGGCATGTCACGCCCCGGGTCGAAACTGCGACCCGGGCTCGCAAACAGATCCGCCGCCCATACGGGAAGCCCCGTATAGACGTAGCGTCAAACCTGCAAAAGATCATCTATACTATACAGATATCAGAGCTGAAAGGTAAATGCAGAGTAAAATAAATACAACTCTAGAAATATACATCCCAAGTCCTCACCAAAATACATATATCTCTCAAAACAAGAAGAGCACAACTCAATCCTCACTACATGATCACTCAACATGAACTCTCAAAATGTAAGGAGGTACATCTACTCTCAAGACGACGACTGGTAGGGATCTATCTCGCGACTCCCTTACCTCGGTCAGCCGGATCGGCAACAGGTGCAGCAGGAACTGGAGTAGAAGTCCCTGGGGAAAAGACACCACGACGGGTGTGAGAACTACTTCCCACAGTAGTTCTCAGTGGGTGCCGCCAACAAGCCCGACGGTCTGCCCACTAATCTACTAGAGGCATAAAGTAACAGAATGCAGTGCAGGAAAGAAAAGCGGGTAAATAAACTCTACAGCTCAAGGAGTGGAACAGAAAGAAATATGGTGCATCTACTATCTCTCAACTCAGATCACCCAATCTACACTGACTGCCACATCGGGTCCAGTCAAACCTGCGCCTACCTATTGCCGTTACATCCACGGAGGACCGGACTTACGTAGGGCGCCCATGACTGCCACTAACTGGCTCAGCCAGAGGGACTGCGTCGACAAGTCGCGATAGCAAGTAACAAGCCCAACTCCGGAGTGGCACTCGAGGGGCGCGACCCCAATGAGGAAAGTATCCGCGCATCTCTGTCGTGCTCAAATGTGGCTCCTACAGGCTAAAATCCAAATCCTCGATCAACAAGATCGACTGTAACCAAGAACACTGTCTCTCTCACAGGCTGGAAAACTACACAGCCAAGACCCACTGTCACTCTGATGGCTCCCAAAAACCCTGATCTACAGACTGCTATCAAACTCCACTCGGTCCCAGACACGAGTGTAAAAACATCCCACAACAATCCGACCTCTCGGCCCACTACACGGGCGAGGAAAAGCTAAGTCCAGAATGATATAAAGAATAGCGATGTGGGAATGTCTAGAGCAATAAAAACCTAGCCCAAATTGAAGTTTTCTACAGTCTGGCTGAACATGCTGCATATGGCGGGGGGTGCTAGGTCAAATCCCAAGATAGCAATAAATTAACAAGTTGTAGGAAACAATATAACACATGAACAGCTAAATACATCAGGAACATCAATTCCTATATTCTAGCATACTATACCAAAAACATCTACAACATGTAAGTTCCTATATAGATAGAATTAATGCACAGCTCGCAGATCTTGTAAACTAGGCCACCCACCTGTAAAGTCGATCTGTCCAGGGTCCCACAGTAGAGAATACTAAGGAAATAATAACTCCAAGTCTAACAGGTCCAGCACAGTCCACAAACCACCCAGGGTACAACACAGGGCTACAATTACACTTAGATCCCAAAATCTGCCAAGTATACAACACTAAAATTTCAGCCACAAAGAAGTCGATTTTTCACCTGCAGAGAGAGCTCCAAAAATTCTGAAATAAATACCACAGCGATCCTCGCGTCGATAGCTTCGAAACGAGTACCTGCAGGCCCAATTCCGAGCACCGTAGGCCAAGTTACAAATTCCACAGTACCGGTGCGCAAAATCGCAAAACCATACAACTGTAAACTCTTGTATAGAAAAAAAAGGAAGATGTATACCTTCGGAAAGGTCTCCAAAAATTCCAAGAAAAATAATATGATGATCCTCGCGTCGAGTAGATGAAAAAAGTCTACAAGCATGTCCTGAACCGAGACTCGTGCGCGGAGATCTCCTCAAAACAAGGCGCTGCCCTCACAAAATCTCACAGCAAAGATAGGTCCTAGTGAGCATGGAAAATCTCCTCGAAAAACGCGAAATGAGAAAATGTGAAAGGAACCAAAATCGTAGCCTTACCTGTCGCGGATCCAACGGCGAAGAAATCGCTCGAAAATATGGTGGGAGTAGGCCAGGAGAGCTCGTGCACCGAAGAGCGACGGAAGAAACACCGAAGAAAGAGCGTCGCAACGCGCCAAGAAAAAGAGAATCTCGAAAACCGTGCCCCGAAAAATCTCCAAACTCTGCTGATGGATGCTACACTGCGTGGGGAGAAAGTCCTCTGAAGAAACCCGAGCGAGAAAATGGCTAAAACAGTGAAAAAACCCAAGTTGAACAGTTTTCGGACAATATATAGGACAAAAAAACTTTTCAAAAAATGACCGTTGAGTCCCTGGTTTCGGGCGCAGGAAAAGTTCGGGCTGCTACAGTGTTGGGCCCGACCCAACACTGTGCACGCCCGAAACGGCCCACGGCCTCCACGTAGCCCGACCAACAGGCGGCAGCGGGTGGAGCCACTCCGCTGCGGCCACGTCGCACGCCCCGGCATCCGACACGCGTCCCGCATAGCAAACAGCTGTGCGGGGCGCATGAGCTGCCGACGCGTGGCGGCTCCCCGGTCAAAGCGGGTAGGTGGCGCCCGCCAGTGGCAGGGCGACACGCGTCCCTGCCATTGTCGCGGTCATACGTGCGGGCAGGCGGAGCCTGCCGCTCACGCGCCCCGAGGCGGGGTCCCGCGCCCCCGTGCGCCACACCCGTTGAGCCGACCAATGACACGCTGACACGTGTCCATGCTCCCGGTCCACGCACACTAGTTCGGGTTCCGTGGACTGCGCCGCATGCACCGACCAACCGGGGGCTGCCACGCGTGTCACGCCCCGGGTGTAAACCAGAACCCGGGCCCGTCTACAGATCCGCCGTGCACACGGTATTTCCCGTGTACACGAAGCGCCAAACCTGCTCAGATAAAAGAGATAACAATAAAAGAGCAATAAAACAGAGCTGAACTAAAACTAATACATCTCAGACTGAAGCTGGAAATAAAATACAATACATTTGTATAAATGATACATCTGTCTCTCCCAGCTCACCAAAATGAATACAACCTGCTGGCAAAAGCCAGTCCCAAATGTAAAAGTACAACCGTCTGAGGAAACCTGGGTACACCAACAGTCCAGCTAACACGCTCATCCTGCCTCGAGATCTACCTACTCAGCCGTCCTCTCTCCTCGACCCGCCGCTGAAAGCCCAGCAGCACCCGCAGAAGTCACTGCAAAACAAGGAAGAAGAAAAAGAGGAAAGAAGAATGGGGGGTGAGAACTACTAGTAAACCAGTAGCCTCCCCTAGAAAGGGTAAAACCTCAAACTCTGACACACCCACTAGGCCTACCAGAGGCAAAAAGGAAAGAAGAGTGTTAAGAAATGAAACCGCTGCAAAAGGGAAATCTACCACTGTAGTACACTGAACTTTAGCAAATTGCGAAGTTCGAGTGTGTGGAGGGTTGAATGATACCCTTAGAATGTTTTTGTAAGCTTCCGGAAGGTTCTAGAAGGTTTCCGGAGAGTTTGGGCGCAAATCGGAAATTTTCGAAAATTTTGATTTTTTGGGGTTTTTGGCTTCGGGATCCGGATCGGATAGGCGCAATCCGGATCGTCCGCGCGAAACTGGAAATTCCACGTTCGGGATCCGGATCGGATAGGGCAATCCGGATCGTGCAGGTCTGGACAGCACAGTAAGAAACGAAATAACGTTTCTTGCAAGGGGCTTTTTGACTTTTGTTGCTTGAGGGTTTTTTTAACCCTCGTCACCTCTCTTTTCCTCTCATTTGGAGAGGGCAAGAGAAAGTGCTAGAGAGAGAAAGGGAGAGGAAGAGATCTTGGATTTCCTTCTCCAACACCTCTCTCTACTTGGGTTCTTCTTCAACCTCCCCTTCTCCACCATTGAAGCATGCTACAAGAGCTTGGAGGAAGGCTAGCACTTGGAGAAGAAGGAAGTTTGGAGCTTTTGGGCCTATCCTTTGCTTTTCCAAGGTGGGACTCAAGCTCAAAGAGGTTTAGAATACTTCTTTTTCATTTCTTTTGGGATTTTTGAAGGAAAACCTAGCTTTTGGAAAACTAGGGTTTACTTTAGGGCTTTTTGACCTATAGCTTTTGGGGTGGAATTGATGGGTGTAGAACACTCTTGTGGGTTGGTTTTGAAACTTTTCTTGTTTGGATTTCAAGATTTAGCAAGATTTCTCAACCCAAGGTATTTTTTCCACCTATTTTCCTTATAATTTTAAGGGATTTTGTGATTAGGGTTTTGTGATGTTTTAACCCTTTGGAAACTTCTCTTAGGGCATAAGAGGAAGTGTGGGCTTCTTGGTAAGGATCCTTCATAAGGATTTGGCAACCTTCCGGTGGGTCTGACGTCACCGAAATGGGTGAACTCCCCCTATGTCTTCTATAGACTTTTAGGGCATCATTGTTATATTAAATATGCATCGTTTGATTTATCATGATTTATGATCATGCATTTGAACCCCTTCATGTGTAGAAAAATTCATACTCTATGTAGTAGAGGTAAACATTGTAGGTGCCATGGGCACTTTGAGGGGGGATTGAATAGGAATTTTCGTGAACTTAAGCTTTTGGATACGAATAGAGAATAACTATACATGTTAACTGGACATTTTGATCATGTGTAACTGGACATTTTGACATTAGGGCCATCTAGTGTTGTGAGATACAAGTAGAAAACTTCTAAACTTGTACAATCAAGATGAAATAGTCAGATTCCATGTTTGAGACATGAGGACAACTTGTAAATGTTTTACTCTTTCATTATGCAAGATAATGTTAATATTGTATATGAAACATTGACACTTGAGATACTATACCCCGACCTAAAGGTCGATGATGCTATTCCGTGTTTTAGACACGATGACTTGCTATTCCGTGTTTCAGACACGATGATCGAGACTTGCTTGCTTGCCGTTTGTGCTCATTCGCACATGCTTGGTAGGGTCTCTCCCTCCAAGCCGGCACTCCGGAGTTGGCCATTTGCGACAGTATGATCGCCGTGCGGGATTGGGTGCCGATTGGGACGCCGTTGGATTGGTATAGCTCCTTGGGGGGTACCACCACGGGACCATGAGGTGTGGCTCAAGCTTAGACTCAAAGAAAGTCTTCAAGAGAAAAGGATTAAGTTAACCAAACTTGACATTGAAATATCACATAGATGATACATTCATGGTAGTTGGGCATACATGATAGCAAACTTGACATTGGACACCACATGAATAATACTACTGATTGTAGTTGGACATTATGATAACATGATAGATTCATATCATCATTACTTTGTACATGAGAATAGAGGCATGATAGTAGTAGAGTACTTTACTTTGCTTCAGTTGTTTATTACCTGCATTTTATTTCAGCAGTTATACTATCTTATGCCTCAGTTGACCTAGTGGTGTAATTCGCTTCTCTCGGCGGCTTACCCACTGTGAACTATTGATTAATAGTTCTCACCCCATTTGGGTTGTTGTTTTGCAGAGCCATCCGCAGCGGGAGGGGCTCGGGACCGTGGCAAGGGGTTATCGCATAGTTAGCTAATCCCCGTCGCACCACTCGAGGTGGTTGCGGGGAACCTTTTCTTTTGTTTTTCTTGGAGAGGTGTCAGTGTATTTTGGCATAGAAACCACCCATGTATTTTGATAAGTTGTATTTGAAGGGACCAAATTTGTATATTGGATTTTAACTTCTTGTATGTTAGTTGTTATCTACTTTCCTCTTTGATGTATAGATTAGTTCTGTTGTGCTCTGATTACTAGTAGGATGTGTATATTGCTTCCTTTCCGCTTGGTTGTTGTAGACGCCTTGTGTGTACCGGGGGGTACCTTGTGCACACGGCGGGTCTGTGCACGTGCCGGGTAGGCTTACGCTGGGGCCTGGGGCGTGACAACCACTACTATGCCTCTAAAAATACCGTCCTAGACTGGAATAACCGTATGCCACAATAACCAACCGTCCCAGATAAACCCAATCTGTACCGCCCTCATCATCGGGCAAGAAAGCCGCGCCGATGTGATAGCAAAATTCCTGCTGCCGCCCTCATCATCGGGCAAATAAGCCGCGCCGATGTGATAGCAAACCTGTCCATAACTGTCCGGCCCCGGCCTCCGAAGGGGATCTCGAGGGGAGCTACCCACACGAGTAAAGCACCACCGGGCAATAACCGCGCCGGTGTAATAAAAGCATCACCGGGCAATAACCGCGCCGGTGATAAAAGCAGGATTGGATCACAACTAAAAAGCCCCAGTGGAACACAACCCTCCACTAAAAGAAACTGATTCCCAATCAGATGTAAGAGTAACCATCCGGTCAATCGCCCAATATCCGCGATTGCCGCAATACCCCACAATCCACGACCAGGTCTAACAACCGACCTCCGGTCAACCGCCCAATATCCGCGGTCGCCGTAATAACCCACAATCACAATCATGTCCCACATCCGACATCTGGTCAACCGCCTACTATCCGCGGTTGCCACAAAACCCTCTAGTCCATAATCATGCCTTATCACCGATGTCCTATAACCGACATCCGGACAACCGCCCAATATCCGCGGTCGCCGCCAAAACCCATGATCCATAATCCAGGCCCCGGCTACACTATCCCAAACCCCTGCTCAAACCCGAGCAAACCCACCTGACTAACGAAAAGGAGAAAGAAGCAAACAAGGTTTCTCCTAAGTCAAGTTCCAGCATGAAAGTGTAGCGATAAAAGATGGCCTACCTAGATGTCCAAACAAGCATGCAAGTGTTCTCAAGGAAATAAAGGAAATGGTGTCCAATAGTGGTTCCACATGTGTAACAATTAATAGATCCGCATAGATATAACCATCATGCTAAAACATTATCCAACCACACATGTCTATGATCCATAATAAAGCGTCACTATCCACCTATGCTTGTCATAAAGTCCTCAAATTGTACCAACCACTAACAGGATAATCATAAAGCCCATGATAATTAATCCAATCCACATGCAAGGTTAAACGCTAACATTCCATCCATACAAACATGTATAAGTCCCAACCACTATCAAATATCCACAATAGTAATTTCCATAGGAAAAGCTCACAATTTATATCACTTAAGCATGCATGTCCAAATAAAGGGATCACTCTAATATTCCTAGTGAGCATGTCAAAATAGAGGTAAACAACAACCACCCACCTCGATCGCTAATTCCAAGTCCCAAAAAGTGCCCTCACCCAAACCGATAAGCCGCCGCGATCGCTGTACAAAATTCCCAAAAGAACATACATAAATAACATACAATGCTCTCACAAATTTGCCCCAAACACAACAGTCCACAGTTCCCCTGTTTTTACCTGCGAGAAATGCCCGGAAAATTCCAAGAAAAATACTGTCACGATCCTCGCGACGAACCCGTCGAAACGACTACCTGCACACTCAAATCCGAGTTTCCTACACTGAGAAACAAATCCGACAAGAGAACCATCTCGAAACAAACTGCTCACAAAAACTGAACCACAAGGTTCTGTAAACAGGGATATTCACCTTCGGGGAAAAATTCAGAAAATTCCAAGAAAATTTGGAGATATTTCTCGTGATGTGTAGATACAAAACGCCTCTTGAATCGCCCCAATCCGATGCCTGTGCGCGAAGATATCGCCAAAATACAACACCGCTGTCCCAAAACTCCGCCCCAGAAAATGAGGTCACAAGATGATCCGAAAAACCCATGAAAAGCTCGGAATGGGAAAAACCAGTAAACATGGGAAACGTAGCACTACCTGTCGTGAAGCCAACGGCGCAAGAATCGCCTCATTCGGAGGTCGGAGTAAGCCGGGGGAGTCCTCTCACCGAAATGCGACGAAGAAGAACACAAACGAACGAGCGTCGCGCCGCGCCGTAAAAATGGTAACCTCGGGATGCATGCCGCTGAAAAATCTGGAAATCTGCAGATGGAATCGCCACAGGGAGAGGAGCATTTCTTGTGAAGCTTGCACAGTGAAAATCCGCGCAGAGAAGAAGTTCTCTGCAAAAGAACTCGGCCTTTTAAATGCTGGGAGAAACAAATCTGAAAATACCCAACATGTCCCATTTTCCGGGCGCTCCAACTTTCGGGCGGCTACAGTGTTGGGCCCGGCCCAACACTGTGCGCGCCCGAAAGCCCACCGGGCCTCCACGTCGCCCCCCGCACAGCGGACAGCCACGCTGGCCGCCCACTGCGCGACGCGTGGGCCAATGCCGCGGCGACACGTGGCGCGCACCCAGTCAACGCCGGCCTGCCGCGCCCACGTGCCCGCCTGCGCCCGCCGCCTGCGCCCCCTGCCAGGCGCGAATCCCGAGGCGCCCCGGTTCACCTCCGTGGACCCAGACTCCATGAGCCCACCAACCAGAAGACGCCACGTGTCCCGCCGGTCCATGCACCACGCCCGCCTGCTCCGTAGACCAAGTCCACTGCACCGACCAATCCAGTAATGCCACGTGTCAACCCCGGTCCACCGTGCGCCCCGCACTCTCCGTAGACCCCGCCCCGCGGACCGGCCCACTCCCGAGCCGCCACGCCTCCCGCCCCCGGTGCACGCCTGCCGCGTGGACCGGGCGGCCCGCGCCTCTGCCCGCCGCGCTGCCCGCGGCCGCTCCGCCGCTGCCCACCGCCGCCGCCGCTGCCCGCCGGCGGCCGGAGACACTGTTCCGGCATGAACAGTACCCGATGATCAAAAATAACAAGTGGGTAGTCCGTTTTGACCGTTTTCGCGCGCTGAATCCGAATTTGATGTCCATTTTGCCAAATTCCAACCCCAAAATTTGCCGAAGGCATCCGGAAAGGTAATCCTTGGTCCAAACTTCGCGCTGAGTCCATTTTTAATATCTGCTTCGCGCGAAACCACTTCTAACGATCCGACGGAGTCCACTGATCACCCACGTGATCCAGTAAGCCAGAAGTCCGCCACTTGTGTCCAATTGGTGCACAAACACCTCCGACACACAAAACAGGCTCCCAGATGTCACCAATGACTCTACCACAGCTCTGCAGAGATCCAGGTCATCACAACGCGTCCCCCCGCCTGGTCCATGCACCGCCGCGCCTATCCCGTAGAGCGCGCCTCCAGAGCCCGCCAATCAGGCGGCGCCACGTGTCATACGCCGGGTCCGTGTACCCTGCCGCGACGCTCTGTGGACCGACCAATAATAGGCCGCCACGTGTCACCCCGGCGGTCCACGGCCCCTCCCATGCACCAAAAGCCAATAAAAACTTCCGGGAGTCCGTTTTTGGGCATCCGGACTCAGAATCAACCAAGCAAATAGCCGTTTTCAAGTGTTTTTCCGTGCTGAATCCAATTCCACCCTCTGTTTGGCCTAAATCCACTTCAGAATTTTGGCAAATACAGCCGAAAGCCAACACAGCTAAAGATACCTCACAGGGTCCATCTGTGGCATCCCTTTGATGCACCATGGGCCAGATACACCAACACTAGGTGTTCCAACAGTGGATTCACAGGAAAAAGGTTGCATGGGAACTAGTGTCACCACAGGGCAGGACTGGCAACACTCATCTATGTGCTATACGTGACCTGGAACCTGATCCTCACGTGCACAAACCAACAGTCCCATCTCTGGTCCACGCGAAGCTACCCATGCTTTAACTGAAACATGCACCAGCGGTGTCGGCATCAACAAGCTCTAAATCCAATGACTATAAGGAAGACCACATCAGGTAAGATACAATCCACTATCCTGGTGCCCTCTAACCAACTGCATATACTCATCCTGACACTGCTGCTGGTGGGTCGACTGTCGAGAACCTCCTTGTCTCTGTCTCCTCTGAGACCCATGATCCTGTGACTGGAATCATGGCATCCTCAATCCGTCGAGCATGCACAATCACTGATACTGGACTTCTCTCTCTGGAGCTGGTCCCCGCTCTCCGTCTCTCTCGGACATAATCACTGATCCTCGGTCAATCCGTCGAGCATGCACAATCACTGCATCTGAAGTCGACGCTCGCCGAGAATACACCAAGTGATAGACATCCCGATGCAGTCCCCTCTCAAGCATGATCAACCTTCTGGAACTCATCCTGGGCAACATGGGGTGGACTTCTCAACAATCGCAGAAACTCGCTCCCGGTGGTCCAACAGGACGAACTCGATGCCACCAACTCTCGGCGTCCTTATCCAAAAGTGCATAACCAAGTGCACCAGATGCTTCTCAAGGATGAACAAATTTTCAAATAACTTTTCCATAGCAAGAATCTAGTTCTCGGTCTCCCAAGGCTCCAAACTCGGTCCCGAAATCTACAGGGGAAAGGAACTGGATGAAGTACAACAACCGGTCAGAAACTCTCGCTGCTCCTGCACTATCCACAGTGTGATAGGGGTCAAAATCGATGATGTAGCGGCCGGAGGTACTAATGGCGATACCCCAGGAGATGCTCTCTACTCCAGCATGCACATCACGCATTCCAAGGTCGAACACGTCTTCACCGCCGCACGGCGTCTCGGAGGCATCAAAAACCACTGCAACAGAACAAACATTAGGACCAAGAACTCTCTCGACCCAATCAAGCGAAATTCTAGACATGTTACCCATACTAAAGCATTATGTTGTCTGCAGCAAACATAATCATCTTTAGAGAAATAACATGTAAGATCACTCGCCCCAATCCTCTGGGGGAGGTACAAACTAAATCAGGACTCTCGCTAAAGTCACGTCGCTCACGACAGTCATCCTACTGTCCAACCAATAGCCTAGGGTCCCTAATTCCTCAATGACCTATACACCTAGGCTCTGATACCACCCTAATCTGTCACGCCCCGTGGTCGAAACTGCGACCCGGGCTCGCCAACAGATCCGCCGTCTGTACGGAAACTGCCGCACAGAGCTTCGTCTACCCTGCAAAAGATCTATAGCTAAGCATGTATCAGAGCTGAAAAAGAACTAATAGCTACAGAAAACAACTGAACATCTGATATAAAAAGAATCTCAATACAAGCTACGAACCAATAAAAACAATTCTCACCAATCTCTCAAACTGTCCAGTACAAAAGTGGAATCATAAAGTATATAGGGTACATCTACCTTTGACTCTTAATGCTGGTAAGGAACTAATCGGCCACGTCCTCACCTCGATCAACTGTCTCCGCGCGAGCTAAGCCGGAACAACAACCTCCGTAACCTGTCACCGCAGCGGGTGTGAGATCTACTGCAGAAGGTAGATCCCAGTGGGTACCGTCACCAATATCCACGGTATGCCCACTAAGTCTACTGGAGGCAAACAGATAGGTATGCAGATAGATAGAAAAAGGGTAAGCTGAAAGAAAACTACAGCTAATATGTGTCAACCATCCTGCTCAAAAGGAAACTCTACCATATCCATGCCATGCATACACTCGCTACTGCTAAAATGCCTCAGTATCAAATGCTCAAAGGAAAAACCCATCTAAGAACATAATATGCATACACCACTCGCACACGTGCCCAATCGACCCAATCGAACTGACTGCCTCATAGTGTCCAGTCAAGCCTGCGCCTATCTACTGCCGTTACATCCACGTAGGACCGGACTGACGTAGGGCGTCCGTGACTGCCAAAACTGGCCCAGCCAGAGGGACTGCGTCCGTGACTGCTAAAACTGGCCGAGCCAGAGGGACCGCGTCGACAAGCCGCGATACAAAAGTAACAGATCCACCCGGGGCGTGGCACTCGAGGGGAGCGACCCCATCGAGGAAAAGGTATCCGCACACTCTGTCGAGCTCAAAGTGGCACTGCAGGCTATAGTCCAAAATCCACGCTCACTCTCAGAACGGAAAGACTCAGGATCCTCAAACATCTCGCACAACGGTCGGAGCACTCTCGACGACTCAGCTGATCAGCTCTCTCCAATCACGAGACACTAGCAAACTCTACCAACTCGTGGCACAAAACCCACTGGCTGGAGATACTCCACAGCCGGGATCGACCTACAACTCAGGGCTAATAAAACTGGTCGGACAAGACACAACGACCCGAGACCACCGTTAACCCCAACGGTTCCCAACGACACTAGCACAGTCTAAACTCAGCTACCGGTCTCCACTCAGCCCCTAGGCACGAGTGCAACAATGTCTCACAGAAACCTGACCCCTCGGCCCACTACCCGGGCGAGGCAACACTATGTCCAGGAAAGATGCAAAGTGTGGGATGTCTAACGCATAAAGGAACCTAGCCCAAGTGAAGGCTCTCTACTGACTCATCTGTGTCAACAAGCGGCACATGCAGGGTATGATCTACGATCGAACAGATGGGAAACTCAATGCTCACAAGGAACAACCCAGTCGGAGAAGACTCCACGACTCAAACAGGAAAAGCCCAAATCCTCACATGATCTGTCGGAGAACCCTCAACGACTCAATCTAATAATGCACAACCCATGGGTAAGTCGGGAATCCTCCACGACTCGATCTGCCAGAACCCTAGAACTCTCATAACTAAGTGGGAGAACCACTTCCACTATCAAATCAGAGATACATAACTCATGATCTATCAATAATCTCCTCAACCTACAAGGGAGCTCAAATCCACCTGACACTAGGACTCATCCCAAAACTCAAAAAGGGATCACTCGGCCCCCAGCCACGAGGTCTGATGCACCCTGAACCAATGCCATACCTCTGGCAAACTTATGTTTTAAAAACCACCTTTAAAAATGCTGATTTTTCCTTAAAACGGCTTTCTCGATTTTTAAAACGACCACGGTGCAAAAATGATGCCAACAGAACATGCAGTCTAGTGTCCTATAGTATCAGGAGTCTACTAAAAATAATCCGGGATTCCAATAAATTTTACAGAAAAATCCAGGCAACTATCAGATTTAATAACTATGAAATATACATGAAAAACATGATCAAATTGCATTCAGGAGCATTAAAGGGCATTCTATATATTTTGGAGAAATTCCAACCCACCTGGAACGCTTTCCGCAGGCAAATGCTGGAGTCGGTGAAGCGCCGATACCTCAAACCGACGAAACCTCGAAAATCGTGCCGCACGCGTGCACACCGCCGCGAATCACAGAAAAAAACCCCGGAAGCTCAAATAATACACCCAAGTCCTCCACAAAAAATCCTGCGTGCAACAGCTCACACTACAGTCCACACACAACATTCAAACACTAAGCTCCAGCACACTCAAACTCAAAATCCGCAAAATTCCAAACTTCGGAAAAGTAAGCAAAAACTCACCTCTGAAGGTGCTTCCACGCGCCGTGCACCGCCGGATCTAACAGCTTGCGCGGCACCTAGCTCCCGCACGCACCACCTCTGTTGAACCAAGAATAGAAAGAGAAAGGAGGAACCCACATCAGTCCGGCCAAGGCACGAAATGCGAGCTCATCGGCCAGAAACAGCCCCGGCCGACGAAAATGTCGCTCGCCCACGCGAAAAACACCCTCGCTCGCGTCGCTGCGCGCGGCGCTGCCGCTGCCAGGGCGGCGTTGCCACGCCTGGCGCAGCTGTAGCGCGGCGCCCTGGGCCCGCCGCAGGGGCGTGCGTCGCTGCGCGCGGCGCCCCCCCTAGCGCCCGCGCAGTGCCGTGGCGCTTGCCGCGCTGCGCCCACGGGCCAGCCACGCGTCTCCCATGCGTGGCTGGCCCGCACCGGCCAGCACGCGGCCCGCACCGCAGCGCGGCGCCCAGGCGCGCCCTCCCTGCTGCGCGGTGCCCTGGCGCGCCCGATCTGCTGCGCGCTCGCCATGCTCGCGCGCGCAGCAGCCTAGCCTCTGCTGCGCGCGGCGCCCATGTGCGCTGCGCAGCAGTCCGCGCCGGCCGCGCGCGCACCCCTGCGTGCCCGCGCGGCCTCCTCATCGCCAAAGCACACACCAACAGGACCAACAATCCTTCCACAAAACCCTTAAAAAAAACCAAGCTGAACCCAACTCCAAAAATCCAAAAAACTACAAAGTACCTTGTTGGAGTCGACGCACGCTCCGCTCGGCTCCTCTCGGCTCACAACAGCAGGTCCACAGCATCACCCCTCTCATTTCCATCAATTTTCTCACCTCTTTACTACTTCTTCTTCTCTTCCTTCTTCTCCCCTTGTTTCCTCTGTTTCTCTCACTTTCCTCTGCTTCATGTAATAGGGAAGAAGATGGTGGATGAGGTGGCAACAACGAGGCTTAATTAAGGGGCTCAATTAGGGGTGCTTAGCAGCTGTAATTAAAAGCAATAATTTATTAAAGTAAACCACCTAACCCTCCAACACAAAAATCTCACAAATCCACACTTTTCTC
The DNA here is from genome assembly GCA_029204045.2 of Tillandsia leiboldiana. Lineage (NCBI taxonomy): Eukaryota > Viridiplantae > Streptophyta > Magnoliopsida > Poales > Bromeliaceae > Tillandsia > Tillandsia leiboldiana. The sequence continues at coordinate 25,680,468 of CM055070.1, forward strand.
ATTTCTTTTCTGCTTTCTTTCTTCTTGCATTCATTCCTCACAGGTTAAATAGCAAATTAAATAATTAACTAATTAATCCATTTTAAGCTCCCACCAACTCACTTTTTGACCTCGGGGCCTCCGCACGGGTCCGAAACCTCCCGAACTCCGCTGTAATCTGAAAATACACTTGTCCAAAGCTTTCCCCACTTAAAAAGCTCAACCGTGGAGTCGGTGTGCTCAATCCAAAAATCGGCTCCAATAATCCCCAACTCCAACTCACTTTTTGCCTTCGGGTCCTCCGCGTCAGTCCGGAACCTCCCGAACTCCGCTGTAAACAAATATGGAACACGCCCAAAGCGATTCTCCACATCACGCCATCATGCGAGGTCGGTGCGCTATACGAAATCCCGGTAATCTACAGAGAGCTTACTGATCGGATGTTGTACATCAGCCAGTTCCATCCCCCGCAGTTTTCAGGGCAGAGTTTGGAGCCTTGGGAGGCTGAGAACTGGATTGCTGCTGTGGAGAAGCTGTTTGAGAATTTGTTCATCCAGGAGAAGCATCAGGTGCACTTGGCTACGCACTTTTTAGAGAAGGACGCCGAGATTTGGTGGCGTCGAGTTCGTCCTGTTGGACCACCGGGAGCGCAGTTGGTGATCTGGAGCGAGTTTGGTGCTTTGCTTCTCGGGGCCTTCTTTCCCGACAGTGTAAATCAGAAACTGGAAGGGGATCTGAGACGCATGCAGCAGGGGAGTCGACCTCTTCAGGAGTATGTTCGCGAGTTTCTGCGATTGTTGAGCAGTGTACCCCATGTTGCCCAGGGAGAGGCCCAGAAGGTTGATCTGTTTGAGAGGGGACTGCATCGGGATATCTATCACTTTGTGCATTCTCGGCGAGCGTCGACTTTAGATGCAGCGATTGAGCATGCTCGGTGGGTTGATCGAGGATTGACGATCATGTCTGAGAGGAACGGAGCGCGAGGGACCAGCTCCGGAGAGAGACGTCCAGTGTCGCCTGATTTTGGACAGTCGAGTGGATCGAGACCCCCGAGGTTGCCACGATTCCAGTCTCAGGGCCATGGGTCTCAAAGGAGACAGAGACCAGGAGGATCTCGACAGTCGAGGCACCAGCAACAGTGTCAGGACGAGTGTGTCATTTGCGGTGGGCCGCATTCACCGCCACAGTGTGACCTCAGGCAGGGGTGATGCTTTTTATGTGTCAGGGCATTTTCAGGTAGCATGCCCCCGAGGAGTGCTTATGATGTTACCGCTTGCGACGGCACCCCCACTACCTCATCAGGATGAAGGAGCTCCTCCGATTTACCGCCAGGCAGATGGCAGCTAGGGCCCACGACGTCGGGACAGACAGAGCGCCGACCCCCAGCATCGAGCAGATGAGATTGTACAGCCGGTTAGAGGGCGCCAAGATAGCGGATCGCGTCTTACCAGGTGTGGTTTTCTTTATAGTCGCCGGAGTTAGAGCATGTTTGATGCCGACCCCGCTTGTGCATGTTTCAGTAGAGCATTGGCAGCTTCGCATGGGCCAGAGATAGGACTGTTAGCTTGTGCACGTGAGGTTCGGATTCCAGATCACGTGTTGCACATAGATGAGTGTGGTCGGTCCTGCCCAGTGCAGTTACGACCCTGGATTTGGTCCATTGATTGGTTGGTCCTACATTAGCTCCGAGCTTTGGATGTGGCGTTGGATAGGGATTGGTCATCCCAGCGTTATGTTACCATGGATTGTGGAGAGAGGATGATGACCCTCCGTGGATTTGGTCAGGAGTATGTTTACAGAGGATGCCAGAGCACAGACAGGTTTGGGTTGTATTCCGCCAGTTGCTATTTGTGAGGCAGGTATCTCTATGTTATCATTCAGCCGAGGAATTGTGTGTTCCAGCAGTACTTGGATGGGTTGGTAGCGGTACTCTTCATGGATATTTGGATTTATTCCCGAAGTGACATTGAGCATGAGGAACACTTGAGGATAGTGCAACAACTTCTGAAGGAAAAGAAGTTGCATGCCAAGTTGAGAAAGTGCGCATCTTGGACTTCGGAAGGTTTTGTGGTTAGGCCTTGTGATTTCAGCTGCAGGAGTGACAGTGGACCCAACGAAGAGTGATGTCGTTTGGGATTAGGCTAAGCCTACGATAGTGACAGAGGTCCGAAGCTTTTGGACTAAGCAGTGCCAGAGTAGCTTCGACGAGTTAAAGCCGAGGATAATGTCAGCATCAATGTGGATGATTGCCTGTGATAGAGAGGGATTGATTTATCTATCGACCCCGTGAATCTGAAGTACTTGGAGACTTAGAAGGAGTTTAATTGGGGCAATGTCAGTGGATAGAGCTATTGAAGAAGTATGAAAGGAGTATAATTGAGGCAATGTCGGTGGATAGAGCTATTGAAGAAGTATGATTTGAGCTATAGTATTATCCCGGCGAGGATATTATGGTCATGGACGCCTTGACTAGGCGAGCAGTGCAACCTTGGAATGAGGTAACCGTTCAGTGGTTGCCACTTTTTGAAACTTCGGAGATAGGGTGTTAGCCGCAACAGGAACAACTCCAATGCCTCTCTCCACTTTTTTCTGTTTATGCCGAGGCTTGACGAACTGATCGACGATTTCGAAAGGCTGCTCCAGAAATGGAGAAGGTGCCGGAGCCTGTTCTTGTTTGATTGGGGCGAAGGCACTAGCCATTCGAGGTTTTCGAACTTTTCGCCGTTTCCGGCTGGTTTTCAAAATTGAGAGTTGGGGGTTGGGGAATGTTCCTGATGTTGGGTTCCTTTCCCTGTTGATGGATGCGAGAGTGTATTTGATGAGTTTTGAGCAGTGGCTTGCTGTAGGGGCAGCAGAAGAGTTATTATTTGTCCTGAGGAATGTACGGATTTGATCCCTCGCATGTTTTGGAGTTCACTTTGTCACGCCCCGGGGTCGAAACTGCGACCCGGGTTCGCCAACAGATCCGCCATCTGTACGGAAACTGCCGTACAGACGAAGCGTCTACCCTGCAAGTCAGATTTATAGCTAAAATGTACCAGAGCTGAAATAGAACTAAAACCAAATGCTATAGAATAAATACTGAACATATGCAATAGAAAAGTCCCCACAATACACAAATCCTCAATACTGGTCTCTCAAATAAATAATAAAATACAAGCCTCACCAATCTCTCAGACTGTCCAGTACAAAAGTAGAAACATAAATCTAACAGGGTACATCTACCTCTGACTCAAAATGTTGGTAAGGAACTACTCGGCCACGTCCTCACCTCGATCAGCTGTCTCCGCGCGAGCTAAGCCGAACAGCAGCCTCAGAAAACCTGTCACCGCAGCGGGTGTGAGATCTACTGCAGAAGGTAGATCCCAGTTGGTACCGTCACCAATATCCACGGTATGCCCACTAAGTCTACTGGAGGCAAACATATAGGTATGCATATAGATAGATAATGGGTAAGCTGAAAGAAAACTACAGCTAAAAATATCACAATCATAAAGCTCAAGAAAACTCTACCAATCACATGATATGCATACACTCTCAACTGCTAAGATCCCTCAGTATCAATGCTCAAAGGAAATAAACCCATCTAAGAACATAATATGTAACCACCCGCTCATATCACCCAATCTGAAAGACTGGCAAAACTGGCTCAGTCCATCCTGCGCCTGTCGTCTAGGAACGCACCTGCCCACTACCACGCATCCACAAGAGGACGGGATTTACGTGGGGCGTCCTAAACTGACTATCTCAATCTCGCACAAAGTGACCCCATGGTAACTCGGCCAGGGGTATCAAGCAACCACTAGTATATGAACTAGGCGCATCATCATCTCATCATCAACACGCACCCGGGGCGTAACTCGAGGGGAGCGACCCCAACGAGCTCAAGTATCTCATCTGTCTCAACTGTCTCAATAAGCGGCACATGCAGGCTATGGTCCACGATCAAACAGATCGGCAACTCGATGCTCAAAAGCACAACTTAGTCGGAACAGGACTCCACAACTCAACAGGAAACACCCAAATCCGCACATAGTCTGTCGGAGAACCCTCTACGACTCAATCTGATAATGCACAACCCATGGCTAAGTCGGGAAACCTCCACGACTCGATCTGCCAGAACCCCAAAAACTCTCATAACTAAGTCGGAGAAACACCTCCACTATCAGATCAGCGATACAAAACTCATGATGTAGAAATAATCTCCTCAACCTACAAGGGAGCTCAAATCCACCTAACACTAGGACTCATTCCAAAACTCAAAAAGGGATCACTCGGCCCCCAGGCACGAAGTCTGATGCACCCTGAACCAATGCCATATCTCTGGCAACTTATGTTTTAAAAATCACCTTTAAAATGCTGATTTTTCCTTAAAAACGGCTTTCTCGATTTTTAAAACGATCAGGGTGCAAAAATGATGCCAACAGAACATGCAGTCTAGTGTCCTATAGTATCAGGAGTCTACTAAAAATAATCCGGGGTTCCAATAAATTTTACAGAAAAATCCAGGCAACTTTAAGATTTAATAACTGCGAAATTGACATGAGAAACATGATCAAATTGCATACAATAGCTTTAAAGGGCATTCCACACATTTTGGTGAAATTCCAAGCCACCTCCAACGCTTTCCGCAGGCAATCGCTGAAGTCAGTGAAGTGCGGCTAGCTCAAAAGGAAGATCTGCAGAAGTTGCTTCTTCGGCGCGCGGTTGCTTTTACCTCTGCCACAAGCTTACTGCACACCAGGTGCCCACAAGAACCTATAACAATTTTCACTGCACAAAACAAGTGCCCACAACCCACACTAAAACCACCACAACACCCACAGCTCACAAACAAAATTGCAAAAATTCATCTACACCCTGCAAGCTCCCAAAATACACACCACACACCCATAGCACTACAAGTCCACCATAATCTGCCCACTACTAAAATAAATGTTCACTTAAACCCAAAACACTTAAATCCACCCACACTCTTCACACACACAAAAAATCACACAACACACTCTAAGTGCTGTGGACAGGACAATCCAAGCTTCAAAATCCTCACAGCCCGCAGAAAATACGCGCGCCGTTCACAGTTGGCTCCAAACTCGGAAGCAAATCCGCGCCCTTTCGCAGTCGGCTCCAACCTCTTTCTTTAATTTTTTTCTTTCTTCCATTTCTTCCCAGACCAAAGCCAAATAAAGCCACTAATTAATTAAACTAATTAAATAATCCATCAAAAGCCCGTGCCAACTCACTTTTTGCCTTCGGGTCCTCCGCGTCAGTCCGGAACCTCCCGAACTCCGCTGTAATATGAAAATACACATGTCCAAAGCTTCTCCAACTCAAAAAGCTCAACTGTGGAGTAGGTGTGCTCAATCCCAAAAACCGGCTCCAAAATTGACAGTTCCAACTCACTTTTCACCTTCGGGTCCTCCGCGTCAGTCCGGAACCTCCCGAACTCCGCTGTAATCATAAAATACACCTGTTCCAAGAGTTTCCCAATTTTCTGCACACCACGGTGTAGTCGCGGCTTCCCAAACCAGTCCTCTATCGGCGCACAAAGCCCGGAAAACTCCGAATCAAGCTGGGGCTTCCGCGTTGATCTGAATCAACCCGAACTCATCTGAAGACACATAAGGAACATGCTCGAGGCGATTTCTCCGCACCACGCCATCTTGCGAGGTCGGTGCGCTATAAAAAATCCCGGTATTCTACACTCTCCCCTCCTTAAAAAGGGTTTCGTCCCTCGAAACCAGAATAAATCCATAACTCAGGAGGGTGTCTCAATCAATAGGAGCAAGAAGTACTCAACTCATCATCAGGCTCCACTGAACCTTCACTCAAGGTATGATCCGTCTGCGCAATTCCTTAGCCTCACGAGCAAGAATTTGCATCGGTCGATCCTGATACGCATATCCTCGTCCAACTCCAAAGAAGTGAGTCCAAATATGCAAGGGGTCAGATACCCACCTTCCACAAGACAAATGAAAACTCTTCGGCTGTCACCACAGCAACCTACTGCTCAACTCAGCAAATACACTCTCACATCCATCAATAGGGGAAGAATTTCAACTTCGTGAACATTTCCCTAAATTTCTAACTTCAATTTCCGAGGTTACACTGTCCGCCTAGACCAGGAGGCGTAACTGACCATAATGTCCTCGCCGGGATAATACCGTGATATCAATCATACATCTTTGAAAACTCTATCCACCGGCGTTACCTCAAACCAAACTCTTCCTGAGTATCCAAGTACTTCAGGTTCGAGGGTCTATGAATAACTCAAGTTTCTCTCTATCACTGGCAAACATCTACATCTATGCTGGTATCCTCCTCAGGTTATCTTCTCAAAGCTACACTAGCCCTGCATAGTCCAAAAGCTTTTGACCTCTGTCACTACCATAGGTCTAGGACCAACCCGAACGGTATCACTCTTCGTTGGGTCCACTGTCACTCTTGCAACTGAAATCACCTGGCCTAACAACAACCCTTCCAGAGTCAAAATTCATACTCTCTCAACTTGGCAAACTACCTCTTCTCTTAAGAAGTTGCAGCACTATCCTCAAGTGCTCCTCATGCTCTACGACACCTCGGAAATAAATCCAAATATCCACTTGTCCTTGCTGTAAGCTCATAATGCCCCTACCGGTTTCAGAACACAATCAGGGCACAGCCCTCGGCTGTAGGGTTCCATAAAGCTGTCAGTCTTACAAAAGCGCATCTGCCGAAATACAATCCAAACCTGTCTGGCTCAAACCATCACAGAACCCTCACCGTCGTATATCCACAACGTGGCACAGGGTCACACAGACCTCTCGATCCCTCAGATCCGCAACTGCGCTAACCTCTCTCTCTCTCTGTCTCACGGGTGATACTCCAAGGGGTGCGTGCTGCCGAAGTCGGTGCAGTTTCCAAAACCACGTCAATCACTATCCAATCTCAATCTCACTCAACGGCGGCTTCAATGACAGCTCAAGTAGACTCACACCCGGAATCACACAACGATAAGTACATTCTTTAATCCCGGTGCCGCCGTAGGCACCTCCTCTACAGTCGCTAGCAAAGTGATACGACCACGACTCAACCTCTGTCGAGGTCTATCCTCCTCTATAAACACACTCCTCCTGACCAGGTCCACGGAGGGTCATTGTCCTCTCTCGATAATCCATGGTAGCTTAACATTGGGATAACCAATCCCAATCCATCCTCATATCAACATCTCTGAACTGATATAGGACTAATACTCAATGGATCAAATTCCACGGTCCAACTGCACTGGGAAGGACTGGCAACACTCATCCATGTGCTATACGTGATCAGGAACCTGATCCTCACGTGCAGAAGCCAACAGTCCTAACTCTGGCCCACGCGAAGCTACTCCTGCTCTACAAAACACACTCAAGCAGTGTCGGCATCAACAAGGCTTTAACTTCGACGACCGTAAGGAATCCACACCTGGTAAGATGCGATCCACTATCCTGGCGCCCTCTAACCGGCTGCATAATCTCATCCACAAGATGCTGGTGGCCATCGCTCTATCTGACTCGGCATCACGGCTCCATCAGCCTACTGGTAGTCGGATGAACCGCTTCATCCTGAAGGGGTAGTGGGGGTGCCGTCGCAAGCGGCAACCCTGAGCATTACTCTGGGACACTCTACCTGAAGATGTCCTGACTATCCATAAGAAAACCATTGCCACTGCCTGAGGTCACACTATGGCGATGAAAGCGGCCCACCGCAAATGACATAATCATCCTGACACCACTGTTGGTGCCTCGACTGTCGAGTATCTCCTGGCTTCTGTCTCCTCTGAGGCCCATGACCCTGAGGCTGGAGTCATGGCAACCTCAATCCGCTCGACTGTCCCAAATCAGACGATACTGAACGTCTCTCTCTGGAGCTGGTCCCTCGCTTTCCGTCCCTTTCGGACAAGATCACTGATCCTCAGTCAATCCATCGATCATGCACAATCGCTGCATCTAAAGTCAGCGCTCGCCGAGAATGCACAAAGTGATAGATATCTCGATGCAGTCCCCTCTCAAACATGATCAACATTGTAGGCCTCATCCTGGGCAACATGGGGTACTCTGCTCAACAATCGTAGAAACTCGCTCCAAGTCCTCGACTACGCTCCCGGTGGCCCATCGGGACGAACTCCACGCTACCAACTCTCGGCGTCTTTATCCAAAAGTGCATAACCAAGTGCACCAGATGCTTCTCCTGGATGAACAAATCTTCAAATAACTTTTCCATAGCAGCAATCCAGTTCTCGGCCTCCCAAGGCTCCAATCTCGGCCCCGAAATCTGCAGGGGATGGAACTGGCGGATGTACAACAACCGATCAGCAAACCTCGCTGCTCCTGCACTGCTCAGTGCGATCTGGGTCAAAGTCGACGTTGTCGCGGCCGGAGGTACTACTGGCGATACCATAGTAGGTGCTCTCTACTCGAGCGTGCGCATCACACGTTTCATGTTCTCTTCCTGGCGCCGCATCGCCTCAAACATCTGGGCTATCTGGGCCCGTAACTCTCAGACCTCACTCCGGTCTGTCCATTCAGTCTCCCGCAGTTCGGGCTCCTCATCCGAGGTCAAACACGCCCTCGCCGCTGCACAGCGTGTCGGAAGCATCAAAAACCACTGCAACAGAACAAACATTAGGACCAAAACTCTCTCGACCCAATCAAGCGAAAGTCTAAAACATGTTACCCATTCTAAAGCATTATGTTGTCTGCAGCCAACATAATCGTCTTTAGAGAAATAACATATAAGATCACTCGCCCCAATCCTCTGGGGGAGGAACAGACTCAATCAGGACTCTCACTAAAGTCACGTCTCTCACGACAGTCATCCTACTGTCCAACCAATAGCCCAGGGTCTCTAAGTCCTCAACGACCTATATTCCTAGGTCCTGATACCACCTAAATCTGTCACGCGCCGGGGTCGAAACTGCGACCCGGGTTCGCCAACAGATCCGCCATCTGTACGGAAACTGCCGTACAGACGAAACGTCTACCCTGCAAGTCAGATCTATAGCTAAAATGTATCAGAGCTGAAATAGAACTAAAACCAAATGCTATAGAATAAATAATGAACATCTGCAATAGAAAAATCCCCACAATACACAAATCCTCAACACAGGTCTCTCAAATAAATAATAAAATACACGCCTCACCAATCTCTCAGACTGTCCAGTACAAAAGTAGAATCATAAAGCTAACATGGTACATCTACCTCTGACTCAAAATGTTGGTAAGGAACTACTCGGCCACGTCCTCACCTCGATCAGCTGTCTCCGCGCGAGCTAAGCCGGAACAGCAGCCTCAGAAAACCTGTCACCGCAGCGGGTGTGAGATCTACTGCAGAAGATAGATCCCAGTGGGTACCGTCACCAATATCCACAGTATGCCCTTAGAGTCAACTGGAGGCAAACATATAGGTATGCAGATAGATAGATAATGGGTAAGCTGAAAGAAAACTACAGCTAAAAATATCACAATCATAAAGCTCAAGAAAACTCTACCAATCACATGATATGCATACACTCTCAACTGCTAAGATCCCTCAGTATCAATGCCCAAAGGAAATAAACCCATCTAAGAACATAATATGTAACCACCCGCTCATATCACCCAATCTGAAAGACTACCAAAACTGGCTCAGTCCATCCTGCGCCTGTCGTCTAGGAACGCACCTGCCCACTACCACGCATCCACAGGAGGACGGGATTTATGTGGGGCTTCCTAAACAGACTATCACAATCTCGCACAAAGTGACCCCATCGTAACTCGGCCAGGGGTATCAAGCAACCACTAGTATATGAACTAGGCGCATCATCATCTCATCATCAACACGCACCCGGGGCGTAACTCGAGGGGAGCGACCCCAACGAGCTCAAGTATCTCATCTGTCTCAACTGTCTCAATAAGCGGCACATGCAGGCTATGGTCCACGATCAAACAGATCGGCAACTCGATGCTCAAAAGCACAACTTAGTCGGAACAGGACTCAACAACTCAACAGGAAACACCCAAATCCGCACATAGTCTGTCGGAGAACCCTCTACGACTCAATCTGATAATGCACAACCCATGGCTAAGTCGGGAAACCTCCACGACTCGATCTGCCAGAACCCCAAAAACTCTCATAACTAAGTCGGAGAACCACCTCCACTATCAGATCAGCGATACATAACTCATGATGTAGAAATAATCTCCTCAACCTGCAAGGGAGCTCAAATCCACCTAACACTAGGACTCATCCCAAAACTCAAAAAGGGATCACTCGGCCCCCAGGCACGAAGTCTGATGCATCCTGTACCAATGCCATATCTCTGGCAACTTATGTTTTAAAAATCACCTTTAAAATGCTGATTTTTCCTTAAAAATGGCTTTCTCGATTTTTAAAACGATCAGGGTGCAAAAATGATGCCAACAGAACATGCAGTCTAGTGTCCTATAGTATCAGGAGTCTACTAAAAATAATCTGGGGTTCCAATAAATTTTACAGAAAAATCCAAGCAACTATCAGATTTAATAACTGTGAAATTGACATGAGAAACATGATCAAATTGCATACAAAAGATTTAAAGGGCATTCCACACATTCAGGAGAAATTCCAACCCACCTCCACCGCTTTCCGCAGGCAATCGCTGAAGTCGGTGAAGTGCGGCTAGCTCAAAAGGAAGATCTGCATAAGTTGCTTCTTCGGCGCGCGGTTGCTTTTACCTCTGCCACAAGCTTACTGCACACCAAGTGCTCACAAGAACCTCTAACAATTTTCACTGCACAAAAGAAGTGCCCACAACCCACACTAAAACCACCACAACACCCACAGCTCACAAACAAAATTGGAAAAATTCATCTACACCCTGCCAGCTCCCAAAATACACACCACACACCCACAGCACTACAAGTCCACCATAATCTGCACACTACTAAAATAAATGTCCACTTAAACCCAAAACACTTAAATCCACCCACACTCTTTACACACAAAAAAAATCACACAACACACTCTAAGTGCTGTGGACAGGACATTACAAGCTTCAAAATCCTCACAGCCCAAAAAAAATACGCGCGCCGTTCACTTTCGGCTCCAAACTCGGATGCAAATCCGCGCCCTTTCGCAGTCGGCTCCAACACTTCGCGTGACACCAAACTCATCGCGCGCGCCCTGAAACTGCAGCATCAAAACCTAGGAAATGTTGCAGAAAAACCCATCGAGATTAGCTAAACACAAAAATCATCCACACACAGGGCAAAAACCAGCCCTGCCACGCTCGCCGATCGCTCGCAGCAGCCACGCGCGCCGATGCCGCTGACCGCGCTGCTCTGCTGCTGCCGCTGGCCGCGCTGCTGCAGCTGCCGCGCGGCGCCTGGTCCCGCCGCGCGCATCCCTGGCGCGGCACGCGCTGCTCTGCTGCTGCCGCTGGCCGCGCTGCTGCAGCTGCCGCGCGGCGCCTGGTCCCGCCGCGCGCATGCCTGGCGCGTGCCGCGCGGCACCAGGTGCCAGCTGCGCGGCGCAAGGGGTTGCCGCAGCGTGCTGCGCGGCTCCCTGGGCCCGCTGCGCAGCGCCTGGGCGCGACGCACGGCGGCCCAGCCCGCTACGCGCGCTCTTAGCGCGCTAGCTGTGCGCCCGCGCGGCGCCCTGCGCAGTGCCCTGCGCGCATGCCGCGCGCCCAGCGCGGCGCCCTGCTGCGCACGCCCCCGCGGCGCCCTTCTACGCACGCCCGCGCAGCGCCCTTCTGTGCACGCCCGCGCAGCAGCTTGCGCCAGCCGCGCGCGCACCCTTTTGCTCCCGCGCGGCTCCCCTACCGCGGCCACCACAGCTCCACGAACCCCGTGGACAAGCAGTCCTGAGCAACACCAAGGTTTCTCTCTCTAAACCGAGCTCACGCCCTCTCTCTAAAAAAACAAACAGAAACGTACCTCAACAAGCCGCCGCGCGCGCCGCTCGTCGCGCTCACCGCCCGGCCAACACGGCTCCTAGGAGGAAGTCCAACATCAAACCTTTCCTCCAATCCTCTCTCTTTTCATCATTCATCATCTTCTTCTTCCTCCTTCTTCTCTTTCTCCCTTTTTCTATTTCCTCTGTTTCTTATCCAATCCTCAGTTTTTTTTTTTGAAGGAGATGGTGACGTGGCGCAGATAATTAGTGGCTTAATTAGTAGTGGTGGTGGGCAGCTGTAGCAGAATAAAATATTCCCTCATCACAAAAAAATATCTAATCTCACTCTATTCTTAACCCCATTCTTTAATTTTTTTCTTTCTTCCATTTCTTCCCTGTCAAAGCCAAATAAAGCCACTAATTAATTAAACTAATTAAATAATCCATCAAAAGCCCCGGCCAACTCACTTTTTGCCTTCGGGTCCTCCGCGTCAGTCCGGAACCTCCCGAACTCCGCTGTAATATGAAAATACACATGTCCATAGCTTCTCCAACTCAAAAAGCTCAACTGTGGAGTCGGTGTGCTCACTCCCAAAAACCGGCTCCAAAATTGCCAGTTCCAACTCACTTTTCGCCTTCGGGTCCTCCGCGTCAGTCCGGAACCTCCCGAACTCCTCTGTAATCATAAAATACACCTGTTCCAAGAGTTTCCCAATTTTCTGCAGACCACGGTGTAGTCGCGGCTTCCCAAACCAGTCCTCTATCGGCGCACAAGGTCCGGAAAACTCCAAATCTAGCTGGGGCTTCCGCGTTGATCCGAATCAACCCGAAGTCATCTGAAGACACATAAGGAACATGCTCGAGGCGATTTCTCCGCACCACGCCATCTTGCGAGGTCGGTGCGCTATACAAAATCCCGGTATTCTACACTCTCCCCTCCTTAAAAAGGGTTTCGTCCTCGTAACCAGAATAAATCCAAAAGTCAGGAGGGTGTCTCAATCAATAGGAGCAAGAAGTACTCAACTCATCATCAGGCTCCACTGACCCTTCACTCAAGGTATGATCTGTCTGCGCAATTCCTTAGCCTCACGAGCAAGAATTTGCATCGGTCGATCCTGGTACGCATATCCTCGTCCAACTCCAAAGAAGTGAGTCCAAATATGCAAGGGGTCAGATACCCACCTTCCACAAGACAAATGAAAACTCTTCGGCTGTCACCACAGCAACCTACTGCTCAACTCAGCAAATACACTCTCACATCCATCAATAGGGGAGGAATTTCAACTTCGGGGACATTTCCCTAAATTTCTAACTCTCAATTTCCAAGGTTACACTGTCCGCCTAGACCAGGCGTAACTGACCATAATGTCCTCGTCGGGATAATACCGTGATATCAACCATACATCTTTGAAAACTCTATCCACTGGCGTTACCTCAAACCAAACTCTTCCTGAGTATCCAAGTACTTCAGGTTCGAGGGTCTATGAATAACTCAATTTTCTCTCTATCACTGGCAAACATCTACATCTATGCTGGTATCCTCCTCAGGTTATCTTCTCAAAGCTACACTGGCCCTGCATAGTCCAAAAGCTTTTGACCTCTGTCACTACCATAGGTCTTGCCCAACCCGAACGGTATCACTCTTCGTTGGGTCCACTGTCACTCTTGCAACTGAAATCACCTGGCCTAGCCCTTCCAGAGTCAAAATTCATACTCTCTCAACTTGGCAAACAACCTCTTCTCTTAAGAAGTTGCAGCACTATCCTCAAGTGCTCCTCATGCTCTACGTCACCTCGGAAATAAATCCAAATATCCACTTGTCCTTGCTGTAAGCTCATAATGCCCCTACCGGTTTCTGAACACAATCAGGGCATAGCCCTCAGCTGTAGGGTTCCATAAAGCTGTCAGTCTTACAAAAGGGCAACTGCCGAAATACAATCCAAACCTGTCTGGCTCAAACCATCACAGAACCCTCACCGTCGTGTATCCACAACGTGGCACAGGGCCACACAGACCTCTCGATCCCTCAGATCCGCAACTACGCTAACCTCTCTCTCTCTCTATCTCACGGGTGAACTCCAAGGGGTGCTGCCGAAGTCGGCGCAGTTTCCAAAACCACGTCAATCACTATCCGTTCTCAATCTCACTCAACGGCGGCTTCAATGACAGCTCAAGTAGACTCACACCCGGAATCACACAACGATAAGTACATTCTTTAATCCCGGTGCCGCCGTAGGCACCTCCTCTACAGTCGCTAGCAAAGTGATACGACCACGACTCAACCTCTGTCGAGGTCTATCCTCCTCTATAAACACACTCCTCCTGACCAGGTCCACGGAGGGTCATTGTCCTCTCTCGATAATCCATGGTAGCTTATCATTGGGATAACCAATCCCAATCCATCCTCATATCAACATCTCTGAACTGATATAGGACTAATACTCAATGGATCAAATTCCACGGTCCAACTGCACTGGGCAGGACTAGCAACACTCATCCATGTGCTATACGTGATCTGGAACCTGATCCTCACGTGCACAAGCCAACAGTCCTAACTCTGGCCCACGCGAAGCTACTCCTGCTCTACAAAACACACTCAAGCAGTGTCGGCATCAACCAGGCTTTAACTTCGATGACCGTAAGGAATCCACCCCTGGTAAGATGCGATCCACAATACTGGCGCCCTCTAACCGGCTGCATAATCTCATCCACAAGATGCTGGTGGCCATCGCTCTATCTGACTCGGTATCACGGCTCCATCAGCCTACTGGTAGTCGGATGAACCTCTTCATCCTGAAGGGGTAGTCAGGGTGCCGTCGCAAGCGGCAACCCTGAGCATTACTCTGGGACACTCTACCTGAAGATGTCCTGACTATCCATAAGAAAACCATTGCCACTGCCTGAGGTCACACTATGGCGATGAAAGCGGCCCACCGCAAATGACATAATCATCCTGACACCACTGTTGGTGCCTCCACTGTCGAGTATCTCCTGGCCTCTGTCTCCTCTGAGGCCCATGACCCTGAGGCTGGAGTCATGGCAACCTCAATCCACTCGACTGTCCCAAATCAGACGATACTGAACGTCTCTCTCTGGAGCTGGTCCCTCGCTCTCCGTCCCTTTCGGACATGATCACTAATCCTCAGTCAATCCATCGATCATTCACAATCGCTGCATCTAAAGTCAGCGCTCGCCGAGATTGCACAAAGTGATAGATATCTCGATGCCGTCCCCTCTCAAACATGATCAACCTTCTAGGCCTCATCCTGGGCAACATGGGGTACTCTGCTCAACAATCGTAGAAACTCGCTCCAAGTCCTCAACTACGCTCCCGGTGGCCCATCGGGACGAACTCGACGCTACCAACTCTCGGCGTCTTTATCCAAAAGTGCATAACCAAGTGCACCAGAAGCTTCTCGTGGATGAACAAATCTTCAAATAACTTTCCCATAGCAGCAATCCAGTTCTCGGCCTCCCAAGGCTCCAAACTCGGCCCCGAAATCTGCAGGGGATGGAACTGGCGGATGTACAACTACCGATCAGCAAACCTAGCTGCTCCTGCACTACTCAGTGCGATCTGGGTCAAAGTCGACGATGTCGTGGCCGGAGGTACTACTGTCGATACCATAGTAGGTGCTCTCTACTCGAGCGTGCGCATCACACGTTTCAAGTTCTCTACCTGGCGCCGCATCGCCTCAAACATCTGGGCTATCTGGGCCCGTAACTCTCAGACCTCACTCCGCTCTCTCCATTCAGTCTCCCGCTGTTCGGGCTCCTCATCTAAGGTCAAACACGCCCTCGCCGCTGCACGGCGCCTCGTAAGCATCAAAAACCACTGCAACAGAACAAACATTAGGACCAAAACTCTCTCGACCCAATCAAGCGAAAGTCTAAAACATGTTACCCATTCTAAAGCATTATGTTATCTGCAGCCAACATAATCATCTTTAGAGAAATAACATATAAGATCACTGGCCCCAATCCTCTGGGTGAGGCACAGACTCATTCAGGACTCTAGCTAAAGTCACGTCTCTCACGACAGTCATCCTACTGTCCAACCAATAGCCCAGGGTCTATAAGTCCTCAACGACCTATATTCCTAGGCTCTGATACCACCTAAATTTGTCACGCCCCGGGGTCGAAACTGCGACCCGGGTTCGCCAACAGATCCGCCATCTGTACGGAAACTGCCGTACAGACGAAACGTCTACCCTGAAAGTCAGATCTATAGCTAAAATGTATCTGAGCTGAAATAGAACTAAAACCAAATGCTATAGAATAATTAATGAACATCTGCAATAGAAAAATCCCCACAATACACAAATCCTCAATACAGGTCTCTCAAATAAATAATAAAATACAAGCCTCACCAATCTCTCAGACTGTCCAGTACAAAAGTAGAATCATAAAGCTAACAGGGTACATCTACCTCTGACTCAAAATGTTGGTAAGTAGCTATTCGGCCACATCCTCACCTCGATCAGCTATCTCCGCGCTAGCTAACCCGGAACAGCAGCCTCAGAAAACCTATCACCGCAGCGGGAGTGAGATCTACTGCAGAAGGTAGATCCCAGTGGGTACCGTCACCAATATCCACGGTATGCCCACTAAGTCTACTGGAGGCAAACATATAGGTATGCAGATAGATAGATAATGGGTAAGCTGAAAGAAAACTACAGCTAAAAATATCACAATCATAAAGCTCAAGAAAACTCTACCAATCACATGATATGCATACACTCTCAACTGCTAAGATGCCTCAGTATCAATGCTCAAAGGAAATACACCAATCTAAGAACATAATATGTAAACCACCCGCTCATATCACCCAATTTGAAAGACTGCCAAAACTGGCTCAGTCCAGCCTGCGCCTGTCGTCTAGGAACGCACCTGCCCACTACCACGCATCCACAAGAGGACGGGATTTACGTGGGGCGTCCTAAACTGACTATCTCAATCTCGCACAAAGTGACCCCACGGTAACTCGGCCAGGGGTATCAAGCGACCACTAGTATATGAACTAGGCGCATCATCATCTCATCATCAACACGCACCCGGGGCGTAACTCGAGGGGAGCGACCCCAACGAGCTCAAGTATCTCATCTGTCTCAACTGTCTCAATAAGCGGCACATGCAGGCTATGGTCCACAATCAAACAAATCGGCAACTCGATGCTCAAAACCACAACTTAGTCGGAACAGGACTCCACAACTCAACACGAAACACCCAAATTCGCACATAGCCTGTCGGAGAACCCTCTACGATTCAATCTGATAATGCACAACCCATGGCTAAGTCGGGAAACCTCCACGACTCGATCTGCCAGAACCCCAAAAACTCTCATAACTAAGTCGGAGAACCATCTCCACTATTAGATCAGCGAGACATAACTCATGATCAAGAAATAATCTCCTCAACCTACAAGGGAGCTCAAATCCACCTGACACTAGGACTCATTCCAAAACTCAAAAAGGGATCACTCGGCCCCCAGGCACGAAGTCTGATGCACCCTGAACCAATGCCATATATCTGGCAACTTATGTTTTAGTAGACTCCTGATACTATAGGACACTAGACTGCATGTTCTATTGGCATCATTTTTGCACCCTGATCGTTTTAAAAATCGAGAAAGCCGTTTTTGCACCCGTGGAGGGTTCTCCGACTTAGCTAGGTTTCTTTGGGCATTGTGAGATTGAGTCGTAGAGGGTTCTCCGGCTGAGGGATGGTTATTTGGGTATTCGAGTTTCCGATCTGTTTGATCGTGGATTGTAGCTTGCATGTGCTGCTTTTTATGCCAGATGAGACACGCTTGAGCTCGGTGGGGTCGCTCCCCTCGAGTTACGCTCCGGATGCGATGATGATGATGATGCGGCTAGTTGACACACTAGAGGTCGCTTTGCGTGATACTGAGATAGTCCGATGGGATGCCCTGGTTGATACACTAGGGGGCGCAGGCTTGACTGGACCCGATGTGGCAGTCACTAAGATTTGAGTTATTATGAGTACCTCGTGAGCAAGTGGATGCATAGCATGTTCTTAGTAGAGTTTTCCTTTGAGCATGGTACTTGAGGCATATTAGCAGTAGAGAGTGTATGCATAGCATGTTCTTAGTAGTGTTTTCTTTTGAGCATGGTACTTGAGGCATATTTGCAGTAGAGAGTGTATGCATAGCATGTTCATAGTAGAGTTTTCCTTTGAGCATGATGTTTGAGACATATTAGCTGTAGTTCTTTTCTAGCTTTCCTATTATCTATCTGCATACTTATCTGTTTTGCCTCCAGTAGACTTAGTGGGCATACCGTGGATATTGGTGATGGTACCCACTGGGGACTACCTTCTGCAGTAGTTCTCACACCCGCTGCGGTGACAGGTTTCCAGAGGTTGCTGTTCCGGCCTGAGTTCGTGCGGAGACAGCTGATCGAGGTAAGGGCGTGACCGAGTAGTTCCTTACCACCAGCATTTTGAGAGTCAGAGGTAGATGTACCCTTTATTTTTGAGTTTCCACTTTTGTACTGGACAGTCTGAGAGATTTGTATTGTATTTATTTTTCATAGTGTGTGAGACTTTGTATTGAGGATTTATTTATATCCAGATGTTCAGTTATGATTTCTGTAGCTACTAATTTTATTTCCGCTCTGATACATGTTTTAGCTATAGTTCTGACTTGCAGAGTAGACACTTTGTGTGTGCGGGGGTTTCCGTACATATGGCGGATCTGTTGGCGAGCCCGGGTCGCAGTTTCGCCCCCGGGGCGTGACACCCTTGCAATTGATCAAAAAGGGCATCAATACGTGGCAGAGATTACTTGTTGTTGATGGTCACTTTATTCAATTTTCGGTAATCATTACAAAGTCGAAGTGAACCATCCTTCTTCCTTACGAATAGCACTGGGGCTCCCCAAGGCAACACACTGGGTCGAATGAACCCTTTCTCCAGCAAATCCTGGAGTTGCGCCTTTAACTCTCACAGCTCTGCCGCTGCCATCTAGTAGGGGGCCTTCGAGATTGGCGCAGTTCCTGAGACTACGTCAATCATGAACTCAATCTTCTTATCCGGCGGCATACTCAACAACTCTGGGGAAACAAATCCGGGAACTCGCGGACTATAGGGATATCCTCAAGTGTCGGTGCCGCCGCAGGCACCTCTACAACAATAGCCAAATAAGTTATACATCTCCTACTCAACATCTGCTACGCCCTGAACGTCGAAATCATCGTGACGAAAAGAGCTGTGACACCCCAGAATTTGGAATAGTCCTATATATGAGATATAATAGGGCTAAACCTCTTAACCCGGCTATAATATTTTTGGTGGTGGCTAGGCCCAAAAATGGTTTAGCGTTCTAGAGCAAGAGTAGTTCTAGGATGGGTGACCTCCTGGGAAGTTGGGGCTTTACATTTCGTATTAGAGCCAATCACCCGCCGGAAGTGTGTGACGAGTCTCGGCTGAGCAAGGGTTTCAAAAACAAGGTGACGGGCTATGTCATGGGGTTTGAATGACAAGGCTAGTGAGACAAGTCTCACATCGCAGGATGATCTTGGGTTGTGTGTGTGTTTGGGCTGACGAGGACGTCAGGCCTAAACGGGGGGAGTTTGTGATACCCCAATAGTCCCACATTGGATGGGAATGGAGTTGTGTTTGGGTATATAAGAGACCATGGACACTAGTAATAATAACTGGGCTTAAGAATTTTGGGGTATAATTTGGGCCCAACGAGTTATTATTGCTAGTGGGTCGGGTCGTTACATTAATGTAACGCCCCAACCTCCCAGGGGTTCACCCATCAAAGCACTACTCTAGCTCTAGCATGCTCAAACCTCTTAACCTCTTGGGCCTAGCCACCACCCAAAATACTTTAACCGGGTTAAGAGGTTTTGCCCTATTATATCTCATTTATAGGACTATTCGAAATCCTGGGGTGTCACATTCTTCCCCCGTTCTCACAAGTACCAGGTGATGTAGACTCATCTCGCTAGCCTTAACCAACTTTGTTGGGAGTCGCGCTCCACTCACAACAGTCAATAGCCTGAGAGCCACGCTCTGCCTACTATATAACCAAGGCTCAGCCGAGACTCATCTCACACTTTCGGCTGGTGATCGGCTCTGATACCAAATGTAACGATCCAACCCACTAAGCAATAATAACTCGTTTGGTCCAAACTACAGCCCAAAATGCTTAAGCCCAATTATTAATACTAGTGTCCATGGTCTCTTATATACCCAAACACAACCCCATTCCCATCCGAGGTGGAACTATTAGGGTATCACAAGAGTACTCTGGCATCCTCGATACACGAACTCCTCATATCATGGCTCTCGAAAAGTCACCGTCTTCACCACGCAATCAATCGTCACGAAGTACCTCGGCAGCTAGTCCATCCCGAGCACCACATCAAAATCTCGCAGCTGTCGTAGGACCAACAGGTTCGCCGGCTTGATACCAACTGCACAGGACAAGACCAATAACACTCCTCCACATGCAAACTATGATCGAGAATCGGAACCTCTTGTGCACGTGGAAATCGTCCTACCTCTAGTCTGTGAAGTGATGTGAATGCTCTACTAATAAATGGATGCGATGCACCGGTATCAAATAATAATGCACGAACTCTAATGCTAGACAATAAAATAATACTTGACCCCACATGATCGGCCGCACAAGAATACTCGACCTGCGCGGCTAGACACGGCCGCTCTGCGACTGTTATCTCCTGTCCGAGGGGCGAGAAGATGGAGATTGATTTGCCTGGGAGTAAGACTGTGGGGCTCCTGATCTCTACTGTGGTGGTGGAGGGGCTGATACTGATGATTGTGCCGCTGAAGTCGTTAGGGGGCATGACGCTCACATATGACCCAACTGTCCGCATCGATAACAACGCCCCCTCCGCTAATCACATGTCCCTCCGCTAATCACAAGTGTGGGGAAGATGTTGTCCCCCACAAAAGATGCATCTATCAAACTGTGGCTGCCTCTGTTGCTGCCTCTAGGATCCTCCAAATCATCGCCGTCCGGAACGACCATGACCCTAAGACAAAGATCGCGGCGGTCTCCTCTCACTGGTCTATCCCCCGTCCTTCGGAACAGGGCATTTCCTCTCAGAGCTCGGGCCAAGTGCTAATGCCCTCTCCCTCAAGACTATCGCGCCATGCTCTACCCAAAGGGCTTTCTCAATAGACGCATCCAAGGCCTGCAACCTCTACGCCTGCACAAGAACATATATCTCAAGGCAAAAATGTCACGCCCCGGAGTCGAATCTGTGACCCGGGCTCGCCAACAAATCCGCCGCCCATACGGGAAACCCCGGATGGACGAAGCGACTAACCTGCAAAAGATACTACAACTACAATACAGATATCAGAGCTGGAAAGTAAACTGCTGTAAAACTAAAATCCAACAACTGTACAACTGGAAATAAAAATACAATATCCATCTCCCAAAATAATCATCATACATCATCCTCTGATACAACATCTAAGAACCCAACCGGGGAGGCAAACTAAAATAATAATACATCAGTGTACAGGCTCACAGTACAAGTCAGATCCTCACCATACATCTATCTCTCAGAATAAAGTAAACTCTCAAATAGTAAACATACTAATCTAACTGACAATACTATAAATCTCGAACAAGTGGGGGTACAGCTACTCTCCAAAGACAGGTAGGGATCTAGCTCGCGACTCCCTCGCCCCGATCAGAGAAAGCAGCAACAGCAGAGGTATGAACCGGCGGAGATGCCTCTGCAAAACTGTCACCGACAGAGGGTGTGAGAACTACACCGTCACATAGTTCTCAGTGGGTACCGCTGTCACGCCCCGGGGTCGAAACTGCGACCCGGGTTCGCTAACAGATCCGCCATCTGTATGGAAACTGCCGTATAGACGAAGCGTCTAACCTGCAGAAAGAATCAACTACAGTATACAGATATCAGAGCTGAAAGTAAACTACTAAAACTGAAATCCAAACACTGTACAACTGAAAATAAATACAATATCCATCTCCCAAATACGATCGTATAAAAAGTCCTCTGATACAAAACTCAAAAGGGAGATATCTCCAATAAAATACATCGGTGTACAAGCTCTCAATACAAATATCCTCACTACATCAGTCTCTCAAACTGTAAAATAAAGTACAACTCTATACCTCACAACAAAAGTCTCTCAACAGAGGAACAAGAAGTAAACTAATCTACTGAAGCTCTCCTCTGAAGGGGTACCGCTATACTCCAACGACGGGTAGGGAACTAGCTCGCGACTCCCTCCCCTCGGTCAGAAGGATCAGCAACTGGAGCAACAGGAACAGGAGAAGAAGTTCCTGGGGAAAAAGACACCACGACGGGTGTGAGAACTACTTCCCACAGTAGTTCTCAGTGGGTGCCGTCAACAAGCCCAACGGTCTGCCCACTAAGTCTACTAGAGGTAAAAGATAACAGTGCAATGAAATCTGAACAAGAAAAGCTGGAGCTACTCTACAGCTACCATACCTCTATCGAGATACTCAAAAAGTGGAAAGAGACCACTCGCACCCAAGGTGCTCAATAGACCCAATCGAACTGACTGCCTCATAGGGTCCAGTCAAGCCTGCGCCTGTCGACTAGGAACGCGCCTGCCCACTACCACACATCCCCATGAGGACGGGATTTACGTCGGGCGTCCTGCCCGACTAACTCACCCCTCGCGCAAAAGTGCCTCAACTGGCCCATCGTATCCACAGCGGCATCTCCGGGACGCGACTCCAACTGAGGAAAACGGTGCGGCATAGAGTATCACTAATTGGCATAAGCAGGCTATAGTCAAAAACCACGCTCACTCCCAGAATGGTAGGACTCAAGATCCCCAAATATCTCGCACAACAGTCGGAGCACTCTCTACGACTCAGCTGATCAGCTCACACAAAACACGAGACACAAGCCTCTCCAACAGCTCGCAGCACAAGGCACACTGGCTGGAGGTACTCCACAGCCAGGAACGACCCACAACTCAAGCTAACAATACTGGTCGGACAACACTCAACGACCTGGGATCACCGTTAACCCCAACGGTTCCCAACAACACTAGCCGGAAGATACTCGACGGCCCGGGACTACCGCCTGCTCAACGGCTCCCTCCCACGACAGCGCAACAGGGATACTAGACCTCCCGGGACTACCGTTTACCCAAACGGCTCCCGGCACAGATAAGCAACCCACTACAACTACCAGACTCCACTCTGCTCCCAAGCACGAGTGCAAACGCATCCCACACTAAAAGAAAAATCCCGACCTCTCGGCCCACTACCCGGGCGAGGATAAAACTATGTCCAGGGATAGAAAAACAGTGTGGGTGTCTAAACATAAATAACCCTAGCCCAAGTGAGGGTTTTCTACTGGTCTGGTTACACATGCAACATATGACGGGGGTGCTAGGTCAAGTTCCAAAATAACTATATTAACAGATGATAAAAGGAATAACAATTCCTACAATCTAGCATGCTACACAAGAAAATAAACTATCATGCATAGTCCTAATCAGTAGAATTACTGTACAGTCCATAAAACTTGGAGATAAGGCCACCCACCTCGATTTGCCACAAATTGCTCGTAGACACTTGCAATTGGCCTCCACGCGATCCGCACGCAAAACGATGTCCGCTGCCGAAGTCCGCACGCAAAACGGATCACGGTGCCGAAATCCGCACGCCAAACGGAGTCCGCACGCAAAACAGTGCACAGTGCCGGAATCCGAACGCAAAACGGTGCACAGCACCAGAGTCCGCACGCAAAACAGAGTTCGCACGCAAAACGGTGCACGGTGCCGGAATCCGCACGCAAAACGGTGCACAGCGCCAGAGTCCGCACGCAAAACAGAGTCCGAACGCAAAACGGTGCACGGTGCCGAAATCCGCACGCAAAACGGAGTCCGCACGCAAAACGGTGCACAGTGCCGGAATCCGCATGCAAAACGGTGCACGGCCCCAGAGTCCGCACGCAAAATAGAGTCCGCACGCAAAACGGTGCACGGTGCCGGAATCCGCACGCAAAACGGAGCACGGTGCCAGAATCCGCACGCAAAACGGAGTCCGCACGCAAAACGGAGCACGCCGTCGGGGACCGCACGCAAAACGGTGCAGAAAAACAAAGATAAGAGCAAGAGGGTCAATTCACAGTCCAAAATATCGCTCCAAAGCTGTGCTAAAAATACCGTAAAAACAAACATACGGGACCTACCCGACAGTGCCGCCGTCGACTGTGCCGCCGTCGCCGAAACTCTCCCGTCGTAGAACCTCGCACGCTCCACGAGGCCCACGACGCACCGCCGCACCACCCAAAAATCTCCTCTCACTCCCTCTCTCGCTCGGTTGAAGAAGGAAGGAAAGAAAAGGAGAAATGGAGCTCGGGGTGGAGAAAGAAGAAGAAGAAGAAAAAGGGGAGGAGAAGGTGGTCCACGGAGCCCGGTCCACGGTGGACCGTCCAATGGGGGGCCTCCAACCGCCCGGTCCACACACAGGGGCGCGTGGTCCACGGAGCACGGTCCACACAGGACCGTCCAATGGGGGGCCTCCAACCGCGTGCCACGCGGCGCGCGGCAGTCACGCGCCACACGGGCGCGTGACACCCAGCGCCGCGCAGGCACGGGACACCGAGCGCGCCGCACGGACGCTCGCACCCCGCGTCCGCGCGGGCGCGAATGGGGGGCCGCCACGTGGCGGACCCCGCGCGATTCCCGCCGAAGCGCCTGTGCGCCCCCTGCCGCGCCGTACGCTACTCGAGTCGCGCGCCCGCCTCGATCCGCGAGCCGCTCTCCTCGGGATTCGTCTCGCCTTGCCTCGAGATTCGTGCCGTGATGCCTCGAAAAACGCGCACTTCATCCGGGCTTCAAAACCAACAAGTAAATAGTCCAATCTTAGCGATTTCGCGCGCTAAATCCAAAAACGATGTCCGATTCTCCAAATTCTCGTCCGAAAATTTACCGAATGCCCACTCGATCCGATTTTCTCGAAGGCGACCGGAGAGGTAAACATTTATCCAAACTTTGCCCGGAGTCCAATTTTGACATCTGAATCGCGCGAAACCACTTCCAAACACCCGACGGGTCCTCCAATTACCCACGGGATCTCATTTTAAACCCGAAGTCCCCCACTTGTGTCCAAATTGCGCGCAAACATCACTGACACACCAAGCAGGCCTCCAGTGATGCAACTAAATTCTAAATTGCATCACAAATCCATTTCTCGGGCCCGACATGCGCACAACCACTCCCAACGGCCACTAAAAGCTGCCCAACAACCAGCGACCCTACGCGGGGGATTCCGGGACCTCACACTACCAGGGTACTTGGTTGAGATTCCGGGTTGAGAAATGACTTTAGTTTCAAGGACGAAACATTCTTTTAGTGGGGGAGGATGTGAGGATCCGAATTTCAGCAAGAGAATTACTGTTGGACAACAGAGCTTCTGTAGTGTGTTTAGCAGCTTTCTGAGGCCTTCGCTGTATGTTGGAGGTGTTTGCGCACGAATTGAACCTCAAAAATGGACCCAGCGCGAAATTTGGATTAAGTTTACCTGTCCGGATGCCTTTGACAAATTTTAGAAGCGGAATTTGGCAAAATGGACTTCAAATTTGGATTCAGCGCGCGAAAACGGTGAAAATGGGCTATTTGCTTGTATTTTTCGGAGCCCGGATGTGCAAACACGGATTTCAAGGCAGTTTTACTATTCCGGCGGCCGGGGTGGCGGCGGCGGCGGTGGGCAGGCGGCGGAGCACGGCGGCGAAGGCGCGGGCGCGGCAGCGGGCAGGTGCGGGCAGCGCGGGCAGGCGCGGGCAGGCGCAGGCGCGGGCGCGGTCTACTGAGATGGGTGTGCCACGTGGCGGCTCCCCATTGGGCGCGCTGGAGACACGGGTCGGCTTTGGATTCGACGGGTGCATCAGGTTCATGCACCGGGTGCAGCGAGTGTTGGCGATGACACGTGGCGCGCAGTGATTGGCCGGTCAACGCACGCGCGACAGGCGGCCGGGTGCGGCGCACGATGGACCGACCGGGCCACGTGTCGCCCGCTCATTGGCGGGCGCACTGACCCTGCGGATCCGGCGTGAACCGCGGCCCACGGTTTCCGCCGTGGACCGCGACGTCACACGGCGCGCCGCGATTGGTGGGCGCGCGTGGACCGGGCGCGCGGGGCGCGGGGCGCAATGACGTGGCGCGCCGGGAGCGATTCGGGCGCATACAGTAATTGGATTGGGCCGAATTCGGGCGCCCGAATCCGGATCTTTGGTGGGCAGGGCTAGGGCTGGGCCTATAAATACCCCTCCTCTGTAATGTACCAGATCTATGGTATATAAATAAATATAAATAAAAATGGTATGAAATACCATTTTTATGAAAGTTGGGGAAGTAAAGAATATTTGGAAGCGAGTTGGGCCCAAATCGGGATAAAATAAAAAGATCTAGAATTTTATTGGAGAAAGGGGGGCCCAGATTTTTAGTGGAAAATTCACAGTGTCGGAAAATTCCGAGAAAGTTATGAAAACCCACACCTCTCTCTCTCTCTTCGTTTCTCTGTGGGAGCAGGGAGAAAGAAAGGAGAAGAAGAAAAGAAGAAGGAGAAGAAGAAGAAGAAGAAGAATACCTCCCCTCTCAGTTTTTTGTCGTTTCTCTCCAAAATAAAAAGGTGATTCTCTCTCTCTCTCTCTCTCTCCCTCTCTCATTCTTTCTTCTCTCTTTAATGCAGCAGCTTAGCTGCTGCTGCCAGCAGGCCAGCAGTTGAAGCTGCTGCTGCCAGCATGCGCAGCAGCAGCTGCGCCTGCTGCTGCCAGCAGGCTTGGCAGCAGCTGGGGCTGCTGCTTGCCAAGCAGCTGCAATTGCCGCAGCTGCTGCTGCTAGGCAGCAGCAGCTGCCTAAGTTGGCAAGGCTGCTGTTGCAAGCTGTAGCAGCCGGGGGGGGGGGGGGGGGGGGGGGATTCAGCTGCTTATGCAGCTGAATCAGCTGCATAAGCAGCTGCTAGAAATGGCTGCCTGGGCAGCAGCTTTGCAAGCTGCTGCCCAGCAGCAGGATTTCACAAAAAAAAAAAAAAAGGGAAAAAGAAACATGGCAGCTGCCAGGCAGCTGCTCATGCTGCTGCTTGGGCAGCAGCTATGCATGCTGCTGCCCAGGCAGCAGGGGAATTTACAAAAAAAAAGGGAAGAGAAAGAGAAGAAAAGAAGAAAAGAGAAGGAAGAAGAAGGAAAAGAAAAGAAGAAGAGAAGAAAGAAGAGAAAATTTCTTCTCTTCTCTTTTCTCCGATTCGAAAAATGCAATTTCTCGATTTTGCCAGATGCAAAATCGGTAAATTGGGGGAAATTTCTCAAATAGAGCTTTTCTCAAATTCTTGAGAGCATTTCGACCCCGGATCGAGTTGAGCAAGTTTCTTTTTGGCGATATGCCATGGGATGACTATTCTCCTCTCATTTTTATGAACCGATCAAAAATTAGCCTTTTGGTGGGGGAAAATGACCAAATATTATTCTCCTCTCAAAAATTAAGCTTTTCTCAAATTCTTGAGAGCATTTTGACCCCGAATCGAGTTGAGCAAGTTTCTTTTTGGCAACATGCCATGGGATGACTATTCTCCTCCCATTTTTATGAACCGATAAAAATTTAGCCTTTTGGTGGGAAAAATGATCAAATAGGATTTTTTTTCCCCTTCTAGTTGTCAAAAAGGGGTTGGTTTTATCGTGTGATGGAGTTAGTGGATCGTGTAAAGACGGTTACTTTATGTTCTTCCTTCCTTACAATGTAGGGAAACCTCAGAGGCAAAAGGAGTTAAAATTGTCTCTTCCAGGAACCAAGAAAGCACATCGAGGTGGGGAATTCTACCGAAAATGGGTGACCTCTCCACTTTTTCCTCTGCTTTTGATCTTGAAGCATGATAGTAGCCTGTTAGAGGCGTTGGGTAATTATGATTGAATTTTGCATGTGTAGATGGATATAGAAGAGAAGTAAACTTTTCTAATTATTAGAATAAGAGATAAACTTGCATGTGTAGAAGGATGCAGATAGAAAAGTGAATTTTTCTGAATTGCTAAATATGGATGATAATTGCCTGCGTAGATGTTAAACTTTATTGATGATTGAGATGGAAATAATTGCATGCGTAAAAAGGGGAATCAATTATTTGTTATCGGTGATCATGTTAGGGTATAGCCCTAGGAATCATGTGAAAGCATAAGGAAAAGGACATGCTGGTAGTAAGACTAGGAGAAAACCTAGACTCAGGGTTAATGAGTGGCATCAAACTTAGGGGTATATCCTAGGATTGAATGAGTGGCATTATCTTAGGAGATAACCTAAGGACATTGGATAGAGTGATCAACATAGAGTCAAGGACTCTAGGATGAGCATGATATAAGACTTAGGTAAAGGAAACCTAAGGTAAGTTAGTGGGTTGAGAATAGACTGGTTAACATAGAGTCAAGGAACTCTAGGTTAAACATGATATGAAACTTAGGTAAGAAAACCTAAGGTGAACGAGTGGAGTTTATACTCACAGGAAATGGATTAGGGTCAAGATAACTCTAAATGCAAAGTGCAACAGGTAAATAGAGATAATGTAACTCCAGGTTCGGCAAAGAAAAGAGTATGTGTCCACAAAGTTTAAAGAATTAAACTGATAGCAAAGTGATCAACTTAGAGTCAAACTCTAAGGAAAAGTTTGTGTAATCACAAAGTCAAAGAGCTAAATAATATAACCCTAGAGTGGGTCATAGGGTGTCTGGGCAAATGGACTTTAACTTCAATTTGAGTTAAAGAAATAAAAGAGAAATGTTTAAGAGTCCAGGAGACTCTCTAATTATCTTGATGGCAAGACCCAGGATAAGAGATAAATTATTGTAAAAAGGCAAAGTTAAAAGCAAGCTAAAAGTGGCTAAAAAGCATAAAGAAAATGTAAATGGCGCCTTCGAATTTGAGACTCGTCAAGTGGAGCAAGACTCCCTGGGCAGTGACCCGTCGGACGAGGTACTTTCGAAAGGCTTAAACTGAAAGCAAAGAGCTAGATGCTCAAAGGAAAGAGAAAGAGATTTGCCAGTGGCAAAAGGGAGCTATAAGCTCGAATAAGAAAGAAAAGCAAGTGTTCAAAGGCAAAGAGGCTAAGAATTAAAGTAAAAAGAGAAAGAAAAAGAAAATAAACGAAAGAAAATATAATGATAAAACGAGCGTACCTTCGGGGGTAAAAAGTAGCCTTGTCGGAGCCAAGGGCAGTGTCCCTCTCCCGGGCAGTGACCCGTAGGACAAGTTCCCCGATGGGCGGGGTAGCACTTGCGGGTGCTATCGGCAACCTTAGAAATCTTATCTTATGGTAGCAGGACTACCGGGCTCGGGCCCGTTGGATAAGAATTTCCGAGGGTTAACTTGAACTAAAGCACCAGAATGTAAAGGAAAAGAGAAAGATAGAGTGGCCAAGGTGACCGGGTTAGTTTGACCTTATATATAGCGGCATAGTGGCCGAGTTGGTGCTTAGTAGCCTAGTATGACTAGACAGAGTAGTGCTGGGTCGATGATTATATACAGACAGTGATATATTGTTTTGCATAGCTGCATTTGATATCGAGGATTTTAGTTTCCTAGCACTATTATTATTGCTTCCATTGGACCAAGTGGTGTAGGACACTTTTTCTCGGTGGTTGAACCCACTGGGAACTCTGTCAGGAGTTCTCACACCCCTTGGGTGCACCCCCCCACAGGTTCAGGTATGGATGCAGCGATCGCGACGGTTCAGAGGCAGACGGCGAGGTATACGACAGGGGCAAGGGCCCCGCAGCATAGAGACCTAGAGGGTCTAGCAGAGGTATCCCTTTTTATATATTTCTTGAGAGAACTTTGTATGGTGAGGAATTTATGTAAAGGAATTGTAATAATTTTATTAGCAAGTTCAGAAATGTAAAGTGTAATAAATTTAAGTTATGGTTCACTCTTGTATGCTTTCATTATCGCATAAACTGTTTGTTTATAAAATGAAAGTTCAAATTTATAGTGATTTTTAGTACTCTCATATTGAGCTTCCGCATATACTTGTTGTATGATTATGGATATTACCGTTCCTTTCGGGTAGTGAAAGGTCATACCCGATTGGCGGGTCTGTTGGCGTGCCCGAACCGTACAAATTGGCGGACTCGGGGCGTGACATCCTCTCTCTCTTTTTCTGCTTTTTTCGAGTCTTAGAGAGGGATTGAGATGGAGAAACCTTTAGGGAACTTGTTCCTTGTGATGTTTTTTGATCTTGTGGTGGATTCCCTGGATTTTTGGAGTCTCGACAGCGGCGATCTTGGTTTTACAGTGCGCCTCGACGTTTCCCTTTTTCGGCCCGTTTCCGTCGCAGTTCAGTCAGGAATTTCCCGTGCGCAAACCAGGAGGGATTTTTGGACGTTTTCTTCGGCAGTGTATTCCTAAGAGGTAAGCCTTCGATTTCCGTGTTGATCACTTTGCCTAATTTTGGATTTTTGGCATGGTTCCCGAGGTATCTTCTCACCCCTTGTACCGCTGTGAGGATTTGGACAGCGGAGGAGTATTCTTGTTATTTCTCGATCTACGGGTATCGGAATAAGGCGTATGAGGACTCGATTGACATCTACGCTTCGTGAGGAATGCACCCGTATTTTTATCAAAATTTTTGGAGGACTCTTTGAAGGTGATAATTAAGCTTCTTTAAGACTGAGTGTCTGCAGGCTTGTGTTCGTGAAGGTTTTAACATACGGCGATGTTCTAATTATTTCTTGACCTACAGGTGTCGGATTTGGACGTGCAGGTACTCGTTTCGATCGGCTCGCCGCGAGGATCGCAATGGTTATTTTTCTGGAATTTTCTAAGGTCATCTCGTAGGTGAAAATTGACCATCTTGTGGACTGTTGTGTGGACAGCGGCATTGTATTAATTGTAGGGTTAATTTGTGCACCGTGTTGGTTGTTGTTGCAGTGTTCGCAGTGAGCCAGGATTTTCTTTGAGAGAGGGCGAGTTTGAAGTGGTGTTTCATGTACTTCGCGATCGAGGTGGGTGGTTGCTATATCCCTCTATTCTGACATGCCCACTAGGAATATTAGAGAGATCCTTTCATTGGACATATTGAATGATCACCTAATGGACATGCATGCTTAAATTACAATAATTGTGAGCCTATCATATGGAAAATACTATTGTGGAACTCTGATAGTGGCTGGGACTTATACATGTTTACATGGACATAATATTAGCACTAACCTTGCATGTGGAATGTACTTTCATGTTGGGATAATATGAAATGTCTGGTGGGAGGGTACCACTTGAGGAACTTTTGGACATGCATAGGTGGATGATTTATGTGAGGGTAAATTGTGGATTATAGACATGTGTGGTTGGACAATGATTTAGCATGATGATTATATCCATGCGGAGCTGTTAATTGATACACATGTGGAACCACTATTTGTCACACTTTCTTTATCTTTCATGAGGACATAAGCATGCTTGTATGGTCATCTAGATAGGTCACTATTTGTTGCTACACTATTATAATGGAACTTGACTTAGGAGAAAACATGCTTGCTTCTTTCTCCTTATTCTTTAGTCAGGTGGTTCTTCTTTGCTCGAGTTTGAGCAGGGGTACGGGATAGTGTAGCCGGGACCTTGGGGTCAGGGACAGTTAGTATTTGATTATGGATTAGGGGTTATTGCGGCTACCGCGGATATTAGGCGGTGGACCGGATACAGATTATTTTACCCGATTATGGATTAGGGGTTATTGCGGCTACCGCGGATATTAGGCGGTTGACCGGATGATTACTTACGCATCAGTTTGGGGATCGGGTTCCCCCTTAGTGGATGGGTTTTCCCACTTTGATCAGAGTCGTGATCTAGTCCTGCTATAGTGAGATATCGAGTTCCCCTCTAGAGCGTTGGGGAGTTCCCCTCTAGAGCGTGGGGGTCAGACAGTGATTGAGTTTGTTATCACACCGGCGCGGCTTTATATGCCCGGTGATGCTTTCCTCATGTGGGTCGCTCCCCTCGAGTTCCCCTCCGGAGTGTCGGGGTCAGGTAGAGTTCCCCTCTAGAGCGTTGGGGAGTTCCCCTCTAGAACGTGGGGTCAGACAGTTATTGACAGTTTTTGCCATCACATCGGCGCGGTTATTGCCCGATGATGTGGGCGACAGCAGGCAGTACCAGTTTTTACTGGTCTATCGATTGGGTTTACGTAGGCAGGCATTCATGTACTGATGCATACATTTAGCTATTCTTTTAGCTCAGCAGTTTGGTTACTGATGCATTTAGAGGCATAGTAGTGGTAGTTCCTTTTTCAGCAGTTTTGTTGCTTACCACTTTACCTTTCCCTTTCGCCTCTGGTAGGCATAGTGGGTACGTCGGAGTTTAAGGCTTTACCCACTAGGGGAGGCTACTGCGTTTATAGTAGTTCTCACCCCCATTTTTCCTTTCCTCTTTGTCTTCTCCTTTGTTTTGCAGTGTCTTCTGCTGGTGCTGCTGGGTTTTCAGCGGCGGTTCGAGGTAAGAGGACGACTGAGTAGAAAGATCTCGAGGCAGGATGAGCAAGTTAGCTGGACTATTGGTGTACCCTTTTTCTCAGACGGTTGTACTTTACTTTTGGGTATGGCTTTAGCCAGCTGTTTATATTTTATTTGGTGAGCTGGGAGAGACAGATGTATTATTTTTACAGATGTACTGTATTTTATTTCCAGCTTCAGTTTGAGATGTATTAGTTTTTAGTTCAGCTCTGCTTTATGCTCTTTTTATTATCACTTATATCTGAGCAGGTTACTAGCGCTTCGTGTACGCGGGAAATACCGTGTGCACGGCGGATCTGTAGACGGGCCCGGGTTCTGGTTTACATCCGGGGCGTGACATGACTTGACTAAGAAAACCTTATTTTCCCATATTGGTCGTGTAGAGTACCGGGACTTTGTAGAGTGCGCCGACCTCGCAAGATGGCATGGTGCGGGGAAATCGTCTTGGGCGTATTCCTTTTGCGTTTACAGACGAGTTTGAATTGATTCGGATCGACGCAGAATCCTTTGGGAAGAAAAGTGTGTTAGCGGCGTCGAACTTGGAAGCCCAGATTGAATCAGTGACTTCGGGGCATTGAGTACCTATAGAGTATTGGAAAGTGTGGGAACATGTGTGTTTTCAGATTACAGCGGAGTTCGGGTTGATTCTGACTGATACGGAGGCCCCGAAGGCAAAAAGTGAGTTGGAGTTGGCAATTAAAGGATTTAAGTAATTAATTGTAACCCGCTTTGGAGTTAAGAAAAGGAACGAGAAAAGAAATGAGAAGAGAATGCAAGTGAGGATTTTTCTTGTAAGAGTATCGGATTTCGGATTGAGCACTCCGACCCCACAGTTGAGCTTTGCGAGTGGGAAAAGCTTGGACATGTGTATTTTATGTTTACAGTGGGGTTCGGGAGGTTTCAGAGTGATCCAGAAGTTTCCGGGACTTTAAGTGAGTTGTCGGCGAGGTTTAAGGAGCTTCAGATTTTGGATTTGGAGGTTTGGGGCATTGTGTTCCGGAACCAAGGTCTGGGTTCCGGAACTGCATGCTGTGTTCCGGAACCCAACATTTGGTTCCGAAACTAAATGGTTTAGTACCGGTACCCAGCTTGGGGTACCGGTACCCAGCACCTCTGGGAGCCTAATTAATCAGGTTTGGATTTTTAGAGTGAGGGCACTTTGGTCTTTTCACCTCCCAATAGTTTTGCCCCTCGCCACCCTCTATATATGAGCCCCCACCCTGCCTTCTTCTCCACGACAGAAAGAAAGGAAAGAGAGAAAAGAAAGAAAGAAAAGAAAGAAAGCAAGGAAATGGAATAGAAGGAGAAGAAGAGAAGTGAAGGTGGCAGCTTGGTGTTCCTGCTGCTTGGAGTTGAGCGGAGCCGTGCGCGCGTCGGCCGCACGTGAGGTAAATTGGCAGATTTTTGTAGTTTGGTTTTTGGATTTCCTTAGTTGGATTTGAATGAGATTTTGAATGGAAATGGGTTCTTCTTTCCATGTTTGCACCTTGGGAGCAACTTTGGTGCTGTTCGGCTGAGCTTGGGTTTTTACTGCGCGGAGCCAAGGCATGCTGGCGCACGTGCTGTGAGCCGGCTGTGGAGAGGGCCGAAGTGCGCGCAAATTTTATTAGAGGACTCGAGGGATTGTTTGAGCTTCCGGGAATTTTCCGAGGATCGCGGCAGTGTGTGCGCGCGTGCGCGGCGCGGTTTGATGTTTCTGCGGGTTTTGACAGTGAGCGGTGCGGCGCTTCACCGATTTTAGCGATTCCTACGGAAAGCGTTCTAGGTGGGTTGGAATTTCTTCAAGATGTATGGAATGCCCTCTAAAGCTATTGTATGCATGTTGATCATGTTTAGCTTATTTATTTGCATAGCTGGTAAATCTGATAGTTGCCTAGAAAATTGTAGGAAGACAATTGCGAGCCCCAGATATTTTTAGCATGATCTAGAAGTGATTTGACACTAGATTGCATGTTTAGTTGGCATTAGATTGGCATCTGAACCGTTTTAAAAATCGTCGGACCGGTTTTAATGAAAACTGAGATTTGAAAATGGGTTTAAGTTATAGAGATCTTCCAGAGAGGTTGACTAGGTTCAGGATGCATGTGTTCTCGTGCCAGAGGGCCGAGAGGGTTTTTAGAGCTCTGTGGGAGGAGTTGCTAGTGTCATGTGAGTTTGAGATTCCTTGCTGAGATTGATGGGATTATTCTAGATCATGGATTGTGTCTTTCTGATTCGGTAGTGGAGATGGTTCTCCGACTTAGCTTTAAGAGTTTGGGCTCTGGCAGATCGAGTCGTGGAGGTTTCCCGACTTACCCATGGGTTGTGCATTATCAGATTTAGTCGTGGAGGGTTCTCCGACTTAGCTGTGATGTTTGGGCATTTCCTGATCGAGTCGTGGAGGGTTCCCGACTGAGTTGTGTTATTTGAGCATTGAGTATCTGATTTGTTTGATCGTGGATCATAGCCTGCAGGTGCCGCTTGTTGAGACATACTTGAGCTCGGTGGGGTCGCTCCCCTCGAGTTACGCTCCGAATGCGTGATGATGATGATTGAGATAGTCAGTTTAGGATGCCCCACATGGAGTGGGCAGGTGCGTTCCTAGTAGTCAGTTTAGGACGCCCCACGTGGTAGTGGGTAGGTTCGTTCCTAGACGACAGGAACAGGCTTGACTGAGCCAGTTTTGGGCAGTCATTGAGATTTGAGTTTTGTGAGCACCTCGTGTGCGAGTGGTGCATAGCATGTTCTTAGATGAGTTTTCCTTTGAGCATGGTACATGAGGCATTTTAGCAGTGGCGAGTGTATGCATAGCAGGTTCATAGTAGAGATTTCCTTAAGCACGATATTGAGACATATTAGCTGTAGTTCAGTTCCTGCTTTCCTATATATCTACCTGCATACCTATCTGTTTGCCTCCAGTAGACTTAGTGGGCATACTGTGGATATTGGTGATGGTACCCACTGGGAACTACCTTCTGGAGTAGTTCTCACACCCGCTGCGGTGACAGGTTTCCTGAGGTTGCTGTTCCGACTTAGCTCGCGCGGAGACAGCGGATCGAGGTGAGGACGTGGCCAATTAGTTCCTTACCAGCATTGAGAGTCAGAGGTAGATGTACCCTGTATATTTTTTTGATTCCACTTTTGTACTGGACAGTCTGAGTGATTTGTGATGTTTGTACTTGTATCTTTATTGCTGAGAGACTTTGTATTGAGGTTATATTTATATCAGATGTTTAGTGTTTGTTTCTGTAGCTATTGGTTTTAGTTTCAGCTCTGATACATGTTTAGCTATAGATCTCTTGCAGGGTAGACGCTTCGTCTGTGCGGCAGTTTTCCGTACAGATGGCGGATCTATTGGCGAGCCCGGGTCGCAGTTTCGACCCCGGGGCGTGACAGGTCGTGCACTAGATAATGGCGAAACTATAACTTTGGATTATACAACGTGGGTACAAGCTCATCGATATGTGCTATTTAATTTCGATTCTATAAGCTCTTATCTTGAGTAAGTTCTTAAACTTGAATATTAATTATAAGTTAAAATGTTGTAGTTTTTACATTTAATAGTGTATTTAGTTAGGCTTATTTATTTACAGAAAAAATATTCAAGAAATCAAGGCACATAATCATCGAGCGCGAAGGCGTGATGTCGAGCGTATTCATAATGATACTTTTCATGAATGGTTTAGATCACATGTAAGTATACTTCACTTCGAACTTAATTTCTTAACTAATATATCGATAAAATTAAGACATTAATTAGCTTGTCTTTGTTTAATAGGTTCATAATTTGACAAGAGAAGAGAATGTGGAGTCACTAGAGGAAATTCGATGGTTGGCAGCAGGTCCTCTAATGACAGTAAGAAGATATAAAGGATATATTGTTAATGGATTTATATTTCATACGAAAGATGTTGAGGAGAGACGAAGAACACAAAATAGTGGTGTTGTTGTCGTTGCAAGCGCCTCAAGTTTTTCTAGTGCAAAGGATCAAAATCCTATCAAAGGAGATGTTGCTTACTATGGAGTTCTTAAAGAGTTCATTGAACTATACTATAATGAAAAGGCAAAAATTGTGTTGTTTAAATGTAATCGGGTAGATGTGCGTTCTGAAGGCAGAGGAATTAAGAAGGACAAATTTGGATTTACACTCGTTAACTTCAATCGATTATTATATAATAATGAGAATATAGCAAATGAACCATTTGTACTAGCATCACAAGTTGAACAGGTGTTTTATGTACAAGACCCCTTAGAGGAAGATTGGCATGTTGTAGTTGGTTCAAAACCTAGAGACTTATTTGACATGTCTGCAAAAGAGGAAGAGTGTGGAGATGATATGGAGATGTACTACCCAAATGGTTTAGAGAGTAATTTAAATGGAGATAACACCACTAGTGATGATATTGACACTGGTAATTGGGCGAGGACAGATATACCTGGAACAACTATTAATACACCTTTAGATATTACTCGCCCAAAAGATGCTATACAAAGTGACGACTTAGAGCTTGATGGAGCTGGTGATTGATTTTCAATTATAAGGTTGATTCAATCCTTTGACTTCAATCTCTTGTAAATTGAATTCAATTTCAATGATTCTTACTTTAATAAGCAATTTTTTATTTAACAAAAAAGTATATATTGATTGCTTGTTAATTTGCTTTATATATAATTGAATAATGTCTCATTATTCATATTTCATGATAATTAGAGTGCTTGTTTATTCTATTGAATTCTAAATTCCTCAACTTTTTTCTTTATTGTTTAGATAACAAATTACTCAATGATATTGAAAATTCATGTGTAGGTGCTTATTTCTTAATGTTTTTAGTTTTTTAATACTTCTATTAAATAGTACATAAGTATTTTACTGATTCTAAAAGATGATATAATATATCTTTTTTTAACTGCTTTGTAGGAGGCTTAGCATTTGACTATGGCGCGGCACATGCAGGTTATGATCCATGATCAAACAGATCGGAAACTCAATGCTCAACTAACACAACTCAGTCGGGAAACACTCCACGACTCGATCAGGAAATGCACAAACACTCTCACGGCTATGTCGGAGATGTGATGACCTAGATCTCCGCAGAGCTGTTGAAGTGCGTTGGGTGGCTTCTGGAGGCCTACGTGGTGTGTCGGTGGTGATTGTGCACAATTTGGACACAAGTGTTGGACTTCGGGCTTAAAATGGATCACGTGAGTGATCGGAGGACCCCGTTGAGTGTTTAGAAGTGTTCTCACGCGGAACATATATCAAAATTGGACTCAGTGCGAAATTTGGGGTAAAAACACTTGTCTGGATGCCTTCAGTGAATTTTGGAATTAGAATTTGGCAAATCGGACAGCGAATTTGGATTCAGCACGCGAAAATGGTGAAAATGGACTATTCATTTGTATTTTTCGGAGCCCGGATGCGAAAACAAGGTTTTCGAGGCGCGTGGCACTGTTTCGGCGGCCGGCGGGCAACGGCGGAGCGCGGCGGACGGGCTCGGGCAGCGCGGGCGCGCGGGCAGGCGCGCGGTGCACGGGAGCGCGTTGGACACGTGGCGGCGTGCGGTAGGGTCGGTTCAGTGGGCGCGGTTCACGGAGTGGCGCTGGGCGGTGCATGGACCAGGCGGGACACGTGTTGTCTTCCAGTTGGCTGGCTCAGGTAGGCGGGGTCCACCGTGGCGCACCGGGGTGCCTCGGGCTGCGTGCCTGGTAGGGGGCGCAGGCGGCGCGCGCAGGCGCACGTGGGCGCGCGTCAGGCGCGTTGACACGCGGTTCCCGTGCGTGGGCCGCCACGTGTCGACCTCCTCGTGGGCCACGCGGCGCGGTGTGAGCGGCGGGTTTTGGTGTCCGCTGTTCGGGGTGGACGTGGCAGCACGGGAGCAATCCGGGCGCTCTCTTTTGCGGGCTTGCGGGCTCGGATTCGGCGCCCGAATGTTTCGGGCGCCCGAATCCGAGGATCCCGGGGGGATTTTTGGGTTTGTTCCTTTGGCCTATAAAAAGGGATTTGAGCTGCGATTTGGGACTTTTCTAGGCGTTTTCTCTCTAAGTGTTCCTCAGAAAACCTCTTCCCCCTTGTGTGCTGCACCTTATGGAGGATTCCTTGGATTTTTGGGAGGCACGGATTTTGAGGTTTTCATTTTTACGGCGCGGCGCGACGCCCGTTCATTTGTGGTCTCCTTCGTCGCGGTTTCGGTGCGAGGACTCCCCCGGCTTACTCCGACCACCGTTTTCGTCGATATTTGCGCCGTTGGCTTCACGACAGGTAGGGCTACGATCTTCTTGATTTAAGCTTCCCCTCATTTCGAGTTTATCTTGGAGTTTCCTGAGCATTCTTTTGACCCTTTTTCTTGGGCGGAGTTTTGGACAGCGCCACAGTGTTTCTGTGATAACTTTGCGCTCAGGCATCGGATTGAGACGTGCCAATAGTCGTTTTGCATCTACACATCGCAAGGAGCATCCTCGAATTTTCCTGGATTTTTCTGGATTTTTTCCGAAGGTGAAAAAGGCATTATTTTCAGTGTTAGGTGCTACAATTTTCTGTACAGAATTCTTTGGGGTGGTTCCCTTGCAGAATTTATATCTCAATGTAGGAAACTCGGATTTGAACGTGCAGGTACTCGTTTCGACCGGCTCGTCGCAACGATCGCGTTGCTATTTTTCCTGGAATTTTTCGAGCAGAACTCGCAGGTGAAAAAGGCACAACTCTAGACTGTTTGTTGGGACAGCATGTTCTTGAGTGTAATTGTATGTTTAATTGTATGTTTTGGGGATATTTTGTACATTGATCACGGCGGTTTATCTGTTTGGGTGAGAGCACTATTTGGAGTTGGATTTAGCGATCGAGGTGGGTGGTTGTTGTTTACCTCTATTTTGACATGCTCACTAGGATTATTAGAGTGATCTCCCAATGTTAGGATTATTGATTGACAAGTGGGGATGGAACTTATGCATGCTTGTTTGGACATATGGATTGCTATGTTAGCACCTAACCTTGCATGTGGAATTGAATATTTAATTGGGACTATATGATTTATCCTGTTAGTGGTATTACTTGAGGATAGGTGACATGCATTGGTGGATACCGTTAATGATCAATGACTTAATTTATCTTCCTTAAGAACACTTGCATGCTTGTATGGACATCTAGATAGGTCATTTCTTATCGCTGCACTATCATGCTGGAACTTAACTTAGGAGAAACCTTATTTGCTTCTTTTCTCCTTTTCGTTAGTCAGGTGGTTCATGTTGCTCGGGTTTGAACAGGGGTTTGGGATAGTGTAGCCGGGGCCTGGATTGTGGATTATGGGTTTTGGTGGCAACCGCAGATTTTGGGCGGTTGACCAGATGTCGGTTATAGGACATCGATGATAGGGCATGATAGTGGACTAGAGGGCTTTGTGGCAACCGCGGATTTTGGGCGGTTGACCAGATGTCGGTTATAGGACATCGGTGATAGGGCATGATTATGGACTAGAGGGCTTTGTGGCAACCGCGGATTTTGGGCGGTTGACCGGAGGTCAGGGGTTGGACTTGTTGTGGTCGGTGGAGTTGCGGCTACCGCGGGTAGTAGGCGGTTGACCGGATGTCGGATGTGGACCATGATTTTGATTGTGGGTTATTCTGGCGACCGCGGATACTGGGCGGTTGGCCGGAGGTCGGTTGTGAGAACTGGTTGTGGATTGTGAGGTATTGCGGCGATCGCGGATTTTGGGCGATTGACCGGATATTCATTTGTGCATCAGATTGGGGATCAGTTTCTTTTAGTGGAGGGGTGTGTTCCACTGGGGCTCTATAGTTGTGATACAGTCCTGCTTTCGATACTTATCACACCGGCGCGGTTATTGCGCGGTGATGCTTTTCTCGTGTGGGTCGCTCCCCTCGAGTTCCCCTCCGGAGGTCGGGGCCAGACAGTTATTGACAGTTTTGCTATCACATCGGCGCGGCTTATTTGCCCGATGATGAGGGCGGCAGCAGGAGTTTTGCTATCACATCAGCGCGGCTTATTTGCCCGATGATGAGAGCGGTACAGATTGGGTTCATCTGGGACGGTTGGTTACTGTTGCTTACGGTTATTCCAATCTAGGACTGCATTTTAGAGGCATAGTAGTGGTAGTTTCCTTTCTTCAGTAGTCATTATTGCTTACCACACTTCTTTCCTTTTTGCCTCTGGTAGAACTAGTGGGTGTGTCAGAGTTTGAGGTTTTACCCACTAGGGGAGGCTACTGGTTTACTAGTAGTTCTCACCCCCATTCTTCTTTTCTCTTTTTCTTCTCCCTTGTTTTGCAGTGTCTTCTGCAGGTGCTGCTGGGCTTTCAGCGGCGGGTCGAGGAGAGAAGATGGCTGAGTAGATAGATCTCGAGGCAGGATGAGCGAGTTAGCTGGACTGTTGGTGTACCCATGTTTCCTCAGACGGTTGTACTTTTACTTTGGGACTGGCTTTTGCCAGCAGGTTGTATTTATTTTGGTGAGCTGGGAGAGACATATGTATCATTTATACAGATGTATTGTATTTTATTTCCAGCTTCAGTCTAAGATGTATTAGTTTTTAGTTCAGCTCTGTTTTTATTCCTCTTTTATTATTATCTCTTATATCTGAGCAGGTTTGGCGCTTCGTGTACGCGGGAAATACCGTGTGCACGGCGGATCTGTAGACGGGCCCGGGTTCCGGTTTACACCCGGGGCGTGACAGGAGAACCCGCCACGACTCAATCTGATAATGCACAACCCATGGCTAAGTCGGGAAATCTCCACGACTCGATCTGCCAGAGCCCAAAACTCTCATAGCTAAGTCGGAGAACCACCTCCACTACCAAATCAGAAATACACAACCCATGATCTAGAATAATCTCATCAATCCCCACAAGGAAGCTCAAACCCACATGACACTAGAAACTCATCCCACAGAGCTCTAAAAATCCACTCGCCCCCCCCGGCACGAGAACACATGCATCCTGAACCTACTCAATCCCTCTGGAAGATCTCAATATTTTAAAACTATCTTAAAAACTCAGTTTTCATTAAAAACAGGTCCGATGTTTTTTAAAACGGTTCAGATGCCAATCCAATGCCAACTAATCATGCAGTCTAGTGTCAAATCACCTCTAGATCATGCTACAAATATATGGGGCTCACAATTGTCTTCCTACAATTTTCTAGGCAACTATCAGATTTACCAGCTATAATAATAATCGAACTAAACATGCTAAACATGCATACAATAGCTTTAGAAGGCATTCCATACATCTTGAAGAATTTCCAACCCACCCCAAATGCCTTCCGTAGCCAAACCCGAAATTGGGGAAGCGCCGCATCAAAAACTGCCGAAACATCAAAACCGCGCCGCGCGCGCTCGCACACTGCCGCGAACCACGGAAAAATCCCCGGAAGCTCGAACAATCCTCTCGAGTCCTCTACAAAATTGCCGGCGCGCTCCGGCTCACTCACAGCCAACACACAGCAGCACGCAACACCTCGGCCCCGCACAGTAAAAATACCAAATCTCTCAGCCAAGCAGCACATGCACAAGCTCTGCTCCTCAAGGTGAAAAAAATGGAAAGAATAATCCATTTAGCTTAAAACTCATCAAAAATCCATCAACAAGTCCAAAAACCCATGCTAGGAAAAATTTGTTACTTACCTAACGTGCGGCCGATGCGCGCGCGGCTCCGCTCAACTCCAAGCAGCAGGACAACACAAGCTGCACCCTCACACATCACTCTCTTTTCCTTCTTCTTCTCTCTCTTTTCCTTGCTTCTCTCTTTTCTTTCTTTCTGTCGTGGAGAAGAAGGCAGGGTGGGCGTGGGTGGTGGGCAACCGGGAGTGAAAAGACCAAAAGGCCCACGCTCAAAATCCACAAAATCAGTAATTCCTGGGGCTGGGTACCGGTACCATAAGCAGGGTACAGGTACCAAAGCCATTTGGTTCCGGAACCAAGTGTCGGGTTCCGGAACATAGCATGCAGTTCCGGAACCCAGACTTTGGTTCCGGGACTCAATGCTCCAAACCCTCCAATTCGGCTGAAGCTTCTCTAAACCTCGCCGTCAACTCGCTTTCTGCCCCGGAAGCTTCCGCATCACTCTGAAACCTCCCGAACCCCACTGTAAACATAAAGTACACATGCCCAAAGCTTTTCCCACTCAAAAAGCTCAACTGTGGAGTCTGTGTGCTCAATCCAAAATCCGATACTCTACAAAAACCCTCACTTGCATTCTCTTCTCATTTCTTCTCGTTTCTCTTCCTAACTCCAAAGCAGGTTACAATCAATTACTTGAATTAATTAATTAATTAATCCTTTAATTGCCAACTCCAACTCACTTTTCGCCTTCGGGGCCTCCGTATCAAACCGAAACCTCCTGAACTCCGCTGTAATCTGAAAATACACATGTTCCAAGTATTTCCCAAATTTTCTACGCACCACTGCGGAGTCGTTGCTCTATCCAATCCAGTACTCTACAAGTACACAATGCCCCGAAAATGCAAATTCAAGCTGTGGCTTCCGCGTCGATCCGAATCAATACGAACTCATCTGTAAACACAATTAGAACACGCCCAAGGTGATTTCTCCGCACCACGCCATCTTGCGAGGTCGGTGCACTCTACAAGGTCCCGGTACTCTACTCCTTTTCTTTTTGTTTAGTTGGAGAGGTTTTATTGTATTTTGTTATAGAGACCACCCATGTTTTTGGTAGGATGTACTTGAGAGGACTACTATTGTATATTGGTTTTACTTCTTGTATGATAGTAGTTATTTGCTCTTCTTTTATGCATAGTTCAGTTGTACTTGTGTTCTGATTACTAGTAGAATGTGTATATTGCTTTCTTTCCGCTTTGTTGTTGTAGACGCCTTGTGTGTACCGGGGGGTGCCTTGTGCACCACGGCGGGCGGGTCTGTGCACATGCCGGTAGGCTTCCACTGGGGTCCGGG
Source organism: Tillandsia leiboldiana (assembly GCA_029204045.2). Lineage (NCBI taxonomy): Eukaryota > Viridiplantae > Streptophyta > Magnoliopsida > Poales > Bromeliaceae > Tillandsia > Tillandsia leiboldiana. The sequence continues at coordinate 25,723,725 of CM055070.1, forward strand.
GCGTGACACTTTTCCTCAACAAAATGGCACACCGCTGGTGGAAGGCTGAGTTAGTGAGGCAGGCCAATGCCGCATTGCCTCCGCTGACTGGGGAGGAGCTTCTGGGACTCCTATTTGCTACCTACTTCGCCGACAACGCCAAACAACAAACGGAGAGGACGTTAAGAACCTCAAGCAAGGGAGTCGTACAGTCTAGCAGTACGTGTAGTACACTGAACTTTACCAAATTTCAGCGTTCTAGAAGGTTTCTGGAGAGTTTTGGAGCGTGAATCGGGAATTTTCAGAAAAATCTGAAAATTTGAAGTTTTGTCTTTTGGGGTCCAGACCTTGCGGAGAAGTTCGGACCTTCCGTGCAAATTTGTTGATCCCAGCTTCGGGGTCCGGAGTTTTTGGAAAAGTCCGGACCTCTGCCGCGAAGATTGTCACGCCCCGGGCCCCAGCGGAAGCTTACCCGGACACGTGCACAGACCCACCGTGTGCACAAGGTACCCCCCAGTACACACAAGGCGTCTACAACAACAAAGTGGAAAGGAAAGCAAACGACACATCCTACTAGTAATTAGAGCCAACTAAACAATGCAGAAAAGAGAAGAGTAGATAACAACTATCATACAAGAAGTTAAAATCCAATATACAAAAGTAGTCCTCTCAAATACAACCTATCAAAATACATTGGTGGTCTCTATAAAAAAAAAATACACCAACACCTCTCCCACAAAAACAAAAGAAAAGGTGCCCTGTAACCACCTCGAGTGGTGCGACGGGGACAAGCTAGCTCACGTGATAACCCATTGCCACGGTCCCGAGGCCCCTCCCGCTGCGGATGGCTCTGAAAAAACAACAACCCAAATGGGGCGAGAACTATTAGTCAATAGTTCCCAGTGGGTAAGCCGCCGGAGAGAAGCGAAATAGACCACTAGGTCAACTGAGCAAAAGATAGTATAACTGCTGACATGAAATGCCGACCAATAAACAATTGAAGTACTCTACTACTATCATGCCTCTATGCTCATGTACAAGGTGATAATAATATGATTAATTCATGCTCTCCTAATGTCCAACTACAATAAGTATCATCTATGTGATGTCCGATAGTCAAGTTTGCTATCAGGTATGTCCAACTACCATGAATGAATCATCTATGTGATATTCAATGTCAAGTTTAGTGTACTTTAATAATTTTCTCTTGAAGACTTTCTTGAGTCTAAGCTTTAGCCACGCCTCATGGTCCCGTGGTGCACACCCAAAGGATCTATGCCAAGCCAACGGCATCCCAATCGGCACCCAATCCCGCATGGCGATCATGATGTCGCAAATGGCCAACTCCGGAGTGCCGGCTTGAGGGAGCGACCCTACAAAGCATGTGCGAATGAGCACAAACGGCAAGCAAGCAAGTCTGGATCATCGTGTCTAAAACACGAAATAGCAATCATCGTGTCTAACAACACGGAATAGAATCACCGATCTTTAGGTCGGGGTATAGTATCTCAAGTGTCAATGTTTCATATACAATATTAACATTATCTTGCATAATGAAAGAATAAAACATTTACAAGTTGCCCTCATGTCTCAAACATGGAATTAACTATTTCATCTTGATTGTCCAAGTTTAGTAGTTTTCTACTTGTATCTCACTACACTACGATGTCACTAATGTTGTAATGTCCATTTATCATGATCATGTGCTTAACATGTCCCAATAATTCTATAACAGGTATAGTTATTCTCATTCATATCCAAAAGCTTAAGTTCACGAAAATTCCTATTCAATCCCCCCTTAAAGTGCCCATGCACCTACAATGTTTACCTCTACTAATAGAGTGTGAAATTTTCTACACATGAAGGTGTTCAAATGCATGATCATAATCATGATAAATCAAACGATGCAAATTTAATATAACAATGATGCCCTAACCAGTCTATAGAAGACATAGGGGGTCACCCATTTCGGTGAGGTTCAAACCCACCGGATAGTTGCCAAATCCTTATGAAGGATCCCAACCAAGGTGCCCACACTTCCTCTTATGCCTAGGAGAAGTTTCCAAAGGGTTAAAAACATCACCAAAAACCAATCACAAAATTTCCTAAAAATCATAAGGAAAATAGGTGGAAACATACCTTAGATTGAGAAGACATCTTTCTAGAATCGTGAAATCCAAACAAGAAAGCTTCAAAACCAACCTACAAGAGTGCTCTACACCCATCAATTCCACCCCAAAAGCTAGAAACAAAATGCCCCAAATAACCCTAGTTTTCCAAAAACTAGGTTTTCCTACAAAGATCCCAAAAAAAAAAAGGGAAAAGAAGTGTTTCAAACCTCTTTAAGCTCAAATCCCACCTTGGAAATGCCAAAGATAGGAACTAGACTCCAAACTTCCTTCTTCTTCAAGCTCTTGCCTTCCTTAAAGCTCTTGTAGAAGGCTTCATGGTGGAGAAGAGAAGGTTGAAGAAGAACCCAAGTATAGAGATGTGTTGGAGAAGGAAATAAAAGAAGAGCTCTCCTCTCTCTCTCTCTCTAACACTCTCTCTTGCACTCTCCAAATGAGAGGAAAAGAGAGGATAAAGAGGTTAAAAACCCAATGAAACAAAATCCACAAAGCCCCCTGCAAGAAATGTAATTACATTTCTAACTGGGCTGTCCAGACCAAAACGGTCCGTACTGACCCAAAACGGTCCGGACCCCGAAGGTGGAAATTTCCAGATTCACGCGCCAGACGGTCCGGACCCAAAACCAAAAGCCTCAATTTTTCAGATTTTTCGAAAATTTCCGATTTGCGCCCAGACTCTCGAAAACCTTCTAGAACCTTTCGGAAGCGTACTAAAACATCCAAAGGGTATCATTCAACCCTTCACTCACTAGAACTTCTCAATTTGCTAAAGTTTGGTGTACTACATTCACCCCTCCTAAAAATAAGTTTTGTCCGCGAAACTAGAAGTACCTCAAGTCTCCGGAAGAAAAAGATGAGGAAAACGCTCCTGAAGAGCGCGCTCTCCAGCTCCCAGTAGCCTCACGATCACCGTGATTGCTCCAAAGTACCTTCACATATGTTATCTCGTGATCCGAAGTTTCTTCACCTCACGAGACAAAATCCTCACCGGTGCTCCTCAAAGCTCAAGTCCTCGTGTAGTTCCAACGGGGCGAAGTCCTCCACAGGATGGATCAAAAACATACTTCCGGAGCGTCGAAACATGGAACACATTGTCCACTCCCGATAGGTTAGGCGGTAGAGCAAGTCGATAAGCCACCTGGCCGATTGCTCCAAAATCTCAAAAGGTCTAATAAATCGGGACTTAGCTTCCCCCTGATGCCAAATCTCTTCACTCCTTAGTCGGCGATACCTTTAGGAAGATATGGTCTCCAACGTGAAATTCCAAATCGCACTGACGCTTATCCGCATAACCTTTTGTCGACTCTGAGCTGAAATCAAAACCTTCTCGCGCTAGTCGAACCTTGTCTTCGGCCTCTTTGACGTACATCGGGGCTAAAATCAATCTGTGATAACCCGGATCTTGTAGTTGTTACAGTGTAAGCGACAACTGTGGAGGCCTATTTATGTAGATAGTGTTGGTTGCGCACAAATCGGACCAAAAAAACGACTCAGTGCGAGTAATGGATCAACTTTACCTATTTGGGGGTTTCGTCAAAAAATAGAAATGGATTTGTGTAAAACGGACCCCGGATTTGGAATCAGCGCGAGAAATCGATCAAAATGGACTATTTGCATGTATTTTTCTGAGTCCGGACGCGCGAAAATGGACAACCGGAAGTTTGTATTTTTGTTTGGGGTGCATGGAGGACTCGGGACCGGGGGCGGGACACGTGGCAGGTTCTGGTTGGGCCGGCGCAACAGCCGCGGTCCACGGACTGAGCGCGGGCAGGCCGTTCAGCAGCGGGCAGCCGGGCGCAGGGGGAAAGGCACTGCCACGTGTCGCGCGCCCATTTGCGGGCGAGATTGCCCTGTCGGGGCGCGACGCGTGGCGCGCACTCGGGCGCTGAGCGCGGGCGCGACCGCTGGATTCCTGCCGCGTGGCGGGCCCGGCGGCACAGTGCCGAGTGGGCCCGTTACAGTAGCAACAGGGGCATTTCTTCTGGTTTTTCTCCTTCAATGGTTTTAAAAAGGAGATGTGTCACGCCCCAGGTGTAAACTAGAACCCAGGCCTGTCTACAGATCCGCCGTGCACACGGTATTTCCCGCGTACACGAAGCGCCAGTAACCTGCTCAGATATAAGAGATAACAATAAGAGATAAAATAGAGCTGAACTAAAAACTAATACATCTCAGACTGAAGCTGAAAATAAAATACAGTACATCTGTAAAAATATACATCTGTCTCTCCCAGCTCACCAAAATGATGCAACCAGCTGGCTAAAGCACCCAAAGTAAAGTACAACCCGTTCTGAGGAAAAAGGGTACAACAACAGTCCAGATAACTCGCATCATCCTGCCTCGAGATCATCTACTCAGCCGTCCTCTCTCCTCGACCGCCGCTGAAAACCGAGCAGCACGCGCGAAGAAGACACTGCAAAACAAGGGAGAAGAAAAGGGGAAAGAAACATGGGGGGTGAGAACTACTAGTAAACCAGTAGCCCCCCTAGTGGGTAAAGCCTCAAACTCCGACGCACCCACTAGGTCTACGAGAGGCAAACAGGGGAAGAGAGTGGTAAGCAATGAAATGCTGAAAAAGGAACTACACTACTAGGCCTCTAAATGCATGCAGTAAATGAACGTCCCGGTAAACCAATCTAACCGCCATAAAAAACTGGTTGACACAATCATCACCGTCGATATAAAGCCGCGTCGGTGTGATTGCAAAAACTCCTGCTGCCGCCCTCTCATCAGGCAAATAAAGCCGCCGCCGATGTGATAGCAAACTCCTGTACCCCCCCTCATCATCGGGCAAATAAAGCCGC
>CM055070.1:25728736-25815049 GCA_029204045.2 Tillandsia leiboldiana
GCCGTAAATTTCAGGTGTCCGTTACAACGAGACCCAGGCGTTGCTCACAAGAAATGGGCCGAGACCAAGCCCGATACAAAGTTGGCCCTTAATCTTCTAAGGTCCATTTCCACTATGTTGGATTTAACATATACTTGATCATATGAGAGCTAACTGAAGCATTATGTTCAGCAAGCATCAAGAAGTGGAGGGTGTACGTTCATTTGGACTGCGCGGAAACTCGCCGGAGAGAGAGATGGCCGGGAGCAACCTTGAACTCGGGCTAGGGCTCGGGTTAGGTTGCCTTGAAGCAACAGTGGCTCGGACTGGAACCAAGGTGAGCATCAGTTAGAGGAGTAATCCCAGAAGGTCTCGGGTCCATGTGGGGTCGAGTCGGCGGCCGGGGAGGGGCGGCGGCCGGAGCTAGAGCCGCAATGGGTATCTCGGGTGCAAGTTGAGAGATCAGTTATTGAAGTGCCCTAGGCCAAAACCAAGATGGTGGGATCCAAATGGGTTGATGGATCTTACCTGGGTGGTCGCCGGGGTCCGGGATCGCCGGAGTTCACCGGAAGCCGAGCTCGAAGATGGTTCGGGTGCAACTACAGTGACGAGAAACCGACGTTAGGAGAGCCATGCAAGTCGATGGGGAGACTCCTACAGACCACAGGAGCTTACCTGAGGGGTTCCCGGTGATGCTGAGGAGCTCCGGCAAGGCGGCCGCCGGAGGAGCTCGGTCAAGCTTCGAGGCCTCTAATGGCGGATTCGGCGAGGTCCCTCCGGGCCGGCGCAACTTGGACAAAGTACTCCCTTGGTACCAGGAAGCTTCCTGCAGTGGTGGCGGCGACGGGGATGCACGGCGGCGCCGGACGGTGGAGCTCGGTTGAAAGCAAGAAAACCCGAAATAGGGCTTCTTCGCGCGGCTTAACACTCACCCGATCTTCCTGAAACTTCGTAGGGATGTGAGCAGTCACCAAGAAGAAGAGGATCAACGGTTCTGATCCGAGTTTCAACGGTTGTAAAAATCGAAAACGAGTTCATCGGAAACGATAATTCCGGTGAACTAAAGCTTTGCCGGCAACGGGGACGGCGGCGAGGGCTCGGACTGCAACGAACAATGGCCTTGATGTCAGGAGCACCATGGTCGAGCTTAAAACCCCAAACTTAAATAAAATTTCCAACATCTCACCTCGCCGGAGAACTCGAAGAAGAAAAATGCTAACCGCGGCGGCCCTCGGCGGAGCTGGGGTGCTAGCTCCCTCGGCTTGGACGCGGGTTCACAGAAGGTGCCTCAGGTGCGAGTCTGGTCCTCCCAGAGTCCCTAGCCTTCCTCCTCCACAACACCCGAAAACAAGGTTTCTTTCTCTCGTTTCCAGCGACGGGGGAGAGGCTTTTTGGCAAGGGCTGGTGCGGTTGCGAGGTGTGGGTAGTTAGGGAAGAAGGTGGGTTGGAGGTTTGTGCGGTTACAAAAACCGGAAGGGGAGTTGTGGGGCACGGTTGCAATACCGAACCGTGAAGCATGCACAATTGCAATACCCCCTCCCAGCCCAGGTATTTCAAACCTGGTCCTCCATAACATGCTCATCTAACATTTAAGTCCTCTGCACGCTTTTCGAGGCAACATGTATAGGGTTTTAAGTGTAAATATCCCCCTTTTTCGCCGTATTTCACGCATTTCGAGACAACCGGGTTGTCAAACTGAAAATGGACACCGCCACGACGTCCGGCTCGACGAAACCTATCAGGTAGCGATTTTGGTTCGCTAAAATTTCGCTCCATAATTTTTAAATTGCATCTTATACTGTAAATTATACGGTTCGGCATGCTTTACGATGCTTTAGGGTCGTCAAACGGAAATTCCGTCAGCGCCATTGCGTCCAGAACGTCGAAACGGATCAAATCGACTATTTGGATCGCTATGTTCAGAATCCGAACAGTGAAATAGTGCTTGTTGCAACCGAGGGAGATTCGAAAATAGGAGTTACTGTGCATCTACAGTAATAACTTAAGTTATACTGTGCAGAGCACTGTTACATTGGCCGCGGCAATTTGTCCGCTTCTTCGCTGAATTTCGGAAGATCCGACCGTCAGATCGAAAAGTGCTGAATATGAATCTCGCTCAGTTCGACGAGACGATCGCAACGGTCAATTCGGATTTCCAAGATCATGTCTGGATTGGAAAGTAGCCTTTTTATCTAGTGCAAAGTGCGACTTGCACACTGGCGATTGACCATATAGGTCACACACACAAGTCTTTGATTTCAAAACCAGCGCAAACTTCACTTTTAATTCATTTATTAAAATAAATATTTCGAGTTTCTACAGCATGCAAGTGTCCTCATGTAGAATGAAAGAAAGGCATCTAATAGTATTCTTACACAGATAGATCATGAATAGTATATACTCTCATAAGGAATAACTCACATAGAATATAGGTTAAAGAACATCATTTATCATCAACATCACCTAAAGGAGTACAACACATATCAAACCTCACATTCTCACATGGATATGCTAAAGATCATTTAACATCACTTAAACATGGACATTCAATCGAATATCACCAATGAATAGACTAGGTTCCACAACTTTCATTGATCGCACATAGGATGAACATAGGATCTACCAACAAAATCCAATCTCATTTGGAGGAGTTAGGAGTCATGAACAAAGCTTAGTCTCATAAGGAATAGGCCTCAACTCACAATGATAACCATCTTTCATGAATGAATAAGGAATCAAAAGCATAGGTCATTCTCACATCAACTTGATCAATAACCAACATCAACACCCATTCACATAAGCTAGAAAAGAGATCAATCTATCTCGCGACTCTCTCGCCTCGATCCGTCGACCGAAGATCAGCAACTCCCGCAGCAGACACTGCAAAACAAAGGGAGGAAAAGAAGAAAAACAACAATAGGGGTGAGAACCACTAGTAAAACAAGTAGCCTCCCCCTGTGGGTAAGGCCTCAAACTCCGACGTACCCACGAAGTCTACCAGAGGCAAGAAAAGAATAAGTGGTAAAGCTGTTAATAGGACTGCTAATAAATAGGAACTACCACTAACATGCCTCTAAATGCAGTGCCAAAAAAAGTAACTATACGAATGCATCAGTAAATGAGTCTACCAACATAACCCAATCAGATGAACCGGTATAAACCCCAGTACTGCCTTCTCTGTCATCAATCTCACGAACTCAGTATCTCCAACAATCCAACTGACTGGCCCCTTCACGGTCTAAAGCCTACTCCGGAGTGGCACTCGAAGGGAGCGACCCACACGAGTAAAGTATCTGTAACAAGTTTCACGATATAGCAAGTGATCATGACTATGGTCAAACTGGGAAAACCCATGCACTAAAGAAATCCCGATCCCCAATCTGAGATGCAATAGTACTCAATAAGTGGGAAACTCCATCCACTAGAGAAAACCCGATCCCCAATCTGATGCACAAGTAAATATCCGGTCAACCGCCCAATGTCCGCGGTCGCCGCAATACCCCACAATCCATAATCCAGGCCCCGGCTACACTATCCCAACCCCTGCTCGAACCCGAGCAACAAGTATCTAGAGTCTAAGAAAGAAAGGAGTTCAAGAAACAATCATGGTTTCTCCTAAGTCAAATCCCAGCATGTTAATGTAGCAGTAAAAGATGGCCTAACTCGATTTCCATAAAAGCATGCAAGTGTCCTCATGTAGAATGAAAGAAAGGCTTCTAATAGTATTCTTACACAGATTAGATCATGAATAGTATATACTCTCATAAGGAATAACTCACAGAATATAGGTTAAAGAACATCATTTATCATCAACATCACCTAAAGGAGTACAACACATATCAAACCTCTCATTCTCACATGGATATGCTAAAGATCATTTAACATCACTTAAACATGGACATTCAATCGAATATCACCAATGAATAGACTAAGGTTCCACAACTTTCATTGATCGCCATAGGATGAACATAGGATCTACCAACAACATCCAATCTCATTTGGAGGAATTAGGAGTCATGAACAAAGCTTAGTCTCATAAGGAATAGGCCACAAACTCACAATGATAACCATCTTTTCATGAATGAATTAGGAATCAAAAAGCATAGGTCATTCTCACATCAACTAGATCAATAACCAACATCAACACCCATTTTCACATAAGCTAGATAAGAGATCAATCTATCTCGCGACTCTCTCGCCTCGATCCGTCGACCGAAAGATCAGCAAACTCCCGCAGCAGACACTGCATAACAAAGGGAGGAAAAGAAGAAAATAACATAGGGGTGGAGAACCACTAGTAAAACAAGTAGCCTCCCCCTGTGGGTAAAGCCTCAAACTCCGACGTACCCCGATGTCTACCAGAGGCAAGAAAGGAATAAGTGGTAAAGCTGTAAATAGGACTGCTAATAAATAGGAACTACCACTAACATGCCTCTAAATGCAGTGCCAAAAAAAGTAACTATACGAATGCATCAGTAAATGAGTCTACCAACATAACCCAATCAGATGAACCGGTATTAACCCCAGTACATGCCTTCTCTGTCATCAATCTCACGAACTCAGTATCTCCAACTATCCAACTGACTGGCACCCGTCACGGTCTAAAGCCTACTCCGGAGTGGCACTCGAAGGGAGCGACCCACACGAGTAAAGTATCTCTGTAACAAGTATCACGATATAGCAAGACTGGATCACGACTATGATCAAAGTGGGAAACCCATCCACTAAAGAAATCCCGATCCTCAATCTGAGATGCAATAGTACTCAATAAGTGGGAAACTCCATCCACTAGAGAAAACCAGATCTCCAATCTGATGCACAAGTAAATATCCGGTCAACCGCCCAATGTGCGCGGTCGCCGCAATACCCCACAATCCATAATCCAGGCCCCGGCTCCACTATCCCAAACCCCTGCTCGAACCCGAGCAACAAGTATCTAGAGTCTAAGAAAGAAAGGAGTTCAAGAAACAATCATGGTTTCTCCTAAGTCAAATCCCAGCATGATAGTGTAGCAGTAAAAGATGGCCTAACTCGATTTCCATAAAAGCATGCAAGTGTCCTCATGTAGATTGAAAGAAAGGCATCTAATAGTATTCTTACACAGATTAGATCATGAATAGTATATACTCTCATAAGGAATAACTCACACAGAATATAGGTTAAAGAACATCATTTATCATCAACATCACCTAAAGGAGTACAACACATATCAAAACTCACATTCTCACATGGATATGCTAAAGATCATTTAACATCACTTAAACATGGACATTCAATCAAATATCACCAATGAATAGACTAAGGTTCCACAACTTTCATTGATCGCACATAGGATGAACATAGGATCTACCAACAAAATCCAATCTCATTTGGAGGAATTAGGAGTCATGAACAAAGCTTAGTCTCATAAGGAATAGGCCTCAACTCACAATGATAACCATCTTTTCATGAATGAATAAGGAATCAAAAGCATAGGTCATTCTCACATCAACTAGATCAATAACCAACATCAACACCCATTTTCACATAAGCTAGATAAGAGATCAATCTATCTCGCGACTCTCTCGCCTCGATCCGTCGACCGAAAGATCAGCAACTCCCGCAGCAGACACTGCAAAACAAATGGAGGAAAATAAGAAAAAAACAATAGGGGTGAGAACCACTAGTAAAACAAGTAGCCTCCCCCTGTGGGTAAAGCCTCAAACTCCGACGTACCCACGATGTCTACCAGAGGCAAGAAAAGGAATAAGTGGTAAAGCTGTAAATAGGACTGCTAATAAATAGGAACTACCACTAACATGCCTCTAAATGCAGTGCCAAAAAAAGTAACTATACGAATGCATCAGTAAATGAGTCTACCAACATAACCCAATCAGATGAACCGGTATTAACCCCAGTACTGCCTTCTCTGTCATCAATCTCACGAACTCAGTATCTCCCACTATCCAACTGACTGGCACCCGTCACGGTCTAAAGCCTACTCCGGAGTGGCACTCGAAGGGAGCGACCCACACGAGTAAAGTATCTCTGTAACAAGTATCACGATATAGCAAGACTGGATCACGACTATGATCAAAGTGGGAAAACCCATCCACTAAAGAAATCCTGATCCTCAATCTGAGATGCAATAGTACTCAATAAGTGGGAAACTCCATCCACTAGAGAAAACCCGATCTCCAATCTGATGCACAAGTAAATATCCGGTCAACCGCCCAATGTCCGCGGTCGCCGCAATACCCCACAATCCATAATCCACGCCCCGGCTACACTATCCCAAACCCCTGCTCGAACCCGAGCAACAAGTATCTAGAGTCTAGAAAGAAAGGAGTTCAAAAAAACAATCATGGTTTCTCCTAAGTCAAATCCCAGCATGATAGTGTAGCAGTAAAAGATGGCCTAACTCGATGTCCATACAAGCATGCAAGTGTCCTCATGTAGAATGAAAGAAAGGCTTCTAATAGTGTTCTTACACAGATTAGATCATGAATAGTATATACTCTCATAAGGAATAACTCACACAGAATATAGGTTAAAGAACATCATTTATTATCAACATCACCTAAAGGAGTACAACACATATCAAACCTCTCATTCTCACATGGATATGCTAAAGATCATTTAACAACACTTAAACATGGATATTCAATCAAATATCACCAATGAATGGACTAAGGTTCCACAACTTTCATTGATCGCACATAGGATGACATAGGATCTACCAACAACATCCAATCTCATTTGGAGGAATTAGGAGTCATGAACAAAGCTTAGTCTCATAAGGAATAGGCCACAACTCACAATGATAACCATCTTTTCATGAATGAATTAGGAATCAAAAGCATAGGTCATTCTCACATCAACTAGATCAATAACCAACATCAACACCCATTTTCACATAAGCTAGATAAGAGATCAATCTATCTCGCGACTCTCTCGCCTCAATCCGTCGACCGAAAGATCAGCAACTCCCGCAGCAGACACTGCAAAACAAAGGGAGGAAAAGAAGAAAACAACAATAGGGGTGAGAACCACTAGTAAAACAAGTAGCCTCCCCCTGTGGGTAAAGCCTCAAACTCCGACGTACCCACGAAGTCTACCAGAGGCAAGAAAAGGAATAAGTGGTAAAGCTGTTAATAGGACTGCTAATAAATAGGAACTACCACTAACATGCCTCTAAATGCAGTGCCAAAAAAAGTAACTATACGAATGCATCAGTAAATGAGTCTACCAACATAACCCAATCAGATGAACCGGTATAAACCCCAGTACTGCCTTCTCTGTCATCAATCTCACGAACTCAGTATCTCCAACTATCCAACTGACTGGCACCCGTCACGGTCTAAAGCCTACTCCGGAGTGGCACTCGAAGGGAGCGACCCACACGAGTAAAGTATCTCTGTAACAAGTATCACGATATAGCAAGTGATCATGACTATGATCAAAGTGGGAAAACCCATGCACTAAAGAAATCCCGATCCCCAATCTGAGATGCAATAGTACTCAATAAGTGGGAAACTCCATCCACTAGAGAAAACCCGATCCCCAATCTGATGCACAAGTAAATATCCGGTCAACCGCCCAATGTCCGCGGTCGCCGCAATACCCCACAATCCATAATCCAGGCCCCGGCTACACTATCCCAAACCCCTGCTCGAACCCGAGCAACAAGTATCTAGAGTCTAAGAAAGAAAGGAGTTCAAGAAACAATCATGGTTTCTCCTAAGTCAAATCCCAGCATGATAGTGTAGCAGTAAAAGATGGCCTAACTCGATTTCCATAAAAGCATGCAAGTGTCCTCATGGAGATTGAAAGAAAGGCATCTAATAGTATTCTTACACAGATTAGATCATGAATAGTATATACTCTCATAAGGAATAACTCACACAGAATATAGGTTAAAGAACATCATTTATCATCAACATCACCTAAAGGAGTACAACACATATCAAACCTCACATTCTCACATGGATATGCTAAAGATCATTTAACATCACTTAAACATGGACATTCAATCAAATATCACCAATGAATAGACTAAGGTTCCACAACTTTCATCGATCGCACATAGGATGAACATAGGATCTACCAACAAAATCCAATCTCATTTGGAGGAATTAGGAGTCATGAACAAAGCTTAGTCTCATAAGGAATAGGCCTCAACTCACAATGATAACCATCTTTTCATGAATGAATAAGGAATCAAAAGCATAGGTCATTCTCACATCAACTAGATCAATAACCAACATCAACACCCATTTTCACATAAGCTAGATAAGAGATCAATCTATCTCGCGACTCTCTCGCCTCGATCCGTCGACCGAAAGATCAGCAACTCCCGCAGCAGACACTGCAAAACAAAGGGAGGAAAAGAAGAAAAAAACAATAGGGGTGAGAACCACTAGTAAAACAAGTAGCCTCCCCCTGTGGGTAAAGCCTCAAACTCCGACGTACCCACGATGTCTACCAGAGGCAAGAAAAGGAATAAGTGGTAAAGCTGTAAATAGGACTGCTAATAAATAGGAACTACCACTAACATGCCTCTAAATGCAGTGCCAAAAAAAGTAACTATACGAATGCATCAGTAAATGAGTCTACCAACATAACCCAATCTGATGAACCGGTATTAACCCCAGTACTGCCTTCTCTGTCATCAATCTCACGAACTCAGTATCTCCAACTATCCAACTGACTGGCGCCCGTCACGGTCTAAAGCCTACTCCGGAGTGGCACTCGAAGGGAGCGACCCACACGAGTAAAGTATCTCTGTAACAAGTATCACGATATAGCAAGACTGGATCACGATTATGATCAAAGTGGGAAAACCCATCCACTAAAGAAATCCCGATCCTCAATCTGAGATGCAATAGTACTCAATAAGTGGGAAACTCCATCCACTAGAGAAAACCCGATCTCCAATCTGATGCACAAGTAAATATCCGGTCAACCGCCCAATGTCCGCGGTCGACGCAATACCCCACAATCCATAATCCAGGCCCCGGCTACACTATCCCAAACCCCTGCTCGAACCCGAGCAACAAGTATCTAGAGTCTAGAAAGAAAGGAGTTCAAAAAACAATCATGGTTTCTCCTAAGTCAAATCCCAGCATGATAGTGTAGCAGTAAAAGATGGCCTAACTCGATGTCCATACAAGCATGCAAGTGTCCTCATGTAGAATGAAGAAAGGCTTCTAATAGTGTTCTTACACAGATTAGATCATGAATAGTATATACTCTCATAAGGAATAACTCACACAGAATATAGGTTAAAGAACATCATTTATTATCAACATCACCTAAAGGAGTACAACACATATCAAACCTCACATTCTCACATGGATATGCTAAAGATCATTTAACAACACTTAAACATGGACATTCAATCAAATATCACCAATGAATGGACTAAGGTTCCACAACTTTCATTGATCGCACAAAGGATGAACATAGGATCTACCAACAACATCCAATCTCATTTGGAGGAATTAGGAGTCATGAACAAAGCTTAGTCTCATAAGGAATAGGCCACAACTCACAATGATAACCATCTTTTCATGAATGAATTAGGAATCAAAAGCATAGGTCATTCTCACATCAACTAGATCAATAACCAACATCAACACCCATTTTCACATAAGCTAGATAAGAGATCAATCTATCTCGCGACTCTATCGCCTCAATCCGTCGACCGAAAGATCAGCAACTCCCGCAGCAGACACTGCAAAACAAAGGGTGGAAAAGAAGAAAACAACAATAGGGGTGAGAACCACTAGTAAAACAAGTAGCCTCCCCCTGGGGGTAAAGCCTCAAACTCCGATGTACCCACGAAGTCTACCAGAGGCAAGAAAAGGAATAAGTGGTAAAGCTGTTAATAGGACTGCTAATAAATAGGAACTACCACTAACATGCCTCTAAATGCAGTGCCAAAAAAAGTAACTATACGAATGCATCAGTAAATGAGTCTACCAACATAACCCAATCAGATGAACCGGTATTAACCCCAGTACTGCCTTCTCTGTCATCAATCTCACGAACTCAGTATCTCCAACTATCCAACTGACTGGCACCCGTCACGGTCTAAAGCCTACTCCGGAGTGGCACTCGAAGGGAGCGACCCACACGAGTAAAGTATCTCTGTAACAAGTATCACGATATAGCAAGACTGGATCACGACTATGATCAAAGTGGGAAAACCCATCCACTAAAGAAATCCCGATCCCGAATCTGAGATGCAATAGTACACAATAAGTGGGAAACTCCATCCACTAGAGAAAACCCGATCTCCAATCTGATGCACAAGTAAATATCCGGTCAACCGTCCAATGTCCGCGGTCGCCGCAATACCCCACAATCCATAATCCAGGCCCCGGCTACACTATCCCAAACCCCTGCTCGAACCCGAGCAACAAGTATCTAGAGTCTAGAAAGAAAGGAGTTCAAGAAACAATCATGGTTTCTCCTAAGTCAAATCCCAGCATGATAGTGTAGCAGTAAAAGATGGCCTAACTCGATGTCCATACAAGCATGCAAGTGTCATCATGTAGAATGAAAGAAAGGCTTCTAATAGTGTTCTTACGCAGATTAGATCATGAATAGTATATACTCTCATAAGGAATAACTCACACAGAATATAGGTTAAAGAACATCATTTATTATCAACATCACCTAAAGGAGTACAACACATATCAAACCTCACATTCTCACATGAATATGCTAAAGATCATTTAACAACACTTAAACATGGACATTCAATCAAATATCACCAATGAATGGACTAAGGTTCCACAACTTTCATTGATCGCACATAGGATGAACATAGGATCTACCAACAACATCCATTCTCATTTGGAGGAATTAGGAGTCATGAACAAAGCTTAGTCTCATAAGGAATAGGCCACAACTCACAATGATAACCATCTTTTCATGAATGAATTAGGAATCAAAAGCATAGGTCATTCTCACATCAACTAGATCAATAACCAACATCAACACCCATTTTCACATATGCTAGATAAGAGATCAATCTATCTCGCGACTCTCTCGCCTCAATCCGTCGACCGAAAGATCAATAACTCCCGCAGCAGACACTGCAAAACAAAGGGAGGAAAAGAAGAAAACAACAATAGGGGTGAGAACCACTAGTAAAACAAGTAGCCTCCCCCTGTGGGTAAAGCCTCAAACTCCGACGTACCCACGAAGTCTACCAGAGGCAAGAAAAGGAATAAGTGGTAAAGCTGTTAATAGGACTGCTAATAAATAGGAACTACCACTAACATGCCTCTAAATGCAGTGCCAAAAAAAGTAACTATACAAATGCATCAGTAAATGAGTCTACCAACATAACCCAATCTGATGAACCGGTATAAACCCCAGTACTGCCTTCTCTGTCATCAATCTCACGAACTCAGTATCTCCAACTATCCAACTGACTGGCACCCGTCACGGTCTAAAGCCTACTCCGGAGTGGCACTCGAAGGGAGCGACCCACACGAGTAAAGTATCTCTGTAACAAGTATCACGATATAGCAAGACTGGATCACGACTTTGATCAAAGTGGGAAAACCCATCCACTAAAGAAATCCCGATCCCCAATCTGAGATGCAATAGTACTCAATAAGTGGGAAACTCCATCCACTAGAGAAAACCCGATCCCCAATCTGATGCACAAGTAAATATCCGGTCAACCGCCCAATGTCCGCGGTCGCCGCAATACCCCACAATCCATAATCCAGGCCCCGGCTACACTATCCCAAACCCCTGCTCGAACCCGAGCAACAAGTATCTAGAGTCTAGAAAGAAAGGAGTTCAAGAAACAATAATGGTTTCTCCTAAGTCAAATCCCAGCATGATAGTGTAGCAGTAAAAGATGGCCTAACTCGATGTCCATACAAGCATGCAAGTGTCCTCATGTAGAATGAAAGAAAGGCATCTAATAGTGTTCTTACACAGATTAGATCATGAATAGTATATACTCTCATAAGGAATAACTCACACAGAATATAGGTTAAAGAACATCATTTATCATCAACATCACCTAAAGGAGTACAACACATATCAAACCTTACATTCTCACATGGATATGCTAAAGATCATTTAACATCACTTAAACATGGACATTCAATCAAATATCACCAATGAATAGACTAAGGTTCCACAACTTTCATTGATCGCACATAGGATGAACATAGGATCTACCAACAACATCCAATCTCATTTGGAGGAATTAGGAGTCATGAACAAAGCTTAGTCTCATAAGGAATCGGCCTCAACTCACAATGTTAACCATCTTTTCATGAATGAATTAGGAATCAAAAGCATAGGTCATTCTCACATCAACTAGATCAATAACCAACATCAACACCCATTTTCACATAAGCTAGATAAGAGATCAATCAACTAATTATTCTCACATAGGTAGGTTACGAATCAACATCTATGCCCAACATCACACATTGTAGGTTAAGGATCGACAACTATAATTCATATCACAAAGTGGAGGCTAAGGATCACTAAACCAACTACTCTCATATAAGTCATTCTCAAATAAATCAACCAAGTCCTTCTCACATAAGTAACCAAGCACTTCTCACATAACCCGATCAAGTTCTCTCATAAATCAACCAACCATTCACATATAACTACCACCATCATTCTCACATAATTATGTTAACCATTCATCACAAAGTGTAGGCTAAAGACTAATTTCCCAATTAACCTCACATAGCATAGGTTTAAGGATGATCGCTTATAATCAACTTCATATGAGATAATGTAATATCAACCAACTAATCATTTACTAATGTATAAGCTAAGAATCAATTAACCTAACATAAACATGGAGATTCAAGCATGATTCACCAAGGAAAAAGAGAACAACAATCAACTATGTCATGAGGGAAACCAATAGCCCGAGTGGGTAAATCGTCGTTTTCGGCAAAGCACAACCACCCACCTGAAACTTGACGATCCGCTGCCCGATCTGACTGAATTTTGGCGTGAGTAATCCTTATCCTCCCAGGAGTCCGTTGCCGTGAAAATCATCCAAATCCGCCATACGGATTGGGCGCAATCACTAAAACAATGCACGCTGCGCAATCATATTCCAGAATTTCAGCAAGTGCAACGAACGAGGCTAAATAAAAAGTATGTGCAACCTCAAATACCTCAAAATGAAGTCTCCAACAGTAAAACAAAGATGTCCTCATCCATACAAACATCTTCAAGTCCTCAAAAATCCATCCTTGATTTTCCTTAAAATTCAAGTGAAGCAAATATCACAATGCTGTCCAAAAACTGCTAACATAAACTTGCTTGGACTTCCAAGTTTAATTAGAGGCTTTTCCGAAGGGAATCATCCACATATCACAAAAGAGAATTTGCTAACCTTGAAGTTAAGAAGAATTCCCAAATTGAATTTCCGAAAAAGACCTAATATTCCCAAAGATATCTGCATTCCAAGGTGCATTGCTCAAATCAAAAATTAAAACAGGGACTGGAGTAAACCTTTTAACAGCACTGGGAAGATCGTTAATGTTACCTAACCAAATGAGCTCCAAATCCAGCAAGAGAGGTACCATTGGATTCCTTGTCGAGAGTATATGCAAATCGAGCTAAAGAACTCCAAATTCCAAGCTCGGATGAAGAAGAAAACCGATGAACACTCTGGACTATCCACCAAGTTCCATCTGTGCACGAATGCAGCAAGATGTTCCAAAGGTCATAAATTAATCCCAATAAAATCTCAGATTTAGGGAAGATGATACATACCAATATTGTAGATCTTCGAGTCCTGGAAATTTCTCCGCAAAAATCATCCAAATATTCCACACCTACAGTCCAGAAAAGCCAAAATACCAAAGACTGTCCAAAACTCCTGGCTGAAACAAAGGGCCCCAAAGATGGCCTAATAACTCTGTAAAATCTCAAGATTTAAGGGAAGAGTAGAATACAAATATTGTAGCCGTACCTCTTGTGAAGACACAGAACCAAAAATGAGCTCAAACCTTGTGAGGACCCGGATCCCCACGACGAGATTACTGGTTGACCAGCAGCTTCTGGAGGCCTATGTGGCGCGTCGGTGGTGTTTGTGCACCAATTGGACACTAGTGATGGACTCAGAGTGTTTAATGGATCACGAGAGTAGTCAGATGACCCCGTCGAATGCTTAGAAGTAGTTTCGCGCGCAATGGATATTAAAATTGGGCTCAGCGCGAAGTTTGGACAAAAGAACATCTTTCCGGATGCCTTCGGCAATTTTTAGAGTTAGAATTTGGCAAATCGGACAAGGGATTTGGATTCAGCGCGCGAAAACGATAAAAATGGACTATTCACTTGCATTTTTTGGAGCCCGGATGACGCGCACGATTTTCGGGGCACCTTGACACTGTTCCGGCGGCGGCGGCGGCGGCGGGCAGCGGCGGGCAGCGGCGGAGCGCGGCGGCGCGGGCTCCGGCAGGCGCAGGCGCGGCGGCGGGCAAGCGCGGGCAGCGCGAGGGCAATGCGCGGGCAGGCGCGGGCAGGTGCGCGGTCCACGGGGCCGGCGTACACCGGAGGGCGAACACGTGGCAGTGGATGGTTGGTCGGTTCAGTGCACCGGGACCACGGGCAGGCTGGACCGCCTCGGGATGCGTGCCTGGCAGAGTGCGCACACGGCGCTGGCGCGCCCATGTCCGCGCGCCAGGCGCGCGTTGACTGGAGCCGGCCACGTTTCGGCTCCCAGTTGGGCCACGTGTCGTGCGGGGGATGGCCCCGCACGGCTGTCTGCTGGTTGGTGGGCGACGTGGAGGCCGGTGGGCGATTCGGGCCAGCACAGTGTTGGGCCGGGCCCAACACTGTAGCGACCCGGCAAATTCGGGCGCCCGAATCTGAGGATATATCCGGTACTTTGTGAATTGTTTCGGGAGCCTATTTAAGCGATCCGAGCGGCTTCTTCCTCTTTTCTGCATTTCGGAGCCTCTTCTCACCTCGGCGTCTTCTACAAAGTTGTTCCCTGCACAGTGATGCTTCCAACTGTGGATTCTCGGATTTTTTGGTGGCACGCACTTCGAGGTTTCCATTTTTACGGCGCGGCGCGACGCTCGTCCTTTTGTTTCCCCTTCGTCGCGTTTCGGTGCGTGAGCTCCCCTGGCCTACTCCGACCACCGTTTAGGCGATTTCTTCGCCGCTGGATCCGCGACGGACAGAGCTTCGATCTAGGTATTTTCAGCATACCCTAGTTTTGCGCTTTTCGAGGAGTTTTTCCATGCTTACTGGGATGCTTGCTGCTTTGAGCTTTTTCGGGGACAGCAGGGTTGTTGCGAGGAGTTCTCCGCGCACGCGCGTCGGATCGAGGCGAGCCTATACACTTTTTTCATCTACTCGACGCGAGGATTATTACCGTATTTTTTTCGGATTTTTCTGAGGCTTGCCCGAAGGTATATGTTTTCTCCCTTAACTGTGCATGGAATTACAGTTGTGTTGTTGTGAGGTTGTGAACACCCTGTGTTGTGGAATTTGTAACTCGGCCTACGGGGCTCGGAATTGGACGTACAGGTACCCGTTTCGAAGGTCTCGACGTGTGGATCGCGACTATATTTTTGTTGGATTTTTCGGAGTCCTCTCTGCAGGTTAAAATATTGCTTCTTTGGGACTAAAGTTTCAACTTGAACAGCACTCTTGGAATATTGTATAAATTGTAGTATTGGACTATCTTTTGTATCCATCAGTATTTATGGGAGTTTTGGAGCACTACTTGGAGCCGAGAATTGCGCGACATGTATCGTGGATACGGGTTCAGCAGATATGGTTAGCAAGTGGCCACGCTCTTCACCGACCCCAGGTTTGCCTTGGATTGAGCACTTCAGGTGGGTAAGCTTAATATTGATAAGATTGTTATGTTATGGTGATTGTAAGTGCGCTTGTGGGGATGTCAGCCCTCTATGACTGATAGCAGGCATATTTGATGTACAACCGATATGAGCGAGAGGTAAGCAAGGAATGGCCTACTTGTGTGAGATTGATATATTATAGTAGGAATACTTTAGCATGCTTTGCTAATGTATGTTTCACCCACTTTTATCGTTTCTGAGGACAAAAGCATGCTTGTTTGGACATGTAGTTAGGCCACCTTTTTCTGCTACACTACTTATTGGAACTTGACTTAGGAGAAACCATGCTATCCTTTTCTCCTTCTTTGTTAGTCAGGCGGTCTGTGTTGCTCGGGTGCGAGCAGGGGTCTGGGGTAGTGTAGCCGGGACATTGGTGTCAGGGACGGGTTGTGTTGGATTGCGGTTGGCAGGGTTTGCGGTGACCGCGGACTTTGGGCGGTTGACCGGAGGTCGGTTATAGGACTTGATTATAGACGGCAGGGTATTGCGGCAACCACGGATATTGGGCGGTTGACCGGATATTTATTTATGCACCAGATTGGGTATCTGATTTCTCTAGTGGACAGAGTTTCCCACTATTTGAGTATTTTTGCATCTGATTGAGGACCGAGGCTTCTTTAGTGGTTGGGCTTTCCCACTTTGATCAGAGTCATGATCCAGTCCTGCTGATTTATACTTCTGTTACTGGTTACTGAGATACTTTACTCGTGTGGGTCGCTCCCCTCGAGTGCCACTCCGGAGTGTGCGATCGGACGGTTAGAGAGGCCGATCTGTTACTTACTTTGAGTCCTTGAGACTCCTATCCCTTATCGGTGTTATGCATTGGCCAGCATACCCGATTTGTCAGGCATAGCAGGCAGTACCAGTTTTACTGGTGGCACCAGATTGGGGTCGTTACAGGCATTTACTTTATTGTTGCACTCGTGTCAGGGGGACCGAGTGGAGCCTAGTAGCTGTGTTTAGACCAGTGCTAGTGTAGTTGGGAACCACCGCTTGGGGATTGACGGTAGTCCCGAGGTCGTTGTGCGTTAGTCGACCGTTGTGCGAGAGGTTTGGTGATCTTGAGGCTATCTGTTCTGAGAGAGAGAGTGGATTTTGACTATAGCCTGCATGAGCCACTACTCGATAGCGAGTTAGTCCGTTTGGACGCCCTACGTAATTCCTGCCCGTCAGCGGGAGGTGGTCGTAGGTGGGGCGCAGGTTTGACTGGACCAGATGTGGCAGTCAGCTCGATTGGGTCGATTGTGCACTTCGTGTGCTAGTGGTTGCATACCATTCTTTGATTCTCCCCTCTTGAGCATTTAGATGGAGGCTTGGTAGCTGTTAGGTGACATCAGCGTTCTTGTTCAGTTCCCACTTCTTTGGTTATTTTATGTCTCTTGAGGACTTAGTGGGCAGACCGTCGGGTCTGGAGGTGGTACCCACTGAGAACTCCCTTTTTGGTGTAGTTCTCACACCCTTTGGGGGTTTTCCCCCTCCTTTTTCCTTCCTCTCCTTTGTTTTGCAGAGTCTTAGCGGGTGTTGCTGATTCTGCGGTTGTTGATCGAGGCGAGGGAGTCGCGTGCTAGATCCCTACCCGTCGTTGGAGAGTAGCGGTACCCCTTCAGAGGAGAGCTTCTGTAGATTGGCTATTTTTTTTTCCTCTTTTGAGAGACTCATGTAGTGAGGATATGATATGTATTGAGAGCCTGTACACTGATGTATTTATTGGAGATATCTCCCTGTTGAGTTCTGAGCTTTGAATATGAGGATATTGTATCATTATCATTTTTGGGAGACGGATATTGTTGTATTATTTCCAGTTGTACAGTGGTTGATTTTAGTTATACAGCAGATTTTCATTTATAGCTCTGATATCTGTTAGCTGTAGTACTTTTCTTGCAGGTAGGACGCTTCGCCTATGCGGGGTTTGGCATAGGTGGCGGATCTGTTGGCGAGCCCGGGTTGCAGTTTCGACCCCGGGGCATGACAAACCTCCCTCTGGTTAGTCCTGTAGGATTTTTGCACCGAAACTCGACGGAGAGGTTCACAAACTACAACAATGGTGGTGCTTGCTTCTTGGAGAAGATGATGCTCAAAATGGTCTTCAAAAATCTCCCAAAAATCCAGTGTTGCAGTAGAGTTGTTGATGAAGCTCTGGAAAAAACTCCACTGAGAAAAACCTCTCCAAAAGAACCAAAGTGGAGGAAGCAATCTGTGACGACCCGAATTCCCGCAAGAGGATCACCGTTGGATCAACAGAGCTTTTGCAGTGTGATCAGCGATTTCTGGGGGCTTTTTTGGTGCGTTGGGGTGCTTGTGCGCAATTCGGACCTCAGGATTGGACCCAGCGAAAAATTTGGATTAAGAATACCTTTCTGGATGCCTTTGACAAATTTTAGAAGCGGAATTTGGCAAAACGGACTTCGAATTTGGACTCAGCGCGCGAAAACGATGAAATTGGGCTATTTACTTGTATTTTTCGGAGCCCGAATGTGCAAACACGGATTTCAAGGGTTACGTTCCGGCTGCCGGGGCAGCGCCGGCGGCGGCGGAGCGCAACCGCGCGGGCGCGGTGTTCAGAGTTGGTGTGCCACGTGGCGGCTCCCCATTGGGCGCGCTGGGGACACGTGGCGGCTTCGGGTTCTACGGGAGCATCAGGTGGGTGCACCGGGCGCAGCGAGTGGAGGCGCTGATACGTGGCGCGCAGTGATTGGCCGGCCAACGCACGCGCGACAGGGGCACCAGGCGCGGCGCACGATGGACCGTCCGGGCCACGTGTAGTACACAAAACTTTAGCAAATTGCAAAGTTCTAGTGTGTGAAGGGTTAAATGATACCCTTCGGATGTGTTAGTATGTCACGCCCCGGGGTCGAACTGCTACCCGGGCTCGCCAACAGATCCCCCGTCTGCACGGAAACTGCTGTACAGACGAAGCGTCTAACCTACAAAATAGATCTATAGCTATACAAGTATCAGAGCTGAAAGGAACTACTGAAGAAAGAAAACTGAACAACTGAAACACTAAGTAAATAAAAGTCCAAGTACAAAGATCCACTATCTCACGAGACATAAGTACAACATCACTGTCTAGTACAAAAGTGGAAACCAAAAAGTACAGGTCACTCTACCTCTGACTCGACAGACTCGGGTAGGAACTAGTCGGCTACGCCCTAACCTCGGTCTGAAGACTCCACACGAGCCAAGCCTGGAATAGACACCTCAGGAACACCTGTCACACGCAGCGGGTGTGAGATCTACTGCAAAAGCATATCTCAGTGGGTACCGTCGCCAAAACTCACGGTATGCCCACTAAGTCCGCTGGAGGCAAAAACAGATAGATAGATAGATAGATAGATAGTGTATGAATGCTGGAAATGAATCTACCACTAAATGCCTCATTGCTACGCTCGAAGGAAACACCATCTAAGAACATATGCTACAATCACCCGCTCATGTCACCCAATCTCAACGACTGCCACATAGGGTCCAGTCAAGCCTGCGCCTGTCGACTAGGAACGCACCTGCCCACCACCACACATCCACTTGAGGACGGGACTTACGTGGGGCATCCTGTCCGACTATCTCAATCTCACTCAAGTAGCCACCTGGTAACTCGGCCAGGGGCGAGTAACCACCTGGTAACTCGGCCAGGGGTATCAATACAACTACGCGTCCGGAGCTTGACCCGAGGGGAGCGACCCCACCGAGTATCAAACATGTCTCAACTGTCTCAGCAAGCGGCATATGCAGGCTATAGTCCACGATCAACAAGATCGGAAAAACTCGAATGCTCAAATGACACTACTCACACTCGTGTCCAAGTCGGAACAACCTCACTCGACTAAATCTGATAAACCTCGCTAAATATAAAACAAGGACCATTCATGAATAAAAGGAATTTTCCCCCAGCTTTATAAAATGGTCCGGGAGCAATAACAATGCTTACTAAACCGAAGAGGGCATCAAACACTGCCCGGGTTCCAATAGACTTTCCATGACTATCCGGCAGTTATCATATTAAATACTGGTAAAAGAGACACGATACCTTTACATTCAGAAGCTTTATAGCCATTCCGTAATTCGAAAGAAAACCAACCCACCTGCGATCAACCAGAAAAACCGTGCGCCAAACGGGAGGTCCCGATGCTATCCCACAGCTCCACGCGGCAAAACACGCACCAGCGGCCGCGTAGTAAGCTAACACAATGCCACAAACTGCGAGAAAATGAGATAAACCGGGATCAGACCACACGCGGCCAAAACCGTGCTCTCAACGGCGAAAAGAACCCCTCAGACGATGAAAAACGTCGCGCGCCGCGCGGAAAAACTGATCGCTTAAGAGTGGCGGCGCGTCGCCCAGCCGCAGCTTGCGCGGCAAGACGCAGCGCAGCCGCTCGGCTCCAAAACCAGCCGCGCGGCGCTGGCCCAGCCGAGCGCCACCCTGCAGTGCCACGCGCGCCCTGCCCGCGGCCCTGCGCGCGGACGCAGCGCCGCGCGCGGCCCGCAGCACCGCGCGTGGCCCGCGCGCGGCCCGCGGTGCTTCGCGCGGCCCGCAGCACCGCGCGTGGCCCCCGCGGGGCCCGCGGTGCTGCGCGCGGCCCGTGGCGCGGCCCGCAGCACCAGGCGGGGCCCGCGGTGCTGCGCGCGGCACGCAGCACCGCGAGGGGCCCCCGCGGGGACCGCGGTGCTTCGCGCGCCCTGCGCGCTGCCCGCAGCACCGCGCGTGGCCCGCGCGGGGCCCGTGGTACTGCGCGCGCCCTGCGCGCGGCTCGCAGCACCGCGCGTGGCCAGGCGACCAGGCGTGCTGCAGGCAGCGCGGCGCCCTGCTGCGCGCCTGCAGCGGCAGGGCGCCTGCTGCGCGCGGCGCTCATGCGCGCCCGCGCAGCGGCTCGCGCCCCAGCCGCGCGCCGACCTTTGCGCGCGCACGGCTCATGCAGCTACCGCCCGGCATCAGACAACCAGTCCGCACAGCCTCACCAACAGGAAAAGAAAGAAAAATAAAAAACCAAAAAAAATCCCAAGTTCGCAATAAAATAATAACCAACCACGACGAGGTTCGCCACGCCCTCTCTCGGCTCCACACCCTCGCTCGGAGAGAAAAAAGCGCAAGAACACCCTTCTTCAAACTCTTCTTCTTCCTCCTTCCTTCTCCCTCTTCCTCTTCTTCACACCCAGCTAACAGGAGCTCACCACTTTTCCTTTGGAGAAGAGAAAGGTGAGGTGGCGAAAGGAGGTGCTGCTTAAATAAGCAAAAGCATAAAATTAATTAAGGGCTTAATTAATTCCACCTACCAACCCACCTTAATTTAAACTCCACCAACCCCTCAGCCAAGCATCCTCACAGCAGCTCCTAAAAAGAACCCAAGTCTCAAATAAACCCCCTTTTCAAATAAAAAAAAGAATAAAATAATCCAAAAGTGCCCACGATAACTCACTTTTTGACTTCGGGCCCTCCGCCGCAGTCCGGAACCTCCCGAACTCCGCTGTAAACTGAAAATACACATGCTCACGGCTTTTCCCACCCGAAAAGCCCATCTGCAGAGTCGATAATCTCAAACTGAAAACCGGCATACTACATAGTAAGCTTCCAGAAGGTTCTAGAAGGTTTCCGGAGAGTTTGGGCGCAAATCGGAAATTTTCGAAAATTTTGAAAATTTGAGGTTTTTGGCTTCGGGGCCCGGACCGTCCAGGGAGAGTCCGGACCGTCCGCGCGAACTGGAAATTTTACATTCGGGGTCCGGACCGTATTGAGGCAGTCCGGACCGTTCGGGTCTGGACAGCACAGTAAGAAACGTAGTAATAACGTTTCTTGCTGGGGGCTTTTGGGCTTTTGTTACTTTAGGGTTTTTAACCCCTTCACTTCCTCTTTTCCTCTCATTTGGAGAGAGCAAGAGAAAGTGAGAGAGAGAGAGAGAGTGAGAGGGAGAAATCTTGGATTTCCTTCTCCAACACATCTCTCTACTTGGATTCTTTAACCTCCTCTTCTCCACCATTGAAGCTTGCTACAGGAGCTTGGAGGAAGGCTAGAACTTGGAGAAGAAGGAAGTTTGGAGCTCTTGTGCCTATCCTTTGCTTTTCCAAGGTGGGATTCAAGCACAAAGAGGTTTGGAACACTTCTTTTTCCTTTCTTTTGGGATTTTTGAAGGAAAACCTAGTTTTTGGAAAACTAGGGTTTATTTTGGGGCTTTTTGATTTATAACTTTTGGGGTGGAATTGATGGGTGTAGAACACTCTTGTAGGTTGGTTTTGAAGCTTTTCTTGTTTGGATTTCAAGATTTAGCAAGATTTCTCAACCTAAGGTATTTTCCACCTATTTTTCCCTATGATTTTAAGGGATTTTGTGATTAGGGTTTTGTGATGTTTTAACCCTTTGGAAACTTCTCTTAGGGCATAAGAGGAAGTGTGGGCTTCTTGGTTGGGATCCTTCACAAGGATTTGGCAACTATCCGATGGGTCTGACCTCACCGAAATGGGTGAACTCCCCCTATGTCTTCTATAGACTTTTAGGGCATCATTGTTATATTAAACATGCATCGTTTGATTTATCATGATTTATGATCATGCATTTGAACCCCTTCATGTGTAGAAAATTTCATACTCTATGTTGTAGAGGTAAACATTGTAGGTGCATGGGCACTTTAAGGGGGGATTGAATAGGAATTTTCGTGAACTTAAGCTTTTGGATATGGATATAGAATAACTATACCTGTTATAAAATTTTTGGGACATGTTAAACACTTGATCATGTGTAAATGGACATTATGACATTAGTGACATCTAGTGTATTGAGATACAAGTAGAAAACTCCTAAACTTGTACAATCAAGATGAAATAGTTAGATTCCATGTTTGAGACATGATGAGGACAACTTGTAAATGTTTTACATTTTCATTATGGAAGATAATGTTAATACTGTATATGAAACATTGACACTTGAGATACTATACCCCGACCTAAAGGTCGATGATGCTTTTCCGTGTTTTAGACACGATGACATGCTATTCCGTGTTTCAGACACGATGATCGAGACTTGCTTGCTTGCCGTTTGTGCTCATTCGCACATGCTTGGTAGGGTCGCTCCCTCCAAGCCGGCACTCCGGAGTTGGCCATTTGCGACATCATGATAGCCGTGCGGGATTGGGTGCCGATTGGGACGCCGTTGGATTGGCATAGCTCCTTGGGGGGTGCCACCACGGGACCATGAGGCGTGGCTCAAGCTTAGACTCAAAGAAAGTCTTCAAGAGAAAAGGATTAAGTTAACTAAACTTGACATTGAAATATCACATAGATGATACATTCATGGTAGTTGGGCATACATGATAGCAAACTTGACATTGGACACCACATAAATAATACTACTCATTGTAGTTGGACATTATGATAACATGATAGATTCATATCATCATTACTTTGTACATGAGCATAGAGGCATGATAGTAGTAGAGTACTTTACTTTACTTCAGTTGTTTATTGCCTGCATTTTATTTCAGCAGTTATACTATCTTATGCCTCAGTTGACCTAGTGGTGTATTTCGCTTCTCTCGGCGGCTTACCCACTGGGAACTATTGATTAATAGTTCTCACCCCATTTGGGATGTTTTTCAGAGCCATCCGCAGCGGGAGGGGCTCGGGACCGTGGCAAGGGGTTATCGCATAGCTAGCTTGTCCCCGTGGCACCACTCGAGGTGGTTACAGGGCACCTTTGCTTTTGTATTTTCTTGGAGAGGTGTTAGTGTATTTTGGCATAGAAACCACCCGTTTATTTTGATAAGATGTATTTGAGGGAACTACATGTGTATATTGGATTTTAACTTCTTGTATGATAGTTGTTATCTACTTTCCTCTGTTATGTATAGTTTAGTTGTGTTGTGCTCTGATTACTAGTAGGATGTTTATATTGCTTCTGTAGAACACCGGGATTTGGATGACGCACCGACCTTGCAGGAAGGTGTGGTGCGGAGGAGTTTGCCTTGGATGTGTCCCATTTGTGTTTGCAGAGGAGTTCGGGTTGATTTGGATCCCCGCGGAAGCCTCTGCTTGTTTCGGGCTTTGTACGCGTTGGGTGACTGGTACGGGAAGCTCCGACACCGCTATGGGTTGCAGAAAATTTGGGAAACACTTGGAGCAGGTGTATTTTCAGTTTACAGCGAGGTTCGGGAGGTTCCGGACTGACGCGGAGGACCCGGAGGCAAAAAGTGAGTCGGAACTGGCAATTTTGGAGCCGGTATTTGATTTGAGCACCCCGACTCAACGGATGAGCTTTTTGAGGAGAAAAAGCTGTGGACACGCGTACTTTTGATTTACAGCGAGGTTCGGGAGGTTCCGGACTGACGCGGAGGACCCGGAGGCAAAAAGTGAGTCGGAACTGGCAATTTTGGAGCCGGTATTTGATTTGAGCACCCCGACTCAACGGTTGAGCTTTTTGAAGAGAAAAAGCTGTGAGCGCGTGTACTTTGGAATTACAGCGGAGCTCGGGAGGTTCCGGGCAGCGGCGGAGGGCCCGAGGGCAAAAAGTGAGTTGGAGTTGGGTTTTTGGAATTAAGTTAATTAAATTAATTAATTTAATTAAAGCTTCTGCTTTATTAAACCCCCTCCCCTCCACCTCTGTAGCAAAGGAAAAAGAGAAAGAAAGAAAGAAAAGGAAAAGAGAAAAATGAGAGGAAAGGGAAGAAGAAGAAGAAGAAGAGGGCTTTGGAGGAAGCTTTTCTTGGGCGTTTTCTTCTCCGAGCGTGGCGTGGAGCCGTGCGGGGGCCGGCGTGCCGCGAGGAGGTTGGCTTATTTTGTATCTTTTCTTTTCCCTTTCTTTTTCCTGCTGCTGGGGTGCCATGGACTTGTTGTCCGTGGCGCGGAGGTGCCTCGCGAGCCGCGCGCGCTGTTTTGGGCAGCGCGCGGCTAAGGGGAGCGGCCGCTGCGCGGGCGCGCATGGGCGCCGCGCGCAGCAGGCGCCCTGCTGCCGTGGCAGTGCAGCGGGGCACCGGGCCGCTGGCGGCGGGCGCGCTGGTTGCGCGCCCTGGCTGGCACGCGCGGGCGGCCCCTGCGCTGGGCGACCCTGCAGGCCGCGCGCGTGGCGCGCGGCACTGCAGAGGTGCCGCGCGGGCGGCCCCTGCGCTGGGCGACCCTGAAGGCCGCGCGCGTGGCGCGCGGCACTGCAGAGGTGCCGCGCGGGGGGCCCCTGTGCCGCGGGCCCCGCGCGGCATGGCAGGGCGCCGCGCAGGCGGCCCCTGTGCCGCGGGCCCCGCGCGGCAGTGCAGGGCGCCGCGCACGCGGCCCCTGTGCCGCGGGCCCCGCGCGGCAGTGCAGGGCGCCGCGCGGGCGGCCCCTGTGCCGCGGGCCCCGCGCGGCATGGCAGGGCGCCGCGCGGGCGGCCCCTGTGCCGCGGGCCCCGCGCGGCATGGCAGGGCGCCGCGCGGGCGGCCCCTGTGCCGCGGGCCCCGCGCGGCATGGCAGGGCGCCGCGCGGGCGGCCCCTGTGCCGCGGGCCCCGCGCGGCATGGCAGGGCGCCGCGCGGGCGGCCCCTGTGCCGCGGGCGGGCCTTTGGGCCCCCGCGGCCCTGCAGGGCGCCGCGCGGGCGGCCCCTGTGCCGCGGGCGGGCCTTTGGGCCCCCGCGGCCCTGCAGGCCGCGCGCCAGGCGCGCGGCGCTGCTGCAGGCCGCGTGGGTGGCCCTTGGGCCCCGCGGCCCTGCAGGCCGCGCGCTAGGCGCGCGGCGCTGCTGCAGGCCGCACGGGCGGACTTGGGGCCGCGCGGCGCTGCTGGCCACGCGGCTGACCTTTGCCGCGTGGGGTTGGTTTCTTTGGGCAGTACGGCCATGGGCCGCACTGTGCCGCGTTGTTTGCGGCTCGGCGGTACACCGCGGCGGATCCGCCGCGGCGGATGCGCGTTGGGATTCCGCGCGACGCCCGACGCTCTTCGTCGCCGGAGGGTTTTCCTTCGCCTTTGCTTGCGCGGTTTTCGGCCGCGGGTTTGCTGATCCCGGTTCCTCTTCTTGTCTCGCAGTTGTGGCATAGTGTTAGCTTCTCCCGTGGCCGGCGGCGCGTGTTTTGCCGCGTGGAGCTGCGGGATCGCATCGGGACCTCCGTTTGGCGCACGGTTTTCGCGGATGGATCGCAGGTGGGTTGGTTTCTCCCAATGAACTACGGAATGCCCTTTATGCTTCCGAATGCAAAGGTATCGTACCCTTATTATCAGGTATTTGCGGAACAGTCGTGCAAGTCGAGGGTTGTCGTTTCCGACTTGGACACGAGTGTTAGTCGCATCGTTAGAGTATACGAGTTGTACTGGCAGAGTTACCAGATGGGTATAAATCACTGGCTGAGTTACCAGATGAGTAGATACCACTGGCGGAGTTACCAGATGGGTATAAATCACTGGCTGAGTTACCAGATGAGTAGATACCACTGGCGGAGTTACCAGATGGGTATAAATCACTGGCTGAGTTACCAGATGAGTAGATACCACTGGCGGAGTTACCAGATGGGTATAAATCACTGGCTGAGTTACCAGATGAGTAGATACCACTGGCGGAGTTACCAGATGGGTATAAATCACTGGCTGAGTTACCAGATGAGTAGATACCACTGGCGGAGTTACCAGATGGGTATAAATCACTGGCTGAGATACCAGATGAGTAGATACCACTGGCGGAGTTACCAGATGGGTATAAATCACTGGCTGAGTTACCAGATGAGTAGATACCACTGG
The DNA here is from genome assembly GCA_029204045.2 of Tillandsia leiboldiana. Classification (NCBI taxonomy): domain Eukaryota; kingdom Viridiplantae; phylum Streptophyta; class Magnoliopsida; order Poales; family Bromeliaceae; genus Tillandsia; species Tillandsia leiboldiana. The sequence continues at coordinate 25,755,259 of CM055070.1, forward strand.
CGGAGTTACCAGATGGGTATAAATCACTGGCTGAGTAACCAGATGAGTAGATACCACTGGCGGAGTTACCAGATGGGTATAAATCACTGGCTGAGTTACCAGATGAGTAGATACCACTGGCGGAGTTACCAGATGGGTATAAATCACTGGCTGAGATACCAGATGAGTAGATACCACTGGCGGAGTTACCAGATGGGTATAAATCACTGGCTGAGTTACCAGACGAGTAGATACCACTGGCGGAGTTACCAGATGGGTATAAATCACTGGCTGAGTTACCAGATGAGTAGATACCACTGGCGGAGTTACCAGATGGGTATAAATCACTGGCTGAGTTACCAGATGAGTAGATACCACTGGCAGAGATACCAGATGGGTATAAACCACTGGCTGAGTTACCAGATGAGTAGATACCACTGGCGGAGTTACCAGATGGGTATAAATCACTGGCTGAGTTACCAGATGAGTAGATACCACTGGCGGAGTTACCAGATGGGTATAAACCACTGGCTGAGTTACCAGATGTGCAGATATCACTGGCTGAGTTACCAGATAGATAGTTATGCCCTGGCCGAGTCACCAGGTGGTTACTAGAAGGGATTGAGGTGGCCTTCTAGTGTCTTGTAGAGTTCTAGCAGTCCCAGTGCGGGGGCGGAAACTATGGGCGCCTAAGCCTACAGCATGTTCTTGTTTGATAAGGGCTGTAGGGGGCGCAGACGTTCATAGTTTCCAGGCCTCCCGTGAGAGAGACTAAGATCTTACTTCCAGCATTGCATTGAGACATGTAGCGATAGATTCATTCCCAGTTATCTATCTATCTATCTATCTATCTATCTATCTATCTATCTGTGTTTTTGTCTCCAGCAGACTGAGTGGGTGTACCGTGGGTTTTAGCTTTGGTGCCCACTGAGATCTGACTGTTGCAGTAGATCTCACACCCGCTGTGATGACAGGTGTTCCTGAGGCGACCGTTCCAGGTTTGGCTCATTCGGAGCTTTCTGACCGAGGTTTGCGCCTGGCTGGCTAGCTCCTACCCGAGTCGGTGGTGTCGGTGTAGTGTCTCTTGTACTTTTTAGTTTCCACTTTTGTACTTATGTTGTGGGTGCTAGTGGACTGGTGTACTTGGACTTTTCACCGCTTAGTGTTTCGGCTTCCTTTCAGCTCTGATACTTGTTAGCTTTAGATCTCTTTTGCAGGTTAGACGTTTCGTCTGTACGGCAGTTTCCGTACAGACGGCGGATCTGTTGGCGAGCCCGGGTCGCGGTTCGACCCCGGGGCGTGACAGATTAGGTGGTATCAGAGCCTAGGAATATAGGTCGTTGGGGACTTAGAGACCCTAGGCTTTTGGTTGGACAGTGGGAAGACTGTCGTGTGAGACGTGACCTTAGCGAGAGTCTTGTCTGAGGGTGTACCTTCCCCTGAGGATTGGGGTGAGTGACCTCGCATGTTATTTCTCTAAAGGTGATTGTGTTGGCTGCAGACAGCATAATGCTTTAGAAAGGTTAACATGTTTAGACTTTCGTTTGTTTGGGTCGAGGAAGTCTTAGTCCTAATGTTTGTTTGTTGCAGTGGTTTTTGGATGCTTCCGAGGCGCCGTGCAGCGGCGAGGGCGTGTTTGACCTGGGATGAGGGGCTTGTTTAGCGGGAAGCTAAATGGATGGAGCCGAGAGAGGCTTGAGAAATCCAGGCCCAAGCAGTCCTGGTATTTGAGGCGTTACGGCGCCAGGAAGAGAGAGCATGGAGCGTATGATGCACATGCTTGGACCGAGAGCATCTCCCGGAGTATCGTCAGTAGTACCTCCGGCCGCGACTTTGTCGATTTCTGTTCCTGATCGCACCATTGATGGTGCGGAAGCAGCAAGAGGTTGCTGTTAGGTTGTGTACCGCATCCAGTTCCATCCCTTGTAGATTTCGGGACCGAGTTGGAGCCGTGAGAGGCCGAGAACTGGAACGCTGTTATGGAAGATTTGTTCGAGGATTTGTTCATCCAGGATAAGCATCAGGGCGCTTGGTTATGCACTTTTGCATTCGGACGCCAAGAGAGCTGGTGGCGTCGGATTCGTCTTGTTGGACCATCGGGAGCGCAGTTGATGTTCTGGGGTGAGTTTCTGTGACGGTTGAGCGATGTACCCCTGGACGCCAGGATGAGGCTAGAGGTTGGTTATGTTCGAGTGGGAGCTGCATCGAGATGCCTACCTCTTCGTGCATTTTCGGCGAGTGCCGACCTTGGATGCAGTGAGCGTGCATGCTCGATGGTTTGACTGTGGATCAGTGACCCCGTCCGAGGGAGACGGTGAGCGGGGGATCAGCTTCGGAGTGAGAGCTTCGGCATCGCCGATTTTGCGATAGTCGCGTGTTTCGAGGTTGCCATGATTCCACCCACAGGATCATGGGTCTCAGGAGAGTCTGAGACCAGGAGGCTCTCGACAGCGCTCGCTTCAGCAGCAGTGCCAGGATGTGAGTTTCCCTTCTGCGTGGGCCGCATTCTTCGTCAGGGTTGTGGATCGCGTCTCACCTGGTGTGGCCGTCGGGTTAGAGCATGCTTTATGCCAACGCCGTGTGTGCGTTTCGGTAAAGCGGGGGTACCTTCGTGTGGGCCAGTGTCAGGACTGATGGTTTTGCACGTTTGGATCAATTTTCAGATCACGTGAAGCACGTGGATGAGTGCTGCCTGTCCTGCCAGTGCAACTAGGACCTTGGATTGATCATCGAGATGTTAGTCCTACATCAGTGCTGAGGTGTTGATACGAGGTTGGATAGGAATCGGTCGTCCTAATTTATGCTATCATGGATTGTCGAGAGAGAAGACATTGACCCTCCGTAGACCTGGTCAGGAGGAGTGTATTTTTATAGCATGCGATGAGCTATATGATGCCCTGGCTGAGTTACCAGGAGGTTACCTGCCCCTGGCTGAGTTACCAGGAGGTTACTTGCCCCTGGCCGAGTTACCAGGTGGTTGATGCCCCTGGCCGAGTTACCAGGTAGTTACTTGATTGGCACTGAGATCGAGACAGTCTTTGACGTGGTTTGGTAACCGCGCCAACTTCGACAGCACCTCGTGGAGTATCAACCGTGAGACAGAGAGAGCTGTGAGCGCAGTTGTGAGATTTGGCGGATCGAGAGGTCTGTGAGACCTAGTACCTCGTCGTGGGGATACGACAGTGAGGTTCCAGGCAGTTGTTACACAGTGGTGATGTCACGTTGTGGGTACACAACCGTGTGAGTTCTTGTAAGGTTCGAACTCGATTAGTCTCACCTTGTGCTTGGGCAGATGCCTTCGAGTGGTTGATATCTTTATGGAACCTTACAGCCAAGGGCTGTGCCTGGATACTGATCCGGAACCAGTAGGGCAGTTAGAGCGGTTTGCGTGGTCAAGTAGATTGACTAATGCCCTACTGATTTGAGAGCTGTGTTTTTCCCTGTTTCACTGGACGGGTGGGTGGTGTTACCGTCATGGGTTTTTGCTTATCTCCGAGGCGACTTGGAGCTTGAGGGGCTCTTGAGGATGGTGCTACAACTTCTATGGAGGAAGAAGTTGGTTGCCTAGCTTTGAGAGTTGCACTTGGGCATCGAAAATTTTGTGGTTAGGCCTTGTGATTCAGCCGCATGAGTGACGGAGGACCCAACGAGGTGAGATACCGTTTGGGTTGGGCCTGGACCCATGTTAATGTCAGAGATCAGAAGCTCTTGGACTATGCAAGGCCAGTGTAACTTGCGAGAGGCAAAGCTGAGGAGGATACCAGCTTTGATCCGGATATTGCCGTGATAGAGAGGTCATGGAATTGTTCAGAACCCTCGAACCTAAAGTGCTTGGACACTCAGGAGGTCAGGTTGAGGTAACGCCGGTGATGGATTTTGCAAGGATGTATGATTGCTTTGTCCCGGCGAGGACATTTTGTTCAGTATGCCCTGTTTAGGCGAGCTGTGTAACCCTGGGAATTGAGTGCCAGAATCGAGAGAAGGTTCTCGAGGTTGAAAGTTTTCCCCTGTGGAGGGAGGTGGTTTATGTTTTGTGGAACTGGAGTTTTGGTGGCCATGAGGCATCAGAGGGGTTTTGCCTTAGGAGGCTTAAACTTCGGTTTTATGAGATCTCGAATCGAGGAAAACTACCAGCCTGAGTGTTATTTATAGAAATGAGTTTTGCGAGGAGAGGATCCTCGAGCAGTGATCAGGCTGGATGAGGCCTATTTGAACCCCGCAAGTTTTGTTTTGCTTTCCCTTCCTTGGTGATGGACGAGGACTGCGTTATCCTCATCGACCGATGCGATTCTTGTTGGTGAAACCAGAAGAATTTTACAGTCGAATCATACCTTTGGGGAAGGTTCAGTGTTGTCAGCATGAAGAATGTGAGTGACCACTTGAGAGCCTTGAACAATTTGTGGATCTCCTATCCCCTTTTGTTTTTGATTTGCCCTCCTATGTATGGATTTAGTTGAGTTTCGAGGACGAAACCCTTTTAAGGGGGGGAGAATGTAGAACACCGGGATTTGGATGACGCACCGACCTTGCAGGAAGGTGTGGTGCGGAGGAGTTTGCCTTGGATGTGTCCCATTTGTGTTTGCAGAGGAGTTCGGGTTGATTTGGATCCCCGCAGAAGCCTCTGCTTGTTTCGGGCTTTGTACGCGTTGGGTGACTGGTACGGGAAGCTCCGACACCGCTATGGGTTGCAGAAAATTTGGGAAACACTTGGAGCAGGTGTATTTTCAGTTTACAGCGAGGTTCGGGAGGTTCCGGACTGACGCGGAGGACCCGGAGGCAAAAAGTGAGTCGGAACTGGCAATTTTGGAGCCGGTATTTGATTTGAGCACCCCGACTCAACGGATGAGCTTTTTGAGGAGAAAAAGCTGTGGACACGCGTACTTTTGATTTACAGCGAGGTTCGGGAGGTTCCGGACTGACGCGGAGGACCCGGAGGCAAAAAGTGAGTCGGAACTGGCAATTTTGGAGCCGGTATTTGATTTGAGCACCCCGACTCAACGGTTGAGCTTTTTGAAGAGAAAAAGCTGTGAGCGCGTGTACTTTGGAATTACAGCGGAGCTCGGGAGGTTCCGGGGAGGGCCCGAGGGCAAAAAGTGAGTTGGAGTTGGGTTTTTGGAATTAAGTTAATTAAATTAATTAATTTAATTAAAGCTTCTGCTTTATTAAACCCCCTCCCCTCCACCTCTGTAGCAAAGGAAAAAGAGAAAGAAAGAAAGAAAAGGAAAAGAGAAAAATGAGAGGAAAGGGAAGAAGAAGAAGAAGAAGAGGGCTTTGGAGGAAGCTTTTCTTGGGCGTTTTCTTCTCCGAGCGTGGCGTGGAGCCGTGCGGGGGCCGGCGTGCCGCGAGGAGGTTGGCTTATTTTGTATCTTTTCTTTTCCCTTTCTTTTTCCTGCTGCTGGGGTGCCATGGACTTGTTGTCCGTGGCGCGGAGGTGCCTCGCGAGCCGCGCGCGCTGTTTTGGGCAGCGCGCGGCTAAGGGGAGCGGCCGCTGCGCGGGCGCGCATGGGCGCCGCGCGCAGCAGGCGCCCTGCTGCCGTGGCAGTGCAGCGGGGCACCGGGCCGCTGGCGGCGGGCGCGCTGGTTGCGCGCCCTGGCTGGCACGCGCGGGCGGCCCCTGCGCTGGGCGACCCTGCAGGCCGCGCGCGTGGCGCGCGGCACTGCAGAGGTGCCGCGCGGGCGGCCCCTGCGCTGGGCGACCCTGCAGGCCGCGCGCGTAGCGCGCGGCACTGCAGAGGTGCCGCGCGGGGGGCCCCTGTGCCGCGGGCCCCGCGCGGCATGGCAGGGCGCCGCGCAGGCGGCCCCTGTGCCGCGGGCCCCGCGCGGCAGTGCAGGGCGCCGCGCGGGCGGCCCCTGTGCCGCGGGCCCCGCGCGGCATGGCAGGGCGCCGCGCGGGCGGCCCCTGTGCCGCGGGCGGGCCTTTGGGCCCCCGCGGCCCTGCAGGCCGCGCGCCAGGCGCGCGGCGCTGCTGCAGGCCGCGTGGGTGGCCCTTGGGCGCCGCGGCCCTGCAGGCCGCGCGCTAGGCGCGCGGCGCTGCTGCAGGCCGCACGGGCGGACTTGGGGCCGCGCGGCGCTGCTGGCCACGCGGCTGACCTTTGCCGCGTGGGGTTGGTTTCTTTGGGCAGTACGGCCATGGGCCGCACTGTGCCGCGTTGTTTGCGGCTCGGCGGTACGCCGCGGCGGATGCGCCGCGGCGGATGCGCCGCGGCGGATGCGCGTTGGGATTCCGCGCGACGCCCGACGCTCTTCGTCGCCGGAGGGTTTTCCTTCGCCTTTGTTTGCGCGGTTTTCGGCCGCGGGTTTGCTGATCCCGGTTCCTCTTCTTGTCTCGCAGTTGTGGCATAGTGTTAGCTTCTCCCGTGGCCGGCGGCGCGTGTTTTGCCGCGTGGAGCTGCGGGATCGCATCGGGACCTCCGTTTGGCGCACGGTTTTCGCGGATGGATCGCAGGTGGGTTGGTTTCTCCCAATGAACTACGGAATGCCCTTTATGCTTCCGAATGCAAAGGTATCGTACCCTAATTATCAGGTATTTGCGGAACAGTCGTGCAAGTCGAGGGTTGTCGTTTCCGACTTGGACACGAGTGTTAGTCGCATCGTTAGAGTATACGAGTTGTACTGGCAGAGTTACCAGATGGGTATAAATCACTGGCTGAGTTACCAGATGAGTAGATACCACTGGCGGAGTTACCAGATGGGTATAAATCACTGGCTGAGTTACCAGATGAGTAGATACCACTGGCGGAGTTACCAGATGGGTATAAATCACTGGCTGAGTTACCAGATGAGTAGATACCACTGGCGGAGTTACCAGATGGGTATAAATCACTGGCTGAGTTACCAGATGAGTAGATACCACTGGCGGAGTTACCAGATGGGTATAAATCACTGGCTGAGTTACCAGATGAGTAGATACCACTGGCGGAGTTACCAGATGGGTATAAATCACTGGCTGAGTTACCAGATGAGTAGATACCACTGGCGGAGTTACCAGATGGGTATAAATCACTGGCTGAGTTACCAGATGAGTAGATACCACTGGCGGAGTTACCAGATGGGTATAAATCACTGGCTGAGTTACCAGATGAGTAGATACCACTGGCGGAGTTACCAGATGGGTATAAATCACTGGCTGAGATACCAGATGAGTAGATACCACTGGCGGAGTTACCAGATGGGTATAAATCACTGGCTGAGTTACCAGATGAGTAGATACCACTGGCGGAGTTACCAGATGGGTATAAATCACTGGCTGAGTTACCAGATGAGTAGATACCACTGGCGGAGTTACCAGATGGGTATAAATCACTGGCTGAGATACCAGACGAGTAGATACCACTGGCGGAGTTACCAGATGGGTATAAATCACTGGCTGAGTTACCAGATGAGTAGATACCACTGGCGGAGTTACCAGATGGGTATAAATCACTGGCTGAGTTACCAGATGAGTAGATACCACTGGCAGAGATACCAGATGGGTATAAACCACTGGCTGAGTTACCAGATGTGCAGATATCACTGGCTGAGTTACCAGATAGATAGTTATGCCCTGGCCGAGTCACCAGGTGGTTACTAGAAGGGATTGAGGTGGCCTTCTAGTGTCTTGTAGAGTTCTAGCAGTCCCAGTGCGGGGGCGGAAACTATGGGCGCCTAAGCCTACAGCATGTTCTTGTTTGATAAGGGCTGTAGGGGGCGCAGACGTTCGTAGTTTCCAGGCCTCCCGTGAGAGAGACATGTAGCGATAGATTCATTCCCAGTTATCTATCTATCTATCTATCTATCTATCTATCTATCTATCTGTGTTTTTGTCTCCAGCAGACTGAGTGGGTGTACCGTGGGTTTTAGCTTTGGTGCCCACTGAGATCTGACTGTTGCAGTAGATCTCACACCCGCTGTGATGACAGGTGTTCCTGAGGCGACCGTTCCAGGTTTGGCTCATTCGGAGCTTTCTGACCGAGGTTTGCGCCTGGCTGGCTAGCTCCTACCCGAGTCGGTGGTGTCGGTGTAGTGTCTCTTGTACTTTTTAGTTTCCACTTTTGTACTTATGTTGTGGGTGCTAGTGGACTGGTGTACTTGGACTTTTCACCGCTTAGTGTTTCGGCTTCCTTTCAGCTCTGATACTTGTTAGCTTTAGATCTCTTTTGCAGGTTAGACGCTTCGTCTGTACGGCAGTTTCCGTACAGACGGCGGATCTGTTGGCGAGCCCGGGTCGCGGTTCGACCCCGGGGCGTGACAGCTTCCTTTCCGCTTTGTTGTTGTAGACGCCTTGTGGGTACCGGGGGGTACCTTGTGCACACGGCGGCTCTGTGCACGTGCCGGGTAGGCTTCCGCTGGGGCCTGGGGCGTGACACCACGTGTCGCCCACTCATTGCCGCGTAATGACCCGGCGGATCCGGCGTGAACCGCGGCCCACGTCCCCGCCGTGGACCGCGTCGCCACGCGGCGAGCCGCGATTGGCGGGCGCGCGTGCACTGGGCGTGCGGGGCGCGGTGCTGGGTGACGTGGCGTGCCGGAAAGGTTTCGGGCGCGCACTGTAGCGGGCCTGGGCCGGATTCGGGCGCCCTAATCCGGCGCCCGAATCCGGATCTTTTGGTGGGTGGACTTGGGATATAAACAGGCCCTTCACAGCCTTTTTTCTTCTTTTTTTGGCTGTTTCCCTCGGGACTTCCTTAAGGGAAGTTTTTCATCTCCCTCCCTTCCACCCTTTGATGGAGTTCTAGGATTTTTGGAGGTTGCTACATCGGCGTTTTCTGCGACGCGGCGCACTTCGACGCTCCTTCGATTTTGGCTTATACCGTCATATTTCAGTGCGCGAGACCCCCTGAGCTACCCCAATGGACTTTTGAGCCAATTTTTGCGGCAGCGCGTTCACGAGAGGTACGCCTTCGATTTCCGTGTTTATCACTTTGCCTCATTTTGGGTTTTTGGCACGGTTACCTAGGTATCTTTTGACCCCTTGTACCGCTGTGAGGATTTGGACAACGGAGGAGTATTGTTGTGATCTCTCGGTCTACGGGCATCGGAATGAGACGTATGAGGACTCGATCGACATCTACGCTTCTTGAGGAACCCACCCGTATTTTTATCGGAATTTTTGGAGGATTCTTCGAAGGTGATAATTAAGCTTCTTTGGGACTGAGTTTCTGCAGGCTTGTGTTCGTGAAGGTTTTGGCATACGGTGATGTTCTAATTGTTTCTTGACCTACAGGTGTCGGATTTGGACGTGCTACTACTCATTTCGATCGGCTCGCCGCGAGGATCGCAATGGTTATTTTTCTGGAATTTTCCGAGTTTATCTCGCAGGTGCAAATTTTCCATTTTCGGGGCTGGTTGTATGGCAATGGCTTATTGTGCATTTCTTGGATTAATTGTACGTCGTTTGGGTTACCTTTGCAATGTTTGCGGCGTGCCGTGTTTACCTGGTGTATGGGTGCATGTGGATTCGCGCTTCGCGATCGAGGTGGGTGGTTGCTATATCTCTCTACTTCTGACATACTCACTAGGAATATTAGAGAGATCCTATTATTGGACTTATTGATTGATCAATACTTGTGGTTGTGATTATGCATGTGGGTTTGGACATGTGGATTGCTATGTTAGCACATAACCTTGCATGTGAATTTGATTATAATATTGAGGCCATGTAATTTACCTGGATGATGGGTACAACTTGGGGATATTTTTGGACATGCATAGGTGGATAGATATTTGTGGACGAATAGCGGTGGTTTATATGTTTAATAATTGCTATTCATGTGGGAACGGTATGGGACTTGGGATATCATGCTATATTGAATGTCAGGAACTGTTATCATGCTAGAACATAAGTCAGAAATTGATATCTGTACTCTTTCTATCTTCTCGGGACTTTTGCATGCTTGTATGGACATCTAGTTAGGCCATTTTTTATCGCTACACTATCATGTTGGAACTTGACTTAGGAGAAACCATGCTTGCTTCTTTTCTCCTTATTCTTTAGTCAGGTGGTTCTTGTTGCTCGGGTTTGAGCAGGGGTACGGGATAGTGTAGCCGGGACCTTGGGGTCGGGGACAGGTGGTATTCGATTATTGGTTGTGGGGTATTGCGGCTACCGCGGATAGTAGGTAGTTGACCGGATACAGATTATTTTACCCGATTTTGGATTGGGGGTTATTGCGGCGACCGCGGATATTGGGCGGTTGACCGGATGTCGGATGTGGGACATTATTGTGATTGTGGGTTATCTCAGTGACCGCGGATATTGGGCGGTTGACCGGGTGTCGGTTGTTGGGCTTCATTGTTGACGGTGGGTATCGCGGCGACCGCGGATACTTGGCGGTTGACCGGATGGTTATTTATGCATCAGATTGGGGATCGGGGTTTTCTTTAGTGGAGGGTTTTGTTCCACTTGAGTATAGTTGTGATCCAGTCCTGCTTTTATGATACTTGTGACATGGTTATTTTCCTCGTGTGGGTCGCTCCCCTAGAGTTCCCCTCCGGAGCGTGGGGGTCAGATAGTGATTGAGATTTTGCTATCACATCGGCGCGGCTTTATTTGCCCGATGATGAGGGCGGTAGCAGGAGTTTTGCTATCACATCGGCGCGGCTTTATTTGCCTGATGATGAGGGCGGCAGCAGGAGTTTTGCAATCACACCGACGCGGCTTTATATGCCCGGTGATGATTGGGTCACCAGTTTTTACTGGCGGTTAGATTGGGTTACCGGGACGGTTCATTTACTGATGCATTTAGAGGCATAGTAGTGGTAGTTTCCTTTTTCAGCAGTTTCATTGCTTACCACTCTTCTTCCCCTTTTTGCCTCTCGTAGACCTAGTGGGTGCGTCGGAGTTTGAGGCTTTACCCACTAGGGGAGGCTACTGGTTTACTAGTAGTTCTCACCCCCCATGTTTCTTTTCCCCTTTTTCTTCTCCCTTGTTTTGCAGTGTCTTCTTCGCGCGTGCTGCTCGGTTTTCAGCGGCGGGTCGAGGAGAGAGGACGGCTGAGTAGATAGATCTCGAGGCAGGATGAGCGAGTTAGCTGGACTGTTGTTGTACCCTTTTTCCTCAGACGGTTGTACTTTACTTTTGGGTCTGGCTTTAGCCAGCTGGTTGCATCATTTTGGTGAGCTGGGAGAGACAGATGTATTATTTTTACAGATGTACTGTATTTTATTTTCAGCTTCAGTCTGAGATGTATTAGTTTTTAGTTCAGCTCTATTTTATGCTCTTTATTGTTATCTCTTATATCTGAGCAGGTTACTGGCGCTTCGTGTACGCGGGAAATACCGTGTGCACGGCGGATCTGTAGACAGGCCTGGGTTCTAGTTTACACCTGGGGCGTGACACAATCTCCTTTTAAAACCATTGAAGGAGAAAAACCAGAAGAAATGCCCCTGTTGCTACTGTAACGGGCCCACTCGGCACTGTGCCGCCGGGCCGCCACGCGGCAGGAATCCAGCGGTCGCGCCCCGCGCCTCAGCCGCCCGATGCGCGCCACGCGTCGCGCCCCGACAGGGCAATCTCGCCCGCAAATGGGCGCGCGACACGTGGCAGTGCCTTATCCACCTGCGCCCGATGCTGCCCGCTGCTGAACGGCCTGCCCGCGCTCAGTCCGTGGACCGCGGCTGTTGCGCCGGCCCAACCAGAACCTGCCACGTGTCCGCCCCCGGTCCACGAGTCCTCCATGCACCCGAAACACAATACAAACTTCCGGTTGTCCATTTTCGCGCGTCCGGACTCAGAAAAATACATGCAAATAGTCCATTTTGATCGATTTCTCGCGCTGATTCCAAATCCGGGGTCCGTTTTACACAAATCCATTTCTATTTTTTGACGAAACCCCCAAATAGGTAAAGTTGATCCATTACTCGCACTGAGTCCGTTTCTTTGGTCCGATTTGTGCGCAACCAACACTATCTACATAAATAGGCCTCCACAAGTTGTCGATTACACTGTAACAACTACAAAGATCCGGGTTATCACAGATTGATTTTAGGCCCCGATGTACGTCAAGAGGCCGAAGACAAGGTTCGACTAGCGCGAGAAGGTTTGATTTCAGCTCAGAGTCGACAAAAGAGTTATGCGGATAAGCGTCAGTGCGATTTGGAATTTCACGTTGGAGACCATATCTTCCTAAAGGTATCGCCGACTAGAGGAGTGAAGAGATTTGGCATCAGGGGGAAGCTAAGTCCCCGATTTATTAGACCTTTTGAGATTTTGGAGCATATCGGCCAGGTGGCTTATCGACTTGCTCTACCGCCTAACCTATCGGGAGTGGACAATGTGTTCCATGTTTCGACGCTCCGGAAGTATGTTTTTGATCCATCTCCTGTGGAGGACTTCGCCCCGTTGGAACTACACGAGGACTTGAGCTTTGAGGAGCAACCGGTGAGGATTTTGTCTCGTGAGGTGAAGAAACTTCGGAATCACGAGATAACATATGTGAAGGTACTTTGGAGCAATCACGGTGATCGTGAGGCTACTTGGGAGCTGGAGAGCGCGCTTCAGGAGCGTTTTCCTCATCTTTTTCTTCCGGAGACTTGAGGTACTTCTAGTTTCGCGGACAAAACTTATTTTTAGGAGGGGTGAATGTAGTACACCAAACTTTAGCAAATTGAGAAGTTCTAGTGAGTGAAGGGTTGAATGATACCCTTTGGATGTTTTAGTACGCTTCCGAAAGGTTCTAGAAGGTTTTCGGAGAGTCTGGGCGCAAATCGGAAATTTTCGAAAAATCTGAAAAATTGAGGCTTTTGGGTTTTGGGTCCGGACCGTCTGGCGCGTGAATCTGGAAATTCCACCTTCGGGGTCCGGACCGTTTTGGGTCAGTACGGACCGTTTTGGTCTGGACAGCCCAGTTAGAAATGTAATTACATTTCTTGCAGGGGGCTTTGTGGATTTTGTTTCATTTGGGTTTTTAACCCTCTTTATCCTCTCTTTTCCTCTCATTTGGAGAGTGCAAGAGAGAGTGTTAGAGAGAGAGAGAGAGGGAGAGCTCTTCTTTTATTTCCTTCTCCAACACATCTCTATACTTGGGTTCTTCTTCAACCTTCTCTTCTCCACCATTGAAGCCTTCTACAAGAGCTTTAAGGAAGGCAAGAGCTTGAAGAAGAAGGAAGTTTGGAGTTCTAGTTCCTATCTTTTGCATTTCCAAGGTGGGATTTGAGCTTAAAGAGGTTTGAAACACTTCTTTTCCCTTTTTTTTTGGGATCTTTGTAGGAAAACCTAGTTTTTGGAAAACTAGGGGTTTATTTGGGGCATTTTGATTTCTAGCTTTTGGGGTGGAATTGATGGGTGTAGAGCACTCTTGTAGGTTGGTTTTGAAGCTTTTCTTGTTTGGATTTCAAGATCTAGAAAGATTTCTCAATCTAAGGTATTTTCCACCTATTTTCCTTATGATTTTTAGGAAATTTTGTGATTGGGTTTTTGTGATGTTTTTAACCCTTTGGAAACTTCTCCTAGGGCATAAGAGGAAGTGTGGGCACCTTGGTTGGGATCCTTCATAAGGATTTGGCAACTATCCGGTGGGTTTGACCTCACCGAAATGGGTGACCCCCTATGTCTTCTATAGACTTTTAGGGCATCATTGTTATATTAAATTTGCATCGTTTGATTTATCATGATTTATGATCATGCATTTGAACACCTTCATGTGTAGAAAATTTCACACTCTATTTAGTAGAGGTAAACATTGTAGGTGCATGGGCACTTTAAGGGGGGATTGAATAGGAATTTTCGTGAACTTAAGCTTTTGGATATGAATAGAGAATAACTATACCTGTTATAGAATTATTGGGACATGTTAAGCACATGATCATGTATAAATGGACATTACAACATTAGTGACATCTAGTGTAGTGAGATACAAGTAGAAAACTACTAAACTTGGACAATCAAGATGAAATAGTTAGATTCCATGTTTGAGACATGAGGGCAACTTGTAAATGTTTTATTCTTTCATTATGCAAGATAATGTTAATATTGTATATGAAACATTGACACTTGAGATACTATACCCCGACCTAAAGATCGGTGATTCTATTCCGTGTTTTAGACACGATGATTGCTATTTCGTGTTTTAGACACGATGATCCAGACTTGCTTGCTTGCCGTTTGTGCTCATTCGCACATGCTTTGTAGGGTCGCTCCCTCCAAGCCGGCACTCCGGAGTTGGCCATTTGCGACATCATGATCGCCATGCGGGATTGGGTGCCGATTGGGATGCCGTTGGCTTGGCATAGCTCCTTGGGGTGTGCCACCACGGGACCATGAGGCGTGGCTAAAGCTTAGACTCAAAGAAAGTCTTCAAGAGAAAATTATTAAAGTTAACTAAACTTGACATTGAATATCACATAGATGATTCATTCATGGTAGTTGGACATACCTGATAGCAAACTTGACATCGGACATCACATAGATGATACTTATTGTAGTTGGACATTATGATAGCATGAATTAATCATATTATTATCACCTTGTACATGAGCATAGAGGCATGATAGTAGTAGAGTACTTCAATTGTTTATTGTCGGCATTTCATTTCAGCAGTTATACTATCTTTTGCCTCAGTTGACCTAGTGGTCTATTTCGCTTCTCTCGGCGGCTTACCCACTGGGAACTATTGACTAATAGTTCTCGCCCCATTTGGGTTGTTGTTTTTCAGAGCCATCCGCAGCGGGAGGGGCTCGGGACCGTGGCAATGGGTTATCACGTAGCTAGCTTGTCCCCGTCGCACCACTCGAGGTGGTTACAGGGCACCTTTTCTTTTGTTTTTGTGGGAGAGGTGTTGGTGTATTTTTTTTTTATAGAGACCACCAATGTATTTTGATAGGTTGTATTTGAGAGGACTACTTTTGTATATTGGATTTTAACTTCTTGTATGATAGTTGTTATCTACTCTTCTCTTTTCTGCATTGTTTAGTTGTGCTCTAATTACTAGTAGGATGTGTCGTTTGCTTCCTTTCCACTTTGTTGTTGTAGACGCCTTGTGTGTACTGGGGGGTACCTTGTGCACACGGTGGGTCTGTGCACGTGTCGGGTAAGCTTCCGCTGGGGCCCGGGGCGTGACAATCTTCGCGGCAGAGGTCCGGACTTTTTCCAAAAACTCCGGACCCCGAAGCTGGGATCAACAAATTTGCACGGAAGGTCCGAACTTTCTCCGCAAGGTCTGGACCCCAAAGACAAAACTTCAAATTTTCAGATTTTTCTGAAAATTCCCGATTCGCTCCAAAACTCTCCAGAAACCTTCTAGAACGCTGAAATTTGGTAAAGTTCAGTGTACTACACGTACTGCTAGACTGTACGACTCCCTTGCTTGAGGTTCTTAACGTCCTCCTCCGTTTGTTGTTTGGCGTTGTCGGCGAAGTAGGTAGCAAATAGGAGTCCCAGAAGCTCCTCCCCAGTCAGCGGAGGCAATGCGGCATTGGCCTGCCTCACTAACTCAGCCTTCCACCAGCGGTGTGCCATTTTGTTGAGGAAAAGTGTCACGCCCCGGACCCCAGTGGAAGCCTACCCGGCATGTGCACAGACCCGCCCGCCGTGTGCACAAGGCACCCCCCGGTACACACAAGGCGTCTACAACAACAAAGCGGAAAGAAAGCAATATACACATTCTACTAGTAATCAGAACACAAGTACAACTGAACTATGCATAAAAGAAGAGCAAATAACTACTATCATACAAGAAGTAAAACCAATATACAATAGTAGTCCTCTCAAGTACATCCTACCAAAAACATGGGTGGTCTCTATAACAAAATACAATAAAACCTCTCCAACTAAAACAAAAAGAAAAGGAGTAGAGTACCGGGACCTTGTAGAGTGCACCGACCTCGCAAGATGGCGTGGTGCGGAGAAATCACCTTGGGCGTGTTCTAATTGTGTTTACAGATGAGTTCGTATTGATTCGGATCGACGCGGAAGCCACAGCTTGAATTTGCATTTTCGGGGCATTGTGTACTTGTAGAGTACTGGATTGGATAGAGCAACGACTCCGCAGTGGTGCGTAGAAAATTTGGGAAATACTTGGAACATGTGTATTTTCAGATTACAGCGGAGTTCAGGAGGTTTCGGTTTGATACGGAGGCCCCGAAGGCGAAAAGTGAGTTGGAGTTGGCAATTAAAGGATTAATTAATTAATTAATTCAAGTAATTGATTGTAACCTGCTTTGGAGTTAGGAAGAGAAACGAGAAGAAAATGAGAAGAGAATGCAAGTGAGGGTTTTTGTAGAGTATCGGATTTTGGATTGAGCACACAGACTCCACAGTTGAGCTTTTTGAGTGGGAAAAGCTTTGGGCATGTGTACTTTATGTTTACAGTGGGGTTCGGGAGGTTTCAGAGTGATGCGGAAGCTTCCGGGGCAGAAAGCGAGTTGACGGCGAGGTTTAGAGAAGCTTCAGCCGAATTGGAGGGTTTGGAGCATTGAGTCCCGGAACCAAAGTCTGGGTTCCGGAACTGCATGCTATGTTCCGGAACCCGACACTTGGTTCCGGAACCAAATGGCTTTGGTACCTGTACCCTGCTTATGGTACCGGTACCCCAGCCCCAGGAATTACTGATTTTGTGGATTTTGAGCGTGGGCCTTTTGGTCTTTTCACTCCCGGTTGCCCACCACCCACGCCCACCCTGCCTTCTTCTCCACGACAGAAAGAAAGAAAAGAGAGAAGCAAGGAAAAGAGAGAGAAGAAGAAGGAAAAGAGAGTGATGTGTGAGGGTGCAGCTTGTGTTGTCCTGCTGCTTGGAGTTGAGCGGAGCCGCGCGCGCATCGGCCGCACGTTAGGTAAGTAACAAATTTTTCCTAGCATGGGTTTTTGGACTTGTTGATGGATTTTTGATGAGTTTTAAGCTAAATGGATTATTCTTTCCATTTTTTTCACCTTGAGGAGCAGAGCTTGTGCATGTGCTGCTTGGCTGAGAGATTTGGTATTTTTACTGTGCGGGGCCGAGGTGTTGCGTGCTGCTGTGTGTTGGCTGTGAGTGAGCCGGAGCGCGCCGGCAATTTTGTAGAGGACTCGAGAGGATTGTTCGAGCTTCCGGGGATTTTTCCGTGGTTCGCGGCAGTGTGCGAGCGCGCGCGCGGCGCGGTTTTGATGTTTCGGCAGTTTTTTGATGCGGCGCTTCCCAATTTCGGGTTTGGCTACGGAAGGCATTTGGGGTGGGTTGGAAATTCTTCAAGATGTATGGAATGCCTTCTAAAGCTATTGTATGCATGTTTAGCATGTTTAGTTCGATTATTAGTATAGCTGGTAATCTGATAGTTGCCTAGAAAATTGTAGGAAGACAATTGTGAGCCCCATATATTTGTAGCATGATCTAGAGGTGATTTGACACTAGACTGCATGATTAGTTGGCATTGGATGGCATCTGAAACGTTTTTAAAAAACATCGGACCTGTTTTTTAATGAAAACTGAGTTTTTAAGATAGTTTTTAAAATATTGAGATCTTCCAGAGGGATTGAGTAGGTTCAGGATGCATGTGTTCTCGTGCCGGGGGGGGGGGAGAGTGGATTTTTAGAGCTCTGTGGGATGGTTTCTAGTGTCAGTGGGTTTGAGCTTCCTTGTGGGGATTGATGAGATTATTCTAGATCATGGGTTGTGTATTTCTGTTGGTAGTGGAGGTGGTTCTCCGACTTAGCTATGAGAGTTTTGGGCTCTGGCAGATCGAGTCGTGGAGATTTCCCGCTTAGCCATGGGTGTGCATTATCAGATTGAGTCGTGGCGGGTTCTCCTGTCACGCCCCGGGTGTAAACCGGAACCGGGCCCGTCTACGATCCGCCGTGCACCGGTATTTCCCGCGACACGAAGCGCCAAACCTGCTCATATATACGAGATAATAATAAAAGAGCAATAAAAACAGAGCTGAACTAAAAACTAATACATCTTAGACTGAAGCTAGGAAATAAAATACAATACATCTGTATAAATGATACATATGTCTCTCCCAGCTCACCAAATAAATACAACCTGCTGGCAAAAAGCCAGTCCCAAAGTAAAAAGTACAACCGTCTGAGGAAACATGGGTACACCAACAGTCCAGCAAACTCGCTCATCCTGCCTCGAGATCTATCTACTCAGCCGTCCTCTCTGCTCGACCCGCCGCTGAAAGCCCAGCAGCACCCGCAGAAGACACTGCAAAACAAGGGAGAAGAAAAAGAGGAAAGAAGAATGGGGGTGAGAACTACTAGTAAACCAGTAGCCTCCCCTAGTGGGTAAAACCTCAAACTCTGACACACCCACTAGGTCTACCAGAGGGAAAAAGGAAAGAAGTGTGGTAAGCAATAATGACTGCTGAAGAAAGGAAACTACCACTACTATGTCTCTAAAATACAGTCCTAGACTGGAATAACCGTATTCAACAGTAACCAACCGTCCCAGATGGACCCAATCTGTACCGCCCTCATCATCGGGCAAGCAAGCCGTGCCGATGTGATAGCAAAACTCCTACTGCCGCCCTCATCATCGGGCAAATAAGCCGCGCCGATGTGATAGCAAAACTGTCAATAACTGTCTGGCCACAGCCTCCGGAGGGGAACTCGAGGGGATCAACCCACACGAGAAAAGCATCACCGGACAATAACCGCGCCGGTGGGATAAGTATCAAAAGCAAGACTGGATCACAACTATAGAGCCCCAGTGGAACACACCCCTCCACTAAAAGAAACTGATCCCCAATCTGATGCACAAATGAACATCCGGTCAATCGCCCAAAATCCGCGATCGCCGCAATACCTCACAATCCACAACCAGGTCTCACAACCGACCTCCGATCAACCGCCCAATATCCGCGGTCGCCGGAATAACCCACAATCACAATCATGTCCCACATCCGACATCCGGTCAACCGCCTACTATCCGCGATAGCCATTATAATCTCCCAATCCAAAATCGGGTAAAACAATATGTATCCGGTCAACCGCCTACTACCCGCGGTAGCCGCAACTCCACCGACCACAACAAGTCCAACCCCTGACCTCCGGACAATCGCCCAAAATCCGCGGTTGCCACAAAGCCCTCTAGTCCATAATCATGCCCTATCACGGATGTCCTATAACCGACATCTAGTCAACCGCCCAAAATCCGCGGTTGCCACAAAGCCCTCTAGCCCAATATCATGCCCTATCACCGATGTCCTATAACCGACATCCGGTCAACCGCCCAATATCCGCGGTCGCCGCCAAAACCCATAATCTACAATCCAGGCCCCGGCTACACTATCCCAAACCCCTGCTCAAACTCGGGCAACATGAACCACCTGACTAACGAAAAGGAGAAAAGAAGTAAATAAGGTTTCTCCTAAGTCAAGTTCCAGCATGATAGTGCAGCGATAAGAAATGGCTTATCTAGATGTCCATACAAGCATGCAAGTGTTCTTAAGGAAGATAAATTAAGTCATTGATCATTAACGGTATCCACCTATGCATGTCACCCATCCTCAAGTAATACCACTAACAGGATAAATCATATAGTCCCAATTAAATATTCAATTCCACATGCAAGGTTAGGTGCTAACACAACAATCCATATGTCCAAACAAGCATGCATAAGTTCCTTCCCCACTTGTTAATCAATAATCCTAACATTGGGAGATCACTCTAATCATCTTTGTGAGCATGTCAAAATAGAGGTAAACAAGAACCACCCACCTCGATCGCTAAATCCAAGTCCAAATAGTGCTCTTGCCCAAACTGATAAACCGCAGCGATCACTGTACAAAATATCCCCAAAACATACAATTAAACATACAATTACACTCAAGAACATGCTGTCCCAACAAACAATCCATAGTTGTGCCTTTTTCACCTTTGAGTTCTGCTCGAAAAATTCCAGGAAAAATTCCACCGCGATCGTCGCGACGAGCCGGTCGAAACGAGTACCTGCACGTTCAAATCAGAGTTTCCTACACTGAGATATAAATTTTGCAAGGGAACCACCCCAAAGAATTCTGTACAGAAAACTGTAGCACCTAACACTGAAAATAATGCCTTTTTCACCATCGGGAAAAATCCAAAAAAATCCAGGAAAATTCGAGGATGCCCCTTGCGATGTGTAGATGCAAAACGACTATTGGCATGTCTCAATCCGATCCCTGAGCGCAAAGTTATCACAGAAACACTATGGCGCTGTCCAAAACTCCGCCCAAGAAAAAGGGTCAAAAGAATGCTCAGGAAACTCCAAGATAAACTCGAAATGAGGGGAAGCTTAAATCACGAAGATCGTAGCCCTACCTGTCATGAAGCCAACGGCAAAAAATCGACGAAAACGGTGGTCGGAGTAAGCCGGGGGAGTCATCGCACCCAAACCGCAACGAAGGAGACCACAAATGAACAAGCGTCGCGCCGCGCCGCAAAAATGAGAACCTCGAAATCCGTGCCTCCCAAAAATCCAGGGAATCCTCCACAAGGTGCAGCACACAAGGGGGAAGAGGTTTGCTGAGGAGCACTTAGAGAGAAAACGCCCAGAAAAAGTCCAAAACGCAGCTCAAATCCCTTTTATAGGCCAAGGAAACAAACCCAAAAATCCCTCCTGGGTCCTCGGATTCGAGCGCCCGAAACATTCGGGCGCCGAATCCGGGCCCGCAAGCCCGCAAAAATAAGCGCCCGGATCGCTCCCGTGCTGCCACGTCCACCCCGAATAGTGGACACCAAATCTCGCCACTCACACCGCGCCGCGTGGCCCACGCGGAGGTCGACACGTGGCGGCCCACGCGCGGGAACCGCGGGTCAACGCGCCTGACGCGCGCCCACGTGCGCCTGCGCCCCCTGCCAGGCATGCAGCCCGAGGCACCCCGGTGCGCCATGGTGGACCCCGCCTACCTGAGCCAGCCAACCGGAAGGCAACACGTGTCCCGCCTGGTCCATGCACCACCCAGCGCCACTCCGTGAACCGCGCCCACTGAACCGACCCTACCGCACGCCGCCACGTGTCCAACGCGCTCCCGTGCACTGCGCGCCTGCCCGCGCGCCGCCCGCGGCCGCTCCACCGCCTGCCCTAGCCCGTCCGCCGCGCTCCGCCGCTGCCCGCCGGCCGCCGGAACAGTGCCACGCGCCTCGAAAATAGTGTTTTCGCATCCGGGCTCCGAAAAATACAAATGAATAGTCCATTTTCACCGTTTTCGCGCGCTGAATCAAAATCCGCTGTCCGATTTGCCAAATTCTAATTCCAAATTTCGCCAAATGCATCCAAACAAGTGTTTTTACCCCAAATTTCACGCTGAGTCCAATTTTGATATCTGTTCCGCGCGAGAACACTTCTAAACACTCAACTGGGACTTCCGACTACTCTCGGGATCCATTCAACACACTGAGTCCAACACTGGTGTCCAATTTGTGCATAAACACCTCCAACACACCACGTAGGCCTCCAGAAGCCACCCAAGGCACTGCAACAGTTCTGCGGAGATCCAGGTCATCACATCCTCCCCCACTAAAAGAAAGTTTCATCCTCGAAACTAAAGTCATTCCTCAAGCCAGAACCTCAACCAAGTAGGGGGGGTAGATATCCAATCATCCAGCACTCAAGCTCCCAAGGCTGTCTAATACCTCCTCCAGAGACGCGATGCAATCCTCGGGTCTCTAACTAGAAAAAAATAGAGGCGGGCACTCCAGAAAACCGCACCACCTCGACCAAGTACAGCTGGGCTAACCGCTCGAGCTACCAAGTAGTCTGCACCGGTACAAGCATCCGCTCTTCCCAGGGCCCCCGATAATCCAACCACAAGTCCATCGGTACAAAAGCTCGATCCAAGTACCTCTGTACTCCCGAGGTATCCAATATAAGTCCCCCAACTGATCACGTAGACTCTGATCTCTAATCTTTAAACCGTCGGGGTGTAGAAGCAATTCCTCAACTCTCCGGCATCAACACACAGCCATATGCAGTCGAGAAAACCAGATCACAAATCCGCCTTCAGGAAGACCCGGGACCCTTACAGCTGGTAAATCAAATCCTCCATGCTCGACAAGGGTGCTAGCTCTACATGGTCACTTCATCTAATTCCCGGGGATCCACACAAAGCCGAAGTGAACCAACCTTCCACAACTCGAATAGCACCGGCGCCCCCAAAGGCGACACACTTGGTCTGACAAAATTTCCAAAACATCGAATCCTGGAGTTGTGTCCTCAACTCTCAAACTAGTGACATGCTAGACAACTCTGATAGGAGAACAGCCGGGAACTCGCAACCAAAGGGGGTATCCCCGAGTCCCGGCGCCGCCGTAGGCCCCTCAACCACACCAGCCAAAAAGGCTACGCATCCACTGCGAAACATCCGCCTCGCTCACGAAGTCAAAACCATAGAGGCGAAGATAACCCTCAAGCAACCCAGGTACACCAACACCTCTGAGCCTGGCTCCCCAAGAAAACCGTCCTCGCGGCATAATCAACCGCCGCGAAAGAAAAACCGAACCAGCCGCCCAACGGGGACTACAACAACATCCCGCAGCTGAGCCAAGACCATCAGGTCTACCGCCAAAATCCAGGACTCAAGCTGCACCGGGCAGGACCAACAACTCTCCTCCACGTGCACATGGTGACCATCCTACCCCTAACCCAAGCAATGAAGCAAAAGCACTACCCACCAAGAAGGGAATACTCCCGTATCAAGAAGATACGAACCCAAAAGTCCGGAACAACTCAAACCTACCACCACACCGACCGCTGTAACCTATGCGCTCTGACAGTCTCAGAAATCCACTATCCTAGAAAAGAAATCGGGAATGCCTTATCCGACTGATCTGTCCTCCATCACCCGGCGCCAAGCACCTCCATCAGAACTCGCCTCAGGCGGCAGATCCCAATCCAAAGGAACTACAATGCCACGCTCCATACCCGGCGCCTACTCCAATGAGGCGTCCCAAATCCGTAATGGAGGGACCCAACGAGTTAAAAGGTATCCTGGCGCAATCCACTCTCAGACACTCATATCCTATGCGCCCCGTCCCTCTACACATCGAGGGTGCAGTTCTGCAACTGCGTTAACTCTTGACACAAAGAGGCTTTCAAGTACTCTCTCCATCCCCACCGAACACGACCCTGCCACCAAAGGTTCCCTACTCAAACCCACAAATCGGGTTGACTCATCTGCCAAAACTGGCTCACTCGATCAAAGCAATCCCACAGCTTTCCCGCTGTCAACTATCCACCCTGCCTCGGTGCCCCAGCACTTAACGTCGGGACGGAGGGGGCTACTCGCTACTCCGACAACTGTGCCACTGTGCTGCTCCGACAACTGTGCCACTGTGTTACTCTGACAACTGTGCCACTGTGCTACTCCGACAACTGTGCCACTGCGCTGCTCCGACAACTGTGTCACTGCGCTGCTCCGACAACTGTGTCTCTGCGCTGCTCCGACAACTGTGTCACTGCACTGCTCCGACAACTATGTCACTCCACCGCTGATCTGCCACCAACACACCTACCCTTCGGGTCCGGAGCTCTCAGACTCCAATCTGGGTATCCGGCCCGAAACAACCAGCTCTGACCCAACTGCCGCACCAGGGTGCACCCGGGTCAGCGCCCAGCTGTTACGGAATTTGAGTTGGCGTAGTTTCGTGAAAGGTTCAAGTCTTGAAGATTGAAGGTGAAGAAGGCTGGATCATTTAACTCAATCTCAAGAAAGAAGAATTCAAAAGGATCAGGTATGTTTAACTAAAGATTTTTGGTGATCTGAATACTTCTTGTAGTGTAGAAACACCTGGAAGAATTTTTAGTTGCATAAAAATCAAAAACTGGTGTTCGGACATGTTCAGGATCCGGATCAGAGCCAGCGATCCGGATCCCGAAGGTTGTTGTTTCATACATTACTTCAATCCGGATCGCAGCATCTCACGATCCGGATCCCGAACGTTGAGTTTTTCTGAATTGTATGAACGATCCGGATCAGGCATTCCGATCCGGATCCCGAACGATTGTTTTTCTGGAAACCGTCTTTCTTGCTACTGCAATCCGGATCGCCCAAATCCGATCCGGATCGCCGTCCGTAAAAATTCCAGAAATGTTAGGTTTTTGATTCTTATCTCCTTCCAAATGTTTCTAACCTATAAATAGACCCTATGGTTCTTTTTCTAGGGTTAATCCAAAAAGAAGGAAAATAGCCGTCATAATAATATATCATCTTATACGGCCTAAGATCCACATATAGAGAAGAAAGGAAATCATTAGATAATACTCTATGTTTCTTCATCTATATTGATTAGTTTGATTCTAGGTTTTCATACTCACATCTTGAGTTGAATCAAACTAATGAATACTTAGATGGTATTTCCGATCTATCTTTGATCTAAGTATTCGGCGGATCATCACCACCCAAAAACAACGATTTACCCCAAAATCGGCGCGTGGATTCGCGTGTCCTTGTGGATTCAAGGTTCAACCGCTCTCGTGGATTCGGAGCGAGGCACGTTCGTGGATTCGAAGGGTGCTACTGGGTGAAGACCGTGGATTCGGTCGGACGTCGTGGATTCGACGTTGGACGCCGTGGATTCGGCGTTGGGCGCAGATCGTGGATTCGAGAATCGTCGTGGAGCGAGCGGAGAAGATCCTCTAGGAGCGTATGGAAAAGGTTGAGTCGTAAGTGTGTACGGTAAATCACCTTGTACGTGTTTTAATTCTAGTGGATTTCGCCGTGTTATCGGTCCCGTGGTTTTTTACTCCGGTTTGGAGTTTTTCCACGTAAAAATCTTGCGTGTTATTTTTATTTCCGCATTGGGTTTTTTATCGCAACGATTTTTGAGTGTTTATACGTTTACACCTATTCACCCCCCTCTAGGTGTTTCTTCCCCTATTTAGATCTATATTACATATAACCCAACAAGTGGTATCAGAGCGGGAATAGGGTTGTAAACAATGGTTGAAGGTGGAAACATCAATCGACCCCCTTTCTTTGATGGAACAAATTATGCGTACTGGAAAGTACGGATGAAAGCCTTTTTAATTTCCATCGACGAAAGGGTGTGGCAATCAATTGAATTAGGATGGTCTAATCCAACTGAAATTATCTCTGATGTTCGCACCTTAAAACCTAGGTCGAAATGGACCAAGGAAGAGTTTGATTCATCTTCTTACAATGGCAAGGGAATTAATGCTATTTTTAATGCCTTATCTCAAACTGAATTCTCTCGCGTCTCGGCATGTGAGACTGCGAAAGAAATCTGGGATGTTCTTCAGGTTACACATGAGGGAACTAACCTCGTGAAGATTCAGAAACTGCAAATGCTTACGAGCAAGTTTGACTCTATCTTGATGGCAGAAAATGAATCTTTCACGGACTACTATACACGATTGCAAGACATCGTAAACTCATGTGCTAACCTGGGAGAGAAGATTCCAGAATTTAAGGTTGTAAGAAAGATCTTAAGAACTCTTCCTGAACGATTTCGCCCAAAGGTTACAGCCATTGAAACTATTAAACACCCGGACGAAATGCGTGTAGAAGAATTAGTTGGTTCATTACAAACATATGAAATGACATTTACTACTAACAATTCTTCTGGAAAAGCATCCTCTTCTAAGTCTTCAGGTTATGCGTTGAAAACAACTAAGGAAGAAGACGCGGATACATCCTCCTCAGACGATGACGAGAATCTTTCTATGGAGGAATTTGAGAAGCAGCTCGCTCTCTTGACAAGGAAGTTTCGCCGCAACTTTCGAAGGGGTAATTCAAGTAAATCTCCATCCTTCGGAAAGTCGAACAAAGGCAAGGGTACTTCAAGTTACAAGTCAAGAAAGCAAGAGAACTTCTCAAAGGATAAGAAAAGTTCAGAGGGACAACTACAATGCTTCAAATGTCGAGGCTACGGCCACATTGCAACGGAGTGTCCCAACAAGTATCCGGCAAAGAAGAAGGCGATGCAAGTCGTCACTTGGGATGACAACTCAACGTCAAATGAGTCGTCTTCAAGTGATGAAGAAAAGAGCACCACGGCATTCCACGCGTCCATATCTTCACCCTTCATGTGCTTTATGGAAAGTACGTCCGAGTCATTGTCCAACTTCACTGTTGAAAAGATTGCAACGGACAACAAATCGGATAATTCGGAAGGTGAAGATTTTGCTCTAGCCTACCACAGACCTTTACGGGATTCAAAGAAACCGGCTAAGCAAAACAAGGGGTTGAGAGGGAGATTGCAGGATCTCGAAGAAGAAGTAAAAAAGGTAACTTCTCTCTCGACCGATCTTGAAGTGGAAAGGGATAATTTGATAAAAGCAAATGTTTCCCTTCAAGAGTCCAATGAGCAACTCGAGAAGAATTATATAGATATGGTGAACAAAGCGAATTACTTCTTGAAGCTCTACGGCGAGGCCCGACAGGAAAAATTGGAAATGACAGAGACCATTCTCCAACTCAAGGATGACTTAACAGCAATTTTCATCTGGAAGGAGTAAGTTGGATAAACTTCTTGGTCTTGGTCAAACAAACAAGTTCGGCCTCGGATACAATCGAACTGAAGACAATTTTAGTTCGGTTGAGACAGTCTTTGTGCCTCAGTCGGTATCTCCTCCACCGACACCGAAATTCACGACAACCAACGACAACAAGCCTCCTTCACCCTTTTCGGAATCGTCAAGCACAAAGGTATGTTTTCGTTGTAATTTTGCAGGGCACATTGAAAGAAATTGCAAGATTGGAGTTCAAAGATCAAATCAACCACATCTTGCAACTGCTACCAATAAGTTCACTCCCCGGAATTCAAAGAAGGATTTTTCAAAAGAAAAGAACATTGGTAGTACTTCAAACAAGACGATGACAAAAGGAAAAGAACCTTGGTAGTTTACCGCGCAAGACGACTTCATCAAGGAGCAGCAATCGTTTTAACAAGACGCTTTCACCTAGGCATATAACTTCACGACCATTAACGACGCATTCCAAAAAGGTTTGGGTGCGCAAAGGTGAAATCTTTCCTTGTCTTGTTACCAATGTTTCCTTGCATGCATATGATAGTTCGTCTTGGTATCTGGATAGCGGGTGTTCCCGTCACATGACCGGTGACAAAAATAGTTTTCAAAATCTTGAGAAAATCTCCGGAGGACTCGTTGTTTTCGGAGACGGTCGATCTTCCAAAATTGTTGGAAAAGGAACAGTAGCTATTCCAGATGGCCCGGTTCTAAATAATGTGTTATTTGTTGATGGTCTTAAGACTAACCTCATAAGCATAAGTCAACTTTGCGACAATGGTTTTTCAGTTAACTTTTCATCTGTTGAATGTGTTGTAACTGATAAGGACCATGTCTTCTTTTTAAAAGGGGTTAGATCTGAAAACAATTGCTATATTGTTCCTAATAAAATTTCAGAAAAATGTAATCTAGTTTCTTTGATTAATGAAACAATTTGGCATGAAAGGCTAGGTCACATAAATTTTAAGGAACTTGCTAGAATTTCAAACAAGGACGTGGTCAAGGGGGTTCCAAAACTTTTATTTAAACAAAACATTATGTGTGGTGGTTGCCAAAAGGGAAAACAGTCCAGGACTGCACACAAGAACTTGAACCACGTTGGTACAAAACGGCCTTTGGAACTTTTACACATGGATTTAATGGGGCCAACTCGTCAACCATCTTTGGGAGGTAAATGGTATATTTTCTTGATGATTGATGATTTCTCTCGATATTCTTGGGTAGCATTTTTAAAAGCGAAAGCTGATACTTTTGATTCTTTTCACGAGATTTGCCTTCGTATTATGATTGAAAAGAATGAAAAGATCATTCGTGTTAGAAGTGATAGAGGTGGAGAATTCGTTAACTCTAAATTCATTGACTTTTGCACTTCAAACGGTATTAAGCATGAATTCTCTGCACCCTATACACCTCAACAGAATGGTGTTGTCGAGCGCAAAAATAGGGTTGTTCAAGAGATGGCACGTGTTATGCTTCACAGCCGGAATTTACCGCTACATTTTTGGGCTGAAGCTGTGAACACTGCAATCTATGTAATTAATCGAGTTTATTTGCGCCCGGGAACGTTAAATACACCATATGAACTATGGTGTGGTAGAAAACCCAACATCAAATATTTTCGCATCTTCGGGAGTCGGTGTTACATTTTACGTGACCGTGAAAATCTTGGAAAGTTTGACTCTCGAAGTGACGAAGGGATATTCTTGGGGTATTCTACAAATAGTAGAGCATATCGAGTATTTAACTTGGAATCTAAGACGATCGTAGAATCTATAAATGTTAAAGTAGATGAAGCTTTTCACTTTGGATCTGGAAAATCTACCCTCGATATCTCTCTAGATGATGATTCACCTGCCATTGCATCTTCTCATAATAATACTTCCAATATTAATGATGCATCTAATGGTTCTTCAAGTTTATCTGATGTGCAGGAATCATCTCATATACCTCCGAGTACTCCGTTTCAACAAACGCTACGAATCTCCAAGGATCATCTAGAATCGAATATTATTGGAGATCCACAAGAAGGAGTTAGAACTCGGAGGCAGTTGGTTTGTGGATTCGCTTGCTACGTATCTTTAATCGAACCAAAGAACATAGATGAAGCTCTTCAGGATGACTACTGGATTAAAGCAATGCAGGAAGAGCTCCATCAATTTGAGCGAAGCAAAGTCTGGGAATTAACGAAGCCTCCAAAGCAACATAATGTGATATGTACCAAATGGATTTTCAAGAACAAGAAAAATGAGGATGGTACTATCATCAGGAACAAGGCACGATTAGTTGCTCAAGGCTACTCTCAAGTAGAAGGTATAGACTTTGATGAAACATTCGCCCCTGTAGCTAGACTCGAGTCCATTCGTATACTATTTGCTATTGCTTGTTATTTTAAAATCAAATCATTTCAAATGGACGTTAAGAGCGCGTTTCTAAATGGGTTTTTAAATGAGGAAGTTTATGTGGCTCAACCGAAAGGTTTTGTAGACCATAAACAACCTAACCATGTTTTTCGTTTGAAAAAGGCTCTTTACGGTCTGAAACAAGCACCACGAGCATGGTACGAAAGGTTGACAAAGCACCTTTTGGAGAAGGGCTATACTCGAGGGGGAGCTGACAGGACTCTCTTTGTGAAGCATTATCAAAGCAATTTCATTGTAGCACAAATCTATGTCGATGACATTGTATTTGGCGCAACAAGAGATAATGATGCTTCTAAATTCGCGGAGACCATGGAAAGCGAATTTGAGATGTCCATGATGGGCGAATTGACTTATTTCCTTGGATTGCAAATTAAACAAAATGATGAAGGTATTCACTTGAGTCAATCCAAGTATGCAATGGAGTTGGTTAAAAAGTTCGACTTAGAAAATTCGAAGGATTTTCCGACTCCAATGGGAACTAGCCACAAGGGACTTGGAAGTGATTCACAAAGTGAGAATGTAGACGAGAAACTGTATCGAAGTATGATTGGAAGTCTACTTTACCTCACGGCTAGTCGCCCGGATATATCCTTTAGTGTTGGGATTTGCGCGAGATATCAATCAGCACCAAAGGAGGTTCACCTGAAAGCGGTGAAAAGGATCATCCGGTACATCAAAGGATCAATTAATTTCGGAATTTGGTATCCTATGGGAACTAGTTTGGATATTGTTGGATACTCAGATGCCGATTGGGCAGGATCAGTGGATGATCGGAAAAGCACGAGTGGTGCATGCTTCTATCTTGGCCATTGCCTTGTTGCATGGCACAGTAAAAAGCAGAATTGCATAGCACTCTCGACTGCCGAAGCGGAATACATTTCAGCGGGTAGTTGTTCAACCCAACTCATTTGGATGAAAAGTGTGTTGAGCAACTTTCGGATTTCAACATCTTCGGTAACAATTCTTTGTGACAACACAAGTGCAATTAACATTTCTAAAAACCCTGTGTTGCACTCTAGAACAAAACATATTGAACTTAGATATCATTTTCTTAGAGAGCTAGTTGAATCAAATACTCTTCAACTTTCATATATTTCAACTGAGGATCAATTAGCTGACATTTTAACAAAACCTTTGGATCAAAAATGTTTTATTCATTTGCGAAAAGCAATTGGAATGCTTTCCTTGAAATAAACTTCTTTTTGAAACCTTTGCTTAGGATAGGTTTTGTTTTTGTTTTGTTTTGTTCATTATCTATGTTTGTACATAGGACATTAATTGAGCATAGATCATAATTGACTTTAATTGCATCTTTTCGCACATTTAGAAATTTATTATGCTTTTGCCATCATAATATTTCACTGTTGCAATGATCATTTATGTTAATTAAATCATCTTCTTAGTGATCAAAGTCAATTTCTCTCTCAATGATCTCTTGGTATAGTCATTATCTTATTTGACTGCTTAGTCGAGTATGAAATCGAGATCAATTTTTGGTTGAATACTTTATATCTTAAATAATTGATAGCCAATTGAGGGGGAGTCAAAGAAATGTAAAATGCTCAAAAGATGTGGAAAGAGTTACATCCCAATGAGGAGTGTGAAAACTACCACCACATGGAGGAAAGAGCTACCACCTCGGTCGTCCGAGTATTGTGTTCAGCTACCACATGTATACCAAGCATGGTTGTTCAATTTTTGATTAAGTTAAATGCATGTTGAAATACTTGACTCCGTCAAATTTCAAGGTTGGTATAAGGTTTATTTTAAAGAAAGATGCTCAAAGAGCCACTCTCTTCAACAGATTGTCTAGATAAATTATCTACCATATTTGGGATTTCAAACATCTATTGATCTTTGTATTTCATTTTCTTTACCGAACTGATGATTTGATAAAGGCATTACTCATAAGATCAAGTTAGATGTAATTGAAGGTGTTCAACTTTAAGGGATTTAATTTTTGTAAATTCTCGTTTCATTTTTGGATATTATTGATAGATTTGGCATAATCTAATTCTTGTTGTATGAAACGATGATTTTTGTTTAAAGTTGATACACAATTGTGCTTACATACTTTTTCTGGATCTTATGAAATTTTTCTAAATTTTTCTGAAGAAAAAGTTGGAGCCGATCCGGATCGGGCAAGCTGATCCGGATCCCGAACGCAGGCTTCTTCCTGCGGCTGGCCGATCCGGATCGAAATCTCGATCCGATCCGGATCACGGCTAGGGTTTTAATAAGAACAAGAGGGTTTTGATTTCTTTTACCTTAATCTTTTGTTCTCAAGTCTCTAGAGCCTCTCTCTCTAGAACTATTGCACCTTGGAGCTTTCCAAACTCAAGTTCTTCGAATACAAGTAAGTTTTATTGATCAAAATCCCGTTTTTCACAGTTTTTCTCTATTTTCTTCAAAACGTGATGAGATTTTTCTATCTTTTTCGTTTTTGAATGGTTTTTGGTCAAATTTCTTTTGAAATAAGAACTCTGGGTAGATTAGTTTTGATTATATGCTAGGTATTCTCCTGATTAACGGATTTTTAGGCTTCGATTTCTAAAAATTTCAGTTTTAGGGCATATAATAAGGATTTTCGAAAATCATGCAATTGATCTATTTTTAAAAGTCCTTTTGCAAAACTAATTTGATTCTTAATCTCTCTACATGATTATGATTGTTTGGATACAATTTTTCAAATCTTTAAAAAATTAACAATTTCTCATGTGTTCTTGAGTTGGTCTTCACAGGACTTCAATCTTCTTAAGGCATTTGGATCAATGGAATTCTCATGGATCATTCTTTTGTTGGTCACAATAGTGCACACTCGGGCCACAAACAAATTAAAGAGAGCTAAGAAAACACAACAAAAAGGTGAGTTTCTTCTGATCAGTGACACAGAAGTGGAAGCAGACTGTCAAGAGGTAGATTGGACTGAATTGACAGATGATGATGACTCATTGACTGAACAAAAGGCGTCTGATGGTTCAAAAGGAAAAGCTTCCGATGGATCAAAAGGAAAGGCACCCATGGACAAAGGAAAAGTGCCTATGGCTAAACCAACCATCTCTGTGAAAAGAAAACGAGTAACTAGACGCTTTGGACTACGACGAGACTCTGATATTAACACGCCGATAGTTCCTGACTCCCCGCCTCGCGTGGAAGGAGTG
The DNA here is from genome assembly GCA_029204045.2 of Tillandsia leiboldiana. Taxonomy (NCBI): domain Eukaryota; kingdom Viridiplantae; phylum Streptophyta; class Magnoliopsida; order Poales; family Bromeliaceae; genus Tillandsia; species Tillandsia leiboldiana. The sequence continues at coordinate 25,787,176 of CM055070.1, forward strand.
TTCGTCAGCATGGATCGCCTTCGAGCGTTTGAACGTCGTGAATGCATCGGTGAACGTCATGTCAACATTGAAGCTCTCCGAAATCACTCACCTGAGTTTGGAACCTTGATTGAGCAAGCTAATCTCATCCAAGTCTGCCGATTCCCCGAACTACTTGGGTATTGTTTGTATCGTGTAAGAACCTTTTACACGAATGCAAGACATCTTCGAGAAGATGAAAATGGATCAATGCATTTCTATACAAATATCCGAGGGATGAAACTTAAAATCACTCCGCAGCTAATTGGCGAAGTCCTTGGAATGGAATCTAACACATCGGGACTCAACTTTTTGAAAGGAAGAAGTTTGACGAATGCCTTGTGGCGAACAGTGATAGATAAAATTTGTTTGGAAGGAACGAAATCAGCTAATGGTAAAAGTGTAAAATCCAAACATCTTCGGCTGGAGTACCGATTTCTAAATTTCATCACGTGTTACAACATTCTACCTAACATGCAGACTAAGGTCGTGAGATGGGAGAGACTGCTGTTCCTATATCTCTTAGGTCATCCCTCTGAGGCTGTAGGATTGAACATGAATATCCCCTACATAATTTGGAATAGAATGTCAAGATATATTGTGCATCCTCATCCTTCTGAGCGACTTCCGTTTCCGTTAATCATCATGAGGATCTTACAAAAGTTTGACATTGATATAAGCTCGACATCTTATCAACACTGTTGGGGGATGATAGATGAGTCAACGATTGTGAAGTCACTTCACAAATTACCACATGTTACTCCGGCACATTCCACTGGAAAGAAACCTTGTGTCGGCACCTCGGCCTCACCGTCCCAACAAGCATCAGAACAAAGGCGAATGTCTGAAGAACTCGAGATCATAACGGCATCCCAAATTACATTGACCAAGAAAGTAAATTCAATGAGGAAATTGATCAAGAACATGTTCACTAAGATGGGATATAGTGCGTCTGAGGACTCAGACTCGGATAACTAAGTTGTGCTTTAACAATTTTTGTGCAGATTTGTGCAGGCTTTTATCTTTTTAGATTTTAGTTCAGTTTTTAGGACTTACTCTTAGTTCTAGTTCTTACATTTCGGAACAATTTTTGATCTATTTAACTCTCCTTAAATTTTTTGTAATTTTGGCTTTGTTTGTGACAAAAAGGGGGAGAGAGTTTAGAGAGAACTTGAACAATAATGATGTGAATGTGTGAACATCAAGGTAAGTATCACTTCAACTTTGACTTTGGTGAAGGGTAAGTATCACAACTTTGGTTTTTATCTTGTGATTTGTTGCATGTTCCTACTAACTATTCGACTAACTATTTGGACATGTATTATTACTAACAAGTTGTTTGATTACTAACAAAGCAAAGTTATGACATTTGGAATTTTATTGCTTAGAAGATATGTCAATGTTTGATTGTGATCTTATTACATATCTGAATTACTCAATGTCATGGTGAGCATAAACTCTATCTCTGTTAGGTTTTGAATGCTAAATATTCTTGAGGTATCTAACGATCTCTTTTTGTCAAGAATGATTTCTTTGTGCAGAGAGTACAGATGTCTAAGTCTAGAGTTTGTTTTAGGAGTTTATATCTCATGTTTTTAAATTTTTGGATCTCCATTGTAAATTTTTGTTGTATGGTGATAGCAACAAAAATATCTTTTTGAATTTTCTTTAGTGGATCTGTGTTTTATCACGAAACCGCCAAAGGGGGAGATTGTTACGGAATTTGAGTTGGCGTAGTTTCGTGAAAGGTTCAAGTCTTGATGATTGAAGGTGAAGAAGGTTGGATCATTTAACTCAATCTCAAGAAAGAAGAATTCAAAAGGATCAGGTATGTTTAACTAAAAATTTTTGGTGATCCGAATACTTCTTGTAGTGTAGAAACACCTGGAAGATTTTTTAATTGCATAAAAATCAAAAACTGGTGTTCGGACATGTTCAGGATCCGGATCAGAGCCAGCGATCCGGATCCCGAAGGTTGTTGTTTCATACATTACTTCAATCCGGATCGCAGCATCTCACGATCCGGATCCCGAACGTTGAGTTTTCTGAATTGTATGAACGATCCGGATCAGGCATTCCGATCCGGATCCCGAACGTTTGTTTTTCTGGAAACCGTCTTTCTTGCTACTGCAATCCGGATCGCCCAAATCCGATCCGGATCGCCGTAAGTAAAAATTCCAGAAATGTTAGGTTTTTGATTCTTATCTCCTTCCTAGGGTTTCTAACCTATAAATAGACCCTATGACTCTTTTTCAAGGTAAGCCGATAATCCAAAAAGAAGGAAAATAGCCGTCATAATAATATATCATCTTATACGGCCTAGGATCCACATATAGAGAAGAAAGGAAATCATTAGATAATACTCTATGTTTCTTCATCTATATTGATTAGTTTGATTCTAGGTTTTCATACTCACATCTTGAGTTGAATCAAACTAATGCATACTTAGATGGTATTTCCGATCTATCTTTGATCTAAGTATTCGGCGGATCATCACCACCCAAAAACAACGATTTACCCCAAAATCGGCGCGTGGATTCGCGTGTCCTTGTGGATTCAAGGTTCAACCGCTCTCGTGGATTCGGAGCGAGGCACGTTCGTGGATTCGAAGGGTGCTACTCGGTGAAGACCGTGGATTCGGTCGGACGTCGTGGATTCGACGTTGGACGCCGTGGATTCGGCGTTGGGCGCAGATCGTGGATTCGAGAAGCGTCGTGGAGCGAGCGGAGAAGATCCTCTAGGAGCGTATGGAAAAGGTTGAGTCGTAAGTGTGTACGGTAAATCACCTTGTACGTGTTTTAATTCTAGTGGATTTCGCCGTGTTATCGGTCCCGTGGTTTTTTACTCCGGTTTGGAGTTTTTCCACGTAAAAATCTTGCGTGTTATTTTTATTTCCGCATTGGGTTTTTTATCGCAACGATTTTTGAGTGTTTATACGTTTACACCTATTCACCCCCCTCTAGGTGTTTCTTCCCCTATTTAGATCTATATTACATATAACCCAACAATTTCTCTAAAGATGATTATGTTGGCTGCAAACAACATAATGCTTTAGTAAGGGTAACATGATATAGACTTTCGCTTGATTGGGTCGAGAGAGTTTTGGTCCTAATGTTTGTTCTGTTGCAGTGGTTTCGATGCTTCCGAGACGCCGTGCGGCGGCGAGGGCGTGTTTGACCCTGGGTGAGGAGCCCGAACAGCGGGAGGCTGAACGGAAAGAGCAGAGTGAGGTCTGAGAGTTACAAGCCCAAGTAGCCCAGACGTTGAGGCGATGCGGCGCCAGGAAGAGAACATGGAGCGCGTGATGCGCATGCTTGAGCCGAGAGCATCTCCCGGGGTATCGCTAGTAGTACTCCGGCCGCGACATCGTCGACTTCGACCTAGGTCGCACTGTGAATAGTGCGGGAGCAACAGGTGATTGCCGATCGGTTGTTTTACTTCATCCAATTCCATCCCCTGCGGATTTCGGGACCGAGTTTGGAGCCTTAGGAGGCCGAGAACTGGATTGTTGCTTTGGAAAAGTTATCTGAAGATTGTTCGCCCAGGAGAAGCATCAAGCGCACGTGGTTATGCACTTTTGGATAGGGATGCCGAGAGCTAGTGGCATCGAGTTCGTCCCGCTGGACATCGGGAGCGCAGTGGATGACCTGGAGCGAGACTCTAGGATTGATGAGAGGTGTGCCCCATGTTGCCCAGGATGAGGCCCAGGAGATTGATCAGGTGTGAGAAGGGACTGCATCGAGATATTTATCATCATGTGCATTCTCGGCGAGCGCCGACATTAGATGTAGTGATTGTGCAGGCCCGATGGATTGACCGGAGATCACTGATCACGTCCAGGAGGGACGATGAGCGAGGGACCAGCTCCAGTGAGAGACGTCCAGCATTGTCGGATTTTGGGATAGTTGAGTGGATCAGGTTGCCATGATTCTAGTCTCAGGATCATGTGTCTCAGAGGAGACAGAGACCTGGAGGTTCTCGGCAGTTGAAGCACCAGTAGTAGTGTCAGGACATTTCAGGCAGAGTTTCCCTACGTAGTGCGCTTGGATTTGCCGCTTGCGACGGCACCCCCACTACCCCTTCTGGATGAAGAGGTTCATCCGACTTACCGGTAGGCTGACCGAGCAGCGACGCCGAGACAGATAGAGCGATGGCCACCAGCATCTAGTGAATGAGTTTGTACTGCCGGTTGGAGGGCGCCAGGATAACGGATCGTGTTCTACCAAGCGTGGACTTTCTTATAGTTGTCAGAGTTAGAGCATGTTGATGCCGATACCGCTTGTGTGTGTTCAGTAGAGCAGGGGTAGCTTCATGTGAGCCAGAGATGGACTGTTGGTCTGTACACGTGAGGATCAGGTTCCAGATCACGTTTAGCACATGGATGGGTGTTGCCAGTCCCGCCAGAGTAAGTAGGACATTCGATTTGATTCCTTGAGTTTTAGTCCTACATCAGTTTTGAGGTGTTGTTATGGGTATGGATAGAGTTTGGTTATCCCAATGCTATGCTACCATGGATGGCCGAGAGAGGACTTTGACCCTCCGTGGACCTGGTCAGGAGTGTTACGGAATTTGAGTTGGCGTATTTCGTGAAATCGGTTAAGTCTTGAAGATTGAAGATGAAAAAGTTGAATCGTACACCTCAATCTCAAGTAAGATGAATTCAAAAGGATCAGGAACGTTTAATTCAATAAGTTTGTTGATCCGAATACTTCTTATAGTGTAGAAACACTTGGATGAATTTTTGATTGCATAAAAATAAAAAACTGGGCATTTTACATGTTCAGAGTCTGGACCGTGGATCTCAGTCTGGACCCCGAACGTAGGTTTGTTCGTGCGCAATTCCAGTCCGGACCGTGGATCTCAGTCCGGACCCCGAACGTGGAATTTGCAAGAAAAGCATGAATAGTCCGGACCGTGGATTACAGTCCGGACCCCGAATGTCGTCTTTTTTGGAAATAGTCTGTTTCGCTGAGACAGTCCGGACCGTCAATTCCAGTCCGGACTGTCGTCCTGCAAAATTCCAGAAATGGTTAGTTTTTTATGCTTATCTTCTTCCAATGGTTTCTAACCTATAAATAGACCCTATGATTCATCTTTTAGGGCAAGCGTAAAATACGACCGAAAAAGAAAAATCCACATATAGAGAAGAAAGGAAATACATGATTTAATTCTATGTTTCTTCATCTATATTATTAATTTGATTCTAGGTTTTCCAAACTCAGATTTTGAGTAGAATCAAATTAATGAATACTTAGATGGTATTTCCGATCTATTTCTAATCTAAGTATTCGGCGGATCATCACCACCCAAAAAACAACGATTTATCCCAAAATCGGGGCGTGGACTCGCGTGGCCTTGTGGATTCAAGGTTCTACCGCTCTCGTGGATTCGGAGCGAGGTACGTTCGTGGATTCGAGACGTGCTACTGGGTGAAGACCGTGGATTCGGTTGGACGTCGGGGACTCGACGTTGGACGCCGTGGATTCGGCGTTGGACGCTAATCGTGGATTCGAGCAGCGTTGCGGAGCGAGCGGAGAAGATCTACTAGGAGCGTATGGAAAAGGTTGAGTCGTAAGTGTCACGCCCCGGGGTCGAAACTGTGAACCGGGCTCGCTAACAGATCCGCCATCTGTACGGAAACTGTCGTACAGACGAAGCGTCTAGCCTGCAAAAGACAAAACTACAGCTACACAGATATCAGAGCGGATAAAAAGCTGTACTATAAAATTTCACAACTACAAAGTTGCAACAACACATAGCCTATCTCCCAAAATCAGATGATACAAATAAAAGTCCACCTATACAACATCTACAAATCCAAATGGGAGATAGCTAACAGGAAACATAACCAACTCCCACAATCCGGGATGGTACATCTACCTCTCTCTAAAGTAACAATGCTGGTAGGGAACTATCACGTGACTCCCTGTCCTCGGTCCGTCCAGTCAAGCCCAGCAGGAACGGAAGAAAGCCTCAGCAACCTGTCACCGACAGAGGGTGTGAGAACTACATCCTACAGTAGTTCTCAGTGGGTACCATCTCCAAGAAGCACGGTCTGCCCACTAAGTCTACTAGAGGCATAAGATAACAGAAAAACTGATAATGTAAATAAGCTGGAAAGAATCTACAGCTATCATGCCTCTATCTACTATGCTCAAAAAGAAGAGACTATGGATGATGGTATGCAGCCACTCACTGCTGACAATATGTCACAAGTACTACTCAAGACACTCTACAATGACACATGCTACGCCATCACTCTCTCAGTGTATCCCAAATCTCAGCGACTGCCCCACAGGGTCCAGTCGAGTCAAGCCTGCGCCCCCTGGTGTATCAACCAGGGTGTCCAATCGGACAAACTCGATATCTCACACAGTGACCCCATGGTAGCTCGGCCAGGGGTATCAAGCGACCTCTAGTCTATGAACTAGGCGCATCATCGCAGCCTCGTCAGTCTCGGTATCATCATCGCAGCCTCATCAGGCTCGGAATCATCAACGCACCCGGGGCGTAGCTCGAGGGGTGCGACCCCACCGAACTCAAGTATCTCAAGTAACACTGTCTCACAAGTGGCTCCTGCAGGCTATAGTCCTCGATCAAACAGATCGGTATCTCGATGCTCAAAGCACAACTCAGTCGGAGAACCCTCCACGACTCAATCTCACAACACTGACCCACTCAACGAAAGTACCACACAGCTGGGACCACCGTCTCTCCCAACGGCCCCCACAAGAACACCCACTCAACTCAACACACAACTCATGGCCGGAGATGCTCCACAGCCAGATCTACGAAGGGTCCGAAACCCCAGGAGACTAATACCTACGCCCCCAAGAAAGAGAACGGCCCTTAGAACCCAGATCGCTCGAATCCGCTCGGGTGGATAAGTTTATAAGAAACCATGTCATTTATTTCAGAAAACCATTCAATCTGAGAGAAATCCATCTTTTAATGATTTTTAGTCTTTTTAGGAAAACCCTTTGAAATCAAGTTTTATGCCCAAGCCTCGAAGAGCTAATGCCCTCGTCCTATCAAACAAGAACAGACTCAGGCGACTTTGCGAGGCTTGGAAGAAATCACTGCCTGACCAAAATCATGTATTCGTCCAAAAAGGTTCTGGGTTCAAGGTCCTGCTAACACAAGTGCACCACGATCACAACACGGTGGTGACGAGAAAAACAGCGGAAAGTAAAACCCCGGGACCACCGTTTATCTGAAACGGTTCCCCACGCACTAACACTGGCCTAACCCAGCCACCAGACCCCACTCGGCCCCCCGGCCCGAGTGCAACACCCGTCCCACAACACTCTGACCACTCAGCCCACTACCCGGGCGAGGAACACTGTGTCCAGAAGGATATGCACGGTGTGGGATGTCTAAAACATAAAAGAACCTAGCCCAGATTAAGGTTCTCTATTGGTCTGGTCAAACACATGCACATATGACAGGGGTGCTAGTTAAGTTCCAAGAAAACACTTAAACTAGCATGCAATCCTATCACAATAGAATTAGAAGGAAGTCCGTAGACTTGGAGAGAAAAACCAACCCACCTCAGAATGCCACCAATTGCTTGTCGACACTTGCAATTGGGCTCAGCGGGACTTACCTTGCCTCCACGAGGTCCGCACGCAAAACGGAGCACGCTGCGTCCAACCACACGACCGCGCGCTCCGCGGATGTCCTGAAACAAGCCGGCAGGTCCACGCGACGGAAAAACCAACAACCGCCCCCGGCGGAAGCTAAAAACAGCACTGCAAGCTGCCAGGAGCGAAGAAATCGCAAAATCAATCAAAACGGTCAAAACCGAGCATCCGACGGCGAAAAACAGCCTCCATCGGCGAAAACAGCCTCCGTCAGCGAAAACCAGCGCCCGAAAATCAGCTTGCGAAAATCCTGCGAAAACCGCCCGTGAAAAACTGCCCGAAAACCGCTCGCGAGACTGCTCGCGAAAACAGCGAGAAACGGCTTGCGAAAAATAGCGAAAACCCTGCGCGAAGGCCCGCGCGAAAACTGCTCGCAACCTGCTCGCGAAAACCGCTCAAAAACAGCTTGACGGCGAAAAAGCAGCAGCCGACGGCGAACACCGCGGCCGACGGCGAAAACAGCGGCCGACGGCGACAACGGGCTCCGACGGCGAAAGAAAAACGGCACCGGCACGCAAACCGAGGAGTCGCCCGCCGTCCGTGAGCACGCCGAGCGGCGAAAAACCAGCCGCGCGACGAGGGAGGCCCGCCGCACGGCGCCAAACCACGCAGCGACCCGCTGCGCGGTGCCGGAGCGCGCCGCGCAGCGCCCTGCGGCGCTGCGCACGGGCCCGCGTGCGGCCCGCTGCGCTGCGCGCGGCCGCGCGCCCGCGCGCCCGCGCAGGCCCGCGCGCGGCCCTGCCGCGCGCGGCCCTGCCGCGCGCGCCTGCGCGTGGCCAGGCGGTGCCGCGCGCGCCTGCGCGCGGCCAGGCGGTGCCGCGCGCACCTGCGCGCAGCCCTGCGGCGCACGCCCGCGCGCGGCCCTGCCGCGCGCGCCTGCGCGAGGCCAAGCACCTGCGCGCGGCCCTGCCGCGCGCGCTCGCGCGCGGCCTGGCAACGCCGCGTGCAGCACTTTGCTACACGCGGCACCGCGCCCAGCGGCATGTCGCCGCAGCGTGCTGCCAACAGCAGCACCCTGGCGCCGCGCGTGCGCCATTGCGCGCGCGCGCGGCCGCCGGCGACGAAAAATCCTAAAAGATTTATAAAAATCCCAATAAATTCGAAAAATCCCCAAAATCCATTTTTAGCTTTTTAAACAACCAATTAAAAATCCAAAAGCTCTCAAAACCCGAGAAAACCTCAAAAATCAGAAATTGCTTACCTCGACGACGATCGCCGCACGCCCACGAGCTCCACGCGGCCTCCAACGGCGAGTCCAAGACCAAAAAATCAGCTCAAAACTCCTTTTCCTTCTTCTTTTTCTTCTTCCTCTCTTTTCCTTTCCTTTCTTTCTTTCTTCCTTTTCCTTTCTCTGCTACAGAGGTGCAGGTGGAGCCTTTTATAAAGCAAAAGCTTTTATTAAGTTAATTAATTAATTAACTAATTCCTAAAATCCAACTCCAACTCACTTTTTGCCTTCAGGCTCTCCGCCGCTGCCCGGAACCTCCCGAACTCCGCTGTAAATCGAAAATACACGCGCTCACAGCTTTTTCTCTTCAAAAAGCTCATCCGTTGAGCCGGGGTGCTCAAATCAATTACCGGCTCCAAAATTGCCAGTTCCGACTCACTTTTTGCCTCCGGGTCCTCCGCGTCAGTCCGGAACCTCCCGAACCTCGCTGTAAATTGAAAATACACGTGTCCACAGCTTTTTCTCTTCAAAAAGCTCATCCGTTGAGTCGGGGTGCTCAAATCAATTACCGGCTCTAAAATTGCCAGTTCCGACTCACTTTTTGCCTCCGGATCCTCCGCGTCAGTCCGGAACCTCCCGAACCTCGCTGTAAATCGAAAATACACCTGTTCCAAGTGTTCCTAAATTTCCGGCACTCCACGGTGAAGTCGGAAATTTCCAATCTCATCCTCAATCGGCCTACAAAGCCCGAAAAAACTCCGAATCGAGCTGGAGCTTCCGCGTTGATCCGAATCAACCCGGCATCAACTGTAAACTCAGATGCAACATGCCCAAGGCAACTCTCTGCTCCAAGCCATCTGTGTGGTCGACGCGCTATCCAAAGACCCGGTACTCTACAGTAAGTGTGTACGGTAAATCACCTTGTACGTGTGTTAATTCTAGTGGATTTCACCGTGTTATCGGTCCCGTGGTTTTTTACTCCGGATTGGAGTTTTCCACGTAAAAATTTCTGCGTGTTATTTATTTTTCTGCATTGGGTTTTATATCGCAAAGATTTTTGAGTGTTTATTGTTTACACCTATTCACCCCCCTCTAGGTATTTTTTTCCCAATTTAGATCCAATTATACATAACCCAACAAGTGGTATCGGAGCGGGAATAGGGTTGTAAACAATGGTTGAAGGTGGAAACATCAACAGACCCCCGTTCTTCGATGGAACAAATTATGCCTACTGGAAAGTACGGATGAAAGCCTTTTTAATTTCCATCGACGAACGGGTGTGGCAATCAATTGAATTAGGATGGTCTAATCCAACTGAAATTCTTGCTGATGTTCGCACCATCAAACCTAGGTCGAAATGGACCAAGGAAGAGATTGATTTATCTTCTTATAATGGCAAAGGAATTAATGCTTTATTTAATGCCTTATCACAAACAGAGTTCTCTCGCGTCTCGGCATGTGAGACTGCGAAAGAAATCTAGGATGTTCTTCTAGTTACACATGAGGGAATTAACCTTGTGAAGATTCAAAAACTGCAAATGCTTACGAGCAAGTTTGACTTCATTTTCATGGCAGAAAATGAATCTTTCACAGATTACTATACACGATTGCAAGACATCGTAAACACATGTGCTAACTTGGGAGAGAAGATTCCAGAATTTAAAATTGTAAGAAAGATCTTAAGAACTCTTCCTGAAAGATTTCGTTCCAAGGTTACGGCCATTGAAACTATTAAACACCCGGACGAAATCCGTGTAGAAGAATTAGTTGGTTCATTACAAACTTATGAAATGACATTTCCTACTAACTATTCTTCTGGAAAGGCATCCTCTTCTAAGTCTTCAGGTTATGCATTAAAAACAACAAAAGAAGAAGACGCGGATTCATCCTCCTCAAACGATGACGAGAACCTATCTATGGAGGACTTTGAGAAACAGCTTGCTCTCTTGACAAGAAATTTTCGCCGAAACTTCCGAAGGGGTAATTCAAGCAAAACCTCATCCTCCGGAAAGTGGAAGAAAGGCAAAGGTTTTTCAAGCCAAAAGTCAAGAAAGCAAGAAAGTTTTTCAAAGGATAAGAAAAGCTCAGAAGGACAAGTCCAATGCTTCAAGTGCCGAGGATACGGCCATATCTCAACGGAGTGTCCAAATAAGAATCCGGCAAAGAAGAAGGTGATGCAAGCCGTCACTTGGGATGACACCTCATCGTCAAATGAGTCGTCTTCAAGTGATGAAGAAAAGAGCGCAACGGCATTCCACGCGTCCACCACATCTTCACCCTTCATGTGCTTAATGGCAAGTACTTTAGATTCATTGTCCAACTCCTCCCGGGTTGAAAAAACTGCAACGGATGATGAATCGAGTAACTCTGAAGGTGAAGATTTTGCTCTTGCCTACCATAAGCTTTTGAGGGATTCAAAGAAATTGGCAAAGCAAAACAAGAGTTTGAGAGGGAGATTGCAGGATCTCGAAGAAGAAGCAAAAAGGGCAACTTCTCTCTCAAACGCTCTTGAAGTGGAAAGGGATAATCTGATTAAAGTAAATGTTTCCCTTCAAGAGTCCAATGAGCAATTCAAGAAGAATTATGTAGATATCGTGAACAAAGCGAATTACTTCTTGAAGCTCTACGGCGAGGCTCGACAGGAAAAATTGGAAATGACGGAGACCATTGTCCAACTCAAGGATGATTTAAAGCAATTTTCTTCTGGAAGGAGTAAGTTGGATAAGCTTCTTGGTCTCGGTCAAACAAATCGGTTCGGCCTCGGATACACTCAAACTGGAGACATTCCTAGTTCGAGTGGGACAGTCTTTGTGCCCCAGTCGGTATCTCCTCCTCCGACACCGGAATTCACGACAAGCAACGACAACAAGCCTACTTCACCCTCTTCGGGATCGTCAAGCACTAAGGTATGTTTTCGTTGTGGTATTGCAGGGCACATAAGAAGAAATTGCAAGAATGGAGCGAAAAGATCAAATCAAGCACATCTTGCAACTACTACCAATGAGTTCATTTCCCGTAAATCAAAGAAAAATCTTTCAAAAGGAAAGAACATTGGTAGTTCATCAAACAAGACGACGACGTCAAGGAAAAGCGATGGATCAAACAAGACGCTTTCACCAAAGGTATCAACTTCACAATCATTTCCGACGTACACCAAAACTCGAAAGGTTTGGGTACGCAAAGGTGAAATCTTCCCTTGTCTTGTTACTAATATTTCCTTGCATGCATATGATAATTCGTCTTGGTATCTGGATAGCGGTTGTTCCCGTCACATGACCGGTGACAAAAACTGCTTTCAAAATCTTGAGAAAATCTCCGGAGGACTTGTAGTTTTCGGAGATGGTCGGTCTTCCAAAATTGTTGGAAAAGGAACTGTAGCTATTCCAGATGGCCCGGTACTGAATAATGTGTTATTTGTTGAAGGCCTTAAGACTAACCTCATAAGTATCAGTCAACTTTGTGACAATGGTTTTTCAGTTAATTTTTCATCTGTTGAATGTGTTGTAACTGATAAGGACCATGTTTTCTTTTTAAAGGGGGTTAGATCTGAAAACAATTGTTATGTTGTTCCCAATAAAATTTCTGAAAACTGTAACTTAGCCTCTTTCAATAATGAAACACTTTGGCATGAAAGGCTAGGTCACATAAATTTTAAGGAACTTGCTAGAATTTCAAACAAAGACGTGGTCAAGGGGGTTCCAAAACTTTCACTTAAACAAAACATTGTGTGTGGTGGTTGTCAAAAGGGAAAACAATCCAGGACTGCACACAAGAACTTGAACCACGTTGGTACTAAACGGCCCTTAGAATTATTGCATATGGATCTTATGGGGCCGACTCGTCAACCATCTTTGGGAGGTAAATGGTATATTTTCTTATTGGTTGATGATTTCTCTAGATACTCATGGGTAGCATTTTTGAAAGAGAAAGCTGATACTTTTGATTCTTTTCACGAGATCTGCCATCGTATTATGATTGAAAAGAATGAAAAGATCATTCGTGTTAGAAGTGATAGAGGTGGAGAATTCATAAATTCTAAATTCATTGATTTTTGCACTTCCAACGGCATTAAACATGAATTCTCAGAACCCTATACACCTCAACAGAATGGTGTAGTCGAGCGCAAAAACCGGGTTGTACAAGAGATGGCACGTGTTATGCTTCATAGCCGGAATTTACCGTTATATTTTTGGGCTAAAGCCGTGAACACTGCAGTCTATGTTATTAATCGAGTTTATTTGCGCCCGGGAACCTTAAATACACCATATGAGCTGTGGTTTAGTAGAAAACCAATTGTGAAATATTTTCGTATCTTTGGGAGTCGATGTTTTATTCTGCGTGATCGCGAAAACCTTGGTAAGCTCGACTCGCGAAGCGACGAAGGGATTTTTATGAGTTATTCTACTAACAGTAGAGCATATCGTGTATTTAACTTGGAATCTAAAACGATTGTAGAATCTGTAAATGTTAAAGTAGATGAAGCTTTCCACTTTGCATCTGATAAATCTACCCCTGATATCTCTCTTGATGATGATACTCCTGCAAATGCATCTTCTCATAACAATTCTTCCGATAATAATGATGCATCTAATGGTTCTTCAAGTTTATCTGATGTGCAGGAATCATCTCATGTACCTCCGAGTACTCCGTTACCTCAAACGTTACGCATCACCAAGGATCATCCGGAATCTAATATTATTGGAGACCCACAAGAAGGAGTCAGGACTCGGAGACAGTTGGTTTGTGGATTCGCTTGTTACGTTTCCTTAATCGAACCAAAGAACGTTGATGAAGCTCTTCAGGATGACTACTGGATTGAAGCAATGTAGGAAGAGCTCCATCAGTTTGAACGCAACAAAGTCTGGGAATTAACGACGCCTCCGAAGCAACACAATGTGATTGGTACTAAATGGATTTTCAAGAACAAGAAAAATGAGGATGGTACCATCATCAGGAACAAAGCACGTTTAGTTGCTCAAGGCTACTCTCAAATAGAAGGTATAGACTTTGATGAAACTTTCGCCCCTGTAGCTAGACTCGAGTCCATTCGTATCTTATTCGCTATTGCTTGTCACTTTAAAATAAAACTCTTTCAAATGGACGTTAAGAGCGCGTTTTTAAATCGGTTTTTAAATGAGGAAGTTTATGTGGCTCAACCGAAAGGTTTTGTAGACTGTAAACTACCTAACCAAGTTTTTCGTTTGAAAAAGGCTCTTTACGGTTTAAAACAAGCACCGCGAGCGTGGTACGAAAGGTTGCCAAAGCACCTTTTGGAGAAGGGCTATACTCGAGGGGGAGCAGACAGGACTCTCTTTGTGAAGCATTATCAAAATAACTTCGTTGTTGCACAAATCTATGTCGATGACATTGTATTTGGAGCAACAAAGGATAATGATGCTTCTAAATTCGCTGAAACCATGGAAAGCGAATTTTAGATGTCAATGATGGGCGAACTGACATACTTTCTTGGATTGCAAGTGAAACAAAATAATGAAGGCATCCATCTGTGTCAATCCAAGTATGCAAAGGAGTTGGTAAAGAAATTCGGATTAGAAGATTCTAAAGATTTTCCGACTCCTATGGGAACTAGCAATAAGGGATTAGGAAGTGAATCTCTTAGTAAGAATGTAGACGAGAAACTTTATCGCAGCATGATTGGAAGTCTACTTTACCTCACAGCTAGTCGCCCGGACATATCCTTTAGTGTTGGGATTTGCGCGAGATATCAATCAGCACCAAAGGAGGTCACCTGAAAGCGGTGAAACGGATCATCCGGTACATCAAAGGAACCATTAATTTCGGAATTTGGTATCCTATGGGAACAAGTCTAGATATTGTTGGATATTCAGATGCCGATTGGCCAGGATCTGTGGATGATCGGAAAAGTACGAGTGGTGCATGTTTTTATCTTGGCCATTGCCTTGTGGCTTGGCATAGTAAAAAGCAAAACTGCATTGCACTCTCGACTGCCGAAGCGGAATATATCTCTGCGGGTAGTTGTTCAACCCAACTCATTTGGATGAAAAGTGTGTTGAGCGACTTCCGAATTTCAGCAACTTCGGTAATGATTCTCTGTGACAACACCAGTGCTATAAACATTTCCAAAAACCCTGTGTTGCACTCAAGAACAAAACACATTGAACTTAGATATCATTTTCTTAGAGAGCTAGTTGAATCAAATATTCTTCAACTTTCATATATTTCAACTGAAGATCAATTAGTTGACATTTTAACAAAACCTTTGGATCAAAAATGTTTTATTCATTTGCGTAAGGCAATTGGAATGCTTTCCTTGAAATAATTTCTTTTTGAAACCAATCCTTAGGTTAGGTTTTGTTTTTGTGCTTTTGTTCTTTACCTATGCTTGTACATAGAACATTAATTGAGCATTAGTTACATTGACTTTAACTGCATCCTTTTATATGTTTAGAAATTTATTATGCTTTAGATATCATAATAATTCATTTGATGCAATGATCATTTATGTCAATTAAATCATCTTTGTTTTGATCAAAGTCAATTTCTCTCTCAATGATCTCTTGGTATAGTTATTATCTTATTTGACTATTTAGTCGAGTATGAAATCGAGATCAATTTTTGGTTGAATACTTTATATTTTAAATACTTGATAGCCAATTGAGGGGGAGTCAAAGAAAAGTAATATGCTCAAAAGATGTGGAAAGAGTTACATCCCAATGAGGAGTGTGAAAACTACCACCACATGGAGGAAAGAGCTACCACCTCGGTCGTCCGAGTACTGTGTGCAGCTACCACATGTATACCAAGCAAGGTTTTTCAAGTTTGATTAAATAAAATGCATATTGAAATACTTGACTCTGTCAAATTTCAAGGTTGGTATAAGCTGGGATTTTTAATGAAAGATGCTCAAAGAGCCACTCTCTTCAACAAATTGTCTAGATACATTATCTAATATATTTGGGATTTCAAACATCTATTGATCTTGTATTTCATTTTCTTTACCAAATTGATGATTTGATAAAGGCATTTCTCATAAGATCATGTTAGATGTGATTGAAGTTGTTCAACTTTAAGGGATTTAATTTTTATAAATTTTCGTTTCATTTGTTGAATATTTTTGATAGATTTGGCATAATCTATTTCTTGTTGTATGAAACGATGATTTTTATTTAAAGTTGATACACAACAATGCTTACAATCTTTTTATGGAATTTCTGGAATTTTTCTGAATTTTTCTGTAGAAAAAGTTTGGAGCCGGTCCGGACTGGACAAGCCAATCCGGACCCCGAACGCAGGAAAATCCTGCGGGTAGCCAATCCGGACTGCATTCTTCGGGCAGTCCGGACCGCGGCTAGGGTTTTATTAAGAACAAAAGGGATTTGATTTCTTTTACTACAATCTTTTGTTCAAAAGTCTCCAGAGCTTCTCTCTCTAGAATTCAAGTATTTTTGAGCCTTCCCAACTCATTTTCTCCAAATCCAAGTGAGTTTTCTTGATCAAAATCTCGATTTTTCACAGGTTTCCTATATTTTTCTCAAAACGTGATGCAAATCTCATATCTTTTTCGTTTATGATTTGTTTTTGATCAAACTTCTTTTGAAATAAGAACTCTGGGAACATTAGTTTTGATTATATGCTAGATTTTCTCTTGATTAACAGATTTTTAGGCTTCAATTTTTAAAAATTCGGTTTTAGGGCATATAATAGGAATTTTTGAAAATCATGGAATTGATCTACTTTTAAAATTCTTTTTGCAAAACTAATTTGATCCCTAGTCTCTCTACATGATAATGATTGTTTAGGTGCAATTTTTCAAATTTTTGAAAATAAATATTTTTTTGTCGTGTTCTTGAGTCGTTGTTCACAGGACTTGTCTCTCCCAACGAACTGTAGAAATGGTAATCACCTGGATCATATTTTTTCTTTCTGCCATGGTTCACGCGAAAGCAACGACCAAGCCTAAGAGGGCTAAGAAGGCAAAGAAAACTCGAGATGACTCCGAGACGGAATTAGAAACTGAATCAATCGACTGGGATGATGTCACGCCCCGGGGTCGAAACTGCGACCCGGGCTCGCCAACAGATCCGCCGTCTGTGCGGAAACTGCCGCACAGACGCAGCGTCTAACCTGCAAAAGTTCTAGCTAACATGTATCAGAGCTGAAAAAGAACAATTAGCTAGAGAAATCAAGTGAACAGCGAGATAAAAGAAAGTCCCCAAAACATAGTCTGAAAGCTATGAAAAATAAAACAATCCTCACAAGTCTCTCAGAATGTCCAGTACAAAAGTGGAGTCAAAAATAAAAACGGGTACATCTACCTCTGACTCTCAATGCTGGTAAGGAACTAATCTGTCACGTCCTCACCTCGATCTGCTGACTCCGTGCGAACCAAGCCGGAACAGCCACCTCAACCTGTCACCGCAGCGGGTGTGAGATCTACTGCAGAAGGCAGATCTCAGTGGGTACCGTCCCAATATCCACGGTATGCCCACCAAATCTACTGGAGGCACAAAAGATAGGTATGCAGATAGATAGATAGATAAATAACGGGTAAGCTGAAAGAAAGCTACAGCTAAAAC
Organism: Tillandsia leiboldiana; assembly: GCA_029204045.2. Taxonomy (NCBI): domain Eukaryota; kingdom Viridiplantae; phylum Streptophyta; class Magnoliopsida; order Poales; family Bromeliaceae; genus Tillandsia; species Tillandsia leiboldiana. Next base: position 25,804,563 of record CM055070.1, read on the forward strand.
ATGTCCCAATCATAATGCTCAAAAGGAAACTCTATCATAAACATACTATGCATACACTCTCACCACTAAATGCCTCAAGTACCATGCTCAAAGGAATACTCATCTAAGAGCAGCTATACACCACTCGCACACAAGGCGCTTTCAAAACCCAAATCTCAATGACTGTCCAAAACTGGAACAGTCAAGCCCGCGCCTGTCGTCTAGGAACGCACCTGCCCACTCTACGTGGGGCGTCCTACCGACCACTATGGACGCACCTGCCCACTCCCCGTGGGGCGTCCTACGCACCTATCCACTGCGTGTGGGGCGTACTACGCACCTGCCCACTCTCGGTGGGGCGTACTACGCACCTACCCACTCCGCGTGGGGCGTACAGCTGACTACTATGGACGCACCTGCCCACTCCACGTGGGGCGTCCCGCCGACTACTATGAACACACCTGCCCACTGCGTGTGGGGCGTCCTAGTCGGTCCATCTCAATCATCATCACGCATCCAGAGCGTACTCGAGGGGAGCGACCCCACCGAGCTCTAGTATCGAGTCAGTCTCAACTATCACATGAATGGCGCATGCAAGCTGTGATCCACGATCCACCAGATCGGATACTCAAAACCAGATGTCACATCACAGTCGGGAACCCTCCACGACTGGATCAGGGAATGCCAAACCCTCTCATAGCTATGTCGAAGAACCCTCTACGACCCTATCTGATAATGCACATCTATGGCTAAGTCGGGAACCCTCCGCGACCCAATCTGCCAGAGCCCAATCTCTCGAAATCAAGTCAGAGAACCATCTCCACTACTAAAAACAGATATACCAATCCATGATCTAGAATAATCCCACTAGAGATCTCAACTCACCTGACACTAGAAGCTCATCACACAGAGCTCAAAAAAATCCACTCGGCCCCCCGGCACGAGGATACAAGCATCCTGAACCTACTCAAACCCTCTAGAAGCTCACAAAAATCCCAAACTATTTTTAAAGTTTCAAATCATTAAAATCGGTCCGCCGATTTTTAATACAGTTCAGATGCCAATCTAATGTCAATTAAACATGCAATCTAGTGTCAATTCATCCCTAGATCATGCTAAAAATATCTGGGGCCCATAATTGTCTTCCTATGATTTTCTAGGCAATTTTCAAATTTACCAGTTATATAAATAATGAGCTAATCATGATCAACATGCAATACAATAGCTTTAGAAGGCATTCCATATATTTCGGAGAAATTCCAACCCACCTGGAACGCATTCCACACGTAATTGCTGAAGTCGTTGAAGAGTCGGGCGTTCACTGCCAAAATCTGCCGGAAAAACGAAAACCGCGCCGCGCGCGCAAACACCATCGCGAACCCCGAAAAATTCGCCGGAAGCTCGAACAATTCCATCGGGTCCTCAATAAAAAAATTCCGGCGCGCTCCGGCTCCTCGCAGGCAACTCACAGCACGCGCGCGCACACCCTCGACTCCACGCAGCGCAAGGTCCGCATGACCACAGCACAAAGCCAAGATGGAAGGAATAGTCCAGTAAGCTTAAAGCTCCATCCAAAAAAACCATCAAACAAACCCAAAACCTAGCTTGGAAGAAGTCTGCCACTTACCTCGTGAGAGGCTCGATGCATGCACGGCCCCGTCCAACTCCAAGCAGCAGGAAACCACAGCACAAACCTTCTCAACCTCTCACACTCTCTTTTCTTATTCTCTTTCTTTTCCTTACTCTCTTTCTCTTCTTTCCTTTTTTTTTTTTTCTTCACTGTCGTGGAGAAGAAGCAAGGGGGGAGGGGGTGTCCATATATAGAGGAGAAGGGGAGTCAGCCAGTCACAGGGTGCTTGGGGAAGTGGAAAATACCAAAATGCCCTTGCCAAAGTCAAGCCAAAAGAAAACTGCATAAAAATCACGTCGCCCCAGTTCGCAAGCGCAGCGCGCAAACGCCAGCCGCGCGGCGCCCATGCGCGCGCCGCGCGGCACCCGTTCCTGCAGCGGCCCGCAGCGCGCATGCCCGCTGCGCGCGGCCCCCTGCGCGCGCGTCCGCAGCGCGCGGCCAACAACTGTAGTGTACCGGTTTTTGGGATGAGCTTTCCGGCTCCACCGACAAGCTTTTTGACAGAAGAAAGGCGTGAGCGCGTGTATTTTCGATTTACAGCGGTGTTCGGGTGGTTCCGGGCGGCGGCGGAGGTGCCGAGGTCGAAAAGTGAGTTGTGGTGGTCACTTTTCCATTATTTTATTCTTTTTTTTTTATGGGTAATTTTGGTATTGAGGATGTTTTTACCTTTTTCCTCTCTTTTGTTAGTGCTGCTGTGAGGGAGGGGTATGGCAGTGAGGTTGGTGGAGTTTAATTAATGAGAGTGGTAGGTTGAATTAATTAAAACTCTTTAATTAAGTTTTATGCCTTAATTAAAATGTGTTTATGCTTATATAAGCAGTCACCACCTTTGCCACCTCACCTCTCTCTTTTCCAAAAAGCAAAGGAAGCAGTAGCAGCTTTGGGGGATTTCGGTCTGAAGCTAGGGGAGGAAGAAGAAGTGAGGAGGAAGAAAAAGAGGAATTTCTTGGATTTGCTACTTCGCTTCGAAGGTGTGGAATCGAGCGGAGCGTACTAGGCGAACATCGACGAGGTTGGTGTTTTTAGTTTCTTTTGTGTGTGGGTTTTGGCTCTTCTTCTCTCCTCTCCATCTCTTTTCTTTCTTCTTTCACTACTATGGCTGGGTGGACTTGATGTCCGAGGCTTAGCGCCGCGCGTACCGCACGCAAATTGCTGCGGCGCGTGATTTTGGGGGCTGCGCAGCGCGTGCGCGCTTGATCGCCGCGCGCAGCGCGCGCCCTGCTGCCACACTGGGCAGCAGGGCGCCAATTTGCCCGGGGTTGCGGCGCTGGGGCCGCGCGGCCTTGCAGGCCGCGCGCTTGGCGCGCGGCACTGCGGGGGTGCCGCGCGGCACTGCAAGGTGCCGCGCGGGGGGGCCCCTGTGCCGCGCGGCACTGCAGGCCACGCGCTGGGCGCGCGACACTGCAGAGGTGCCGCGCGGCACTGCAAGGTGCCGCGCGGGCGGCCCTGCAGGCCGCGTGCCAGGCGCGCGGCGCTGCTAAGGGCCGCGCGGTGGCCTTTGGGCCCCGCGGCCCTGCAGGCCGCGCGCAGGGCGCGCGGCGCCGCAGGGCACCGCGCGGGTGCCCTTTTTGGGCCCCGCGGCCCTGCAGGCTGTCACGCCCCGGGGGTTCAAATCGCGCGGAAGAGGAGCCACCGATGCCCCTGAATCAGCCATATATTTTTTTTTGTATAACATTACTCCCCGGCGCGTGCCCAAACCCGCCGCATACACAAATTCACTCTGCAAACGGGCAGAGTCTCCTTTGTATATGCACGGCGTCTCAACTACAAAGTGTCTCACAAGGCGTAGCACACACAATCTCTAACCACATCAGTTGGGGTCTCGTACACATACAACCAAACAATACACATGATATTCTAGCATTCACTTAGAGCATAGAGGCCGGTGTTTTGAAAGGATAAATAATCACAAGGTTTTGAAAGCGGCATCCACACGACGCCATCGTTTATGAAAACAGTTCGCAAACACATAAATCCCATAAGGTTTGTAAAGCTCGGTGCCCACTCGACACCCACGTTTTAAAAGTAGTTTTCGCAAACGGTTTTCTTTGCTTTTCATCGTTCAAAACGGCCAAGTAAGAGAGAACGTAGAATTCATTCAATTATTCGAAAAGGAAAAAGGGCAACATCCACTTCGACCCCACGGGGGTGTCGCAATCCACAACTAGCTACCATGAATAATAAAAGAAAAGGGAAAGAAGAGCCACTGTATCTGAAGTCACCCAAAAATCAGATCAGCACCCTCGCGTCCTCACCGGCGCCCTAGCACTCGCCCCTGGACGAACCTGTCACGGTGTGGGAAGTCAGTGACTAGAAATAGCATGATAATCGTAGTAAACAAAGATAAGGCAAACCACAAACACCGGAGCAACCATCCCTCCCATGCATCTTCCACCATAACCACACCCTGTATCAAAACAACATCGGGCACCTTCCCCGATGCCCACCGCCGAGCACCTGCCTCGGCCGCCGAGCACCTGCCTCGACATCACCGCTCACACCCCCCACCCATGGGGGCCCCCATTCCTAACGCCACCGCCGCGTGGGGTACACGGGTCAACGTACCACTTTTCCGGAAAAGCACACCCTTGCGGTGGCCAAACCGCGGGTGTGCGTGTAGCAAAACTTGAGCCTCAGATTGACATTAAGTATCATAACATAACAGGGTTAGTGCATAAACAGAAGGAGACTGATAATTCCACCTTGCCCCAACATGCTATTTCTAATAATTAAACCCCATTCCTGAAATCCCCGGGAACGTACCCACCTTGTGTGCGTCGTCCTGCGTTCGTCCAGTCCGCGTCTGTGCACCAGTCGCCAACAGCGTCCCGCACTCCTGAAGGAACAATAGCAAGTCAAGACTTAGAAGTCCGAAGCTTACAACGACTCCCAACAGCGTGCGGCGGAGTTCTTCGCACAGCACCGGCCCGTGCGACGAACACTCTGCCTGGGCGCAGCCCCGCGCGGCACCAGCCCGCGCGGGCGCCCCCCTCTTGCGGGCGGCCCCGCGCGGCCGAGCGCCGCGCGGGCGTGTTGCCCGTGGTGCGGGGCGACCCCGCGCGGCACCACCCTGCGCGGGCGCCCATCCTGCGGTGCGGGGCGACCCCGCGCGGCACCAGCCCGCGCGGGCGCCCCTCCTGCGGGCGGCCCCGCGCGGCCGGGAGCCGCGCGGGCGCGCTGCCCGCGGTGCGGGGCGACCCCGCGCGGCACCAGCCCGCGCGGGCGCCCCTCCTGCGGGCGGCCCCGCGCGGCCGAGCGCCGCGCGGGCGCGCTGCCCGCGGTGCGGGGCGACCCCGCGCGGCACCAGCCCGCCCGGGTGCCCCCCTCTTGCGGGCGGCCCCGCGCGGCCGAGCGCCGCGCGGGCGCGCTGCCCGCGGTGCGGGGTGACCCCGCGCGGCACCAGCCCGCGCGGGCGCCCCCCCCTCTTGCGGGCGGCCCCGCGCGGCCGAGCGCCGCGCTGGCGCGCTGCCCGCGGTGCGGGGCGGCCCCGCGCGGCACCAGCCCGCGCGGGCGCCCCCTCTTGCGGGCGGCCCCGGGCGGCCGAGCGCCGCGCGGGCGCGCTGCCCGCGGTGCGGGGCGGCCCCGCGCGGCACCAGCCCGCGCGGGCGCCCCCTCTTGCGGGCGGCCCCGCGCGGGCGCCCCCTCTTGCGGGCGGCCCCGCGCGGCCGAGCGCCGCGCGGGCGCGCTGCCCGCGGTGCGGGGCGGCCCCGCGCGGCACCAGCCCGCGCGGGCGCCCCCTCTTGTGGGCGGCCCCGCGCGGCCGAGTGTCGCGCGGCGCGCTGCCCGCGGCGTGGGGCGACCCCGCGCGGCACCTGCCCGCACGGCGCCCCACCCGCGGCCGGCCCCGCGCGCAGCGATGCGCGACGGCGCCGCCCCTTCTCCCTCCTCGTGACCAACAAAAGAAAAAGGGGAGATTCCCCCAAACGGAAACGTATCCGACTCACCTCGATGTGCGAAAGAGGAGGAGAAGGAGGGATCGTCCGCTTGCCTCCACCGGTCCACCCTTGCCCGTGCGCTTGGTTATTCTTTGCCGGCGGCTACGAGGGAGGAAGAAGAGGAAGAAGAAAAGAGGCGGCCACCAAAAGAAATAAGAGGAACCCTAATCCTCTTTCCCACACGACTATATATATATACTAAAAGAATTAGGGTTTACCTTAAAAGGTGTGCGGGCTGCCAACACGGATCCCGAGGCGTCTAAGGGGGACCCCAACTTCGAGAATTAATTCTGGTCAGACCGGGAGTCGGAAAAATAAACCGATCGCGCCCACGCGCTCCGTTCCGCGAGCTCTACCGCCTAAAATTATTTGCGGGCCCCGACGGTCTGTCCAGAAAAACACCAAAAATGAGGTCCCCAGTCAGGCATTACAAGAAGAGGGTGACCAGAAGGGTTAAGGAAAAGCCGGGTCTTACACCACTTACCGCTAAAAACAAGTTTCGTCCCCGAAACTTAATCTTCCCCAGCGGCGAACAGGTCCGGGTAGCACTCCCTTATCTTTGACTCGGGTTCCCAAGTTGCCTCACGCTCTTCTTGATTGCTCCAAAGCACCTTTACGTAGGGAATTGTCCGACTACGCAGCTTTTTGTCCTCCCGAGCTAGGATCCGCACCGGTACTTCCGCGAAACTTAAATCCTCCTTGAGTTCAATCGCAGAGGCGTCAAGCACTCGTGATGGGTCGGGGAGGTATTTCCGAAGCATGGATACGTGGAACACATCATGAACGCGGTCAAGGTTCGGTGGTAGGGCGAGGCGGTAGGCTACCGGGCCGATGCGCTCCAGAATCTCAAACGGCCCTATGTACCGCGGGCTCAACTTGCCCCTCAACCCAAACCGCTTCACCCCCTTTGACGGCGACACCCGCAGTAACACGTGTTCTCCCACCTGGAATTCCAAGTCGCGACGTCTCTGGTCTGCATAGCTCTTTTGCCGGCTCTGGGCGGTCGCCAAACGTCGCCTGATGAGGCGCACTCTTTCCTCTGTCTCGGCCACTAGGTCCGGCCCCAAAACTTTCTCTCCCCCAGATCGTCCCAACAGATCGGGGATCTACAGCGTCTGCCGTACAATGCTTCGTACGGCGCCATCTGAATGCTCGCTTGGTAGCTGTTGTTATAAGCGAACTCTGCAAGGGGTAGGTAGCGCGACCATCCGTCTCCCAAATCCAGCACGCACGCCCGAAGCATGTCCTCGAGTATCTGAATCACCCGCTCGGATTGCCCGTCCATCTGGGGGTGAAAGGCTGAGCTGAAGTGTAACTTGGTCCCCAAGGCTCGTTGTAGACTCTTCCAAAAGTTCGAAACGAACCTCGTGTCCCTGTCCGAGGTGATCGTCGTCGGCACCCCGTGCAGCCTTACAATCTCGCTGAGGTAGACCTGTGCCAGCCGGTCGCGTGTCCAGGTCGTGTGGATGGGTAGGAAGTGAGCTGACTTCGTTAGCCGATCCACGACAACCCAGATGGCGTCGTGTCCCTGCTGCGAACGGGGGAATCCGGTGACAAAGTCCATTGTGATTTGCTCCCACTTCCATTCGGGCACGGGTAGAGGTTGCAATTTCCCCGCCGGCCGTTGATGCTCGGCTTTCACCTGTTGGCAAATCAAACAGTGAGCCACGAACAGCGTCACATCTCCCTTCAATCTTGGCCACCAGAAGGTCTGTCGGATATCCCGGTACATCTTGGTGCCTCCAGGGTGCGCCACGTAGTGGGCGCAATGTGCTTCAGTCAGGATTTCCTTCTTTAGATCCGGCAGATCGGGCACGCAGATCTGCCCTCGGAACCGAAGGGTGCCGTCCGTTCCCACTGCAAAGTCTCCTTTCTGCTCCGGTGAAATCCTATCTCGTTCCAGCTGCAGCTGTGGATCCGCACCTTGGCCTTCCCGAATCCTCTCCAATAGGGTCGGCGCGACTGTTAAGGTCAACAGTCGCTCAACCGTCCCTGCTGGTACCACTTCCAACCTCAATCGTGAAAATTCCGCGATCAAGTCATTCTGCTGCGTGATCGCGCCCGCCGAAGTTCCTTCTGCTTGTCCCTTCCTGCTTAGAGCATCGGCTACCACATTTGCTTTCCCCGGGTGGTACTGGATGGTTAAGTCGTAGTCCTTCAGTAGCTCCAACCACCTCCTCTGCCGTAGGTTAAGCTCCTTCTGGGTGAAAAGGTACTTAAGGCTTTGGTGGTCCGAGAACACGTTGCAATGCACACCGTAGAGGTAGTGCCTCCACAGTTTCAGAACGAAGACCACTGCGGCAAGTTCCAAGTCATGGATCGGGTAGTTCTGTTCGTAATCCTTGAGTTGCCTTGAAGCATAGGCAATGACTCTTCCTTGCTGCATTAGTACTCCTCCCAGTCCTATTCGCGATGCATCGCAGTAGACTTCGTAGTCTTCTCCAGGGGTTGGTAAGGCAAGCACATGCGCTCTTGTTAACCGTTTCTTAAGTTCTTCAAAGCTCTCTTGGCATTGGACCGTCCAAATGAACTTTACTCCTTTCCGGGTTAGGCGGTTCAGAGGGGTCGCAATCTTCGAGAAACCCTCCACGAAACGTCTGTAGTATCCCGCAAGGCCCAAGAAGCTGCGCACCTCTGTCACTGTGGTCGGCTGGGGCCAGTCGGTCACCGACTCCACCTTCTTGGGATCCACTGCGACTCCTGCTGCTGAAATGATATGCCCTAGAAACCCCACTTCGTGAAGCCAAAATTCGCATTTCTTAAGTTTTGCGAACAGCTCCTGCTCCCTAAGGGTCTGTAGAACAATTCGTAGGTGCTCCTCGTGCTTCTCATCGGTGGTGGAGTAAATTAGGATGTCGTCGATGAAGACCACAACGAACCGATCCAGGAAGGGTCTGAAAACTCGGTTCATCATATCCATGAACACCGCTGGGGCATTGGTAAGCCCGAATGGCATTACTGTGAACTCGTAATGGCCATACCGAGTCCGGAATGCCGTCTTCGGAATATCCTCGTCTCGAACTCTGAGCTGGTGGTAGCCCGACTGCAGGTCGATTTTTGAGAAGACAGTTGCACCCCGCAGCTGGTCAAAGAGGTCATCAATACTTGTTTTTCACTGTGACTTTGTTGATTTCCCGGTAGTCGATGCACAACCGCAAGCTCCCGTCTTTCTTTCGTACAAAGAGTACAGGTGCGCCCCAAGGGGACACACTCGGTCGGATAAACCCCCTGTCCAGAAGGTCCTCTAGCTGCGCCTTAAGTTCCTTCAGCTCCGCGAAGGCCATCCTGTAGGGGGCCTTCGTGATTGGTCGAGTGCCGGGTGGAAGCTCAATAGGAAAGACAACTTCTCGCTCGGGGGGTAAACCAGGTAGTTCGGCCGGAAAAACATCTGGGAAGTCCCTCACCACAGGGATGTCGGGGAGTGCCGTGGAGGATCCGGCGGCCAGGGCCACCGACACCAAGTAGGCCATACACCCGCCCTCTACCAACTTTCTGGCTCGGGATGCAGGAATCATGGACGAAATGGAAACGCTCTTGCAAGCCAAGTACACGTTCTCCGGAAAATCGGGGTACATCAGTCGTACCTCGCGCTTCTCGCAGTCTATGACCGCAAGGTACCACGTGAGCCAATCCATTCCGAGCACTACATCATACTCTTTCAATGGAATGACTACCAGATCCCCAGGGGCACGGAAGCCTTCCCATCCATATAGGGCAGGAAGGTACCATGTTGCGTGCCTCCAAGGATCACCCCCGCGGTGTGAACGGTCATCAAACTGGGTAAGGGTCTCAACTCAAAATCATGGGTCAGTGCGAAGTCTCGAGACATAACGAGAGGGTCGCCCCGGTGTCAAAAAGGGTTTCTAGCGCGATAAACAGACAGCAAGAGTGATACCTGCGACGACGTGCTCAGACGGGTGTGTCTCCTGCTGACCCATCGAATAGACGCGGCCTCCCGAAGGTGGTAGCTTTTCCCCTACAGATCGGTGCTGGCGGTCTGGGGGCTGACGTTCATTGGAGCTTTCCCCCGCCCTGCGTGCTGGGTGAAGGCACGGAGGCGGCTGAAGATGTGGTGCCTTGGTTCACGGGGACAGTTGAAACGGGAATGTCCTGCTTGCCACATCGGAACAATGGTCCTGTCTCTTGGAGCAATCCATCACTCGGTGCGCCCCGCCGCAGATCACGCATGAGCGATCTCCGGGCGTTGTCCCTCTCTGGCGCTCCCCTGGTCCTTTGCTGGGGTCTCCACCGCTTAGGGGGCCGATTCCCGCTGGAGGAGCCCCCTCCCCCTGAAGTCGTCTGGGTCTGCTTCCTGTCGTCTTGCTGGTGAGAGCCTTCCCTTCGGGCTGCGCGGTGACGGCAAAGCCTCGTTCCACGATGGTGCTCGGTCGACCACCTTCTGAAAGGTATGAGATCCGACGGTCCACCACTTGGAAAAATGTAAGTCCTCAATCCATCCACAAAACAGTTGTGCCTTATGGGATTCGTCCGAATGACGAAACGGGACACAGTTCGCCAGTCTCACGAACTCCCTCTGGTACTCATTACGTTTTGGTTCCCTGCCTGATGTGGGTAGGTCTTCCAGTTGTTTCTTCAAGTGTTTGGTAAAGACGCCCCCCCGATAGCTGCTGTTTAAGGTAGTCCATGACGGAAGGGTAGCGCCCGACGCAGAGTCGGGGCGTACGGTCTTCCACCAAAGCCTGGGCGTTCCCCTCGGCAAATGGGGTGCGGCCCAGGGGGACCCGCTCGTGGTCTTCCATCAATAGGTCCTCGAATAATTCTCCATTGTATCCCACCCATTTCTCCACAACCCAGGGGACCGTCGTGTCCCCTCGAACGTTGGGGGTCGTATTCTTGAAGTCGGCCAGGTTGGCGCGCACACGGTCTCGCTCGTTTGGTAGATTCGCCACCCTTTCGCGACGTTGGCGGTCGCGGCGGGAGAG
>CM055070.1:25815149-25894057 GCA_029204045.2 Tillandsia leiboldiana
GCTTTGCTAAGTTTAGAAATTCAGCCGCAAACTTTCGACGGCAAGACAATGACTTGGGCGGTCGAGGAATGGATCGACCACATGGAGAAATTATTTCAGGACGCCTACACTGAGGACAGAGACAAGGTCCACATCGCTGTTCATTGCCTAGAGGGCCGGGCGTCCAAGTGGTGGAGACGTCACCGAGAGCGCCATTTCGTGGGTCCATCTGAACCCACCTGGGAAAATTTTAAAAACTGCTATGTACCACCACCACCTCAAGGAGACCACCAAGGAGGGTCTCGAGCGCGAATTAGAAAACATCAAGCAAGGCGACAAGAGCGTCAGGGAATATGAGCAGGAGTTCCTGCGCATTGCTGATCTGGGTTCCTCAAGCAGTGCGCGAGGAACGCCGCAAGGTGCGCCTCTTCTCGCAGGGGTTGAGACAGGAGATTCGTCGTCATATCTCGTCCCACCTGGCCGCCGATTTCGACAACTGTGTCGAACGCTGTCTCTCCATTGAGGCCGAAATCCAGATGTCTCGTGCAGAGCGGGATGCCACTGATAGAGGAAAGGATAAGAAGCGGACTTTTTTCTGGGAGTAGAATTGAAAATAGCGGGAAACCCCCTAAGTATCCTCGATCCCAAGATCAGACTGTGAGCGCATCTGCTAGCAACCAGCAACGTGGACTACGACCCTGTGTCTTTTGCGGTAGACCACATTATGCAAATACATTGCCCACGTCGACATGGACGTTGCTACGGATGCGGGCAACCAGGACACATTCGGGAAAATTGCCCACAGAGGATCACACCTGATTATTCCACTGCTCCAGCACCTGTGATCCCATACCAGCGACAGGGTACTTCCTCGAGCGCTGCTTTCATCTGGGCGTCCTCCCCTCCCTCGTCAGTCCGAGGGGGCGCGCCAAGCCTCAGCAGGACGGGTCTATGCATTGACCCCTCATGGAGAACCAGCGGAGGAAAACCCGACGACAGACTTTGTAGCTCTCGAATAGACTAGTTTAAGCATTCAATAAAGTAGAACTTTAGGTTGTAAGTTCCGGGAAGAAACTTTTTTTTAAGTTGTAAGTTTCAGGGACGAAACTTCTTTTAAGTTGTAAGTGATGTAGAAACTCGAAATATTTATTTTAATAAATGAATTAAAAGTGAAGTTTGCGCTGGTTTTGAAATCAAAAGACTTGTGTTGACCTATATGGTCAATCGCCAGTGTGCAAGTCGCACTTTGCACTAGATAAAAAGGCTACTTTCCAATCCAGACATGATCTTGGAAATCCGAATTGACCGTTGCGATCGTCTCGTCGAACTGAGCGAGATTCATATTCAGCACTTTTCGATCTGACGGTCGGATCTTCCGAAATTCAGCGAAGAAGCGGACAAATTGCCGCGGCCAATGTAACAGTGCCTCTGCACAGTATAACTTAAGTTATTACTGTAGATGCACAGTAACTCCTATTTTCGAATCTCCCTCGGTTGCAACAAGCACTATTTCACTGTTCGGATTCTGAACATAGCGATCCAAATAGTCGATTTGATCCGTTTCGACGTTCTGGACGCAATGGCGCTGACGGAATTTCCGTTTGACGACCCTAAAGCATCGTAAAGCATGCCGAACCGTATAATTTACAGTATAAGATGCAATTTAAAAATTATGGAGCGAAATTTTAGCGAACCAAAATCGCTACCTGATAGGTTTCGTCGAGCCGGACGTCGTGGCGGTGTCCATTTTTCAGTTTGACAACCCGGTTGTCTCGAAATGCGTGAAATACGGCGAAAAAGGGGATATTTACACTTAAAACCCTATACATGTTGCCTCGAAAAGCGTGCAGAGGGACTTAAATGTTAGATGAGCATGTTATGGAGGACCAGGGTTGAAATACCTGGGCTGGGAGGGGGTGTATTGCAATTGTGCAATGCTTCACGGTTCGGTATTGCAACCGTGCCCCACAACTCCCCTTCCGGTTTTTGTAACCGCACAAACCTCCAACCCACCTTCTTCCCTAACTACCCACACCTCGCAACCGCACCAGCCCTTGCCAAAAAGCCTCTCCCCGTCGCTGGAAACGAGAGAGAAGAAACCTTGTTTTCGGGTGTTGTGGAGGAGGAAGGCTGGAGGGACTCTGGGAGGACCAGACTCGCACCTGAGGCACCTTCTGTGAACCCGCGTCCAAGCCGAGGGAGCTAGCACCCCAGCTCCGCCGAGGGCCGCCGCGGTTAGCATTTTTCTTCTTCGAGTTCTCCGGCGAGGTGAGATGTTGGAAATTTTATTTAAGTTTGGGGTTTTAAGCTCGACCATGGTGCTCCTGACATCAAGGCCATTGTTCGGTTGCAGTCCGAGCCCTCGCCGCCGTCCCCGTTGCCGGCAAAGCTTTAGTTCACCGGAAATTATCGTTTTCCGACGAACTCGGTTTTCGATTTTTACAACCGTTGAAACTCGGATCAGAACCGTTGATCCTCTTCTTCTTGGTGACTGCTCACTACCTACGAAGTTTCAGGAAGATCGGGTGAGTGGTTAAGCCGCGCGAAGAAGCCCTAGTTTCGGGTTTTCTTGCTTTCAACCGAGCTCCACCGTCCGGCGCCGCCGTGCATCCCCGTCGCCGGCCACCACTGCAGGAAGCTTCCTGGTACCAAGGGGAGTACTTTGGTCCAAGTTGCGCCGGCCCGGAGGGACCTCGCCGGAATCCGCCATTAGAGGCCTCGAAGCTTGACCGAGCTCCTCCGGCGCCGCCTTGCCGGAGCTCCTCAGCCACCGGGAACCCCTCAGGTAAGCTCTTGTGGTCTGTAGGAGTCTCCCCATCGACTTGCATGGCTCTCCTAACGTCGGGTTTCTCGTCACTGTAGTTGCACCCGAACCATCTTCGAGCTCGGCTTCCGGTGAACCTCCGGCGATCCCGGACCCCCGGCGACCACCCCAGGTAAGATCCAATCAACCCATTTGGGATCCCCACCATCTTGGTTTTGGCCTAGGGCACTTCAATAACTGATCTCTCAACCTTGCACCCGAGATACCCATTGCGGGCTCTAGCTCCGGCCGCCGCCCCTCCGGCCGCCGGGACTCGACCCCACATGGACCCGAGACCTTCTGGGATACTCCTCTAACTGATGCTCACCTTGGTTCCAGGTCCGAGCCACTGTTGCTTCAAGGCAACCTAACCCCGAGCCCTAGCCCGAGTTCAAGGTTGCTCCGGCCATCTCTCCGGCGAGTTTCCGGCGCACCAAAGGTGAGCCCTCCACTTCTTGGTGCTTGCTGAACATGATGCTTCAGTTAGCTCTCAATATGATCAAGTATATGTTAAGATCCAACATAGTGGAAAGTGGACCTTAGAAGATTAAGGGCCAACTTTGTATCGGGCTTGGTCTCGGCCCATTTCTTGTGAGCACGGCCTGGGTCTCGTTGTAACGGACACGCTGAAATTTACGGCGTCAATTTTGGACCCCCGGATTGCGAGAACGGGGCAAAACACTGCGTCCAAAATCGCGAGTTAAAAGGCTAACTTTGCCTTGGGGTTTCGCGCTGACCCAAGATAGTGAGCACGGGATTCCTCGCATCAAATGTGACTCGCTGGCACTTCCGGAATCGAATTTGGATTCCCGGATCTGAAGATCAAGCTAAAACAGTATTGACGAAAAGATATTTATGCGAATTTTTATACCTGTTGGATTTAAATGCAAAACGGTCACTCTAGCTGACTTTAGACAGCACCTACGCTCTACCTGGCCATTTTTTTTTGATTCCGATGGGTCTCGTTGACCAGGAATCAGTTGTTGACCGACGAAATGACTGATTTGACCCGTTTAAACGTTTCGTTAGTGCAACGCCGTCGGGAAAGGGTTGTGTGAGTCTATTACTGATTATAGCACTTTATACAGGGCCCAGTTGTTCGACGCCAGCCCCCAGTTGCTGATCGGGAGTTCGGGGACTCTGCCTTCAACCAGGTGGGTTAACTTCGGCCCGGGGTTGATCTATTCGGCCTCTGGTTGCTTTAGTCCAGTCGGACACTTGTTCTTGACTTGCCCTGCTGATTTTACCAATATGACATATATTGATCTCTTTTGACATAGCATGATCCCTCTGATTGACATTGACCTGACTAGATCGGTGATTGAGTTTTATTGTCACTATCAGCCGATTATCATATATATACTCCCTGATTAGTCATGACTGATTCTGATTGATTGATATATATATATGCATGATTGATCCTATGATTGATATACAGACATATGCATCCTATGATTGATGTACAGACATATGCATCCTATGATTGATATACAGACATATGCACCCTATGATTGATATATGATTGATATACAGACTGCATGATATATGATTGATTTATAGACATCTGCATCCCTGTGGGGATTTCCGGCAGTTTGCCGATTACCCGGTCTGTGGACCGTGAGATTTAGCATTTTGCATTGTGATGATTGTACACCTGCTGTTCGTTCGCGTACGCTGTGGGATTGATCCCCCACATTGCGTTCTTTACCGGTAAAGGGTCTGCTTGACCCGTGAGCTTGCCCCTCTTGTCGTATCACTGGGTACGGGGAGCCCCTTTGGTTGTACCGATATGAGGAAAACTCTTGGCTGTACCTTTTGGTACGAGGATCCTCTTGGCTATATCAATGGTACGGGGTTTGCGGTTCAGTTCTGCTAGGTGGAATCCAGGATGATTATGATTGGCGCGGCATAGATATCTTCGCCTGAGGTCCCCGTGACCAATAGTGGCATTGGTTAGTAGTTGCTGTTCTTTATGTTGATGCATAACTATATTTCCATATTCCAGCTTGTCTGATTTGTCGTTTCAGTTATAGCATGATTTCCAGCACTCATTATGTTCAGTATCTTGATTTATGCTTCTTGCCAGTCTGCTTCCTTTATCAGCTGTTACCTATTGAGTTATCTACTATCCGCAGATTATTGTACCCAGTAGGTACGATTAGCTATTCTCGGCTCGTCGTGCCCACTGGGATACACTCCGGTGTATCTCACACCCCTGGGTGACTGTTTTTCAGGTCGCTGGGTGATGGGATGTCGGGACACGTTGGTGAGACGATTGCGATAGTATCGACCCCTTTGTAGTCAGTATATTTATTTTCCGCACTTCTGTTTAAATATTATAAATTGACTAGTCTTGCATGCGTAGTTTAGACTACTCTGATATTGACTGATTATGATTAGCCGTGCATGTATAGGAAAGGATCTGTCCAGTTGGGCAGGGAATTTACTATACATGTGGCGGTCTGTTACGCCTGGTTTGCGAACTCTGATTTATAAAAAAAAAAATTTAGCCTGCTTTTCAAAACTCGGGGCGTGACACATGCTTTTATGGAAATCGAGTTAGGCCATCTTTTACTGCTACACTATCATGCTGGGATTTGACTTAGGAGAAACCATGATTGTTTTTTGAACTCCTTTCTTTCTAGACTCTAGATACTTGTTGCTCGGGTTCGAGCAGGGGTTTGGGATAGTGTAGCCGGGGCCTAGATTATGGATTGTGGGGTATTGCGGCGACCGCGGACATTGGGCGGTTGACCGGATATTTACTTGTGCATCAGATTGGAGATCGGGTTTTCTCTAGTGGATGGAGTTTCCCACTTATTGAGTACTGTTGCATCTCAGATTGGGGATCGGGATTTCTTTACTGGATGGGTTTTCCCACTTTGATCATAGTCGTGATCCAGTCTTGCTATATCGTGATACTTGTTACAGAGATACTTTACTCGTGTGGGTCGCTCCCTTCGAGTGCCACTCCGGAGTAGGCTTTAGACCGTGACGGGTGCCAATCAGTTGGATAGTTGGAGATACAGAGTTCGTGAGATTGATGACAGAGAAGGCAGTACTGGGGTTTATACCGGTTCATCTGATTGGGTTATGTTGGTAGACTCATTTACTGATGCATTCGTATAGTTACTTTTTTTGGCACTGCATTTAGAGCCATGTTAGTGGTAGTTCCTATTTATTAGCAGTCCTATTAACAGCTTTACCACTTATTCCTTTTCTTGCCTCCGGTAGACTTCGTGGGTACGTCAGAGTTTGAGGCTTTACCCACAGGGGGAGGCTACTTGTTTTACTAGTGGTTCTCACCCCTATTGTTGTTTTCTTCTTTTCCACCCTTTGTTTTGCAGTGTCTGCTGCGGGAGTTGCTGATCTTTCGGTCGACGGATTGAGGCGAGAGAGTCGCGAGATAGATTGATCTCTTATCTAGCTTATGTGAAAATGGGTGTTGATGTTGGTTATTGATCTAGTTGATGTGAGAATGAACTATGCTTTTGATTCCTAATTCATTCATGAAAAGATGGTTATCATTGTGAGTTGTGGCCTATTCCTTATGAGACTAAGCTTTGTTCATGACTCCTAATTCCTCCAAATGAGATTGGATGTTGTTGGTAGATCCTATGTTCATCCTATGTGCGATCAATGAAAGTTGTGGAACCTTAGTCCATTCATTGGTGATATTTGATTGAATGTCCATGTTTAAGTGTTGTTAAATGATCTTTACATATCCATGTGAGAATGTGAGGTTTGATATGTGTTGTACTCCTTTAGGTGATGTTGATAATAAATGATGTTCTTTAACCTATATTCTGTGTGAGTTATTCCTTATGAGAGTATATACTATTCATGATCTAATCTGTGTAAGAACACTATTAGAAGCCTTTCTTTCGTTCTACATGAGGACACTTGCATGCTTGTATGGACATCGAGATAGGCCATCTTTTACTGCTACACTATCATGCTGGGATTTGACTTAGGAGAAACCATGATTGTTTTTTGAACTCCTTTCTTTCTAGACTCTAGATACTTGTTGCTTGGGTTCGAGCAGGGGTTTGGGATAGTGTAGCCGGGGCCTGGATTATGGATTGTGGGGTATTGCGGCGAACGCGGACATTGGGCGGTTGACCGGATATTTACTTGTGCATCAGAGTGGAGATCGGGTTTTCTCTAGTGGATGGAGTTTCCTACATATTGAGTACTATTGCATCTCAGATTGGGGATCGGGATTTCTTTAGTGGATGGGTTTTCCCACTTTGATCATAGTCGTGATCCAGTCTTGCTATATCGTGATACTTGTTACAGAGATACTTTACTCGTGTGGGTCGCTCCCTTCGAGTGCCACTCCGGAGTAGGCTTTAGACCGTGACGGGTGCCAGTCAGTTGGATAGTTGGAGATACTGAGTTCGTTAGATTGATGACAGAGAAGGCAGTACTGGGGTTAATACCGGTTCATCTGATTGGGTTATGTTGGTAGACTCATTTACTGATGCATTCGTATAGTTACTTTTTTTGGCACTGCATTTAGAGGCATGTTAGTGGTAGTTCCTATTTATTAGCAGTCCTATTTACAGCTTTACCACTTATTCCTTTTCTTGCCTCTGGTAGACATCGTGGGTACGTCGGAGTTTGAGGCTTTACCCACAGGGGGAGGCTACTTGTTTTACTAGTGGTTCTCACCCCTATTGTTTTTTTCTTCTTTTCCTCCCTTTGTTTTGCAGTGTCTGCTGCGGGAGTTGCTGATCTTTCGGTCGACGGATCGAGGCGAGAGAGTCGCGAGATAGATTGATCTCTTATCTAGCTTATGTGAAAATGGGTGTTGATGTTGGTTATTGATCTAGTTGATGTGAGAATGACCTATGCTTTTGATTCCTTATTCATTCATGAAAAGATGGTTATCATTGTGAGTTGTGGCCTATTCCTTATGAGACTAAGCTTTGTTCATGACTCCTAATTCCTCCAAATGAGATTGGATTTTGTTGGTAGATCCTATGTTCATCCTATTTGCGATCAATGAAAGTTGTGGAACCTTAGTCTATTCATTGGTGATATTTGATTGAATGTCCATGTTTAAGTGATGTTAAATGATCTTTAGCATATCCATGTGAGAATGTGAGGTTTGATATGTGTTGTTCTCCTTTAGGTGATGTTGATGATAAATGATGTTCTTTAACCTATATTCTGTGTGAGTTATTCCTTATGAGAGTATATACTATTCATGATCTAATCTGTGTAAGAATACTATTAGATGCCTTTCTTTCAATCTACATGAGGACACTTGCATGCTTTTATGGAAATCGAGTTAGGCCATCTTTTACTGCTACACTATCATGCTGGGATTTGACTTAGGAGAAACCATGATTGTTTCTTGAACTCCTTTCTTTCTTAGACTCTAGATACTTGTTGCTCGGGTTCGAGCAGGGGTTTGGGATAGTGTAGCCGGGGCCTGGATTAAGGATTGTGGGGTATTGCGGCGACCGCGGACATTGGGCGGTTGACCGGATATTTACTTGTGCATCAGATTGGGGATCGCGTTTTCTCTAGTGGATTGAGTTTCCCACTTATTGAGTACTATTGCATCTCAGATTGGGGATCGGGATTTCTTTAGTGCATGGGTTTTCCCACTTTGATCATAGTCATGATCACTTGCTATATCGTGATACTTGTTACAGAGATACTTTACTCGTGTGGGTCGCTCCCTTCGAGTGCCACTCCGGAGTAGGCTTTAGACCGTGACGGGTGCCAGTCAGTTGGATAGTTGGAGATACTGAGTTCGTGAGATTGATGACAGAGAAGGCAGTACTGGGGTTTATACCGGTTCATCTGATTGGGTTATGTTGGTAGACTCATTTACTGATGCATTCGTATAGTTACTTTTTTTGGCACTGCATTTAGAGGCATGTTAGTGGTAGTTCCTATTTATTAGCAGTCCTATTAACAGCTTTACCACTTATTCCTTTTCTTGCCTCTGGTAGACTTCGTGGGTACGTCAGAGTTTGAGGCTTTACCCACAGGGGGAGGCTACTTGTTTTACTAGTGGTTCTCACCCCTATTGTTGTTTTCTTCTTTTCCACCCTTTGTTTTGCAGTGTCTGCTGCGGGAGTTGCTGATCTTTCGGTCGACGGATTGAGGCGAGAGAGTCGCGAGATAGATTGATCTCTTATCTAGCTTATGTGAAAATGGGTGTTGATGTTGGTTATTGATCTAGTTGATGTGAGAATGACCTATGCTTTTGATTCCTAATTCATTCATGAAAAGATGGTTATCATTGTGAGTTGTGGCCTATTCCTTATGAGACTAAGCTTTGTTCATGACTCCTAATTCCTCCAAATGAGATTGGATGTTGTTGGTAGATCCTATGTTCATCCTATGTGCGATCAGTGAAAGTTGTGGAACCTTAGTCCATTCATTGGTGATATTTGATTGAATGTCCATGTTTAAGTGTTGTTAAATGATCTTTACATATCCATGTGAGAATGTGAGGTTTGATATGTGTTGTACTCCTTTAGGTGATGTTGATAATAAATGATGTTCTTTAACCTATATTCTGTGTGAGTTATTCCTTATGAGAGTATATACTATTCATGATCTAATCTGTGTAAGAACACTATTAGAAGCCTTTCTTTCGTTCTACATGAGGACACTTGCATGCTTGTATGGACATCGAGTTAGGCCATCTTTTACTGCTACACTATCACGCTAGGATTTGACTTAGGAGAAACCATGATTGTTTTTTGAACTCCTTTCTTTCTAGACTCTAGATACTTGTTGCTCGGGTTCGAGCAGGGGTTTGCGATAGTGTAGCCGGGGCCTGGATTATGGATTGTGGGGTATTGCGGCGAACGCGGACATTGGGCGGTTGACCGGATATTTACTTGTGCATCAGATTGGAGATCGGGTTTTCTCTAGTGGATGGAGTTTCCCACTTATTGAGTACTATTGCATCTCAGATTGGGGATCGGGATTTCTTTAGTGGATGGGTTTTCCCACTTTGATCATAGTCATGATAACTTGCTATATCGTGATACTTGTTACAGAGATACTTTACTCGTGTGGGTCGCTCCCTTCGAGTGCCACTCCGGAGTAGGCTTTAGACCGTGACGGGTGCCAGTCAGTTGGATAGTTGGAGATACTGAGTTCGTGAGATTGATGACAGAGAAGGCAGTACTGGGGTTTATACCGGTTCATCTGATTGGGTTATGTTGGTAGACTCATTTACTGATGCATTCGTATAGTTACTTTTTTTGGCACTGCATTTAGAGGCATGTTAGTGGTAGTTCCTATTTATTAGCAGTCCTATTAACAGCTTTACCACTTATTCCTTTTCTTGCCTCTGGTAGACTTCGTGGGTACGTCGGAGTTTGAGGCTTTACCCACAGGGGGAGGCTACTTGTTTTACTAGTGGTTCTCACCCCTATTGTTGTTTTCTTCTTTTCCTCCCTTTGTTTTGCAGTGTCTGCTGCGGGAGTTGCTGATCTTTCGGTCGACGGATCGAGGCGAGAGAGTCGCGAGATAGATTGATCTCTTATCTAGCTTATGTGAAAATGGGTGTTGATGTTGGTTATTGATCTAGTTGATGTGAGAATGACCTATGCTTTTGATTCCTAATTCATTCATGAAAAGATGGTTATCATTGTGAGTTGTGGCCTATTCCTTATGAGACTAAGCTTTGTTCATGACTCCTAATTCCTCCAAATGAGATTGGATGTTGTTGGTAGATCCTATGTTCATCCTATGTGCGATCAATGAAAGTTGTGGAACCTTAGTCCATTCATTGGTGATATTTGATTGAATGTCCATGTTTAAGTGTTGTTAAATGATCTTTAGCATATCCATGTGAGAATGTGAGGTTTGATATGTGTTGTACTCCTTTAGGTGATGTTGATAATAAATGATGTTCTTTAACCTATATTCTGTGTGAGTTATTCCTTATGAGAGTATATACTATTCATGATCTAATCTGTGTAAGAACACTGTTAGAAGCCTTTCTTTCATTCTACATGAGGACACTTGCTTGCTTGTATGGACATCGAGTTAGGCCATCTTTTACTGCTACACTATCATGCTGGGATTTGACTTAGGAGAAACCATGATTGTTTCTTGAACTCCTTTCTTTCTAGACTCTAGATACTTGTTGCTCGGGTTCGAGCAGGGGTTTGGGATAGTGTAGCCGGGGCCTGGATTATGGATTGTGGGGTATTGCGGCGACCGCGGCCATTGGGCGGTTGACCGGATATTTACTTGTGCATCAGATTGGAGATTGGGTTTTCTCTAGTGGATGGAGTTTCCCACTTATTGAGTACTATTGCATCTCAGATTGGTGATCGGGATTTTTTTAGTGGATGGGTTTTCCCACTTTGATCATAGTCGTGATCCAGTCTTGCTATATCGTGATACTTGTTACAGAGATACTTTACTCGTGTGGGTCGCTCCCTTCGAGTGCCACTCCGGAGAAGGCTTTAGACCGTGACGGGTGCCAGACAGTTGGATAGTTGGAGATACTGAGTTCGTGAGATTGATGACATAGAAGGCAGTTCTGGGGTTAATACCGGTTCATCTGATTGGGTTATGTTGGTAGACTCATTTACAGATGCATTCGTATAGTTACTTTTTTTGGCACTGCATTTAGAGGCATGTTAGTGGTAGTTCCTATTTATTAGCAGTCCTATTTACAGCTTTACCACTTATTCCTTTTCTTGCCTCTGGTAGACATCGTGGGTACGTCGGAGTTTGAGGCTTTACCCACAGGGGGAGGCTACTTGTTTTACTAGTGGTTCTCACCACTATTGTTGTTTTCTTCTTTTCCTCCCTTTGTTTTGCAGTGTCTGCTGCGGGAGTTGCTGATTTTTCGGTCGACTGATCGAGGCGAGAGAGTCGCGAGATAGATCCCTACTAGCGTTGTTTACTACAGCGGGATAGATGTACCAACCCGGATTGTGGGTTTCACTGTACACTGTTGTATTTTATTATTTTAGTTATCTCCCATTTTGGATTCATAGATGCTGTATAGGTGGATTCTATTTGTACAGTGGTTTAGATTTTCTTTTTTTATTACAGCAGCTTTTCTTCAGCTCTGATATCTGTTTAGTTGTTAGTTGGTACTTTTGCAGGTTGGACGCTTCGCCTTTGCGGGATTTTCCGTATAGGTGGCGGATCTGTTGGCTAGCCCGGGTCGCAGTTTCGACCTCGGGGTGTGACACAATCGTTCTCCCACCTCGCTCCAATGAAGAGGTGATCGGCACTTTCTTCCATAAAGTGCCTCAAATGGCGCCATCTTGATAATTGCTTGATAACTATTGTTATAAGCAAACTCGGCCATCGGCAGATGTTGATGCCAACCACTCTGATAATCCAAAACACATGCTCTGAGCATGTCCTCCACGATCTGTATGATGCGCTCAGACTGCTCATCACTTTGCGGGTGGAAAGCTGTACAGAAACCCAACTGCGTGCCTAGGGCCTCATGAAGGCTCCTCCAAAAATGAGATGCGAACCTCGGATCTCGATCGGAAACTATAGAGACAGGAACTCCGTGCAATCGCACAATCTCATTAAGGTAAATCTGTGCAAGCTTCTCTCTTGACAAAGTAGAGTATGGATAGGGATAAAATGAGCAGATTTGGTTAACCTATCCACGATCACCCAAATAGCATCATGCCCAGCCTGAGAGCGAGGCAATCCAACAACAAAATCCACTCTCCCACTTCCACACGGGAATGGGTAAACTTTGCAACTTGCCTGCGGGAAGTCGGTGCTCGGCCTTCACTTGTTGACATGTCAAGCATTGAGCCACAAACTCTCCAACATCTTTCTTCATGCTGGGCCACCAATAAAGCAACCTTAAGTCCTTATACATTTTGGTGCCACCCGGGTGAATTTATAAGGTGCTCGGTGTGCTTCCTCCAGGATCTCTTCTTTGATCTCCAAATCCGCCAGTACACAAACTCGACTTCTAAAATAAAGTACGTCGTGATCATCCACATGAAACTCACCGGCTCGGCCATCCACAAGAGTAGCCCGGATCTTTTCCAAACTAGGATCTTGAACTTCTTTCATCTTGATCCTTTCCATAAGGGTTGGTTGCAACACCAATGCCATCAATCTCATGGGTGTCTCGGGTGCTACATCCTCCAACTCTGACCGTCTCATATCCTGAAGTAATGGCTGTTGGGAAGTGATCATCATTGCTATGTTCTCCACCGATTTGCGACTTAGAGCATCCGCCACAACATTTGCTTTACCGAGATGGTAGAGAATAGTCAAATCATAATCGTTGAGCAACTCCAACCATCTGCGCTGCCTAAGATTCAACTCCTTCTGACTAAAGAGGTACTTTAGACTCTTATGATCAGTATATACCCCACAATGCTCACCGTATAAGTAGTGTTGCCACAGCTTCAATGCAAATGCCACGGCGGCCAATTCCAAATCATGAGTGGGATAGTTTTTCTCGTAGTCCTTTAATTGACGAGAGGCATAAGCAATAACCTTCTCGTTTTGCATCAAAACACACCCTAACCCACTCAAGGAAGCATCACTGTAGATCACGTATCCCGCTCCTGTAGTTGGCAAAGCCAAGATCGGGGCGGTTGTCAACCGTTCCTTCAATTCCTTGAAGCTTCACTCACACGCATCATTCCAAATAAACTTGGTGCCCATCTGTGTGAGTCACGTGAGGGAGTAGATAACCTTGCAAATCCCTCAACAAAACGCCGATAGTAGCCGGCCAGACCGATAAAGCTCCGGATCTCGGTGATGGTCGTCGGTCTAGGCCAATCCTTGATTGCCTCAATTTTCTTGGGGTCCACAGCTATTCCTTTATCCGATATTACATGACCCAAGAACGCTACTTCTCGTAGCCAAAACTCACATTTCTTCAACTTGGCGTAGAGCTCTTTCTCCAGAAGCAATTGCAATACTTGCCGCAAGTGATCCTCATGCTCTTTATCACGTCGAGAGTACACCAAAATGTCGTCGATGAACACCACGACGAATCTATCCAAAAAGGGCCTGAAGACACTGTTCATCAAGTCCATAAAAGCTGCCGGGGCGTTAGTGAGCCCAAACGGCATAACAGTAAACTCGTAGTGTCCATACCGTGTCCTAAAAGCCGTCCTAGGAACATCCTCGGGCTTGATCTTGAGTTGATGGTATCCAGACTGAAGGTCAATCTTCGAGTACACTCTTGATCCTTGAAGTTGATCAAACAAATCATCAATCCTCGGCCATGGATACTTATTCTTAATTGTGACCTTGTTGAGTTCACGGTAATCCACAGAAAGGTGAAGCGAATCCATCCTTTTTCTTGACGAACAAAACTGGCGCTCCCCAAGGTGAGACGCTCGGTCGGATGAAGCCTTTATCCAACAAGTCTTGAAGCTGCGCCTTGAGCTCTTTCAACTCCGCCGGTGCCATCCTATATGATGCCTTCGAGATTGGGGTAGTTCCAGGAATCAGATCTACCACAAACTCGATCTCTCTGTCTCGAGGCATCCCCGGCAGCTCTGCCGGGAACACATCAGCAAACTCTTGCACAATCGGGATATCCTCCACTCTCGGAGTCTCACTGCTCCTATCCACAACGGTAGCCAAGTAGGCGACACATCCACTCATAATCAACTGTTTTGCTCTGGTGGAAGAGATAGTCATCGCAAACAGCGAACTCTTTCAGCCGCTGAACACAATTTCCTCTTGTCCCGGTACTCGGAACGTCACGACTCGATTCTCACAATCAATGGTAGCACGATATCTTGTGAGCCAATCCATGCCCAAAACCACATCGAACTCTCGAAGTCGATGGAGGGCCAACAAATCTGCCGACATAATCAAATCCCCATTCCTAACAGGGCAACTAGGGGAAAACTCCCGAATCTCCAAAAGTATGATCGGGAACTAAGACTCATCCCGGATGCAAGGTAGGAACTAACTCAATGCCAAGCAACTCGGCAAACAGCCGGTCAATGAATGAATGAGATGCACCAGTATCAAATAAAGCTCGAGTCGAATGCTATGAATCAAGATAATACCTGCAACGACGTCCTTTGCCGTTGACGCCTCCTCAGTTTGGGCCGCATACATGTGCCGACGGTCAGGTCCTCCTCGGTGTGAAGATGAGGCGCGTCCTCCAGATTGGCTCCTCGAGTGCTTCGGCGGTTTCTTCGAATAGGGCTTGTGACTTGCACCCTCGGTCGCCGACCTCTTGCCTCGCATCCTATCAAGAGCTTCTCTCTCTTCCTTAGCAATCTCCGCACCTTTCTCCACTATCAATGCGCGGTCTACAACCTCCCGGTAGGTTTGGAGGTTTAGGGTCTGAACCAATCTGAAGATGGACGGTCTAAGGCCGTTCTCAAACATACGGGCCTTGTCCTCGTCATCCCTCACAATATGCGGAATACTATTAAGTAGTTGAGTGAATTCCCTCTCGTACTCCGCCACGGTCTTATCTCCTTGCCTCAAGTTGTGGAGATCACTTATCATTTGCCTTTTTGCGCTCGCCGAAAAATACGTCATTGCAAGCATCTTCTTGAATCGCGGCCAAGTGATTGCCGCCAAATCGGTCGTGGGGTCATCTCGGATGTCCATCCACCACTAGTAAGCATCACCCTCGAGATGGTGTGTTGCCAACCACACCCGATCTCCCTCTGCCACGAAAGTATCATGGAAAAGTTTCTCCATGTGTAGAATCCACTTCTCAAAAACCCAGTAATCAGGTTTCTCTCCATCATATGTCCGAGGCTTGGATTCCCGAAATTCTCTCAAATGGGCCAATAGTCGGTCCCACTCTTTCTCCTGCTACCATCATCGGTAATACCGTTCTCGCCGGTGGAGTCTGAATCGGCGGTGTCATCACGACATCTTCCCGGCGCCCAGCGCTCGGAGTATGATACGAAGACTCGGGCACCTCAGGTCGTAGTGCATCGGTCACTCCACGCACGTGCTCCTGTTGTTGCATGGGAGGGTGCGAAGGGTCTTGAGTTCCCCTTGCCACCAACTGCTGGGTCAAAAGAGCTTCCAGCCTCTGCATCCTTGCGTTCTGCCAACGCGAAACCTCAACCTGCTCTCGCGCCACAGCCGACTGCCGCTCCACAACATCAGCTAGCATTCCCAACTGCTCCCTCAAATCTCAGACCTCACTGGATTCGGAAGTAGCGGACGTCTCCGCATCGGCCTCCTCGGCCGTCATGGAGCGAGTCGTAGGCATCACAAACTGTAATAGGAATAAAAAGCGTAGGTTAGGACAACCAACGCGAAACGCATCCACACTCAAAACAAATCCCAATCATGCGAAAGCAAATGAAGTATGCCACGATTATTTCCCGATGTCAGGTTGTCGGCCGCCAACTTGACATTCCAAGGAAATAGAAGGTGCAATCACTTCGATCAACTCCAACTCTATGAAGTTATAATCATTACCCAATCATGCTACTTTCGCCAAGTAATCGTATAATATGCCGTCTCTCACGTTCTTAAAACTTATAGTCCAACCATCCTAAGGTTTGCTAGGTCCACTTAGACTCTACCCCCTCTGATACCAATATAATCTGTCACGCCCCGGGCCCCAGCGGAATCTTACCCGGCACGTGCACAGACCCGCCGTGTGCACAAGGTACCCTCCGGTACACACAAGGCGTCTACAACAACAAAGTGGAAAGGAAGCAATAGACACATCCTACTAGTAATCAGAGCACCAACTAAACTATGCACAAAAGAGAAGAGTAGATAACAACTATCATACAAGAAGTTAAATTCCAATATACAAAAGTAGTCATCTCAAATACAACCTATCAAAATACATTGGTGGCCTCTATAACAAAAAAGTACACCAACACCTCTCCCACAAAAACAAAAGAAAAGGTGCCCTGTAACCACCTCGAGTGGTGCGATGGGGACAAGCTAGCTATGCGATAACCCCTTGCCACGGTCCCGAGCCCCTCCCGCTGCGGATGGCTCTGAAAAACAACAACCCTGTTACGGCTTTTATGTTGGCATATTTCGTGATTTGAGTCGGAGTCTTGAAGTGATCAATTTGTCAAATCAGTAATCTAAGACTCGGAGAAGATTTAACATGAGCTCAAGTTGACACTCAGGTATGATTAAATTAATCATGGTGATTTAAGTATATTTACAATCTTTGGAATCATGTTTTTATTGAAACCCGGTTTAGAAGAGGTTTTGGGAACTTGGATTTTAACTCATAACTTATTTTAAGTTTGGATTCCGGCACATGGTTTGTTTTGTTAAACTTATCTTTGAAAAATTCTATATTTTACATTGTGTACCGGAACCCCACTTTGAGTTCCTCAAAACCCGACACAAGATTTTCTAGAAATTACATTGAGTACCGGAACCCAACTTTGAGTACCGAAACGCAATAAGAAAATCTGTCTGTTGCGTCATTGAGTACCAGAACCTCCTATTTAGTACCAGTACGCAATGTTAAGTCGTGATAAGAATGCTAAACCGACTTTGATTGATTTCCAAAGGTTATAAATAGATACTTAGGGTTTCTCAAGAATGACCGACCAATTCAGAAACACTTGAGAGCAACCCTAGAGGCTAGGTTTTTATCGTTCATCTTTTTAGCCTCTTTTAGGTCAATTCGATGGTTCTTTGATGAGATGCTTTTTGTCGAATTGATCTAATCGAAGCCTATACTTTCGTAACGGCTGAGTTTGCGTCAAGGAGTTGACGAGGCATCGTGGATTCGATGTGTTGAAGGCGTTTCGTGGATTCGAAACGTGTTGCTCGTGGATTCGATTGGCGTTCGTGGATTCGGACGTGTGAATTGGACCTGCAGTCGGTGAGCGCAAGATCCGGAGAAGTTGAAGGTGGGGTTGGAGTCCGTGGAGTCAGTAATCACCTTGTTAGCTTTCAAATTCTTAGTGGATTGTTATTGCGTTGTTGGTCCCGTGGTTTTTACTCCTGTGATGGAGTTTTCCACGTAAATCTCGGTGTGCTGTTTTTATTTTCCGCATTTATTTTAAATTGCACTGAGATTTGGTTTTTTGGTTATTGCACCTATTCAGCCTCCCTCTAGGTGTTTGATAGAACCTATTTAGATCCTTGGGGATCCATAAACCTACAATTGGTATCGGAGCGGGTTTTAGGTTTTTCTATCATGTCGGGTGAAGGTGGTAATACTAATAGACACCCTCTTTTCGATGGGACCAATTATGCCTATTGGAAAGTCCGGATGAGAGCTTTTCTCATCGCAATTGATGAGCGGGTATGGCAAACCGTGGAATACGGTTGGGAACATCCAATTGAGGAAGTAGGAAATACTACTACCCCAAAACCTCGCTCTAGATGGTCCAGAGAGGAGATCGAAAAATCTTCTTACAACGGGAAAGGTATGAACGCTTTATTTAATTCTCTTTCCTCGATCGAGTTTACACGTATTTCTGCGTGTGAAACTGCAATTGAGATTTGGGATATTCTTCAAATTACACATGAGGGTACTAGTCTTGTAAAAATTCAAAAGCTCCAGATGCTTACAAGTCAATTTGACTCTATTCATATGGATGAGCATGAATTGTTTACTGATTATTATACCAGACTTCAAGATATATTCAATACATGTGCTAATTTAGGAGAAAAAATCCCGAAATCAAAAGTTGTAAGAAAGATTCTTCGGACTCTTCCGGAATGTTTTAGGGCAAAGGTTGCCGCTATTGAAACCGTCAATCATCCGGATGACATGAGAATAGAGGAATTAGTAGGTGCTTTACAAACATATGAAATGACTTTTCCTACTAATCAATTTTCTTCCAAGTCTTCTTCTAACATGCAGAAATTGGATTCAAATCAACGAAGGAAGAAGATAGCAAATCAAACTCCGACGATGAAATATCTTTTGCCCACTTTGAAGAACAACTCGCGCGGATCACGAAGGAATTTCGTCGGAATTTTCGGAAGAATCGAACCGATAGATCTTCATCCTTGAAACCTTCTAAAGGATCATCGGGTTCTAAATCCTCTAAACTCAAAAGATTTGCAAAACCTTCTAAAGAAAAAGAAAAAGAAGAATTCGAAGGGGAAATCCAATGCTACAGATGCAAAGGCTACGGCCATATTTCAACGGATTGTCCTTCTAAGAAATCATATAAAAAGAAGGCTTTGCAAGCAAGAACTTGGGACGATTCTACTTTCGATGAATTAACCTCAAGTAAAGAGGAAAAGGATAATGTTGTTGCTTTTCATACTTCTCTTGTTCCCTCCTCTAATGTTTGCTTGTCATCATTAATTACTGACTCTACTTCTTTGATTTTGCATGAATCATCTACCTCCGACGGAGAGTCGTCAATTGAGAGGGAGTCGGACGAAGAAGAACTCGTTGAGGCCTATCAACAACAACTTCTTAAGGAATCAAAGAACATGGCCAAGCACATCAAGAAGTTGAGGAACCAATGACTTGAGGTTGAAGACGAGAATCATACTTTGAAGATCAAAATTCATGATCTCGAGTAGGAACGAGGACTTTTATTGAACAATAATAAAACCCTCCAAGAAAAGCTAAACCAATCGGAAACGATCGTTAATTCTCATATAGACAAGATTGGTTTTCTGGAAAAACAGTTTGAGGAAATTCATGAAGCCAACCAAGTTTTGACCAAGCAAGTTCATCAACTCAAGTCCGACATACAAACTCTTTCGACCGGTTCCAAGAAATTTGACGGTATGTCCGGATTAGGTCAAACGAGCAAAGTTGGTTTGGGATATAAATGGAAACAAACTGTGAAGGCTTCAAGTTCCACAACTATATTGAAAGGAAGAACATGTCATCAATGTGGAATTGAAGGAAACATGATGAAGACGTGCCCGAAAAATAGGAAGAAAAATTCTTCGGTATCTTCATCTACGGAGCGAACTCTACGGATTCAAAAGCTACATCAATTCAATGGAGTTCCCTCAATCCACCAAAGGTTCGAGCCACAATATCGGTTATTCAAGTGGACATTTGCAACGCGGGAACCTAAGGTGGATCAACAGTCAAAACAAACAACCCCCGGCCACAACGAAGCAAGACAACCCAAAATCCGACGGTTTTGGATTAGGAAAGGTGATATCTTTTCTTGTCTTAAGTTTTAAATTGCTTTTGACTGTATGTAATGCTTCGATCGGTTTTCTCTTCATATTTATCTTGATTTTTGCATTACATGATTTCAATGCTTGTCGTTTTCATGCTTTGTTTTTAACAAAAGGGTTTTAATGAACGATTGCGACTTGTTTGAGTGCTTTGAATATAAAAAGGGTTTACTTTCATTCACTCCTAATTAATTTCATATTAATTATCAACTTTACTCCATAATCATAATCTTTGAAGATATTCCATTATAGGAGTTTTTGATAGTTATATTCATCAAATTTTAGTAATCATGTGTGATCTTAAGGTGCTTAACCTATCTCGGTTGTGTGAATTCATTGTGATAAACATGAGACAACGAATAGACTAAAATTTGGGATTTAATTCCTTCACGTAAGAGATTGCATTCTTACAAGGGTAATTAAAAGAGTAGAAAAGATGTGGAAAGAGTTACATCCGCAAAGGAGTGTGAAAACTACCACCACTTGTTGGAAACAAATACCACATGTTTTTGGATGCGTGATAATATTTTTGGTAAAATCTTTAGATGAAGGAATTCATATTCAAATTTTCTATATTTTGAACAATCTCCTGGTTGGTATAAGGTGGGATAGTTGAAAGATACTCAAAGAGCCACCCTTAAGTATTTTAGTGCTTACCTCAAATTTGAAAGGGTATTGATCAAATTGATGTCATTTTAAAATCTCTGTAAGTCATTTTTGATAATCCATTACATCTTGATAGAGTTCGGATCTCTAGATTATTTTTGATGACTTGTGTTTGACGTATATAAAATGAAAAACGGGTATAATGTTTTATCTTTGTTTTTCATGATTTAGGAATAAATCTTTTTAATTTTTGTAAAATTAATTGGATTGAATGGCATCTGAGTATCTCGCAATTTTCAAGCATTTAAATTGATTTTCTTGATTGTAAGCAAATCGGTATTTGAAAGAGTTCAAAATTTGGATTTGTATCAAGAAATATTTTGATTTTTGCTCTAGAGTACCGGTACTCACCTTTCGGTACCGGAACCAAAAGGACGGAATTAAAAATTCAATCCGGAACCCGAACTGAATATTTCAGCTTTTTAATTGGGTACCGGTACGCACCTTCGAGTACCGGTACGCAATCTGCAGATTTGTTAAATACCGGAACCGAGGTGCATTCTTTCACTCTCCCTTTTGCAAAAACTCTCCCTTTCTCTCTCTAAAAGATTTCCAAGGTGTTTTTCTTCAAGATCTACGAGATTCTTGCTGTATTTGTAAGATCTTCCATCAATCTTGTTTTTTATGTTCCAAAACCCTAGTTTTAGGTTTTGATGATTTATTTTGGGAGTTTTGAGTTGATCTCTATTTCTAATGAAATCTCTTGCATATATCACCTTATTTTCATGATTAGAACATAAATGATTGCTTTCTATGTAATTAGATTCATGTTTTCTTGGACATATTGCTTGGATCTAACATTACATCATTTCTTTAGATCAAGAAAATTGGAATTTTAGAGCTTGCTTGTAAATTGGTTTTGAATGTTAGATCTTCAAAGTTTACATGTTTAGAATGTTAGTTAAACATTTTTAAGCTTTTTATGATATTCATATTCGATCAAATCATTGTGCATTATGTTCTTTGCAGGATAATGGCATTCTTTTTGCTACTTGCACTTGTGGTTTTGATGGCCACCGGGAGTGGACATGGTCGTGGACGTGGAAAGAAGAAGCTTCTAAACGATCACGTGATGAAGGCTCAACAAGCTCAGAATCAGAACCTTCATCGGAATATGAGGAAGAATGAGAAAAAGGAAAGGGAAAGGCACCGATGACTTCAAGGAAAAACAAAGGTGCAAATTCTCCGCCACGAAGAAGTACCGGAGGACCGGTAATTCGTGAACGCTCTCAATCTGAACGGCGATCAAAAATTGGTGAAGGTGAACAACACATTAGTTCAAAGCGCCGTGCAATATTTGAGAATAGAGCATGTATTGGAGAGCGACATGTTAACTTCAATGAGTTGTATCGAGAAGTTCCAGACTTTGTAAGGCTACTGGAACGGATTTCGCAAACATAGATCGCACACGGCAAAAATGAACAACTTCCACAACAGTAATTACTGTTTACAAAACAGCACAGAAAACGAGGAAATTCACCTCAATACAGTCCTCAGAAAAATCCGGAAAAGTAACCGTTGCGATCCTTGCGACGAGTAGATGAAAAACAAGTACTTACTCGTCCCGATCCGACAGCTGTAGGCCAACATACAAATTAATCATCACGGTACACGCGAAACTTCCAATGATCAAAGTCAGCAGTACTCTATCCAGAAAAAGTATAATTTTCACCTTCGAAGCAACCTCAGAAAAATCCAGAAAAAATATGATGATGTTCCTTGCGACGCGCAGATGTAAATCGAGTACTTGCATTCCTCGTTCCGACTCTCGGGTGTTGAGAAAACCCACAAAAACCCCGGAGCTGTCCAAATCCCATCACAGAAAAAAGGGTCACAGAAATGGTCCAAAAAGCCCATGGAAACCTCGAAATACGGAGAAGCTGAAAATACGAAAGTCGTAGCCCTACCTGTCGTGAAAACGTGGGCGCAAGAATCACCCAAAAACACCTTCGGGGTAGCCCACGAGAGTCCGCAGACCGAAACGCGATGAAAAAGGCTAACAAGGAAGGTGCGTCG
This sequence comes from Tillandsia leiboldiana, assembly GCA_029204045.2. Lineage (NCBI taxonomy): Eukaryota > Viridiplantae > Streptophyta > Magnoliopsida > Poales > Bromeliaceae > Tillandsia > Tillandsia leiboldiana. The sequence continues at coordinate 25,837,693 of CM055070.1, forward strand.
CAGTGCGCTGAATCGCAGTAGATGTTGAAGTAGCGTCCTCCAAAAATTCTGGAACTTCTCCACAAGATGCAGCACTGAACAAGGAGGAATTTCTCTGTAGAACTTTCCCTGCGAAACAGCGCAAAAAAGCCATCAAAAGAAGGCCCAAGGGGCCTATTTATAGGCCCAACCCAAAAAGAACATTCTCTTGGATTCGGACGCAACTTTTCGGGCGCCCGAATCCAATAGTCGCACCAGCGCCCTCGTCCGACCAGCGCCCGAAACCGCCAGCACTTGACACGTGTCCCAAACAGTGAATAGCAAGTGCAAGGCCCTTCGGACGCCGCCACGTGGCGCGCCCCCGTCAACGCGGGTGGGTGGCGCCCGCCAATGGCTGGGCCCCACGTGGCCCGCCCGCGCGACCAGCCGACCGCGCCCACGTGCACCTCGCCGGCCGCGCCGCCTGCCCCACACGCACGCACGCATCCCGAGGCACCGGCGTGCACCACTGTGGACCGCGCCGCATGAGCCCTCCAATCACAAGCTGCCACGTGTCCCCGCGCCCGGTCTATGCACCCGCGCGGGGTTCTGTGGACCGCGCATCACGCGCCGGCCACTACTGGGGCGCCACGTGTCCCCGTGCTGGGTCCATGCGCCATACGGCGCTACTCTGTGGACCGCGCGCTGTAAACCGGCCAATAACAGGCCGCCACGTGGCACCCAGCCGGTCTACGCCTCCCCCAAGCACCCGAATCCACTGAAAACTTCCGGGAGCCCCTTTTTTTACATTCGGACTCACAGAAAAATACAAGCGAATAGCCGTTTTCAAGCGTTTTTCCGCGCTGAATCCAAATCCGACCTCCGATCAGCCTGAAACCTCTACTAAGATTCGGCAAAAGCAGCCGAAGGACAGGCTTGATCCAGGGACCTAACTGAGTCCATCCAACACATCCATTTGATGTGTTACAGGCCTAACACACCAATACCAGGTGTTTCACATTGTGGATTCATGGGAAAAAGCTACATGGGGTTTTGGGGCCCTACAAATTCGCTATCGAATAGTGGCACATGCAGGCTATAGTCGAAATCCACACTTTCTCTCAGAACGGAAAGACTCAAGATCCTCAACATCTCGCACAACGGTCGAAGTACTAATAACGACCCTGGGACCACCGTCTTCCCCAAACGGTTCCCAACAACACTACCACTGGTCTCAACACCGCTACTAGACTCCACTCAGCCCCCAGGCACGAGTGCAACGATAAAAGTACCTGCCTGAATAACCCAATCAATGGACCGGTATAGAACCCGGCACTGCCTGCTCTGCTGTCGAACTCAAGAACTCATACGTGGGATACAGACCGACTTCTGACCGGTACGGTCGCATCCCAAAATAAGTAACAGACCGGCTTTTGTCCGGTACGGTCGCACACTCCGGAGTGGCACTCGAGGGGAGCGACCCACACAAGTAAAGTAATCAAGTCTCACAAGTACAGTAACCATGTCTCAATATCTCACTATAGCAGGACTGGATCACGACTCTGATCAAAGTGGGAAAACCCATCCACTAAAGGGAACCCCGATCCCCCATCTGATACCCAATCTGATGCACAAGTACATATCCGGTCAACCGCCCAATATCCGCGGTCGCCGCAACACCCACAACCCACAATCAAGTCCAACCTGCCCCAGACTCGAAGTCTCGACTACACTATCCCAAACCCCTGCTAAACTCGAGCAACAAGAATCGCCTGACTAACGAATAAGGAGAAAAGAAGCAAACATGGTTTCTCCTAAGTCATGTTCCAACATGATAGTGTAGCGATAAACGATGGCCTATCTAGATGTCCATACAAGTATGCATTTGTCCTCAAGGAAGATACAAGATAATAATAAGCACATGCCAGAATCACTAATGAACTACACCTGTCCATAATCCATGATCCATAATCCATAATAACTCCTCAGAGTAATATCCGCATATAGCTACATCATCCTGTCCCCTTGAATGATCAGTCCTCACGAAAGGCTATGTGCTAACATGGCATGCTAGTAAATCGCTTCTATAATATATTAATTCCGCATAAATATGCCAAAGGGTAATCGAGCATGAACTCTATCTCATCTAGTATAACATGAACATATCCATCTAGAATGCTAGATCTCAAATCCTCTACAGCATGTACAATAATCAAGTAAGCATTAATCCACATGATCTAGGTCACTTTCCACGCTTACATCTCAATTCTATTAGTTGTACCTTAATCATGCATGCTATAAGTCACAGAGGGTAACAATCCCATAGGTAAGCTTTCCCTAATCACCAACATGGATATCCGAATCATGCAAGTCCTCATAATATATAACATGAATATTAATCTTGCAATTCTCTTAGACAATCAACATTACTAAGCTTACCTCTCAATCACAAACAATGTACCCTGAACATGCATGCATTCTATCAGATAGAATTAGAGAACCGTCCACCGGTTCTGGGGACAAGGCAACCCACCTGAAACGCTTTCCGCAGGAAACCCCGAAGTCGGTGAAGTGCGTAGTCACACGCTATCAAAATCCGCCAAAACTGCACCCTCGGTGTGGTGTTCCGGAATCCCCGTGTGACCGGACCGTGTAGTTGGTGGTGAGGAAACACCTATTTTTGATGTATTGAGTGCGTTGTGCATCCAATGGATGCCAAAAACGGTCTCAGCGCGCAAAAACAGTCAAAATCGGCTATTTTCAGGCATAAATGGGGCTAACGGGCCCATTTTGGTCTCGGGGCGGTCCACGGCCCACCCGCGGGGGCGTGGGCGCACGTGGGAGGCGCCACGCGGCTGATCCGCGTTGGGCGCGTCGGTCCACGCTTTGACGTGCGCGGGGAAGTGGCGCGGGCCAGCGCGGGAGTCGAGCGGGTGGCGACACGTGGCGGGGCCCGAGTCGCCCGCGGCGCGGGATGGAACGCAACGCTGGCGCGCTGGTTGCGGAGTGGCGTGGTGCTGCCACGTGTAGGCCTCCGAGTGGTCCCGCGCGGAAGCAGGAGGCGCGGTGCTGCCACGTGTCGGCCTACGGTGGAACGTGTGGCACGGGGGTTTCCTCGGGTTACTGTAGGGCACCCGAACAGGGGGTTTCAGGCGCTCGAATTCCAGATTCGGAAATTCGGGCGCCCGAATCTTGGTGTTTTGGGCTATTTAAGCCCAAAACGTCCTTTTTTCTCCCTTTTTCCTCTTTTGCTCCGTCCGTGCACGCGAGAGGGAGAGAGAGTGAGCGTTTGGGGGAGTTTTCGGGGTGCTGCGAGCGCACCGTTTGTGCCACAAAGCGCGCGCGAGGTGTCCCTTGGAGCCGGGCGAACGCGCGGGTGCTTGTTTGACGATGCACCGACTTTAAGGTTGGTTTCGCTCATCTTTTTGCGGTGTTTTTCGGCGCAGTTTTGGGGTTTACCCTTTTGGATTTTGGATTTGAACCCGTGCCTTTGTGCTTGTTAGGGACTGTTGTTTACCTCTCCATTTTGCGTGCGGACTCCGGCGGCGTGCTCCGTTTTGCGTGCGGACTCCGGCGGCATGCACCGTTTTGCGTGCGGACTCCGGCGTCATGCACCGTTTTGTGTGCGGACTCCGGCGGCATGCACCATTTTGCTTACGGACTCCGACGGCGTAATCTGTTTTGCGTGCGACTCCGGCGGCGTGCTCTGTTTTGCGTGCGGACTTCGCCTGCGTGCTCCGTTTTGCGTGCGGACTCCGGTGGTGTGCTCCGTTTTGCATGCGGACTCTGGCGTCATGCTCCGTTTTGCGTGCGGATTCCGGCGGCATGCTCCGTTTTGCGTGCGGACTCCAGCGGCATGCACCGTTTTGCGTGCGGACTCCGGCGGCGTGCATCGTTTTGCGTACGGACTCCGGTGGAGGCAAGGAATCGTGCGGAGCCCAATTGCAAGTGTCTACGAGCAATTGGTGGCAAACTGAGGTGGGTTGGATTTTTCTCCAAATCTACGGATTTCTTTCTAATTCTATTATGATAGGACTCAGCATGCTAGAATAGGTGCTTTATTTGATATTTGTAGAGTTATTGGAACCTCGACTAGCACCCCCGTCATATGTTGCATGTGTTTAACCAGACCAGTAGAGAACCGTAATCTGGGCTAGGTTCTTTTATGCTTAGACATCCCACACATTGTATTTCTTCCTGGACATAGAGTTCCTCGCCTGGGTAGTGGGCCGAGTGGTCAGGGTATTGTGGGATGTATGTTGCACTCGGGCCTGGGGGCTGAGTGGGGTCTGGTCACTGAGTTTAGGCCAGTGATAGTGTTTTGGGAACCGTTTGGGTAAACGGTGGTCCCAGTTCCTTGGGTATTTCTCCGTTTTGGTCGTCACCACCATGTTGTGATCGTGGTGCGCGTGTGTTATCAGGACCTTGAACCTAGAATGTTTTTGGACACTCATGATTTTAGGAAACCAGTGTTTTCCTTTCGAATTTCTAGGGGTTGCCGGAGCCTGTTCTTGTTTGATTGGGCGAAGGCATCAACCCTTTGGAGTCCGGAAAATAAACTTGTTTTTAACTGATTTTCTCAAGAACTAAAATCTATAAAAGTTGGTTTTCTCAATTCAAGATGGTTTTCAAAAGGGGCAATTTTATCCTCACCCCGAGGGGGTTGAGTGGAAATGGTATTTTATAATAAAGGTCATCTTTTCTCATAAACTTCCTCACTCGAAAGGGGTGAGTGATCTGGGTTCTAAGGGTTGATTTCATTCTTTGGTCGAAAACAACGGGAGGCTACGCTTATAGCCTGTTCTTGTTTGATCGGGGTCGTAGGTATTAGTCTCCCGGGGTTTTCGGAACCTTCGCTGTTTTGGCTGTAGAGCATCTCCAGCCCGTGAGTTTAGTGTGTTGAGATGCTTTCCCATTTTAACCGAGGGAGCCGAATCCTTGAACGGTAAGGGATCTAGGACTTCGAAAGGCTGAGCCTAGAGTCTGTTCTTGTTCGATTGGGGTTCTAGGCACCGGCCTAACGGGATTCTCGGACCTTTGCTGTGTCAGACGGTTCTTCTCGTCTATGAGTGGGGTGTCGTTTTGGGAGCTGTTTGGGTTGACGGCGGTCCCAGCTGTTGTGTACTTTCTTTTAGTGGGTTAGCGTTGTGAGATTGAGTCGTGGAGGGTTCTCCGACTGAGTGAGGGTTATTTGGGTGTTCGAGTTTCCGATCTGTTTGATCGTGAATTGTAGCCTGCATGTGCCGCTTTTTGCCAGATGAGACACGCTTGAGCTCGGTGGGCTGCTCCCCTCGAGTTACGCTCCGGATGCGATGATGATGATGCGCCTAGTTGATACACTAGAGGCTGTTTTGCGTGATATTGAGATAGTCCGATGGGATGCCCTGGTTGATACACTAGGGGGCAGGCTTGACTGGACCCGATGTGGCAGTCACTGAGATTTGTGTTGTTGTGAGTGAGTGGATGCATAGCATGTTATTAGTAGAGTTTTCCTTTGAGCATGGTATTTGAGACATATTAGCAGTAGCGAGTGGATGCATACCATCATCTGTGTTTTTCCCCACTGAGCATAGTAGATAGAGGCATGATAGCTGTAGATACTTTTCCAGCTTAGTTTTCATCATCACAGTCTTTTCTGTTATCTTATGCCTCTAGTAGACTTAGTGGGCAGACCGTGGGTCTTGGAGACGGTACCCACTGAGAACTACTATAGGATGTAGTTCTCACACCCTCTGTCGGTGACAGGTTGCTGAGGCTGGACGGACCGAGGACAGGGAGTCGCGAGATAGATCCCTACCAGCATATGTCACGCCCCGGCGTCGAAACTGCGACCCGGGCTCGCTAACAGATCCGCCGCCCATACAGGAAGCCCCATATAGACGAAGCGACTAACCTGCAAAAGATAGATACTACACTATACAGATATCAGAGCTGAAAAGTAAACTGCTATAAATAAAAATAAATACAACTCCAAGTCCTCACAAATACAAAAGTCTCTCAACTGGAAAAGAAAAGTACAAATCTGAACCTCACTACAAAGGTCTCTCAAAATAAAACTCTAAAAAATAAAAAAGGGGTATATCTACTCACTCTAAAGAAACAATGCTGGTAGGGAACTATCTCGCCACTCCCTGTCCTCGGTCCGTCAAGCCAGCTCGGGCAGGAACGGAAGAAAAAAAAAACCTCAGCAACCTGTCACCGACAAAGGGTGTGAGAACTACATCCTACAGTAGTTCTCAGTGGGTACCGTCTCCAAGACCCACGGTCTACCAGAGGCATAAGATAACAGAAAACTGAAGAAAGGAAAGCTGAAATAACTCTACAGCTACCTTGCCTCTATCTACTATGCTCAAAGGGTGATACAGATGAAAATGATGCATCGACTCAAACTCAGTATACTCAATCAACCCAATCTACACTGACTGCCTCCTCGGGTCCAGTCAAACCTGCGCCCACCTACTGCCGCACATCCACAAGAGGATGGGTCTACCGTAGGGTGTCCGTGACTGCCAAAACTGGCCCAGCCAGAGGGACTGCGTCGACAAGTCGCGATAGCAAAGTAACAGGACCAACTCCGGAGTGGCACTCGAGGGGCGCGACCCCACCGAGGAAAGTATCCGCGCATCTCTGTCGAGCTCAATGTGGCTCATGCAGGCTATAGTCCAAATCCACGATCAACAAGATCGACAATAACCAACATCACATCTCTAACTCACTAGCTGGAAATATCCAACAGCTAGGACTGCTGTCAACCCAACGGCTCCCCAAAACAGAACACCAAACTCACAGGTAACACAGGAAGGAGCGACACAATAAGGGTTCGAAAATCCCGATAGGTTGGTGCCTAGAACCCCAATCAAACAAGAACAGAATCCAGGCTCCGCCTATCGAAGTTTCTGACCCCCTTACAGTTCGGGAACACAACTCCCTCGGTAAAACATGCGGAGGAAACCAACCAGGGCCCGAAAGTTCCAAAGGACCAACACCTACAACCCTATCAAAGAAGAACATGTTCCAGGCACGGTCCCCGTAGCTTTCGTCCCGAAACAGAAACAGAAAAGGCCCCTAGAAAGAAATAACAGCTCGGCATGCAACTCACTAGCTGGGTATACTCCACAACCGGCAACAATGAAGGGTCCGAGAACCCCGAAAGACTAGAACCTACAACCCAAATCAAACAAGAACAGGCTCTAGACATAGCCTCTCGTTGTTCTCGACCCAGAGAATAGGCAGCCCTTAGAACCCAGACCACTCGAACCATCTTGAGTGGGTAAGTTTATAGGAAAAGGTGACATTTATTACTGAAAGCCATTTGATCTGAGAGAAATCCATTTTTAATGATTTTTACTTCTTTTTAGGAAAACAAATTTGAAAACAAGTTTTATATCCAAACCTCGAAGAGCTAATGCCTTTGTCCAATCAAACAAGAACAGACTCAGGCGACCCTTCGATGCTTGGAAGAAAACATTGGTTGACTAAAAATCATGTGTGTGTCCAAAAAGGTTCTGGGTTCAAGGTCCTGCTGTCACTGGTACACTACTTCCACTACCACTGTAGCGACACCCAAATCGAAGAACACGACATCTCGGGATCACCGTCTACCCAAACGGCTCCCGCCATAAATAAACGACTAGCTATATCTACCAGACTCCACTCGGCTCCCAAGCACGAGTGTAACATGCATCCCACACTAAGAGAACCCGACCACTCAGCCCACTAACCGGGTGAGGAAGACACTATGTCCAGGAATAGAAGAACAGTGTGGATGTCTAAAGCATAAATAAACCTAGCCCAGATGAGGGTTCTCTACTGGTCTAGTTAAACGCATGCAACATATGACGGGGTGCTAGTCAAGGTTCCAATAAAACACTTATTCTAGCATGCTGAGTCCAATCATAATAGAATTAGAAAGAAGTCCGCAGACTTAGAGAAAAATCCAACCCACCTCGGTTTGTCACCAATTGCTCGTAGACACTTGCAATTGGGCTCCGCGCGATTCCTTGCCTCCACCGGAGTCCGCACGCAAAACGGTGCACGCCGCCGAAATCCGCAAGCAAAACGGAGTCCGCACGCAAAACGGAGCACGCCGCCAGAATCCGCACGCAAAACGGCGCACACCGCCGCAACCGTGCGCAAAACGGAGTCCGCACGCAAAACGATGCACGCTGCAGGAATCCGCGCGCAAAACGGTGCACGCTAACGGAATCCGCGCGCAAAACGGAGCCGCACGCAAAACAGTGAGGTAAACAACAATCCCTAACGAGCACAAAGGCACAAGGTCAAAACCAAAATCCAAAAGGGTAAACACCGCAAAAAGACGAGCGAAACCAACCTTAAAGTCGGGGCATCGCCAAACAAGCACCCACACGTTCGCCCGGCTCCAAGGGACACCTCGTGCACGCTCCACGGCACAAATGGCGCGCTCGTGGCACCCCGAAAACTACCCCAAACGCTCTCTCTCTCTCCCTCTCGCGTGCACGGGCGGAGCAAAAGAGGAAAAAGGGAGAAAAGGGGTCGATTTGGGCTTAAATAGCCCAAATTGCCCAGATTCGGGCGCCCGAAATCCACATTCGGGCGCCCGAAACCCCTCTCGGGCGCTTGCTACAGTGACCCGAGGAGCTTCCCGTGCCGCGCGTGCCACCGCAGGAGACACGTGGCAGCACCGCGCCCTTCGCGCCTCCGCGCGCGGCCACCCGAAGGACGCCACGTGGCGGCACGGCTCCACACCGCGACCAGCGCGACCCCCGTCGAGTCTCATCGAGCGTCGCGGGCGAGTAGGCGCCCCGCCACGCGTCGCCCTCAGCGCAAACCCCGTGCCGGTTCCCCGCGCGCGTCAGCGCGTGGGCTGGTGCGCCCAACGCGGGGCGGCCGCGTGGTGCCTCCCACGTGCGCCCACGCCCCCGCGCTGGCGCCTGGGTCGCCGCTCCCCGCCTGCGCCTGCAACCGGCTCGACCAACCCGCGCCTGCCACGTGGCAGAGGCGCGGGTTCGTTGCGCCCCGTGCACGCGGGTGGGCCGTGGACCGGCCCGCAACTAAAAATGGGCCCGTTAGCCCATTTATGCCTAAAAATAGCCGATTTTCGCGCTGAGTCCGTTTTTGGAATCCATTCGACGCACAACGGACTCGAAACACCAAAAATAGGTGTTTCCTCACCACCAACCACACGGTCGAGTCGCACGGGGATTCCGGAACACTACAGCATAGTTCATTTTGAGTGAGGAAGATGTACCATCCCGGACTATGGGATTCACTGTATATTGTCATATTTCTTGTTTTTAGTTATCTCCCTTCTTGGATTCATAGATGTTGTATAGGTGGATTTTTATTTGTATCTATCTTGTGTATCTGACCTTGTATTATTCTTGTATTTGGGAGATGGTCCTTGTATTTATTTCAGTTTTTTTTTGTAGTTTGATTTTATATTTACAGCTTTTATTTTCCGCTCTGATATCTGTGTAGCTGTAGTTCTATCTTTTGCAGGTTGGACGCTTCGTCGGTGCGGGGCTTCCCATATCGACGACGGATCTGTTGGCGAGCCCGGGTCGTAGTTTCGACCCCGGGGCGTGACACTCGGTACTCAGTCGCCGAAGCCTCTGCTCCAACCAACATCACAACCACAACACATTAATCAATACCCCAAATCGCACCCGCTGTTTTGCAAAACAGCACAAAGAAGAGGGTTTTCACCTGCGTGCAGTCCTCCGAAAAATCGAGAAAAATCACGGTTGCGATCCTCGCGACGAGTAGATCCAAATCGAGTATTTATACACCTCGTTCCGACACCTGTAGGCCAAGTTAAAGTCAAAATATTACGTTACACAAAACTATCCACAACGCGCAATTCTGCGGAAAAACAGCCACTAAGAAGCTTAATTATCACCTTCGAAGAGTCCTCCAAAAATTTCAATAAAAATACGGGCGCGTTTCTCTCGAAGCGTACATGTTGATCGAGTCCTCACATGTTGAAATCCGATATCCGCGTGTAGATATAAAAATCTGACAAGCCTCCGCTATCCAGAAAAACCACCAGCTGAAAAGGGGTTCAAAGATGCCTCGTAAACCGTGCCAAAAACTCAAAATGAAGTCAGGTGATCAACACGGAAATCGAAGGCGTACCTCTCGTGAACACGCTGCCGCAAAAATCAGCTCAAAAGTCCAACGGGGTACCTCATGGGGGTCTCGCGCACTGAAATGCGATGGTAGAAGCCACAATCCAAGAAGCGTCGAGGTGCGCCGCGTTGCAGGAAACGCCGATGCCGCGGCCTCCGAAAAATCCGGGAATCCATCGAAGGGTGGAGGCGAGGGAGAGAAAGAACATCTCTGATGAAAGCCCTCATAGAAAAAGCCCAGAAAAGGAGGAAAAGAGCTGCTAAGGGGCCTATTTATAGCCCAAGCCCACCAAAAGGGCCATTCGGATTCGGACACAGAAATCGGGCGCCCGAAAACCGGCCCGGCCCGGTACAGTGCGCGCCCGAAAGCTCCTCAGCGCGCCACATCATAAGCACAGCGCCCCGCGCGCCCGGTGCTCGCGCGCCCACCAATCGCGGCGCGACGCGTGGCGACGCGGTCCAAGGCGGGGTGTACGCGTCGCGGTCCGCGCCGGGCCACCCGGGTCACTGCGCCCACGAATGGGCGAGCGACACGTGGCTGGCGGGTCCACGGTGCGCCGCGCCCGGCGGGCTGTCCCGCGTGTGTTGACCAACCAATCAACGCGCGCCACGTGTCCCGCCGAACGCCCGCTAGTCCCGGTGCACGCCAGGTCCCGTGGACCGGCCGCCCGCGTGCTGCCCGCGCCCGCGCCGCCGTGCTCCGCCGCTGCCCGTCGCCGCCGGCGCTGCCCCGGCTGCCGGAACAGTAACATCTTGCCTCGAAATCCGTGTTTTGTCATCCGGGCTCCGAAAAACACAAGTAAATAGTCCATCTTCATCGTTTTCGCACGCTGAGTCCAAATCCGATGTCCGTTTTGCCAAATTCCACTTCAAAAATTTGTCGGAGGCATCCGGACAGGTATTCTTAATCCAAATTTCGTGCTGGGTCCAAATCTGAAGTCTGATTTGCGCGCAACCAACTCCAACACACATCATAGGCCTCCAGAAGCCACAATTCACACTGCAAAAGCTCTGCGGAGATCCGGGTCATCACAATGAGTGGGATAGTTTTTCTCGTAGTCCATTAATTGACTAGAGGCATAAGCAATAACCTTCTCGTTTTGCATCAAAACACAACCTAACCCACTCAAGGAAGCATCACTATCGATCACGTATCCCGCTCTTGTAGTAGGCAAAGCCAAGATCGGTGCGGTTGTCAACCGTACCTTCAATTCCATGAAGCTTCTCTCACACGCATCGTTCCAAATAAACTTGGTGCCCTTATGTGTGAGTCGCGTGAGCGGTGTAGATAACTTTGCAAATCCCTCAACAAAATGCCGATAGTATTCGGCGAGACCGATAAAGCTCCGGATCTTGGATATGTTCGTCGTTCTAGGGCAATCCTTGATTGCCTCTGTTTTCTTGGGGTCCACAGCTATTCCTTTATCTGATATTACATGACCCAGGAACGCTACCTCCCGTAGCCAAAACTCACATTTCTTCAACTTGGCGTAGAGCTCTTTCTCTCGAAGTAATTGCAATACTTGTCGCAAGTGATCTTCATGCTCTTCATCACTTCGAACGAATCTATCCAAAAAGGGCTTGAAGACACGGTTCATTAAATCCATAAAAGCTGTCGGGGCATTTGTTAGCCCAAACGGCATAACAGTAAACTCGTAGTGTCCGTACCGTGTCCTAAAAGCCATCCTAGGAACATCCTCGGGGTTGATCTTGAGTTGGTGGTGTCCAGACTGAAGGGTCAATCTTCGAGTACACTCTTGATCCGTGGAGTTGATCAAACAAATCATCAATCCTCGGCAATGGATACTTATTCTTAATTGTGACCTTGTTAACCTCACGATAGTCCACGCAAAGGCGAAGCGATCCATCCTTTTTCTTGACGAACAAAACTGGTGCTCCCCAAGGTGAAACGCTCGGTCGAATGAAGCCTTTTTCCAACAAGTCTTGAAGCTGCGCCTTGAGCTCTTTCAACTCCGCCGGTGCCATCCTGTATGGTGCCTTCGAGATTTGGGTAGTTCCATGGATCAGATCTACCACAAACTCGATCTCTCTGTCCGGAGGCATCCCCGGTAGCTCTGCCGGGAACACATTAGCAAAATCTCGCATGATCGGGATATCCTCCACTCTCGGAGTCTCACTACTCCTACCCACAACGGTAGCCAAGTAGGCAACACACCCACTCCAAATCAACTATTTTGCTCTGGTGGAAGAAATAGTCATCACAAACAGTGAACTCTTGCAGCCTCTGAACACAATTTCCTCTTGTTCCGGTTCACGAAACATCACGAGTCGGCTCTCACAATCAATGGTAGCATGATACCTCGTGAGCCAATCCATGCCCAAAACCACATCAAACTCTTCCAAGTCGATGGAGGGCCAACAAATCTGCCGGCAAAATCCAATCCCCAATTCTAACAGGGCAACTAGGGGAAAACTCCCGAATCTCCAAAGTATGATCAGGAACCAAGACTCGCCGCGGATGCAAAAGTAGGAACTAACTCAATGCCATGCAACTCGGCAAACAGCCGGTCAATAAATGAATGAGATGCACCAGTGTCAAATAAAGCTCGAACTCGACTGCTATGAATCAAGATAATACCTGCAACGACGTCCTCTGCCGTTGACGCCTCCTCTGCTTGGGACGAATACATGCGCCCGCTCAGAGCCTGCCGTGCCCCTCGTACTGTTGCGGTGCCGGTGGTCGTCCTGACTGAGAGTAGGTGGGTGGGGTCACCTGTCCTGGAATAACTTGTGCCGATGCTGATGAAGGTGTTGGTGTCAAGCCTCGCGGGCACTCTGATCGAAAGTGGCCCTCCTGGCCACAAAGGTAGCACTTGCCTCCACGCTGCGGGCAATGTCGCGGCACATGAGGTCCACCACAAATCACACAACCCGGTGGCCGCCGACGGTCAGGTCCTCCTCGGTGAGAAGATGAGCCGCGTCCTCCAGACTGGCTCCTCGAGTGCTTCGGCGGCTTCTTTGAATAGGGCTTGTGGCTTGCGCCCTCGGTCGCCGACCTCTTGCCTCGCGTTCTATCAAGAGCTTCTCCACTATCAAGGCACGGTCCACAACCTCCCGATAAGTTTGGAGGTTTAGGGTCTAAACCAATCTGAAGATGGATGGTCTAAGGCCGTTCTCAAACATACGGGCCTTGTCCTCGTCGTCCCTCACAATGTGCGGAATACAATTAAGTAGTCGCGTAAATTCCCTCTCGCACTCCGCCACAGTCTTATCTCCTTGCCTCAAGTTGCGGAGATCTCTTTCCATTTGCCATTTTGCACTTGCCGGAAAATATTTCATCGCAAGCATCTTCTTGAATCGTGGCCAAGTGATTGCCCGCCAAATCGGTCGTGGGGTCATCCCGGATGTCCGTCCACCACTGGTAAGCGTCGCCCTCGAGATGGTGTGTTGCCAACCACACCCGATCTCCTTCTGCCACGATGGTATCGTGGAAAAGTTTTCCCATGTGTAGAATCCACTTCTCAAAAACCCAATAATCAGATTTCTCTCCATCGTATGTCCGAGGCATGGATTCCCGAAATTCCCTCAAACGAGCCATGAGTCGGTCTCGCTCCTCTCCTGCTACCATTATCGGTAAAACCATCCTTGCCGGTGGAGTCTGAACCGGCGGGGACAACACAACCTCTTCTAGGCGCCCAGCGGACGAGGTATGATGCGAAAACTCGGGCACCTCAGGTCGAAGTGCATCAGTCACTCCACCCACGTGCTCCCGTTGTTGCTTGGGTGGGTGCGAAGGGTCTTGAATTCCCCTTGTCGCCAACTGTTGGGTCAAAAGGGCTTCCAGCCTCTGCATCCTTGCATCCTGCCGACGCGAGGCCTCAGCCTGCGCTCGCGCCGCAGCCGACTGCCGCTCCAAAACATCAGCTAGCATAGCCAACCGCTCTCTCAAATCTCGGACCTCACTGGATCCGGAAATAGCGGACGTCTCCACATCGGCCTCCTCGGTCGTCATGGAGCGAGTCGTAGGCATCACAAACTGTAACAGGCATAGAGAGCGTAGGTTAGGAGGACCAACGCGAAACGCATCCCCACTCAAAACAAATCCCAATCATGTGAAAGCAAATGAAGTATGCCACGATTATTTCCCGATGTCAGGTTGTCGGCCGCCAACTTAACATTCCGAGGAAATAGAAGGTGCAATCACTTCGATCAACTCCAACTCTTATGAAGTTATAATCATGCCCCAATCATATAATTTCGCCAATTAATCATATAAGACCCCATCTCTCACGTTCTTAATCCTTATTGTCCAACCATCCTAAGGTTTGCTAGGTCCACTAAGACTCAACCCTAGGCTCTGATACCAATATAATCTGTCACGCCCCGGGCCCCAGCAGAAGCCTACCTGGTCCGTGCACAAACCCGCCGTGTGCACAAGGTACCCCCCGGTACACACATGGCGTCTACAATAACAAAGCGGAAAGGAAGCAACAAACACATCCTACTAGTAATCAGAGCACAACACATCTAAACTAAGCATAAAAGAGAAGAAGAGTAGATAACAACTGTCATACAAAAAGTTAAAAATCCAATATACAAAAGTAGTTCCTCTCAAGTACAACCTATCAAAATACATAGGTGGTCTCTATAACAAAATACATCAACACCTCTCGTAACAAGTAAAAGAAAAGGCGCCCTGTAACCACCTCAAGTGGCGCAACGGGGACAAGCTAGCTAAGCGACAACCCCTTGCCACGGTCCTAAGCTCCTCCCGCCACGGATGGCTCTGAAAAACAACCACACAAAATGGGGGTGAGAACTATTAATTAATTGTTGCCAGTAGGTATGTCGCTGAGAGAAGCGAGATACACCACTAGGTCAACTGAGGATAGTATAACTGCTGAAATGAAATACAGATAATGAACAACTGAAGTAAAGTAAAGTACTCTACTACTATCATGCCTCTATGTTCATGTACAAGGTGATATTGATATGAATCTATCATGCTATCATAATGACCAACTACAATAAGTAGTATCATCTACGTGATGTCCAATGTCATAATGACCAACTACAATAAGTAGTATCATCTACGCGATGTCCAATGTCTAGTTTACTATCATGTATGTCCAACTACCATGAATGTATCATCTATGTGATATTCAATGTCAAGTTTAATTAACTTTAATCATTTTCTCTTAAAGACTTTCTTTGAGTCTAAGCTTGAGCCACGCCTCATGGTCCCGTGGTGGCACTCCCCAACGGAGCTATGCCAATCCAACGGCGTCCCAATTGGCACCCAATCCCGCACGGCGATCATGATGTCGCAAATGGCCAACTCCGGACTGCCGGCTTGGAGGGAGCGACCCTACCAAGCATGTGCGGATGAGCACAAACGGCAAGCAAGCAAGTCTCGATCATCGTGTCTACAACACGGAATAGCCATCATCGTGTCTAAAACACGGAATAGTCCTCATCGTGTCTAAAACACAGAATAGTCGTCATCGTGTCTAAACACACGGAATAGCATCATCGACCTTTAGGTCGGGACATAATACCTCGAGTGTCAAAGTTTTTTATACAATATTAGCATTATCTTGCATAATGAAAGAGTAAAGCATTTACAAGGTGTCCTCATGTCTTAAACATGGAATCTTACTATTTAGCTTAATTGTAACAAGTTTAGAAGTTTTATACTTGTATCTCAACACACAAGATGGCACCTAGTGTCATAATGTCCATTTGAACATGATCACGTATAATATGTTCCCATATTTCTAATACATGTATAAATGTTCTTTATTCATATAAAAGAGCTTAAGTTCATGAAATTTTCCTATTTAAACCCCTCTTAAAGTGCCCATGCACAAAAAATGTTTACCTCCACTACATAGAGTATGAAATTTTCTAGACATGAAGGGGTTCAAATGCATGATCATAAATCATGATAAATCAAACGATGCATGTTTAATATAACAATGATGCCCTAAAAGGCTATAGAAGACATAGGGGAAGTTCACCCATTTCGGTGAGAGCAAACCCACTAGATAGTGGCCAAACCCTTGCGAAGGAACCCGTCCGAGTTGCCCGCCTTTCCTCTTATGCTCCAAGAGAAGTTTCCAAAGGGGCAAAACATCATAAAAAAAACTAATCACGAAATTCCTTACCTTAGCCTCCAAGTACTCCAAGTTCTAATCAAAGAATAGCTTGTATTTCCCTTCTCTCCAACCTCCTTCCAAGCTTGATCTCCTCCACACAAGCTTTCCTCTAAGCTTCTCTTGTTGGAGAAGTGTTCCCACAAGAGAGAAAAAGAAAGAGGAAGAGAAAGAGAGAGGAATGCGTTCAGAAGAAAAGAAAAATTTTCTTTCATACTCAAGTGTTCTTACAGCCATGCCCTCTAAATGTCCCATCAAGGTCCCATCAATGTCCCATCAAGTTCCTATCAATAGTGCCAAACACTAATCCTTCACACAAAAATCCACAAGAAAGAGAAAAGGAAAAGGAGTAATCCCAATCTCTTTTAAACTCAAATTCCACCTTGGAAGTACAAGGTATAGGAACTAGGGCTCCAACTCCGCGGAAACCTTCTAGAACCTTCCGGAAGCTTACAAAAACATCCGAAGGGTATCATTCAATCCTTCACACACTAGAACTTCGCAATTTGCCAAAGTTCAGTGTACTACATCCCCCAATGTTTGACGACGTGGCTGACGAAGAGTAGTGCTGCTTCTTCAGCCGTGCAATCGGTTGGTGCTGCGATGAAGGTCCCGTACTTAGAAAAACAATCCACCACCACATGTATGCACCCACGCCCCCTCACCTTTGGCAAGGCGGAGATGAAGTCCATGGAGATGCTCTCCCACGGATGGTTCGGAATAGGCAACAGTTCGAGGAGACCGCCAGGTTGCTGGTGTTCAACCTTGTCCTGTTGACACACCAAGCAAGTTCACACGTAGGCCTCGACGTCTTCGTGCATTCGTAGCCAGTAGTAAGCAGCCTCGAGCAGTGCCAAAGTCCTCTTCTAACCTGGATGACCTACCCACTTGGAGTCATGACACTCCTTTATGAGCTCGCGGCGAAGGTTGCCCCACTTGGGCACAAACACCCGCCGCACTTTGGTGAGTAACCTGTCGCTTACCCAAAACCATCGCGTTTTGCCCTCCTTGACAAGTTGCACAAGGTTCTGAGCGATATGGTCCTCGTTGGTTTCTGCGCGAAGTCGATCGCGGAGTGTCCCGCGAAGTTGCCATACAACCTGTGACACCCCCGGAATTTGGATTAGTCCTATATATAAATGATATAATAGGACTAAATCTCTTAACCCGGCTTTAGCATTTTGGGTGGTAGCAAGACACAATAGGTTAAGAGAGTTAAGCGTGCTAGAGCTAGAGTAGTTCTAGGATGGGTGAACCCCCTGGGAAGTTGGGGCGTCACAGTTGGTATTAGAGACAATCACCAGCCGGAAATGTGAGACTCGTCTCGGCTGAGTTAGAGTTATATAGAGGGTAGAGCGCGGCTCCTCGGCTAATGACCGTTGTGGGCGGAGTGCAGCTCGCCACAAGGTCGACTAAGACTAGCGAGATGAGTCTCACATCACCTGGTACTTGTGAGTGTGCTTGAGCCTGACGTGGACATCATGGCTTAAAGGGGAAGAATGTGACACCCCCAGAATTTGGATTAGTCCTATATATAAATGATATAATAGGACTAAAATCTCTTAACCCGGCTATAGCATTTTGGGTGGTAGCAAGACCCAAGAGATTAAGAGAGTTAAGCGTGCTAGAGCTAGAGTAGTTCTAGGATGGGTGACCCCCTGGGAAGTTGGGGCGTCACACTGCCGCTAGTTCAGCCTTGCGGCTAAGTGCATCGGCCATGTGATTCTCCTTCCCGGGCTTGTACTGCATCACCATGTCGAACTCCGCCCAGAAATCCTGCCACCTTGCCTGCTTAGGTGACAGCTTCTTCTGTGACTGGAAGTAGCTTGTGGCAACGTTGTCGGTGCGCACCACAAACCTGCTCCCGAGCAAATAATGCTGCTAGGTCCGCAAACAATGCACGACGACGGTCATCTCCTTCTCTTGGACAGTGTACCACCGTTCGGTGTCGTTGAGTTTGCGACTTCATAGGCGATGGGGTGTCCATCCTGCACGAGAACACCACCAATGGAAAAATCTGAGGCATCGGTGTGTACCTCAAAGGTGCGACTGCAGAGCATCGCATCCTCCGTCACCGCCCACTTTAGGTCCTCGAATGCCTCCACGCATTGAGGGGTCCAATCCCACGAGTGGTTCTTCTTCAAGAGATTCGTTAGGGGGGCTGCTCTTGCAGAGTAGCCTGCAATAAAACGCCGATAGTAATTGACGAGCCCAAGGAATGACCGCAACTCAGGTATGCTCGATATTAGGTCATGATAGTCGATCAAAAGTCGGATCAAAAGTCGGATCAAAAGTCGGATGCTTTTTCTGTCTTGTGTCACTCCAGCACTGTCTTAGTTCTTTAAGAAAGAATAGCTAGAAGTAGCGATACCAAAGTTCGAGGGGGGTGTGATAACTCAAATCACTGTCCTAACTGACGTTTTCTCGGGTTGACGTATAGTGCGACTTGTCAGACATATTGGGCTACAGGGAAGACGATTTCCATCTTTTTTTGGGGTCTCCCATTCACAAATGGCTCGCACTTTCTGCTGATCCATGCGGAGTTGTCCCTGGCCTATCCATTTGCCAAGGAAGTGTACCTCTTCTTTCGCGACGCTACATAACTCCTTCTTGACGAACAACTGGTTCTCCCGCAACACTTGGAAGACGATTCGTAAGTGTTCGATGTGCTCCTCCAAGGTGTTGCTGTATATCACGATGTCGTCGAGGTACACGACCACAAAGCGATCGAAATAGGGATGGAACAGCTTGTTCATGAGGGTGCAGAAGGTCGCTGGCGCATTCGTCAGGCGGAACGGCATGACAAGGAACTCATAGGACCCGTACCTTATCAAGCACGTGGTCTTTTCCTCATCTCCTTCCGCAATCCGCACTTGGTAGTACCCAGAGTGAAGATCAAGTTTGGTGAAGAATTTTGCTCCGCCCAATTGATCAAAGAGATCTGCAACTGAAGGGATAGGGTACTTATTTTTAATAGTTACCTTGTTGAGCGCCCTATAGTCTATACAAAGCTGCAGGCTTCCATCGCTCTTCCGCAGGAACAAAACTGGTGCTCTATAGGGTGCTTTTGACGGTCGAACAAAGCCTGCACCGAGGAGTTCCTTCAATTGCTTTCGCAACTCCTCGAGCTCTGACGGGGCCATTCGGTATGGCGCTTTTGCTTGCGGTTTGGCTCTTGGTTCGAGCTCGATAGCATGACCCACCTCCTGCCTAGGTGGAAGTTGCTTTGGCAACTCCTTGGGCATGACGTCCTGGAATTCTGCCAAAACTGCAGCAATCTACGTCGAAAGGCCCTCTTCCTCGAGGCCCACGTCGCTTACCTCGCGGATTGCCGCAAGATAAGTCATCTCACCACGGTTCACACCCCTTCGCAACTGCAAAGCAGAGAGGGTCTGGGTGTTTACCGTTTTCTCCTGGCTTGCTAGGACCATGCACGGGGTTGTCTCCTCCATGATGCTTAATGCTCCAAGGTGTGGCATCGGAAACGCTTTTGACGAAGCCAAGAAGTCCGTACCAAGTATGACTTGGAAGTCGTCGATGGGTGCGACGGTAAAGTTTGCAGTGCTCTTCCAAGGTACCACTGCAATTGCCAAGCCTTTAGCCACCCCTACCACAAGTTGTGCCTGCGAGTTGATGGCCTTGATCCTACTTGTGTCCTTCTCGAGGGAAAGGCCTAATCGCTTGGCTTCTATCTCCGTGACAAAGTTATGTGTGATGATGACCTGGATCTCCGCAGAGCTGTTGCAGTGCGATGGGTGACTTCTGGGGCCCTGTACTGTGTATTGGAGGTGTTTGTGCACAAATTGGACACAAGTGTTGGACTCAGGGATTAAAATGGATCACGAGGGTAATCGGATGATCCCGTCGAATGTTTAGAAGGGGTTTCATGTGAAACAAACATTAGAATTGGACTCAGTGCAAAATTTGGGTTAAAAACACTTGTCTGGATACATTCGGCAAATTTTGGAATTTGAATTTGGCAAATCGGACAGCGGATTTGGATTCAGCGCGCGAAAACGATGAAAATGGACTATTTACTTGTATTTTTCGGAGCCTGGATGCTCATGCACGGATTTCGAGGCTTGGGTACTGTTCCGGCGCCAGGGGCAGCGCCGGCGGCGGCGGGCAGCAGCGCGCATGCGCAGGCAGCACGGAGGCGCGCAGTGGAGCGGAGGCGCGCAGTGCAGCGGAGCAGGTGTGCCA
Organism: Tillandsia leiboldiana; assembly: GCA_029204045.2. Taxonomy (NCBI): domain Eukaryota; kingdom Viridiplantae; phylum Streptophyta; class Magnoliopsida; order Poales; family Bromeliaceae; genus Tillandsia; species Tillandsia leiboldiana. Next base: position 25,858,079 of record CM055070.1, read on the forward strand.
GGTGGCAGCTTCCCATTGGAGCGCGGTGGACACGTGGCATCGTGTGGTTGGGTGGCGGAGAGGGCGCGTGTCACGCCCCGGGTGTAAACCAGAACCCGGGCCCGTCCACAGATCCGCCGTGCACACAGAGTTTCCCGTGTACACGAAGCGCTGGTAACCTACTCAGATATAAAAGATATAGATAAAGGAGCAATAAACAGAGCTAAAATAAATCTACTACATCTCAGACTACAGCTGGAAAGTAAAGCATAATAAAAACTCTCAAAATACAAGTGTCTCTCCCAGCTCACCAAATAAGTACAAACAGCTGGCAAGAGCCAGGCCCAAAATAACTACAACTGTCTGAGAAAAGAAAGGGGTACAACTGATACACGACTAAGCTCGAAGTCCGGGTAGATGAACTATCTAATCAGTGATCTGCTTACCTCAGTCTGCCCGAGACGGCCCTGCAACTCCCGCAGAAGACTCTGCAAAACAAAGGGGGAAAAGAAGAGAAAGACAATGGGGGTGAGAACTACTATAAAGAACAGTAGCCTCCCCTAGTGGGAAAACCTCAAACTCTGACGTGCCCACTAGGACTACTAGAGGCAAAAAGGGAAAAACAGTAGTAAGCTATAAAGGCTACTGATAAGGAAAACTATCACTACTATGCCTCTAAATGCAGTATCAAAAGAGATGACTGTATGAATGATCAGAAAACCGTATCTGTCCAAATAACCCAATCATGTGCCACCAGTACAACTGGCATTGCCTGCTCAGCGGAATCTGCACACAAGGCTCGAAACCGCGGGATCGGCCCGCACGGCTCGCATCCCAAAATAAGTATCAGACCGGCACACAAGGCTGGGTCCGAAAAAGCCTACCTCCGGAGTGGCACTCGAGGGGAGCGACCCACACGAGTAAAGTATCTCTGTAACAAGTATCTCAGTATAGCAGTACTTCGATCATAACTATGATCAAAGTGGAAAACTCCGTCCACTAAAAGAAACCCCGATCCCCAATCTGGTATAGTAAAACTCAATAAGTGGGAAACTCCATCCACTAGAGAGATCTGATACCCAATCTGATGCATAAGTAAAACATCCGGTCAACCGCCCAATGTCCGTGGTCGCCGCAACACCCCACAAGTCCAAAACTGATAAAGTAATCAACATCTGGCTAACCGCCTACTGTCCGCGGTTACCACAATGCCCCACGATCCATAATCGAGTCTAATCTGACCCTGACTCGATGCCCTCGACTACACTATCCCATACCCCTGCTCTAACTCGGGCAACATGCAACTGAATAGAAAGGAGAACAGCTAAACATGGTTTCTCCTAAGTCATTTCCCAATACGATAGTGCAGCAGTAAATAGTGGCCTAACTAGATGTCCAATCAAACATGCAATTGTCCTGTACTTAGTGAAATAAATGCAATTGTCCACGAAGTAAAACATGCTGGCAACACATCATCACATTGGCCCAAGTACCCTATGTATTAGTAAATCATGCATACTGTCCATAAAGTTACTAATAGAGCCTTCTATCTCTCAAGTGATATTACCACTCTAATTCACTAATGTCATTAGTAAGCAAGTACTAACAAATATCCCAACTATCTCACATAAGCATGCAAATATTGTTCAAGGGGTGTAATTAGCTTCCTAACATGGAAAACACTCCAATAAGCCTAGTGGGTAGTCAAAAGTAAGAGATTCGCAACAACACCCACCTCGAGCGCTAAATCCTGGTCCCAAAAGTGATGTCCACGCTCGGTCCAAACAACCTCCACAAAACTGTACAACATTCCCCAAAAGAACATACAACATTTAATCACACAATACATCACAAAATCTGTCCCAAATTACAGTAGTCCACTATATGCCTATTTTCACCTGTGAAAAACGCCCAGAAAAATCCAAGATAAATACTGTCACGATCCTGGCGATGAACCCGTCGAAACGAGTACCTGCACACTCAAATCCGAGTTTCCTACGCTGAGATACAAATTCAGCAAGGGAAACGCCCCAAACTAAACTGTACAGAAATTCTGTGTCAAAGAACTCGGGAAAAGAATGATTTTCACCATCGAAAAATATTCCGAAAATTCCCAGAAAATTCAAGGGTGTTCCCTGCGTCGTGTAGATGAAAAACGCCTCCTAGAACACTTCGATCCGATGCCTGTGCGCGAAGATACAGCTAGAACACCGCAGTGCTGTCCAAAAATCCGCGAAGAAAAAGGGGTCAAATGGAAGCTCGGGAAACTCCAAGGTCAGCATGGAAAACGAGGAAACTTAAAACACAGAAGTTGGAGTCCTACCTGTCGAGAGTCCAACGGCGTGAGAATCGCCAAAATCGGAGGTCGGGGTGAGTCGGGGGAGTCTGTGCACTAAACTGCGACGAAACGGGTCGCCGGTGTAGAAGCGTCACTGTGCGCCACGTCGCAGAAAAAGCCGAAGTGGTGACCTCCAAGAATCCTCAAAGTCCTCTGAAGTATTGTGCACAGTGAGGGGAAGAACTTCCCTGAAGAGCTCTCTGTGAAAAGAAGTCCAAAAGCCCGAAAAGAAAACCAAGGAAGCCTATTAATAGGCCCAGCCAGCAAGCAGCTTTGGGCCGGATTCGGGCGCAACTTCCGGGCGCCCGAATCCGCCAAGCAGGTCGCACCGATCCTGTCCGACGTGCCCGAAATGCTGTGGTGATGCCACGTGTCCCTGCAACAGGAAACAGCAGTGCAAGGGCCTCCGCCGCGCGCCACGCGTCCCTCACGGTCAAAGGCGGTTGGTACGGCCCGCCAATGGCGGGCCGACACGTGGCCGCACTCGAGTGCGGCCGACAGCGCGCCTGGCGCCTCTGCGCGCGCGCCGTCCCGAGGCTCCCGTCCGCACACACCGTGGACCGCGCGTTCGTGAGCCAGCCAATGCCAGGCCGCCACGTGTCCATGCACCCGGTCTACCGAGCCCGCACAACTCACTGGTCCGCGCCGCGTGTACCGGCCATTCCGGGCACGCCACGCGTCCCCCGCCCGCGGTCCATGCACCTGCCGTGCCTCCCCGTGGACCGAGCTGCGTGAGCCGGCCAATGACGGGCCGCCACGTGGCTCAGGCCGGTCCACGGTCACCTCCCATGCATTGAAAACCAATAAAAACTTCCGGGAGTCCGTTTTTGGGCATCCGGACTCAGAATCAAACAAACAAATAGCCGTTTTCAAGCGTTTTTCCATGCTGAATCCAATTCCAACCTCTGTTCGGCCAAAAACCTTTTCAAATTTTCGGTAATTGCAGCCGAAGGCCAATACAGCAAAAGATACCTCACAGGGTCCATCTGTGGCATCCCTTTGATGCACTATGGGCCAGACACACCAACAATAGGTGTTCTACACAATGGATTCACCAGAAAAGTTGCATGGAATTCTGGACCACTACAGCGCGGTCCGCGGAGCAACGCTGGGTGGTGCATGGACCGGGCGGGATACGTGGCGGCTTCCGGTTGGCGGGCTCAGGAAGGCGGGGTCCACCGAGGCGCGGGGGGTCGCCTCGAGTTGCGTGCCTGGCAGGGGGTGCAGGCGGCGCGCCAGGGCTGGTCGGGGGCCGTTAGTGCGGGCCAGGTGGCGCCCGGCGATTCGCGGGCGCCACCCACCCGCGTTGATCGGGAGCGGCCACGCGGCGCCCAGCAAGTGGCGGGGCTTCCTGTCGCTTGTTCAGGGTGACGTGGCGCTCCCAGGGCGTTTCGGGCGCTTGCTGATTGGGGCTTTGCAGCGGATTCGGGCACCCAAATCCAGGGACACATAGGGGATTTTGGCAATTGTTTTTGTGGGCCTATAAATAGGCCCTTGGAGCTCTGTTTTCTCCTTTGCTGGCCTGTTTCTCTGGGAGACTTCTACAGAGAAGTTGTTCCCCTCTTTGATCTACACCTTGTGGAGGATTTCTGGGATTTTTGGTGGCACGCACTTTGAGGTTTCCGATTTTACGGCGCAGCGAGACGTTCTTGCATTGGTGTTCTTCTCCGTCTCATTTCGGTGCGTGGACTCCCCCGGGCTAGTCCGACCATCTTTTTCGGCGATTCTTACGCCGTTGGCTTCACGACAGGTAGGCCTATGACTTTCCTGTTTTAAGCTTCCCCTCTTTTCGAGTTTTTCTTGGAGTGTTCCGAGCCTTCTTATGACCCTTTTCTGCTGCAGAGTTTTTGGACAGCACCACGGTTTTTCAGCGATATCTCCACACACAGACATCGGATTGAGGCGTGCCAGTAGTCGTTTTACATCTACACATCGCAAGGAGCATCCTCGAATTTTCCTGGATTTTTCTGAGTTTTCCCCGAAGGTGATAATCCCACTTTTTCTGGATGAAGTGTTACAGATTTGGTACTTGGGATTTTTGGAGGTAGACACCTTGCCGATTTTGTATCTTGGCCTACAGGTGTCGGTTTTGGACGTGCGAGTACTCGTTTCGATCGGCTGGACGCGACGAACGCAGCGGTTATTTTTTCGGATTTTTCCGAGTTTATCTCGCAAGTGAGATTTAGCCATTTTCGGGGCTGGTTGTATGGACTGCGGCGTGGTACACACATTTTGGATTAATTGTACGTCGTTTGGTTATCCTTGCAGTTTTGGGGTGTTTTGCGTGGAATCGGGTATTGGACAGCGAGGAGGCTTTTACAGCTGTGGATTGCGCATTTCTAGGTGGGTAGTTGCTATATCCCTCTTTTCTGACTTACCCACTAGGAGTATTAGAGAGATCCTCTTGGGACATCTATGATCGGTAATTGCTATTCTTATGAGCTTGTCATGTGAGACACATCATGTTGGAAATGTTATTAGGGAATCACTATGTGGTAAACATAATTGTAATTGGAACTTAGGCATGCTTGTGTGGAATTATGGATTGCTATGTTAGCACTAAACCTTGCAGGTGGATTTGATTATAATATTGAGGCCATGTAATTTACCTTGATGGTGGAATATTTGCATGCTCGTGTCGGTATATAGATTTCTGTGTTAACACATAACCTTGCATGTGGAATTGTTTATTATATTGGGTCAAGATGATTTATCCTGTTAGTGGTATTACTTGAGGATAGGTGACATGCATAGGTGGATACTGTTAATGATCAATGACTTAATTTATTTTTCCTTGAGAACACTTGCATGGTCATCTAGATAGGCCATTTCTTATCGCTACACTATCATGTTGGAACTTGACTTAGGAGAAACCATGCTTGCTTCTTTTCTCCTTATTCTTTAGTCAGGTGGTTCTTGTTGCTCGGGTTTGAGCAGGGGTATGGGATAGTGTAGCCGGGACCTTGGGGTCGGGGACAGGTGGTATTTGATTATGGGTTATGGGGTATTGCGGCTACCGCGGATAGTAGGCGGTTGATCGGACAGATTATTTTACCTGATTTTGGATTGGGGGTTATTGCGGCTACCGCGGATAGTAGGCGGTTGACCGGATGTCGGATGAGGGGCATGATTGTGATTGTGGGTTATTTCGGTGACCACGGATATTGGGCGGTTGACCGGTTGTCGGTTGTTGGGCTCGATTTTTGATAGTGGGTGTCGCGGCGACCGCGGATATTGGGCGGTCGACAAGATGGTTACTTATGCATCAGATTGGGGATCGGGGTTCTTTAGTGGAGGGTTTTATTCCACTTGAGTGTAGTTGTGATCCAGTCCTGCTTTTATGATACTTGTGATAGTGATTGAGTTTTATTATCACACCGGCACGGCTTTATATGCCCGGTGATGCTTTCCTCGTGTGGGTCTCTCCCCTTGAGTGCCACTCCGGAGCTCGCGGGGCACCAGCTAGGTGCCGGACAGTTATTGGGTTTTGCTATCACATCGGCGCGGCTTACTTGCCCGATGATGAGGGCGGTACAGATTGGGTTCATCTGGGACGGTTGGTTACTGTTTCATACGGTTATTCCAGTCTAGGACTGCATTTAGAGGCATAGTAGCGGTAGTTTCCTTTCTTCAGCAGTCATTATTGCTTACCACTCTTCTTTCCCTTTTGCCTCTGGTAGACCTAGTGGGTGTGTCAGAGTTTGAGGATTTACCCACTAGGGGAGGCTACTGGTTTACTAGTAGTTCTCACCCCCATTCTTCTTTCCTCCTTTTTCTTCTCCCTTGTTTTGCAGTGTCTTCTGCGGGTGCTGCTGGGCTTTTAGCGGCGGGTCGAGGAGAGAAACAGCTGAGTAGATAGATCTCGAGGCAGGATGAGCGAGTTAGCTGGACTGTTGGTGTACCCATGTTTCCTCAGACGGTTGTACTTTTGCTTTTGGGACTGGCTTTTGCCAGCAGGTTGTATTTATTTTGGTGAGCTGGGAGAGACAGATGTATCATTTTTACAGATGTACTGTATTTTATTTCCAGCTTCAGTCTGAGATGTATTAGTTTTTAGTTCAGCTCTGTTTTATGCTCCTTATTATTATCTCTTACATCTGAGCAGGTTACTGGTGCTTCGTGTACGCGGGAAATTCCGTGTGCACGGCGGATCTGTTGACGGGCCCGGGTTCTGGTTTACACCCGGGGCGTGACATTATGAGTGGCTCCCGTGTCGACCAGCGCTCGTGTGGCCCTGCCGTTGAGGACCACATCGATGTACGGGAGTCCCTTGTTGAGGGATGTGGTGTTGCTTGCCAACCCCTGAACCGCATTGACGAGCCTAAGAGCGCCCATCTTCGTTGGTTCGGTGTTGCCCTCACCCTGCTCAGTTTGAACAACAATTACCTTTTTTTTCTTTGGACAGTCTCTCGCCCAATGGTTCTCGCCACAAACATAGCACATCAATTTTTTGGAAGGCGCCGCAGGTCCTTTGTCGTGACCCCTGCGCTCCTTTGGGCCGCGGCCTTCTCCCCCACCCTTAGCCTTGCTCGCTTTGGGTGTCCTGCCGCGAGACGGATCCGCCTTCTCATACTAAGGCAGCTTCTCTACTAAGGCGATTGTAGAGCCCACGTCTTGCACGTCGCGCCCCACAAGTTCTTTGTTCGCCCACGGTTGGAGTCCGTCAAGAAAGAAGAATAGACGATCTTCTTCCGCCATGTTGGTGATGGACAGCATCAACTTGGAGTACTCCTTGACATACTTCCTTGAGAGTCTTGGTATGTTTGAGCCATTGAAGTTGCCTCCTCGCAAGATATTCGACGTGCTCGGGATAGAACTGCGCCTTAAGCTTGCGCACAAAGTCCTCCCAAGTCTTCAATTCGCATTGGCCCTTCTCAGCCTCTGCGGATCGCCGACGCCACCACAACATCACATCGTCAGTGAGGTACATGGATGCGGCGTGGACATTTTCCTCCTCCTCGTCTAGTCGCAGCGCCTTAATGTAGCTCTCCATGTGCCATAGGAAGTTGTCGATTCCTTAATGTACCTTTCCTTTACTGCTGAGAGAGAGACTTATGTATTTTGGTGAGGTTGGTTTGTATTATTGGAGTTGTAGTCGTATTTATTTATCTTTTATTTCAGCATTTTCTTTTCAGCTCTGATATCTGTTAGTGTAGATGATTCTTTTGCAGGTTAGTCGCTACGTCTATACGGGGCTTCCCGAATGGGCGGCGGATCTGTTGGCGAGCCCGGGTCGCAGTTTCGACCCCGGAGCGCGACAGTATTTTGGCATAGAAACCACCCATGTATTTTGATAGGTTGTATTTGAGAGGACCACATTTGTATAATGGATTTTAACTTCTTGTATGATAGTTGTTATCTACTTTCCTCTTTTATGTATAGTTTAGTTGTGTTGTGCTCTGATTACTAGTAGGATGTGTATATTGCTTCCTTTCCGCTTTGTTGTTGTAGACGCCTTGTGTGTACCGGGGGGTACCTTGTGCACACGGCGGGTCTGTGCACGTGCCGGGTAGGCTTCCGCTGGGGCTTGGGGCTTGACAATCTCAGTAACAAGTATCATAAGTATCGTAAATCAGCAGGACTGGATCACGACTCTGATCAAAGTGGAAAAACCCATCCACTAAAGAAGACCCCGGTCCTCAAACAGATGCAAAAGTACTCAATAAGTGGGAAACTCCGCCCACTAGAGAAATCTGATACCCAATCTGATGCATAAATAAATATCCGGTCAACAGCCCAATATCCGCGGTTGCCGCAATACCCTGCCGTCATAATCAAATCCTATAACCGACCTCCGGTCTACCGCCCAAAGTCCGCGGTCACCGCAAAACCCTGCCAACCACAATCCAGCACAACCCGTCCTTGACACCAAGGTCCCGACTACACTACCCCAAACCCCTGCTCGCACCCGAGCAACACAGACCGCCTGACTAACAAAGAAGGAGAAAGGAATAACATGGTTTCTCCTAAGTCAAGTTCCAATAAGTAGTGTAGAAGTAAAAGATGGCCTAACTATATGTCCATACAAGCATACATTTGTCCTCAAGGAAGAATAAAGATGAGATAACGAATAGTAGCATCAACTAGAAATAACCGCATGCCCGAAAATCAGAGATGAACTACCCCTGTCCATAATCAATGAAAACTCCTCAGAGTAATTTCCGCACATAGATAAATCATCCTACTCCATCGAGTAAATCCAATCCCATGAAAGCCTATGTGTTAACCTGGCATGCTAGTAACTTGCTACTATAATAAATCGATCTCGCAAAACGATGCCAAAAATAATCAAACATGATCTCCATCTCATCTAGTGTGTAATAACCACAACCATCCACCATAAGCTATATCTTAATTCCTTTAAATCATGTACAATATACAAGTAAGCATTAAACACATGATCAAGGCCATTTCCATGCTTACATCTCAAATCTATTAATTGTACATTTAATCATGCATGCATTCTAACATATAGAATTAGAGAACCGTCCACCGGTTCTGGGGACAAAGCAACCCACCTGAAACGCTTTCCGCAGGCAAAGCTGAAGTCGGTGAAGAGCGTGGCCACTTGGTAACAAAATCTGCTAAACCCGCATCCTCGGTACATGTCGCGCAAGCCTCGGCTCCAAACAACATCACTCCAACAACGCAACACCACAACAATCAACCTCACAACACAATCAACATCACAACACAATCAATACCCCAAACACAGACCAAACAGCATTGCTGTTTTTCCAAAACAGCACAAAGAAGGGCATTTCTCACCTGCATTCAGTCCTCCAAAAATCCCAGAAAAATAATGGTTGTGATCCTCGCGACGAGTAGCCCCAAAACGAGTATTTATACGCCCCGTTCCGACACCTGTAGGCCAAGATACAAATCAAACAAGGTGGTATGCCAGCATCCTCACAACGCTGTAAAAAAACTGCGGGATACAACCCCAAAGAAGCTTAAATCTCACCTTCGAAGAGTCCTCAGAAAAATCCAATAAAAATATGGGTTCGTTCCTCTCGAAGCGTTGATATCAATCGAGTCCTTAAACGCCTCATTTCGTTGCTCGTAGACCGAGAAAATCCAACAATACTCCACCGCTGTCATAAGCCTCGCAGCAGTACAAAGGGGTCAGAAAACACCTAGGGAACTATGCCAAAAACTCGAAATGAGGAGAAGTGATCAACACGGAAACCGAAGCCTTACCTCTTGTGAATGCGTTGCCGCAAAAATCGGCTCCAAACTCCATTGGGGTGATCCAGTGTATCTCGCGGACTGAAGAGCGACGGTAAAAGCCAAAAATCCAAGGTCCGTCGTTGTGCGCCGCGTCGCAGAAAACATCGATGCCGCGGCCTCCAAAAATCCCGAAAATCCATTGGAGGGTAGAGGACAAGGTGGGGAAGGCTCTAATACAGGGGAGGCTCCAGAAAAAATCCAAAAAACCCGCACAAGAACTTCCCACGACCTATTTATAGGCTCAGACGAACAATTGCCAAAATACCACCCATATCCCTGGTTTCGGGTGCCCGAAGCTTTCGGGCGCCGAAACCGGGTCGAATGGACGACCGCGCTCGAATCCGCCTGGAAGCGCCACGTCACCCGCCAACCAGGCTAGAGCCGATACCGCCAACCACCTTGAGCCGCGTGGCCTGCCGCGGACTCCGACACGTGGCGCGCCCGAGCGCGGGAAACGCCGTCAACGCGCCTGCGCCGGCCGCCTGCACCCTCTGCACGCACACTTCCCGAGGCACTCCCTCACTGCACCGTGGACCGCAACCACAGAACCAGCCTCTCCGCAACTGCCACATGTCCGCCCTAGCACAATAGAAGAACGCCACGTGGTACTCCTGTCCCCGAAACACCGCACACTGCCCGCGCCCGCGCGCTGCCCGCCGCCCTACCCGCGCCTGCCCGCCGCCGCGCCCGCGCCTGCCCGAGCCCGCACCGCCGAGCCCCGCCGTCGCCGGCGCTGCCCCAGCCGCCGGAAAAGTGCCCCTTGCCTCGAAATCCGTGCATGGGCATCCGGGCTCCGAAAAATACAAATGAATAGTCCATTTTCATCGTTTTCGCGCGCTGAATCCAAATCCGATGTCCGTTTTGCCAAATTCCACTTCTAAAATTTGCCGAAGGCATCCAAATAAGTAATCTTAATCCAAATTACGCGCTGAGTCTTAATCTGATGTCTCTTCCGCGCAAGACCATTTCTAAACATTCGACGGGGTCATCTGACTACACTCGTGATCCATTTAACACACTGAGTCCATCACTTGTCCCCTATTTGAGCACAAACACCACCGACGCACCACAAAGGCCTCCAGAAGCTGCAGATGTAACAGTAAACCATACGTGGGAATTTTGGGTCCTCACAAGTCAGCTCGATTGGGTCGATTGTGCACCTCGGGTGCAAGTGGTTGCAGACCTTTCATTGGTTTTTCCTCCTTTCGAGCATTTAGTAGAGGCATGGTAGCTGTAGAGTATCTCCAGCTTTCTTATTCGGTTTTTACTGCTTCGTTATCGTTTTCCTCTCGTAGACTTCGTGGGCAGATTGTCGGACTTGGCGGTGGTACCCACTGAGAACTCCCTTTTTATGTAGTTCTCACACCCATTAGGGGTTCTCCACTTCCTTTTTCTCTCGTCTCCTTTGTTTTGCAGAGTCTTAGCAGGTGTTGCTGATTCTGCGGTTGCTGTGCGAGGCGAGGGAGTCGCGAGCTAGATCCTTACCCGTCTGTGGAGAGTAGCGGTACCCCTACATTGGAGATTCTAAGTACAGTCAGTAGATTATTTCGTTTCCACTTTTGAGAGATTATTGTAGTGAGGATATGACTTGTACTGAGAGCCTGTACACTGATGTATTATTTTCAGGTTACCTCCCTGTTGAGTTCTGGTTTATTGTATTTGAGGATATTGTATGATTATCATTTATGGGAGATGGATATTGTATCATTATTCCAGTTGTACAGATGGTTGGTTTTAGTTTTACAGCACTTTTATTTGATAGCTCTGATATCTGTTTAGCTGTAGCCCCTTTCTTGCAGGTAGGACGCTTCGCCTATGCGGTTTGCATAGGCGGCGGATCTGTTGGCGAGCCTGGGTTGCAGTTTCGACCCCGGAGCGTGACAGATTAGGGTGGTATCAGAGCCTAGGTTGTAGGGCATGGTGGACTTAGAAACCCTAGGCTTATGGTTTGACCCTTGGATGACTTCGTGAGAGTCGTGACTTGTAGCGAAAGTCCTGATTGAGTTTTATACCTCTCCCAAGGGATGGGATGAGTGATTGGCATGTTTATTCTCCTAAGTGATTATGTTGGCTGCAGACAACATAATGCTATGGAATGGGTGATATGCTCTAGACTTTCGCTGGATTGGGTCAAGCGTTTGTTGTGTGCTGATTTGCAGTTTTGTCGTGGTGAGCGGTGTCTCCCCGACGTTGGGTTTTGACCCGTGTGCACCCTGTCGTTGTTGTGGAACTCGAGTGGTTAGATTTGGACCAGATACCCATATTAAGATCAGAGAGCTCCGGACCCAGATGACAGGATTGTCAGAGGCATATCAGCGGCGGAGTGAGCAGTTGGTTTAGGTGACACAGTTGTCGGAACAGCGGGCAGCCCGACAGTGCTTTCCTCCTGAGACCACCCGGTTGCAGTATCTTCAGTGGCAGTGATTTCTGTGGCGCCGATGGAGCGAGTAGCCCCCTCCGTGTTAATGTTTAGTGCCGAGGCACCGAGGCAGGGTGGATAGCTGACAGCAGATGAGCTGTGGGTCATGATCGTTTGATTGAGCTAGTTTCGGCAGATGAACCACCCCGATTCATAGGATTGAGCTGGGAGCCTGTGGAGGCAGAATCGTGGTTGGTGGTGATAGTGAGACTATTTGTGAGCCTCCTTGTGCCTGAGAGTTTACGCAGTTGCTGAACTGCGCGCTCCATATTAGAGGGACGAGGCGCATAGAATATGTGTGTCTGGGAATGGATTGCGCTAGGATACCTTTTAGCTCATTCGGTCCCTCCGTTTCAGATTTGGGACGCCTCGATGGTATAGGCGTTATTGTGGAGCGTGACGTTGCAGTTCCTTGGATAGGGATCTATACCGCCAGAGGCGAAGTCTAGATGGAGGCACTTGGCGCCGAGTGTTGGAGGATAGATCGGCTGGCAGAGGCATTCCAGATTTCCTTCCCCAGGGAAGTGGATTTCGAGACGCCAGGGATCGGGTGGACCCCGATGACAGCTTCAGCGTTGGTATCAGCAGCAGAGGTAGCATGGATATGTCATCTGCTGAGGGCCGCATTCGTCGCCTCAGAGTTGACAGAGGCAGAGGTCGTGCTCCCTATGTGGTTAATCAAGATATGTTCTGGCAGACTGAGCGACGACCACTTACATCGAGCGGATGAGTCTGTGCCGCCCGGTTGGAGGGCGCCACAGTAGTGGATCGAGTTGTCGCAGGTGTGATTTCATCACATCAGTCGGAGTTAGAGCATTTTGCATTCCTACATGGATTAGAGGCAGAGTTGTTGCCACGTGCACTAGAGGTACAGGTTCCTGTTGGTGTGGTGCACGAAGAGGAGGCTTGTGGATCATCTCCAGCGCAGTTGAGGCCGCGAGTTGTACTGGCAGACTCATGGACATTTGTGGCAGTTCGGTGTTTTGACCCTGTGCTTGAAATTGGTTGGCACAGTGCCACAGAATGTTTGACTGCGGAGAGAGAGGACTTTGATTTTCTACGAGGCAGACAAGAGGAGGCTTGCTGGTTGAGACAGTTAGAGCGCACAGGTTGCAGCGACAGTGTGAGAGGTGCTTACGGCGGCACCGGGACTCAAGGATATCCCTGTTACCCGTGAGATCCCGGGTGTGATTCCACCTGAGTTGACGATTATGCCGCCGGTTATGGACATCGAGATTGCGATGGATATGGTTCTGGGAACCGCGCCAACCTCGACAACACCTCATTGGATATCACCAGTAGAGCTGAGAGAGTTGATGGCGCAGTCGCAGAATTTGATGGATCGAAGGTCTGTTTGACCTAGTACACTCTGTTGACACACGATGGTGATGCCACATCGGTGATACACGACAGTGAGGGTTTTTCTGTGGTTTGAGTGCAGGCAGGTCCGGGCTTTATTTAGGACCTTTTGATGGAGTTATACTCCGACAGTTGTTCGTCTGTGATGCCTGTACCCATTTGGAATTATACAGCTGCGTATTTTGCCAAGATGGTGTTCAGGCACGGTAGGGCCATTATGAGCTCACAATGAGGCCGATTGGATTGAGTAATGCCCTGCCGCCTTTAGGATTTGAGGAGTTGGGTGTTCCAGCTGTACTTGGACGGATTAGTAGCAGTATTTTCCAAGGATATTTTGATCTACTTCCTGAGTGACTTGGAGCATGTTAAGCACTTGTGGATGGTGCTACAATGTCTGTGAGGAAGAAGCTGTATGCCAAGTTGTTATGGTACAAGTTTTAGCTTCAGAAACTTACCTTCTTGGGCCACATTATTCTGGCCGTAGTAGCGGCGGTGGAATCCGGCCAAAGTAGATGCTATTAGAGATTGGCCGAGAGCGACATTTATTATTGAGGTGCGGAGCTTCTTGGACTGGGCAGTGTTAGCAGAGCTTGACGAACGGATGATGAGACTGAGATCAGTGCCAATTTTTGCATTGCCAGTGATGGGAGATGGATTTGCGGGTGATAGTGATGCCTCCCATAGTGGCTGTGAAGTTACCGTTGGGTTATTGTTGAGCATTTTATATCACCCCGACAAAGCCACTGAAGTGGCGGATATCTTGAGCGGGAGAACTATCTGGAGTTGAGTCTGATGATTCCACAGCTGGCGCTGTGTGGGACCGTTGAGGTGAACAGGGCTTGAGGTTGTGTCCCTGGGGTCCGTTTTGTTGGTAGACCACAGCTGAGCAGTCCACTCGGATAGTCAGGATTCGGGAGTGACCAAGTGAGGACCCTACCTATGAGGGCTCCTTTTCTTATTGGATGACCATGGAGATGTGTTTTAGGTCGCCCTCGTTGGGTTGACACTTGAGTGTGGTGTTAGTGCCTGTTGCACTGGTTATTCTTCCCTTTTTCCCCCAGCTTTGGTAGGAGTCCTTGAGGTTTTTCTACGTCTCAGCTCAAGAGTGTCATGTTTTTGGATTCCTCGCCCGTGATTTACTCGCTCTATTTGAGATCCGCGAGTGTTTGGAATACGAGGGACGCCCGTTGCGAATTCTGGCTCGTGAGATGAGAGGATTGTGCCACTGGGCCATGCCGTACTGGTTGTTGATGTCGTTGAGGAGTAATCACGGGGAGTGAGTGGCGACTTGGGAGCTGGAGACGGTGATAATGAGTACCTACCCTTGGTATTTGAGAATCCCTTTTGAGTTGTGTTAGTTTTGACGACGAAAATTTCTTTTAGTGGGGGAGGATGTGATGACCCGGATCTCCGCAGAGCTTTTGCAGTGTGATCAGCGACTTCTGAAGCCTTATTTTGGTGTGATGGAGGTGTTTGCTTGCAAATCGGGCCTCGAGGTTGGACCCAGCGCAAAATTTGGATTAAGTTTACCTGTCCGGATGCCTTCGGCAAATTTTAGAGGTGGAATTTGGTAAAACGGACATCGGATTTGGATTCAGCGCGCGAAAACGATGAAAATACATTATTTACTTGTATTTTTCGGAGCCCGGATGCCAAAACACGGATTTCGAGGCAAGGTTTACTAATCCGGCAGGCCTGGGCAGCACTGGCAACGTCGGGCAGCGGCGGAGCACGGCGGCGAGGGGTGCGGGCAGGCAAAGGCGCGGCGGCGGGCAGGCTGGTCCACGGACTTGGGCATGCACCGGGACCAGCGGACATCGGCTTGGACACGTGGCGCGCGGGGACTGGCCGGTCAACGCACGCGCGACAGCGACGCTGGCGCAGCGCATGGTGGACCCCGCCAGGCCACGTGTCGCCCGCTCATTGGCGGGCGCAGCGGCCCGGCTGGGCCGCCGTGAATCGCGGCCCACAGTCCCTGCCGTGGACCACGCCGCCACGCGGCGCGCCGCGATTGGCGGGCGCGCGTGCGCCGGGTGCGCAGGGCGCGGATCAGGTGACGTGGCGTGCCGAGAGTGATTCAGGCGCGCACACTAACGGGTTCGGGCCGGATTCGGGCGCCCGAATCCGGAATTTCTTTGTGTTTGGCTTGGGCTATAAATAGCCTCTTTGGGCTTCTTTTTGAGGGCTTTCCCGAGCTCCTCTTGGGCTGAGGCCTTTTGGAAGGTTGTTCCTCTCCCTCTCCTCCACACTTCGATGGATCCTCAGATTTTTTGGAGGCCCCGGCATCGGCGTTTACTGCGACGCGGCGCACTTTGACGCTTCTTGGATTTTGGCTTCTACCGTTGCTTTTGAGTCCATGAGACCCACTGGGCTACCGCGATGGACTTTTGAGCTGATTTTTACGGCAGCGCGTTCACGAGAGGTAAGCCTTCCATTTCCGTGTTGATCACTTTGCCTCATTTTGAGTTATTGGCATGGGTTACCAGGCATCTTTGAACCCCTTTTCTGCTGGTGGTTTTCTGGATAGGGGAGGCTTGTCGGATTTTTATCTCTACACTTGGTTATCGGATTTCGACGTACAAGGACTAAATCGACATCTACACTTGGAGAGGAATGCGCTCGTATTTTTACCGGAATTTTTGGAGGAGTCTTCGAAGGTGATAATTAAGCTTCTTTGGGGACTGTTTTGCTGCAGGCTTGTGTTTGTGAAGGTTTTGGCTTACGGCGATGTTTTAATTGTATCTTGGCCTACAGGTGTCGGAATAAGGTGTATAAATACTCAATTTGCATCTACTTATCGCAAGGATCGCAGTGGTGATTTTTCTGGGATTTTTGGAGGACTTGCACGCAGGTGAAAAATCCTCTTCTTTGTGCTGGTTGGTAAAAACAGCATGTGCTGTTTGGGTGTTGTGGGGTATTGATCGTGTTGCTGTTGGTTGTGTTGTTTGTTGAGCAGAGGCTTGCGCTACCGTGTACCAAGGGTGCAGCTTCAGCGGATTTTGATAGCGTGTGACTACGCACTTCACCGACTTCATCTTTGCCTGTGGAAAGCGTTTCAGGTGGGTTGCCTTGTCCCCAGAACCGGTGGACGGTTCTGTAATTCTATTTGATAGAATGCATGCATGTTTAGGGTTCATTGTTTGTGATTGAGAGGTAAGCTTAGTAATGTTGATTGTCTAAGAGAATTGCAAGATTAATATTCATGTTATATTATGAGGACTTGCATGATTCGAATATCCATGTTGGTGATTAAGGAAAGCTTACCTAAGGGATTGTTACCCTCTCTGACTTATAGCATCCATGATTAAGGTACAACTATTAGAATTGAGATGTAAGCGTGGAAAGTGGCCTAGATCATGTGGATTAATGCTTACTTGATTATTGTACATGCTTAGAGGATTTGAGTTCTAGCATTCTTGATGGCTATGTTCATGTTATACTAGATGAGATAGAGTTCTTGCTCGATTACCCTTTGGCATATTTATGTGGAATTGATATATTATAGTAGCGATTTATTAGCATGCCATGTTAGCACATAGCCTTTCGTGAGGACTGATCATTCAAGAGGACAGGATGATGTAGCTATATGCGGATATTACTCTGAGGAGTTATTATGGATTATGGACAGGCGTAGTTCATTAGTGATTCTGGCATGTGCTTATACTTATGTGGAGCTGCTATTTGTTTTTATCTTGTATCTTCCTTGAGGACAAATGCATGCTTGTATGGACATCTAGATAGGCCATCTTTTATCGCTACACTGTCATGTTGGAACTTGACTTAGGAGAAACCTTGTTTGCTTCTTTTCTCTTATTCGTTAGTCAGGCGATTCTTGTTGCTCGAGTTGAGCAGGGGTTTGGGATAGTGTAGTTGAGACTTCGAGTCTGGGGCAGGTTGGACTTGATTATGGGTTGTGGGTGTTGCGGCGACCGCGGATATTGGGTGGTTGACCGGATATGTACTTGTGAATCCGATTGGGTATCAGATTTCCTTTAGTGGAGGGAGTTTCCCACTTATTGTTTACTGTTGTATCAAATTGGGGATCGAGTTTCCCTTTAGTGGATGGGTTTTCCGACTTTGATCTGTGTCGTGATCCAGTCCTGCTACAGTGAGATATTGAGACATGGTTACTGTACTTGTGAGACATGGTTACTGCACTTGTGAGACATGGTTACTTTACTCGTGTGGGTCGCTCCCCTCGAGTGCCACTCTGGAGTGTGCGACAGGCAGGCTTTGAGTCCTTGAGACTTCTTCCCATCGGTGTTATGCGTAGGCTGGCATACCCGATATGGCAAGCTTTGAGTCCTTGAGACTCCTTCTTCCCATCGGTGTTATGCGTAGGCTGGCATACCCTATATGGCAGGCACAGCAGGCAGTACCAGCTTTACGGGTCCATTAATTGGGTTTATTCAGGCAGATACTTTTATTGTTGCACTCGTGCCTGGGGGCCGAGTGGCGTCTAGTAGCTGTGATTAGACCAGTGCTAGTGTTGTTGGGAGCCGTTTGGGTTGACGGTGATCCCGTATCGTTGAGAGTACTTCGACCTTTGTGTGAGATGTTGAGGATCTTGAGTCTTTCCGTTCGGAGAGAGAACGTGGATTTCGACTATAGCCTGCATGTGCCACTATTTGATAGTGAATTAGTCCAGTTGGACACCCTACGTTGATACACTAGGGAGGTGCAGGCTAGACTGGACCAGATGTGGCAGTCAGCTCGATTGGGTCGATTGTGCACCTCGGGTGCAAGTGGTTGCATACCTTTCATTGGTTTTTCCTCCTTTCGAGCATGTAGATAGAGGCATGGTAGCTGTAGAGTATGTCCAGCTTTCTTATTCAGTTTTTACTGCTTCGTTATCGTTTGCCTCTAGTAGACTTCGTGGGCAGATCGTCGGACTTGGCGGTGGTACCCACTGAGAACTCCTTTTTTGTGTAGTTCTCACACCCATTGGGGGTTCTCCCCCTCCTTTTTCTTTCCTCTCCTTTGTTTTGCAGAGTCTTAGCAGGTGTTGCTGATTCTGCGGTTGCTGTGCGAGGCGAGGGAGTCGCGAGCTAGATCCCTACCTGTATGTGGAGAGTAGCGGTACCCCTACATTGGAGATTCTGAGTACAGTCAGTAGATTATTTCGTTTCCACTTTTGAGAGATTATTGTAGTGAGGATATGACTTGTACTGATAGCCTGTACACTGATATATTATTTTCAGGTCCCTGTTGAGTTCTGGTTTATTATATTTGAGGATATTGTATGATTATCATTTATGGGAGATGGATATTGTATCATTATACCAGTTGTACAGATTGTTGGTTTTAGTTTTACAGCACTTTTATTTGATAGTTCTGATATCCGTTTAGTTGTAGCCCCTTTCTTGCAGGTAGGACGCTTCGCCTATGCGGGTTTTGCATAGGCGGCGGATCTGTTGGCGAGCCCAGGTCGCAGTTTCGACCCAGGGGCATGACACCAAATGGGGTGAGAACCATTAGTCAATAGTTTGCAGTGGGTAAGCCGCCGAGAGAAGCGAAATACACCACCAGGTCAACTGAGGCAAAAGATAGTATAACTGCTGAAATGAAAAGCTGACAATAAACAATTGAAGTAAAGTAAAGTACTCTACTTTACTTTACAATTGAAGTAAAGTAACCCATTTTTCTTATGATTTTTAATGAATTTCGTGATTAGCGTTTTGAGTTGCTTTGACCCTTTGGAAACTTTTCTTAGGGCATAAAAGAACTCGTGGACAACTTAGTTTGGATCTTCCACAAGGGCTTGGCTTCTTTCCGGTGGATTTGACCTTACCGAAATGGGTGAACTCCCCTATGTCTTCCATAGACTTTTAGAGCATAGTTGTTATGTTAAACATGCATCGTTTGATTTATCATGATTTTTAATCTTGCATTTGAACCCTATGTGTAGAAAATTTCATACTCTATGTTGTAGAGGTAAACATTGCATGTTAATGGGCACTATAAGAGGAGATTGGATAGTCATTATCGTAATTTTACGAGTTTGGATATGAGTAGAGAACATCTATACTTGCTATAGAATTATTGGAACATGTTATGCATATGATCATGTACAAATGGACATTATGACATTAGTGCCATCTAGTGTAGTGAGATACAAGTAAAAAACTAATAAACTTGTATAATCATTATGAAATTGTGAGATTCCAAGTTTGAGACATTAGGACAACTAGTGTAGGATAAACTCTTTCATTATGTAAAAGAATACCAATATTGTGTGTTTTATTGACACTATGAGATATTATTACCCCGACCTGAAGGTTGATGATTGCTATTTCGTGTTTTAGACATGATGATCGGGAATTGCTTGCTTGTTGTTTGTGCTCATTCGCAGATGCTTGGTAGGGTCGCTCCCTCCAAGCCGGCACTACGGAGTTGGCCATTTGCGGCATCATGCTCGCCGTGCGGGATTGGTTGCCGATTGGGCCGCCGTTGGATAGGAATAGCTATGTTGTGGGGTGCCACCATGGGACCATGAGGCGTGGCTCAAGCTAAGTCTCAAAGAAAGTCTTCAGGAGAAAATGTCTAAACTTAAAACTTGACATTGAAAATCACATAGATAATGCATTCATAGTACTTGGACATTCATGATAGTATGGTAGTTTCATATCATTATTACCTTGTACTTGAGCATAGAGACTTGATAGTAGTAGCGTTACTGTCACGCCCCGGGCCCCAGCGGAAGCTTACCCGGCACGTGCACAGACACGCCATGTGCACAAGGTACCCCCCGGTACACACAAGGCGTCTACAACAACAAAGTGGAAAGGAAGCAATAGGTAATCAAAGCACAACTAAACTATGCACAAAAGAGAAGAGTAGATAACAACTATCATACAAGAAGTTAAAATCCAATGTACAAAAGTAGTCCTCTCAAATACAACCTATCAAAATACATTGGTGGTCTCTATAACAAAAAAATACACCAACACCTCTCCCACAAAAAACAAAGAAAATGTGCCCTGTAACCACCTCGAGTGGTGCGACGGGGACAAGCTAGCTATGCGATAACCCCTTGCAACGGTCCCGAGCCCCTCCCGCTGCGGATGGCTCTGAAAAATAACAACCCAAATGGGGTGAGAACTAATAGTCAATAGTTCCCAGTGGGTAAGTCGCCGAAAGAAGCGAAATACACCACTAGGTCAACTGAGGCAAAAGATAGTATAACTGCTGAAATGAAATGTTGACAATAAACAACTGAAGTAAAGTAAAGTACTCTACTACTATCATACCTCTACGCTGTTGTACAAGGGGATAATGATATGAATCTATCATGCTGTCATAATGTCCAGCTATTATAAGTAGTATCATCTATGAGATATTCAATGTCAATGTCCAACTACCATGAATGAATCATCTATGTGATATTCAAAGTCAATGTTCAACTACCATGAATGAATCATCTATGTGATATTCAATGTCAACTTTAGTTAACTTTAATCATTTTCTCTTGAAGACTTTCTTTGAGTCTAAGCTTGAGCCATGCCTCATGGTCCCGTGGTGGCACCCCCCCACGGAGCTATGCCAATCCAACGGCGACCCAATCGGCACCCAATCCCGCACGGCGATCATGATGTCTCAAATGGCCAACTCCGGAGTGCCGACTTGGAGGGAGCGACCCTTCCAAGCATGTGCGAATGAGCACAAACGACAAGCAAGCAAGTCTCGATCATCGTGTCTAAAACACGGAATATAATCACTGACCTTTAGGTCGGGGTATAGTATCTCAAGTGTCAATGTTTCATATACAATATTAACATTATCTTGCATAATGAAAGAGTAAAACATTTACAAGTTGTCCTCATGTCTCAAATATGGAATCTCACTATTTCATCTTGACTGTACAAGTTTTGAAGTTTTCTACTTCTATCTCACTACACTAGATGGCACTAATGTCATAATGTCCATTTATAAATGATCATGTGCTTAACATGTCCCAATAATTCTGTAACAAGTGTAGTTTTTCTCTATTCATATCCAAAAGCTAAGTTCACGAAAATTCCTAGTCAATCCCCCCATAATGTGCCCATGCTGTGAGGACCCAAATTTTCACGTAAGGATTACTGTTGGATCAGCAGCCTCTGGAGGCTTATGTTGAGTGTTGGAGGTGTTTATGCGCAAATTGGACACAAGTGATGGACTCAGTGTGAAAAATGTATCACAAGTGTATTTGGTGCCCCACCGAATTTTAGAAGTGGAATTGAGCAAAACGGACATCGGATTTGGACTCAGCGCGCGAAAACGATGGAAATCGACTACTTGGTTGTATTTTTCTGAGTACGGACGCCCGAAAACGGACAACCGGAAGTTTTCATCATTTTCGGGTGCACGGTGGACCGGTGGACCGAGGGGTGTGCCACGTGGCGGCTTTCTAGTGGTGTTGTACGCCACGTGGCGGCTTTCTAGTGGTGTTGTATGCCACATGGCGGAGCGGGAGAGGCAGTGCAGTGGGCTCGGCCCACGGGAGCGGGCGCGGGCAAGTGCGCGGGACGGGCAGGCGCGCGGGTAGGGCGCGCGGGCTGGCGCGGTGCAGCGGAGCGGGTGTGCCACGTGGCGGATTCCCATTTGCAGGCTGAGGACACGTGGTAGCTGCGGGTTGGCTGGTTCCGTGAGCGCGATCCACGGAGAGGTGCGGGGTGGCGCATGGACCGGGCGGGACACGTGGCGGCTTCCGGTTGGCGGGCTCACAAAGGCAGGGTCCACGGAGGCGCACGGGGGCGCCTCGGGAAGCATGCGTGGCAGGGTGGCAGGCGTCGTGGCAGGCGGCAGGTGGGCGCGGTCTGGCGGCCTGTCAGGGCGGGCCACGTGGCGCCCTGCCATTGGGGGCCGCCACCCACCACTTTGACCGGGTGCGGGCCACGTGGCGCGCTTTGGGTGGCCGGGGCCGCTGTCCGCTGTTCGGGGGCCACGTGGCGCAAGGAGGAGGTTTCGGGCGCTCCGTGTTTGGGAGCTCACAGCGGATTCGGGCGCCCGAATCCGGGGACCCAGAGGGAATTTCTGGAATTGTTTTTGTGGGCCTATAAATAGTCCCCTTGGAGCTCCGTTTCTGGGTTTTCTGGCCTGTTTCTCTGGGGGACTTCTACAGGGAACTTCTTCATCTTCCTCTCCTCCACCCTTTGATGGAGTTCTAGGATTTTTGGAGGTTGCTACATCGACGTTTCGATTTTGCGGCGCACATCGACGCTTCTTCTCCGGCAACCCTTCCCGTCGCGTTTCGGTGCGCGGACTCCCCCGGGCTTCTTCGACAGTATTTTTGGACGATTCTTGCGCCGGTGTTTCCACGACAGGTAGGGCTACGATTCCCGTGTTTACTGTTCTTCCTATTTTGTGACCTCATTTTCTGGGGCGGAGTTTTGGACAGCATTGGAGTTTTTTTGGGTTTTCTCTGCGCTCGAGCGACGGATTGAGGTGTGCAAGTACTCGATTCATATCTACGCGACGCAAGGAACATCACCGTGATTTTTCTAGAATTTTTGGAGGTTCGTACGAAGGTGAAAATCCTACTTTTTCTGGGCGGATTAGTACAGATTTGTGTTTTGGGAGTTTCGCAGGTACCGCGGTATTTATTTTGTGTCTTGGCCTACAGGTGTCGGATTTGGACGTGCAAGTACTCGTTTCGATCGGCTCGCCGCGAGTATCGCAGAGGTTATTTTTATGGATTTTTCCGAGTTCTTCTCGCAGGTAAAATTTGGCCATTTTCGGGACTGGTTGTATGGACAGCGGATTATTGTACATTATTTGGATTAATTGTACGCCGTGTGTGTTGTTGTACTGTGGTTCGCAGTTTTTGGGTGTTTTGCGGAGAAAAGAGTGTTGGACAGCGAGGAGACTTTTACAGCTGTGGGTTGCGCGTTTCCAGGTGGGTGGTTTCGATATCCTTCTATTTCTGACTTACTCACTAGGAATAGTAGAGAGACCCTTTTATTGGACTTATTGATTGATCAATATTCGTGGTTGGGATTATGCATGTGGGTTTAGACATGTGGATTTCTATGTTAGCACATAACCTTGCATGTGGATTTGATTATAATATTGAGGCCATGTAATTTACTTGGGTGGTGGGTACCACTTGTGGATATTTTTGGACATGCATAGGTGGATAGTTATTTGTGGGCGAGTAGCAGTTTATATGATTAATATTTGCTATTCATGTGAGAACGGTTATAGGATTTGGAATATCATGCTATATTGAATGCCAGGGATTGCTATCTTCCAAGGACTTTTGCACGCTTGTATGGACATCTAGTTAGGCCATCTCTTATCGCTACACTATCATGTTGGAACTTGACTTAGGAGAAACCATGTTTGCTTCTTTCTCCTTATTCTTTAGTCAGGTGGTTCTTGTTGCTCGGGTTTGAGCAGGGGTTGGGATAGTGTAGTCGGGACCTTGGGGTCGGGGACAGGTGGTACTTGATTTTGGGTTGTGGGGTATCGCGGCTACCGCGGATAGTAGGCGGTTGACCGGATATTGATTATTTTACCCGATAGTGGATTGGGGGTTATTGCGGCGACCGCGGATATTGGGTGGTTGACCGGATGTCGGTTGCGGGACATGGTCGTGGATTGAGGGGTATTGCGGCAACCACGGATATTGGGCGGTTGACCGTATATGTATTTATGCATTAGATTGGGGATGGGGGTTTTCTTTAGTGGAAGGATTTGTTCCACTTAGGCATTTTAGTGATCCAATCCTGCTTTTATGATACTTGTGACATGGTTACTTTCCTCGTGTGGGTAGCGCCCCTCGAGTTCCCCTCCGGAGCGTGGGGGTCAAACAGTGATTGAGTTTTTGCTATCACATCGGCGCGGCTTTATTTGCCCGATGATGAGGGCGGCAGCAGGAGTTTTTGCTATCACATCGGTGCGGCTTTATTTGCCCGATGATGAGGGCGGGAGCAGGAGTTTTTGCTATCACATCGGTGCGGCTTTATATACCCGATGATGAGGGTGGCAGCAGACAGTACCAGTTTTTACTGGTGGTTAGATTGCGTTACCGGGACGGTTTGGTTACTGATGCATTTAGAGGCATAGTAGTGGTAGTTTCCTTTTTCAGCAGTTTTATTGCTTACCACTCTTCTTCCCCTTTTTGCCTCTGGTAGACCTAGTGGGTGCGTCGGAGTTTGAGGATTTACCCACTAGGGGAGGCTACTGATTTACTAGTAGTTCTCACCCCCATGTTTCTTTCCTCTTTTTCTTCTACCTTGTTTTGCAGTGTCTTCTGCGGCTGCTGCTGGGCGTATAGCGGCGGATCGAGGAGAGAGGACCGCTGAGTAGATAGACGGTCGGCCTGACAGTGAGTTAGCTGGACTTGTATCCCTTTTATCTCAGACGGTTGTACTTTTATCTTTTGGGTCTGGCTTTTGCCAGCTGGTTGTATCATTTTGGTGAGCTGGGAGAGACACTTGTACTATTTTTCCTGATGTACTATATTTTACTTCCATCTTTAGTCTGAGATGTAGTAGTTTTAGTTCAGCTCTGCTTTTATTGCTCTTTATATATATATATATATATATATATATATATATATATATATATATATATATATATATACATATATATGTATATATATATATACATATATATGTATATATATATACATATATATGTATATATATATATACATATATATGTATATATATATATATATACATATATATATATATATATATACATATATATATATATATATATATATATACATATATATATATATATATATATATATATATATACATATATATATATATATACATATATATATGTATATATATATATATATATATATATATATATATATATATATATATATATATATATATATATATATATATATGTATATATATATATATATATATATATATATATATATATATATATATATATATATATATATATATATATATATATATATATATATATATATATATATATATATATATATATATATATATATACATATATATATATATATACATATATATATATATATATATACATATATATATATATATATGTATCTTATATCTGAGCAGGTTATTAGCGCTTCGTGTACGCAGGAAATTCCGTGTGCACGGCGGATCTGTAGATGGGCCCGGGTTCTGGTTTACACCCGGGGCGTGACACATGCACCTACAATGTTTACCCCTACTACAAAGAGTATGAAATTTTCTACACATGATGGGGTTCAAATGCATGATCATAAATCATGATAAATCAAACGATGCATATTTAATATAACAATGATGCCCTAAAAGTCTATAGAAGACATACGGGGAGTTCACCCATTTCGGTGAGGTCAAACCCACCGGATAGTTGCCAAATCCTTATGAAGGATCCCAACCAAGATGTCCACACTTCCTCTTATGCCCAGGAGAAGTTTCCAAAGGGTTAAAACATCACAAAAACCCAATTACAAAATTCCCTAAAAATCATAAGGAAAATAGGTGGAAAATACCTTAGATTGAGAAATGTTGCTAGATCCTGAAATCCAAACAAGAAAAGCTTCAGAACCAACCTACAAGAGTGCTCTACACCCATCAATTCCACCCCAAAAGCTAGAAATCAGAAAGCCCCAAATAAACCCTAGTTTTCAAAAAACTAGGTTTTCCTACAAAGATCCCGAAAGAAAAGGGAAAAGAAGTGTTTCAAACCTCTTTAAGCTCAAATCCCACCTTGGAAATGCAAAGGATAGGAACTAGAGCTCCAAACCTCCTTCTTCAAGCTCTTGCTTTCCTTCAAGCCCTTGAAGAAGCTCCAAATCTCTTGACTCCTCGAGTCGGCGATACCTTTAGGAAGACATGGTCCCCCACTTGAAATTTCAAATCGCGCCGACGCTTATGAGTGTAACTATTTTGTCGACTCTGAGCTGAAATCAAACGTTCTCGCGCTAGTCGAACCTTGTCTTCGGCCTCTTGAAGTACATCAGGGACTAAAATCAATCGTTCTCCCACCTCGCTCCAACGAAGAGGTGATCGGCACTTTCTTCCATAAAGTGCCTCAAATGGCGCCATCTTGATACTTGCTCGATAACTATTGTTATAAGCAAACTCGGCCATTGGCAGATGTTGATGCCAACCACTCTGATAATCCAAAACACAAGGCAAGAGCTTGAAGAAGAAGGAGGTTTGGAGCTCTAGTTCCTATCCTTTGCATTTCCAAGGTGGGATTTGGGCTTAAAGAGGTTTGAAACACTTCTTTTCCCTTTTCTTTTGGGATCTTTGTAGGAAAACCTAGTTTCTTGAAAACTAGGGTTTATTTGGGGCTTTTTTATTTCTAGCTTTTGGGGTGGAATTGATGGGTGTAGAGCACTCTTGTAGGTTGGTTTTGAAGCTTTTCTTGTTTGGATTTCAAGATCTAGCAAGATTTCTCAATCTAAGGTATTTTCCACCTATTTTCCTTATGATTTTTAGGGAATTTTGTGATTGGGTTTTTGTGATGTTTTAACCCTTTGGAAACTTCTCCTATGGCATAAGAGGAAGTGTGGGCATCTTGGTTGGGATCCTTCATAAGGATTTGGCAATTATCCGGTGGGTTTGACCTCACCGAAATGGGTGAACTCCCCCTATGTCTTCTATAGACTTTTAGGGCATCATTGTTATATTAAATATGCATCGTTTGATTTATCATGATTTATGATCATGCATTTGAACCCCATCATGTGTAGAAAATTTCATACTCTATGTAGTAGAGGTAAACATTGTAGGTGCATGTGCACTTTAAGGGGGGATTACTAGGAATTTTCGTGAACTTAAGCTTTTGGATATGAATAGAGAAAAACTACACCTGTTATAGAATTATTGGGACATGTTAAGCACATGATCATGTATAAATGGACATTATGACATTAGTGCCATCTAGTGTAGTGAGATACAAGTAGAAAACTTCAAAACTTGTACAGTCAAGATGATATAGTGAGATTCCATATTTGAGACATGAGGACAACTTGCTTCGCGAGGATCGCGGCCGTTATTTTTCTGGATTTTTCGTAGGACTGCACGCAGGTGAAAATCCCTGTTTTTTCGGGCTGTTTTGCAAAACAGCAAACGCTGTATTTGAAATCTCCATTTACATCGTGTGCGATTCTTGTTGCAGTTTGCTCGCAGATTTTGGTGTTTCGCGGGGAAAAGGAAAGTTGGATCTTTTTACCACATTCATGTGAGCATTTTTCCTTTTGGCCCCAGTCAGAAACTCTACTTGGTTTGACAGTTGTACCATCCCGATGCACCGCTAATTTCGTGCTCCTTTGTGTGGACATCCCTCTTTATTTTGGACGCTACCGTTGACCCGAGAGGAGTCTTTGGGAGTTTTGGATTTGCATGTTCCAGGTGGGTGGTTGTTGTTTACCTCTTACTACGATTTACTCACTAGGGCTATTAGAGAGACCCCCTGATTTATTGATTATCAGTTTGCCACCCTATTGGACATCATTCATGATCAAAGTAATCTGATTAATCCTCAGCCTATTTATATGGGATTGTTATACTATGGTGGTGATATATTATCATGCCATGTTAGCACTTAACCTTTCATGAAAATTGATTATTCGATGGGACAAGATGATATATCCTACGTGCGGGTACTATTCTGATGATTTATTATTATGGATCTTGGATTATGGACATGTGTGGTGGGTTAGTGATTTTGGCATGTTCATTATACCTATGTGGAGTTACTATTTGATACGTTTTCTTTTATCTTTCATGAGGTCAAATGCATGCTTGTATGGACATCTAGATTGGCCATCTTTTATCGCTACACTATCATATTGGGACTTGACTTAGGAGAAACCATGATTGTTCTTTTTCTCCTTTGTATTCAGATCTATGATTCATGTTGCTCGGGTTCGAGCAGGGGTTTGGGATAGTGTAGTCGGGATCTTTGAGTCTGGGAAAGGTTGTACAGATTTTGGACTTGTGGGTGTCGCGGTGACCGCGGACAGTAGGCGGTTGACCGGATATTGATTATTGTACCAGATTGGGGACATGTGGGATATTGCGGCAACCGCGGATATTGGGCAGTTGACCGGATGTCGATCTTTGCTTCAGATTGGGGTTGAGTTTTCTGTAGTGGATGGATTTTCCCACTTGAGCATAGTCGTGATCCAGTCCTGCTATATTGAGATATTTGTGACATGGTTACTTTACTCGTGAGACATGATTACTTTACTCTTGTGGGTCGCGCCCCTCAAGTGCCACTCTGGATGTAGGCTTATGACCGAGCTGTGCGCCGGTCTGTTGGTTATATTGGGATTCGAGCCATGCGTGCCGATTCTGCTACTGGGTTCTTGATTTCGACAGCAGAGCAGGCAATACCGGGTTCTATACCGGTCCATCTGATTGGGTTTATTTGACAGATATTATTCACTGATGCATGCATACAGTCATTGTTATTCAGTACTGCATTAGAGGCATTGTAGTGGTAGTTTTTCCTTATTAGCAGATTATTCCAGCTTACCACTTTACTTTCCTGTTTGCCTCTGGTAGACTTAGTGGGTACGTCGGAGTTTGAGGCTTTACCCAAAGGGGGAGGCTACTGGTTTTACTAGTGGTTCTCATCCCCATTGTTGTTTTCCCCATTTCCTTCCTTTGTTTTGCAGTCTCTTCTGCGGGAGCTGCTGGGCCGTCGGCGGCTGATCGAGTTAGGGGATCGCTGAGTAGATAGATCTCCTGTGAGGTTGAGAGTCTGGTTAGACGGTTGGTGTACCCTCCACTCAGACTGTTGTATTTTCCTTTTATTTTGGGTCTGGCTTTAGCCAGCTGGTTGTACTATTTTGGGTGAGCTGGGAGTTTATTGTACTTATTACACTTGTATTTTATTTCCAGTTTCAGTCTGAGATGTTGTAATTTTTAGTTCAGCTCTGTACTTGTGCTCTATTATTGCTTATCTTATTTATATCTGAGCAGGTTTTCGGTGCTTCGTGTACGCAGAAAATTCCGTGTGCTCGGCGGATCTGTAGACTGGCCCGGGTTCTGGTTTACACTCGGGGCGTGACAATTGTACATCTGAAAAGTCACAAGTACAAAATCCACCTCTCAAGAGTAAATACATATATAAAGTATAACCAGATTGTACAGTACTACATCTAACAGCTCAAAAAGGGTACATTTAGCTCTCTCAGGCTCATGTAGGGATCTAACTCGTGACTCCCTTACCTCGGTCAGATGAACCAGCAAGTGCAGGGACTGATCCAAAAGTCTTTGCAAAAGAAACACCAACAACGGGTGTGAGAACTACAACAACAAAGTAGTCCTCAGTGGGTACCGTCTCCAAGACCAACGATCTACCCACTAAGTCTACGGGAGGCAAAAGTAACAAATGTGCTGAAAAGTAGTAAAGCTGAAATAAATCTAAAGCTACTATGCCTCTAACTATCATGCTCAATGAAATAACAAAATGAAACAACAGTATGCAACCACTCGCTCTCGAGGTGCTCAGATCAACCCAATCTCACTGATTGCCACATCGGGATCATTCAAACCTGCGCCCACCTACTACCACACATCTACAAGAGGTCGGGATTTACATAGGGCGTCCAACCAGACCGCATCGACATCACACAAAAACTACC
The DNA here is from genome assembly GCA_029204045.2 of Tillandsia leiboldiana. NCBI lineage: Eukaryota > Viridiplantae > Streptophyta > Magnoliopsida > Poales > Bromeliaceae > Tillandsia > Tillandsia leiboldiana. Next base: position 25,887,989 of record CM055070.1, read on the forward strand.
TCAATAAGCCCCGCTCCGGAATGGCACTCGAGGGGAACGACCCCACCGAGGAAAACGGTGCATCTCTGTCAAGCTCAAAAAGAGGCTCCTGCAGGCTACAGTCCAATCCACGATCTATCAGATCGGAAAAATCACAATGCTCAATCAACTCACAACAAAGGTCGGTGAACTTTCAACAACCCAAAATCACTGTGTCCACAAAGTCATATGACACTAGAATCTCGATCAGCAAGGCTATAAAAATCTACTCGGTCCCCAGGCACAAGTGTAAATGCAAACCATACTACCCAGACAGTCAAACCCTCCACTCGGGTGAGAAAGAAAATTCAGAAGTAGATAACTGCAAAAATAGTACAACAATTTTATAATGGTCCAGATATAGGTAAACTGATGATGATAAGTATTTTCTAGTGTCCTATAGTCTCAAGAATATGTCAAAAATATCAGGGGTTCCAAGTTATGTTTCTACAATTTTCCAAGCAACTATAAGATTTTACCAGGTATACAGCTAAATTAAACATGCTGGGTATCTAAGCAATAGACAGACATAATATGCAATTCGTAGATTTTGGAAGAAATCCAACCCACCTAGATCGCTATCCAAACTCCGCAAGAAGTCAAAGTGGGCACAACCTACAGTCAAAGTGCTGCCGGAAAGAAGCCTCGGCACCAACACAAGAAGCTCAACAACCAACAAAAGAAACTCCAAGCTGAGTCTCAACTCCTCGGTTCGAGCACAGTAACACCCAACTCTAACACACGTTCAACTCAAAGCTCCTCAAGCACAAGAACAGCTAACCTCACAGCCACCTCTCTAATCACAGAGTTCCCAGCACAAGAAACATGCATCCAATCAACAGGAAAAATAAATTGCATCAATCAAAATCCATCTTTATCTCTCAATCAGCAAGAGCACAAATCAAGAATAACCAGATAAACTCCAAAACTCAAAAAGTATGATGCTTACCTCAGACCACAGCTGAGAAGTTCCAACTTCACAAATTTCCTCTTCAAGGAAACACTCCCTTGCGCTCTCGACTAACCCTCAAGCTCTGGTGCGAAGAAAAAGCACATATTACTTGAGCTAGTTACAGAACCAAGGTGTTGTTTTCCCCTGCTCCTTCTCCGCTCGTTGCTCTGCTGCCTGAAGAAAAGAATGAAGGAGTGGAGAAATTACATTTGGATGCTAGATATATCCACGTATATTAACCAGCTTAGTCGGTTCATCCATCGAATTCGCTAATCCGCGAAACAAACCAGAATACTAACCAAGCCCCTCAACCAAGCCCCAGGCGCCCAAAATGTCGTAGCTACAATATTAATGGGCGCTCCCCGACTTCCCGCTCCGCTACAGTATTGCGCCCGAATCTTTGGAACAGTATACTCATCTCATGCTACACCACGGGCATCCGCTCCCTGCGCCCGGTGCTACAGTGCAGCACACGAAATCAACTAACTCTACAAGCAGCATAGTCAAGCACAAATCTCGAGGATTCTTAGCTACACATCTTCCGGGCTGCTATAGTGACTTTCGGGCGTCCTTCACTAAGATCCGCAAATATGCTGTAGTTTCGGGTGTCTGGAAAAGCTCTAGGGCGCCCGAAATTCCTAGAACTTAAGTTCCAAGCTATTTGTGATCCAGAGTCCGTTTTCGCATTTTTTTTCGCACTAAACGATACTCGTTCGATTCGAGCATCTCCAGGTGCTTCGGTCAGCTCAAGGGAACACACCCGAATAGCTACAAAGCTTCGGTACTCTACAACCGATCCTCCGACAATCAGTCCAAAGGTTATGTGCGCGCTACCCGAGGCAGCCCATGTGACTATAATTACATTTAGACCCCTAACATTACTTTTAATTGTATAAAAACTAACCAAATAGTCATTTTAGGGTCGTTACCAAAGTCCAGAGGGTTTCGCAACCAACCAGCAATGCTTGTTGACAGGTCTCTACAGGCCGAAGATCGTGCTCACTGTCCGGAGCGCACATGATGGATGGAAGGTGCTGTTAGACCAAGTTGGATGTCAAAACAAGAGCGCGCACGCGAGATCCGAGCTTCGCGGGGACCAGAGGTGAAACAAAGGTGAGCACGGGCTCTAGGGAGTTCAGAAGGTCATCATACTCGCGTACCTGAGGTACGGGAGTCGCCAGGGTGGCGGGAGAAGTCGGCTAGACCAACTCAGCCCGAACTAGAGCTAAGTTGGAGCTAGAGACCCGAACTCAGGTTCAGTCGGCCTGGGGGCGCGGGCACAGGTCAGGGGAGGTCGACTCCGGCAAGAAGAGGTCGGTCAGGTGTGTTGCCAGCGGCCAAGAGCGACAACGGCGGTGCCGGGCAACCTGCGGCCGAGGTGAAGCTTTCTTCTGCTGCTCAGTTGCTCCGGCGACTTGGACGACCAAGGAGGATGCATGCGGTCGCTTAAGGGTGCTATGGGACCAGCGACGATGAAGTGGTGCGGCGGCGACGGCTGGATCAATCCCGAGTCTATATCTGCCCTAGATCTGGATCGGAGTTCAAGAGCCGACAGTGGCGGCACTCTTGGCGGCAGGGTTCTTCAGAAGACTTCACTACGGGGTCAAGGGAGGTGGTAGTGAGGTCCAGAGGCGGCGTAGGCAAGTATTGTTGCGTGAATCAACAGTAAAGAGAGAGGGAGAGATAGGAGATTGTAGATGATTTTTCGGTGGCTGTGGGAGGTTGTCGGGCGGTCAGGCCACCTGAGGAGGAGATGTAGGTAAGGGGGTATGGTTACTGTAACGGCTAGGGAAAGTGGAGAGGGCTGTGACTGTGAGTGAAAGGGAAACCCTAGATTCCTATATATAGCTTTGGGTTCGTTTGCATAAATTCGTAATATTTTAATCTTAGTCCATCACCATGTGTGTAAAACATGTCGGGAACCCTCCACGTGTAGTTTCGTGTGAAATGGTACATAAAAGGTCACGCCTTTTGTGTGTCCCAGAAGATACAAAAATAGCATTCTATCCCATCTTAGGACTTTAGTTTGCATGTTTGGGAAGATATTGTAGCACACAATATGTTCAAGAACCGATACTCTGGTTGGAGTTCCATTGAAAATACCGAATTCCCGGCTGACCTTGTATTGGGCATGCAAATTCCATCAACTACCGTCCTACAAACAGTAGTGGTCATAATCTGACCCTTCATGTAGTGAGTTCCATCTAGTTGAGCCTCCATTCCCAACACTTCTCCAATTAACTGAGGAGTAATGGTCAAAGGAGTGTTCCGGACCGTTGTTCGAAACTCCATTGGTCCGCCCTCAATGTCCTGATAGCACAAAGATAAAAAGTTCTGACAAGGTGAATGCAATAACCTGTTTTCACCGGGAACTTGCAATTCGGAGATAAGCCAGCTTGATCAAATAGACGTCCAAAAGCCATCGATCTGTCTCGCAAGTTTCCAACATTGACGTGTCTCTCACCAATGCATTCCCTATTCTCAAAAGCTTTCATCCTTTCAGAATCGATATGCACAACATTCTCGACAGGTGGAGGTGGTGCACTCACAAGTGGCTCCTCGATGTGAATTCCACCAGCTCTTGTCTTCTTTCGTGCAACACTTTTCTTCTTCATGGAAAGGCCAGGTTCCATAGGCACCAAGTTTATTTGGAATGATGCGTGTGAGAGAGGCTTCATGGAATTGAAGGAACGATTGACAACTGCCTCGATCTTGGCTTTGCCTACTACTAGAACGGGATATGTGATCTACAGTGATGCTTCTTTGAGTGGGTTGGGTTGTGTTTTGATGCATAACGAGAAGATTATTATTGCTTATGCCTCTCGTCAATTAAAGGATTACGAGAAATACTATCCCACTCATGATTTGGAATTGGCCGCCGTGGTTTTTGCTTTGAAGTTGTGGCGACACCACCTATACGATGAGCATTGTGAGGTATATAACGATCATAAGAGTCTAAAATACCTCTCTACTTAGAAGGAGTTGAATCTTAGGTAGCGAAGATGGTTGGAGCTGCTTAAGGATTATGATTTGACCGTTCTCTACCATCTCGGTAAAGAGAATGTAGTGGCGGATGCTCTAAGTCGCAAATCAGTGGAAAACTCAGCGATGATGATCATTTCCCAACCGCCATTACTTCAGGATATGAGACGGTTGGAGTTGGAGGTTGTAGCACCCGAGACACCCATGAGATTGATGGCATTGGTGTTGCAAACGACTCTTATGGAAAGGATCAAGATGAAACAAGTTCAAGATCCTAGCTTGGAAAAGATTCGGGCTACTCTTGTGGATGGCCGAGCCGGTGAATTTCATGTGGATGATCACAGCGTACTTCATTTTCGGAGTCGACTTTGTGTACCGGCGGATTGGAGATCAAAGAAGAAATCTTGAAGGAAGCACACCAAGCACCTTATTGTCTTCACCTGGGTGGCACCAAAATGTATAAGGACTTAAGGTTGGTTTATTGGTGGCCCAACATGAAGAAAGATGTTGGAAAGTTTGTGGCTCAATGCTTGACATGCCAACAGGTGAAGGCTGAGAATCGACTTCCCCCGGGCAAATTGTAGAGTTTACCTATTCCCGTGTGGAAGTGGGAGAGGATCACAATGGATTTTGTTGTTGGATTGCCTCGCTCATAGGGTGGGCATGATGCTATTTGGGTGATCGTGGATAGGTTAACCAAATCTGCTCATTTTATCCCTATCCACACTTCTTAGTCGAGAGAGAAGCTTGCACAGATTTACCTTGATGAGATCGTGAGATTGCACGTAGTTCCTGTCTCCATAGTTTCCGATCGAGATCCGAGGCTCGCATCTCATTTTTGGAGGAGCCTTCACGAGGCCTTAGGCACCCAGTTGGATTTTAGTACAGCTTTCCACCCGCAAAGTGATGGGCAGTCTGAGCGTACAATTCAGATCTTAGAGGCATGCTCAGTGCATGTGTTTTGGATTATTAGAGTGGTTGGCATCAACATCTACCGATGGCCGAATTTGCTTATAATAATAGTTATCAAGCAAGAATCAAGGTGGCGCCATTCGAGGCTCCCCATGGGAGAAAGTGCCGATCACTTCTTCAGTGGAGCGAGGTGGGAGAACGATTGATCTTGGGCCCCGATGTACTTCAAGAGGCCGAGGATAAGGTTCGACTTGCTCGAGAAAGATTGATTTCAGCTCAAAGTCGACAAAAGAGTTATGCGGTTAAACGTCGGCGCCATTTGGAATTCCAAGTAGGAGACCATGTACCTAAAGGTATCTCCGACTTGAGGAGTCAAGAGATTTGACGTATGGGGAAAGCTAAGTCCCCGATTTATTGGACCATTAGAGATTTTGGAGCATATAGGCCCGGTGGCATATCGACTGGCTTTACCACCTAACATATCAGGAGTGCCCAGTGTGTTCCATGTTTCGAAGCTCCGGAAGTATGTTTTTGATCCATCTCATGTGGTGGACTTCTCCTCGTTGGAGCTACATGAAGATTTGAGCTTTGAGGAGCATCCAGTGAGGATTTTGGCTCGTCAGGTGAAGAAGTTTCGGAATCACGAGATACCTTATGTGAAGGTACTTTGGAGCAATCACGAAGATCGCGAGGCTACTTGGGAGCTGGAGAGCGTGTTTCGGGAATGATTTCCCCATCTTTTTCAATCGAAAACTTGAGGTACTTGACTTCTAGTTTCGCGGACGAAACTCCTTTTAAGAGGGGTGAATGTAGTACACTGAACTTTAGCAAACTGAATTTCTAGTGTGTGAAGGGTTGAATGATACCCTTCGGATGTTTTGGTAAGCTTCCGAAAGGTTTTAGAAGGTTTTCGGAGAGTTTTGGCGAGAATCGGTGATTTTTGGACAAATCTAAAATTTGAAGATTTTTTTTGGCTTCGCGGTCCGGACCCTGGGAAAAAAGTCCGGACCTTCCGTGCGAAATAGGGATCCCACCTTCGGGGTCCGGACTTTTTCGGGGAGAAGGTCCGGACCTTTTTGGTCTAGACAACCAAGTAAGAAAAGTAATTTCTTTTCTTGTAGGGGCCTTTGGAGATATTCTTACAATAGGGTTTTTAACCTTCTTCTTCCCCTTTTCTCCTCTCATTTGGAAAGTGCAAGAGAGAG